>CM074192.1:16768720-17968720 GCA_037179385.1 Holothuria scabra | reverse complement strand
AGCTCTTGCAGACAGGAAAAAATTGAAAACAAGACCATTTAAAAAGTGTTTTACTCAAAAATTTTCACTGATAGTTTACAAACAGGCCTTTAAAAATTGGGAGCGATGCGCAACAGAGATTTCCTCCTAACTGGTTAACGATAACCTTATCCCTTTTCCGAACAAAGTATAAAATACAATGGCAACAGCCAATCAAGAAACACCTTGTTAAACAATGTATATTTACCCTAAAATTGTGGATAAGAAAAACAAAATGACAGCTATCGCGACAGATCTTCCCCCCTTATCAAAGACGCAGTGCCCATTGGGGCCTGTTGCCCCACATTTTTAGAAGTATCATGAAATTTGGTTAAAAATGCATTTTCATAGCCTTAACATGTCAAGGTAGGCTACTGTGTGAAGTTATTTTTGAACGGAGATCAATGGAATAAAGGTAACCCGTTTCACATGGTTAGTTCGATTTGTTGATGAAGGGTGTTTCTCAGGGTTTTCAATTCTCATGCATTCAGCTTGAGAGTCATTCATTTCGGAGTAAAATTTAACGATGAATGCCTTCATGTAGTGAAAACGTCCAATCATAGCACAAACGATTTGTTATGCCAATGCGTATTTCTTGCTTAAGAACAAGTGACAACTCCGACTCCTGCCTATTCCTGATATATTACACCCAATCATTTCCTTTATACTCAACACTTCTCTCAAAACACTCACACGCATGCATCTAATAATTCACTCCTCAATGCAATCAGTGAGTTGCAACTCCCTGATACAGTTTACCAGTGCTGCCAAAGCTTTCTCATCCGTCGAGGTTTGTGCCAGAGTTCAAAGAGAGTATCATACCTCTTTTCACGAGTCACTGAAACATTTTGTTCTCGAGCTTAAGTCATGTTCATCGATGCACTATTCGACTAATACATGCCATGTTACCAAAGTTTCAGTGAAGAATTATTCTCTGATCTACATTTCTATTTGTTTTCATCATTCCTCCATTATCAGGATACATTTGAATTCAATTTTAGGTGCTTAGCAATAAATGCAGACTGGTAGACCTCGGAATGTTTTCCTGAGAGTTCCCGGAGCATGAAACATCTCAAAATGTCAATTCTGGGCATGAACTAATTAGTCAATAGAAGTTCCATTTCCAGCAAAGTAGAGACATTTTCAACAAAACAACCACCCTGACTGAAAGAAAGTCGCCTTCTTGATGTTACTTTATGACACGACCTCACGCACTATCTTATTTCACAATGATCACCTTTAACCGACCACATCCTCCAATGGTAGCGATGCAGCTTGTCTAGTAGACCTAAATTTCTAATCATTTGCAATTTTTCCATTTTTTTTTTTTTTTGGTTGCTGTGAAAATTGTATTGCCCTCGAAAGTTCAACATAATAAACACATTAATATTCTACTTGCAAGCCTGCAAATTCCATTTTTGACTTTCTGGGTGAAACGATCTTTCAAAATTTTCTGTACGCTTCGCGATTAGGTAGTCTTATAAGCAACCACCACTTCCCACGGGCCTTAAAAACTATTTTGGCACCAAGCCGCTTCCCCATATACGCAGAAAGGTAGGGACACCTATGATAATGATATTATGCAAGAATGTTAAAGGTTTCAAGACGATTCATTTGGCTTACATAACACTTCTAACATCCCCATCCTTCGGTATACTTTGCGTCTTCTAAGATAATCCTTTTGCTTTGGGGAACATCATTACGACAAATTTTTCATATTTGTTTAATATTTAGGTACCTTGTATGAAACATCCCTTTAATAACATTATATTTACAGCTCATGTACAGCGGAGTGTGTGTTTTAAATATTTTCTTCCCGAAGGACCCTCCCCTCTCTTTTTAAGCTAAACCCACCTGTCCATCTCTACGTTTGACTTGTTCATGAAAAAGGGAAGGCCTAAGCAAAAGATTAAAGGAAGTCATTCGTCACATGTAGCTACAATTTGCCTAAAGTTAACCAAAATTTTCAATTTTAACAGCTCAACGCATCAAATCAAACAGATTAAAGGAAGTCATTCGTCACATGTAACTACAATTCATCCAAAGTTAACCACAATTTTCAATTTTAGCAGCTCTTTGGTTGACATCAAATTGAAAAAAATGCAGAGTAGGTCATATTGAACGACATGCACTGAGAATATTGTGGTTACACGTAAGGGTTTTGAAGCTCAACAGGTTATGCCATTCAGCAATGAACTAGGATTGTGTCTGGGTAATTACGAGTTTTGAACAGCTTTGGGAGGGACAACCCAGCATTACGTACGTTGGGACAATAGGAACCGTCGAGAGTGACGAATATATGCCTTTTATACGAATCAAACTGGTCTCGCTCCGACTCCCACCTCGTGTAGTGTCACAAATGTTCAATTCACTTATTTGTAAACGTTGTTTAATAGATATAGATCGATAGTATGATGATAGGTAAGCTAGCTATATATTAAAGCTGATTTGCATCATATATATGAGCAGCTATATGTAATCTTAATTCCAGAAGACGTCAAAACCTGTACTATAGATGATGAAAAACAAGGCAGCCTAACAATAGAAACACATTCGGGGGACGGGTTTCCAAGCTGGGAAAGATCTCTCTCTTTTTTGACCTCTGCTATGTTTTTGTAACCTCCCTTTCTTGCTACTGTATTTGTTTTTTTGTGTTTATCAGTAGTTTGCTTGTTGTTTTTTCTTCTCAGGGAGTGCACGTTTTCAAGCCCCCGGGGTTTTTGTGTACTTCCTTTTGCTTTTATATGTCCTTATATTCTTTTGTTGAGTTTATACTCTATATGTGTATGTATATATGTAAAAGCGATAAAACAATAAACGAAACGAATCATTATAAAGAGACATAAAGAATACAGTGAAAATGCTGATAGCTACTTTCGACGAATGCGCACTGAACCATTTTCATTACGGGGCACTAAAGAAATGCAAATGGTCATTCATAATTCTCTTCATTCACAATTCCCTTGCAGGACTACATTAATTAAACATTCAATGCCAATCGTTAAATACAAATAACCACTCATTCAGTTTTGCCTCAGCTCACACATGAATGGACGGTTCTCTCTTACTACAGTATTAGCACTTTGTAAACGTGCCTGCCATCCTAAACCCAGATTTCCGATATTGTTCAATGTTTGTTTTTATTCAATGAAAACGAATTAGAATGTTTTCTCACAGCCTCCGGAATATTTGAATCGTACGAAGTATTATCATCAAGCCTTGTTACATTACGTGTGCCTGGCTAAATTTGCATGAGGAAGAGACCGCTTATGACAAAGAAAACATCCTTGCGAGCGACAAGTGAAGGTTACATTATCTCACTTCATGTATTTTAGTCTGATGAAGTTGCACAGGAACTTTTTGACATTTGCGCAAACTACGAAATTATCATTACATTCACTCCTGTGAGAAAAAATGCATTTTGCTAGCCCATAGAAAACCTTTTGTAAATGGGATACGCGAAATGCGATGTAACTGATTATGAGGTAAAGGAGCACGTTTTATATTTGATCACTTGTTGGATATAATTTAAGCTGCAATACATGACATAGAATTTAGTTGTCTTTTAGATGACGTGGTTAATCTGGGGTTCGAATATGACACAGTAAACGATGAAGAAGCATGGCATTTTTCTTGAAATACCTTGTTCATCATGAAAATGGGGGAATTTTTTCCAAAAGTAAATCTGACATAGGATCCATCAATTCTGGTCTGAGTGTCTTTGAAGATATGGAAACCTTCATTACTGACGTAGAGAGGTCTTTATCTATAAGGGACGAACCGCTATGAGAGTTCAGAGTAAGCCTTTCCCTATCTTCTTTTGCATGACCCTCAGGGGCCTATCGCATCGATTCTTTTCGAAACTCAGTGTGACCTTGCATCGTTTTGACGCGAAAAGATTACAAAAATATTTAAAGTAATCCGCGGGCTTCCCTACTTTACCATGGCAAGGCTTGTATGATTGTGTTTTAAACGTACCCTGCATAGACCATCCATTTTAAATAAACATAGACCTATTTTGTGTTATGAACCGTAAGGACGGCATTTGTTTTCTGAATGTTACATTAAATGAATGCTTTTTTCAAGATATTTCGCACAAACTTTACCTAATTGGCGACCAAATGGTCAAATTACCAATTCGGAACTAATGACTGTGTAAGTGTTTTCCGTCAACTTCACAGTTCATTTCCTGCATGATTGCAGTATTCGTCGGCAGCGATTATCGTTATTTAACTCTTGGAAAAATACAGATGGGTCTTTGACCCCTCCCAAGTAGATTCAATGAGTTGTTAAAAGTATAGAAATGGTTGATTTCTATTTATGAGATTAATTTACCAAAACTCCCTGGTTTGATTTTCCCACACGTGTAAACACGATAAGGCAAAAACGAAGAAGGAAGTAGCTAGGGTATAGCGCGCCCTCATTAGGTAGGGGTTACCACGGTGTTATTAGGTTTTTGCCAGACGGTTATTGCGGGCAATAACGATATACATAGGTCAATAGGAGGTAGGGAGGAGCGAAATAGACTTTAAGGTTTTAGACACATGATGCAAGCATGTGAATTTCAAAGTTAGAGTTGCAGCCTTAGACAGCATTAGCTTGGACTCGAATTAAGAAGGCGTTGAAATTAACAAGGCTGTGACGTCTGTTCTATCGGCGACTCAGGCCATTTTTTTTTCTATTTTTCTATTTAGGCTAGACTTCATACTACTGTGTGCATTAAAGAATTCCGACTCTTGAACGGTGTACATTTACACTTTGACCTTGATTTCCGAATCCATCAGTGCAGTGATGCATTTTTGCATTTAACCTTAAGATACTGAATCAACATTCGAAAGATTCTTAAGAACTGACTTCTATTTACATTTACAATAAGCCTAAATCGCCATTAAGTGGTTAAATTAGCCACCAAATGAATCTCGAGCCACAAAAATCGGTTCAAATTTAGGGAAGATATGTCAGAAAATGAAATGAAAAATTCGGGGATGGAATTTTAATTTCTGAACCAATGTGTCAAATTAGTGATATCTGGAACAAAAAAACAAACATATCAAATAGGTACCTCATGTTCCAAAATTTGTTAATAATAACAGACTAGCATCATTGCATGATATTTTAAGCATAAAAGTACACCGTTAGTCATCGTTTAGGTTGTAAACGTCTGATAGAAATCTCAAGATCAGTTGATTGTTTGCATTTTTCTATCCTACAAAAATCATGAACGGCAGTTTCTAATGTGCATGGGAAGTTTCGAACTTACATTGCGGGTTTTTGTGACAAAGAGCATGAAATAGGCCTACGAAAGCCGTTATTACATTGAAATTGTTGGAGTACAGGGGGATTCCAAGTAACCTTCCTTATTCAGAACTGCTACTTCCTCACAATAGGAATGATTTAGTCCTACAGTGAATCTTTTGTTTATACCTGCTTGTGAAACGTGACGTTTTGATGTTATATTTTTAATAAATTAAGTTGGACGTCGTTAATCATTGGTTGCTACGTTAGAAAGCGATTCGTGTATCTCGTGTATGTACTTGTTGATGTAACCTGCAAGGTATACGCGCTCGCTAAATATAAGGGCGCGCTTTTTGTTCTTTGAATTCTAACGGAGCTATACAAAGAATTCTGTACCATTCAGTGGCCCCGGACGCTCTGACGTTTTAACAATACTTTGGATAAAAAATGAAGTCACTCAAGAGGTTATATTATCTATTTTTCGGTAATCCCAACTCCTAACTGACGTCACTGGGAGAGGCAAGGACAAAATCTGGGGGCGAGTGCCGCCTCTTAGCCAAACGTAGCGCCGCCACTGGTACCATTAATACCATTCATAGACGGTCTTGAATCATCTGGTTAAAAACTAAGCTTCCGTCCCCAGACAAAACGAACAAGAGAGTTGCATCATAGACTATTAGCTTCATGGTTTCTAGCTGCGAGAAGGTCGCTTAAGGTTAAAGGTGTGGGGTGAGCAAATTATTATTTCAAATGATGAAAAGATAGTGATTTGAGAACTGTAATTCTCCTTACACTCATGACATCTCTTTATAAGCAGAACATTGTGTTTTCTAGTTTTGCCTTTGCCTTTCATAATTTTAAACAGTAACAAGCTGGCAATATCAACGCTAAAGGTGGTATCAACCAGATTGAAATCCTCTCCAAAAACCCAAATTGAAGCACAAATTTTCTGTATGCTGAATTCTAGTGAAACCGAAATAATAAATAATGAAGCGCTGAGACAGAAGTTTGCATTCCACAACTAAGAGAGTGACGTTCGTTACGTCCATTTTGGATTTCTAAGAAATTTATATAGTCTACTTCCTTTAAATTTGGTTGCTTTAATTCAGATTTGAGCAGTTGCATAGGAAGCAGTATAAGAAAGTGGGGATGGGGTTGAGCAAATTTTGGTCTTTGCACCCACTCAGCCCCTTTATAAAAAAAAATGCATTTTTGATTGCTTAATCTTTCGCTTTTTCTCCCATGAAGAGCGATTTTTTTAAAGAATAGAAAATAAATGCTATAACTCTTTTTTCAAATGAAACCGCGCACTGAAAAGGTTGGAAAATTTCGTTTTTTGCCAGTCATACTACACTAGACAAAAGTTTCAGTATATCTAAGACCTCTGCATAGCAACACTGATAAAATTTCGACACTTTAATACTAAGATTCTACCTACACATATCACCCAACTGAAAGTGTTGCAAGGTATCTGATGGTTGCATATGCGAACATTTGAGTATGGTAGGTAAATGGTTTCCTGTCTGAATTATGTATTCTTGAGCGAAAGACTATCTAAGCGGAGCGCCATCTTAAGTTGGCGCGGAGCGTACAGAAAATTTTGAAAAATCGTGAACCCTCGGACAGCCAGATAAGACAGGCTTATAAGTTGCAGCTAAGCAGCAGAGGATAAACAGGCTTTTCTAGGAGAGAGGGACAAGAGCTTTCAAATTTATTTTTTGTTTTTTTGAAGAGTGGACATCACTGTATTAGGGACGTGATTTTTGCCCTTTTAAAACAATAATTTGAAGATATGGAGCTCGTGTTGCAGAAATTTTGGATTCTGGGCCTCCTGTAAGGAAATTTGAAAAGTTGGGTGATGACTGAATAATCCACACTTCCCACAGTGACAAATCTGAGTATAAATGCATGATGAATGAACATTGTTGAACATTGTTGCTAAGTTAGGTTATCTAGGTCCTACGAACTGAGGCTGTTCGATGAAATTTTACTAATTTCCGAAACTTTTTTGTCTTTTAAGACAACATTTTTCAAAATCAAGACCATAAATTAGGGAACATTTGGTATATTGTGAAAGACAATTTATAAAAATTACAGTACACTACCATTGGATGAGTACAGATAAGGTGAGGTTAGGTTAGATGGAATTTTAGGTACCAGTTTCCAACCAACTGGCTCAAGTCAAGCGGGCCACGGCCTTTTTTTCGCAGCTCACTCAACTTGCTTGTTTACCCTACTCCATTGCTAATGCTGAGCACCAGGCACAACTGCAGTAGGTTCCGTTTCCAAAGTGTTCGGTGTGACCCGGCCAGGACTCGAACTCCAGATCTCCCGACTGCAAGCCTGGTCTTCTAACCACTTGACCATGCGGTCAGTGGATGAATACAAAGTTAAAGCCAGTCACGCGCATTCAACAATCTTTTTAATTTTTCATGAAAATTTCACAGTGACTATCATAATGATGCTTTTTTACATTTCGGGATATTTAATTACATTGCATTCCATGTTTCCAACTTTCAAAACCATACGATCCGACGATGGTTCAAATCTCGATTGAATTTCTGGAGGATGGAAACACGGGAAGCATACTCGGATGTATGCATAAACACAATGTGAAAGTTGGACTGTAATGTCGCCTGTGTGTAGTGCGAAAAACGACTTGCAATAATGTTCTTCAAGTTGGATAAAAATAATACATCGCAGCGCCTATAAGATAAACATCCAGGGTGATGGTTGTAGAATGCTCGAATAGAGGAAAACGGGAAAAGCATAAAACAGGGACACGAAGGATTTGATCATGCTTTGTACTGATTCATTGAGATTTGGAGAAATAGAAAAGGGGTTTTCTGATCCGGTAGGGCGGAAGCATGCTTACGTCCCGACACATTCAGGCATTTTTCACTGGGGCTATCGCCACAGCCCTTTCCCCCACCCCGCGATTCATACGCCATTGGATTTAAAAAGGATAAATTAATCCCATCACTTAGTTATAATACTTGGACAGGAAACGAGACTGCACGCATTTCTTTTAAAGCTGCGATCATGCCCCCAAGGCAGTGGCGTAGCTGGGAAACGCATACTCCAGAAAAGTTTGGAAAATTTGGCCGCATCGCTGGGAAAAAAGTCTAGCTAAGCCACTGGGCGAGGGTCAAACTAGGCATGGTTTAGACACCTCCCCGTTTAACACCACTAATCCCTGTTCCTTTATATTTTTATTAAAAATTCAATAAGTTTACATCGTGGTAGGAACTAATCACATTAAGATCATGTCGTCTGCAACATCTTTAGAGGGACATCACCGAAATTTGCATACAGTGTCATATTATCATTGCTAGTTGGTTAAATTAAATAGAAAATTCAAATTTGCTCGCTTCGTCGCTTTAAGGCGCATATAAATATTGATGGCAGTTTCTTTAACTACTTGGTTGAGGTTGGGTGTGTATGAAACCTCTACATGATGCTTAGTTATGGAAAAAATATCACCATTCACTAACTTAAACACTTTGCCGATAAAACCCTCAAAATACTGTTTCCACAATTTTTCAGTGAATCTATAAATTCAAACATATACTTGCTATTTTAGTTTGTGCCCTTAAGACAATGACATATAGTTTCCTCTTCATTTTTTAAGTGGGGGAGATGTTCCACATATCTCCACCTGCCCATGTCAACTTCACGAACGTTAGGCATTTCACCCGTAACACGAAAATTTGGTGCTCCCCACATCAGTCTCTAAACTGAAATGACCTTTGACAGCGCCGAAATAATAAACGCCGTAAATGCAAGGAAGTCACGTCATGTGAAAAAAATGACAAAATGTGTGCATACCATGAAACTCATCGTATCTCCATGCTTCTATCTCATCACCGTGTTGAAGTCCTTTATTTTCATATTTTGAGAGAGGAATCTCGACAATTAGAGGCTGCAAGAGTCTGTCCCTCACATCACCTTGGTCATCCCTTAAAGAAATGTACGCCAAAGCTACAGCGTCTAGTGGAGCCCTCTTGACTGTTAAGGAAGTAAATTTAAAAGAAACGTAAGTTATTTTGAGAAAGCAAACATCTCTTTAATTATGCTATTAGTTGAATGACATAAATGGTATTTGTTAAGTGCGAAGGTAGCCTAACGCTTCAAATAACATCCAAGTTTTCTTTCCAGAGATCAGTTAAGACTCAAGTCAAATTGTCCCAAATATATTTGACCTGACAAAGTCCAGATAAACCACACCCCGTCCCTGATACATTACAAAGAATCAAGTCCAGTCACTTAAGAAAGATTGTTCTAGATTTTCTCCTTTGTATAAAATTTAAAAGTTATAATTAGTAAAATATTATTTTCGCCGGCTGTAGCTTTCTGGCATCTTGCTTTCTGCTTGCAATTCTTCATCAATCTCATTAGTTTTCTCATCAAGAATTTACCACCTCTTGTTGGTAGTTTAGATAATTGTATACGCAAAGCTGGGATTTATCTTCTGTCCTATGAAAATACATTTTTCCTTGAAATATATGAGGGCTCATATGGTCATTGGCTTAAGTCCCACATGCATTATGAGTTGCAAAAAATGGAGTTCATGCATGAAAGATTGCACCCTGCTAGATTTAATAATATCTTGGCTGCTTTGGGTGCAGACAGGGGGATGAGCTTTTAATAAGAAAAACTAAACTGTTGTAATTCCAGAGAAATGAGCAATTTAGATCAAATGTTAAACGTAAGTCATAATTTTAAGGGATCGTGTTAGTCGTTTGCTTTCTTCACTTTCTGTGTCTCATTTGAACGCCTTGGTAGACTTCGCAAAGGTTCTGTACTTACAACTAGTTATGAAAGAATGATTCACAAAGACAAAGACCTTCCGCACTGGTGCAAACGGCTACATGATACACATTGAAGAAAACAGAGTCAGATAAAGGAAAGAAATTCATTGTAGCCTAATGCAGCAATTCATAAATTTGCTTCGAGTAAAAAGGGGTAAGTTATAGCCGATAGTAAGTTTTGTAACGCTTTGATAAAAGTAAAGATAGGTAGCAAATGGAAATAGCATACAGGGAAATGAAATAATAAAATTATAAAAATAAAAATAGCAAACGCATTGAAGATTTTTAATCATTGGATATTTCAGCTAGGTGAAGTTTCCCTTCGATATAATGAGGGAACAAATGCAGGATGTATGCATACAAAATAATCTGCTTGAAAACATATCAATGTATACATAACATGGTCAGTTTGCAAAAACAGAATGATTGGTCGTCTGCAGTTTTCTGTGTCCTTCCAGCACATTAGTTAACAGTGCGTGTGCTGTTTATAATACAGTAAATATTATACTGAAAGCGCAGATATGTAACAAAAAAAAAAGATGTAAGAGAGCGATAGAAAGTTGACACTTTGATTTAATACTTATAAAGTACAGGAGAAAAAAATCACTTGAAGGATTTGGTAAGTTCGTCTCTATTTGAAGTGGATCCTGGAGTGATGCGTCGTCGACCAGAGACCCTCCGCTCGATGTTTGCCTGTTACCCTTGCCCCTTTTGTTACTAGTCTTCTTACTATTTTGTGTCCTACCATTTCCTCGAAGCGATACGGACTCGGCCAATCCAGTCAAGGCACCTTAACATTATGAGAGAAAACGGCAAAGCGGTGGAAAATAGCAGGATAGGGGTAAATCAAATTTTTCCTTACAGACAAGGTACCATACATGTCACGATATAATACTCTTTGATTGTAGATTTACATTTTCCAGCAATTCTAGGTCAAATGTGAATCGATTTATCAATATATATCTGAGAGTTGTTAAAATGGGTCACTAAATTTTATTTCGTTTTTTGCTCGAACTCCACTTTACCTCTAAGTTTCAGGATACTGTGGAAAACTACACCTCTGACGGTCTGTGATGGTGACTTTTTCCGAGTCATTCTATCGTGTGTTGGGTAATTAAAATACTCATTTTCAGTAACTATACTTTCTTCACAATCTGTAAAATTGAGTGAAGGTACTATCCCAATATGTATAAGTTATGTTAGATGGAATTTTACTGCTCAGTTTTCAACCAATTGGTTCAAGTGGGGCCGACCATGGCCTTTTTTCCAGTTGTGGCTCACTGACTTGTTTCCTTCTCCATTGCTTATGCTGAGCACTAAGAACAATGAGACACTCTAAAAACGTCTGGTGAAATTTCACCAGGTCCGTGTTGATATAGCACCTACACAATCACGGTTATTTTTTACCAGGAAATCATGGTCACATTAAAAATTACGCTGGTGAATTCAACCAAGTTACTGGCTATTCTTTTAGTTTTTAACCAGTTTCTTCGTTACAATGAATCCAATTTTCTGGTTAAATCAACTAGCCTATATATTGTGTAGATGCTATACTGACACAGAATCTGGTGAAATTTCACTAGATTTTTTAGAGTGCAGTAATTTCCGTTTTTGAAGTCTTCGGTATGACCCGACCACAACTTGAACTCCCGACCTCCCGACTGCAAGACGGATGCTCTAACCACTTGCAATATGTATAAAAATTCCAGTGGGGTGCTCCTCTTAACACACAGCTACCTATCCGTGATGGAACGTCCAAATGCCGCTTCCCCAGACGGACCAATATCTTCTCTCCGCTCCCTTTTTCATTTAAGCAGTGCCAGTTAAATAATCTTATTTTACGTAGAGCTATTGCCTATGTACTAACAGTTCACTTCTAGAGAGAGAGTTGATCATTTGGGGTTTTGTTTTGTTTTTTTTATTATTTTATTTTATTCATTTTTTTTTTTTTTTTGTTGTTGCAGACACCATGAGCATCGATAGGCAACTTAGTTTTACATGCAAGCCATGCCTATTTGTTGTCATGCGACGCACTAACATTCCAAGCAGTTCTCATTTGGAAAATTGGCTAAATTACCATGCAAACTACTGGCATGCAAAATGCAATGCATTTAAAAAAAAAATATGGAATATCATACACCTTTGAATTTTTATGTACGCAGAAAAGTGCAGATGAGTCATTTTGTCTTTTAAATGCAGTAAATCAGAAGATTACATTTTCATTTCTTACCATTTAAAGTAACTTATATCCTCGCTGCCAGCTGGCAAAAAGTGTGTTTAACAAAACTGAATAGTGTTGATTCTCTCTTTCTCCTTGCACTTAAGTTTTTTTGGCGAAGAAGATTTTGCGAACGGAATTAGCACACCGTTATCCTTTTCAAAAATTCATGACTGGATCTCTTAAAATTAGGTAACAATAACTTTGTAACTGAACTTTCAAATTAATGCAAACTATAACGCCTAGGCGTACTCTGGATATGCCGCAATCTAAAATACTATGAAACTGTTTTAAACGTTGCCTTTTGTACAGTTTGCATTGTGTAACACATTTGTGTTGATGTGTCGTTAAGTCTCATCTACCTAACATTAAACACTATAACAAAAATTGTAGCAAGGCACATATGGGAATATTTGCAACATATACAGTCTACTTGAAAAAGTCAAGTTTTGTAATATCGTTTATTCCCGTCAATATTCTAACTAGGGTTGTATAAAATTGAACAATATTCTTTTTTCACATGGTCTACGTTTTCATGGTTGGGTTCCAGATCCAAACAGTAAAGGTCACGTCAGGGACGTATGGTGTATAACGAGAGTACCTTTAGTCGGTCGGTACCTAAAAATGGCCACTGCGACCAAAATTTAAAGACAGACGCGCTAATACCTATACGTAATATTTTAAAATAAAAGAAAATCCAGCAAGAGACGCCAACAGCTCAAAATCTTTCAAAACTTGTTTTGCACTAACATTTGAAGAAGATATTTATCGTAACTACATATAGTATTACCTGGGATTTTTAAAAGTTCTTTCAATGCCCGAAAATATTTTTTAAAAATCCCCAATCACCTTGCACCATATCCTGCGATCATCTTAAGGTTTTTATGTATGTATAATATTGATAACATTACTTCATTTTTTAATAACACTTATGGGTTTTACGGCTTAATTTGGGTATCCTACTTTAGTTACTGCTCTTTGACCTGAGCCGCAACTGGAAAAAATGCCGTGGCCGGCTCGACTTGAACAAATAGGTCGGAGACTGGGTCGTGAACCTTTCTCTATCTATCTGTCTTTCTGTCTGTCTGTCTGTCTCTCTGTCTGTTTGTCTGTCTGTCTATCCCTCTGTCTCTCTGTCTCACCAACTAACCAACTAACCAACTAGACCTGAGCCATCAAGGGGAAGCCATGGCGATTTTCCTATAGGCTACTTTCATGTTTGCTCACGAAATTCACAATAAATTTCAGGATTCACGAAAATTCAAACTTTAGTTCTTTCAATACCCGAAAATATTTTTTTAAAATCCCCAATCACCTTGCACCATATCCTGCGATCATCTTAAGGTTTTTATGTATGTATATTATTGATAACATACTTCATTTTTTTTTTATAACACTTATGGGCTTTTACGGCTTAATTTGGGTATCCTACTTTAGGTACTGCTCTTTGACCTGAGCCGCAACTGGAAAAAAATGCCGTGGCCGGCTCGACTTGAACAAATAGGTCGGAGACTGGGTCGTGAACCTTTATCTATCTATCTGTCTTTCTGTCTGTCTGTCTGTCTGTCTGTCTGTCTGTCTGTCTATCCCTCTGTCTCTCTGTCTCACCAAATAACCAACTAACCAACTAGACCTGAGCCATCAAGGGGTAGCCATGGCGATTTTCTTATAGGCTACTTTCATGTTTGCTCACGAAATTCACAATAAATTTCAGGATTCACGAAAATTCAAACTTAAGTTCAGAATTGAACACGATACCACAATGCTTGTAAAAGTGTTGTTTTAAAGACCGAAAAGGGTGTTATCCAGCTAGAGGGTCTTTTGCGCTATTTAACGGAAAATGCAAACGAAGAAAGCTCCTTTTTCTTCTTTATTGCAATCAAAGCAATAGGTCACTTTCCAGCAATGTAGGTAGTTCTTTAGATGACATTTAACGACATGATACAAACACGAATTTCGGGTATCAACTAGACAAACAGGTTACGGTTTCAAGTACCGTTCAAGCCCAACTTTGGTTTCAAATACAGTAACAATCCCACTGTGCAAGCCCTTCTAGTTAAGGTACCATTATACAAACACAGTAATTACTTTTTTTGTACAGAAAAGGGTTCATAATTTCACCACAACCTTGGCCTACCATGATCACGAGGCGCGTAGCCAGGAGCATGGGAAAGCGAAGAATCCCCACCCCGAAAGATCCCCTTCGACGATAATGACCAAATCTCTTTTTTCGGGGGGGGGGGGGCACTTCGGGCACTTGCCCGAGTTGTGAAAGAATTAAGCAAAGTGGCAAAAAGTATGCTCTACAGAATACGCCACAATTGCACCGCATTACTGCCCTTTGAGGTTGCAAAAGTCTATTGACAAATGCAGTGGCTTTAGATGATGTGAACATAGTGACAACTTTTTCTATAACATAGGAGATAAAAAACTGCCACAATTCCTTGTACAGCGATCCCAATCAAGAATGTAAAGAGATGATTTTTCATGAACGTGATAAAATCTCAAGACATATCGATTTTAGGTCCGGGTTGTTGACTTACCGTCTTGTCCCAGTTGTGAGGGTTGAGTGGGGGCTGAAAGTGGGTCTGCTTGCAGGACGGGGGCCAGGCCTAATTCAGTGGCATTACCAGCATCAGGTACTATCATATATGCTGCCTCGGGGGTACCTGGGGCTACATTCAGACCACCTGCGAAGAAAAGAGGAATATGACACAACATAAAGAGTATATATACGGTATCTTTTGTTTCAGTATATATACGGTGTCTTTTGTTTTAAGTTGGTTCTGTAAAAATGTGGCAAAGAATGAACCTTTCAAACCAGCATCTTCCTTTTACAAACTCTTAACAGGGAGTTGCCACTCTAATGCTCCCTCCTCCTTCAGCTGAGGCATGGAAAGCGAGAGAGAGAGAGCAATGTAGAACAGGAAGATAGTCGGATCTATCCCTTTACAATCAATTGCGATATGCATGTAGCTATTACGGTCTTCTTTTAATTTATTTTCCTATAGTTGTGCCAAGTTCGCAACTTTAACTTTGCCTTGAAAGGGAGACGCTCTTTCAAATTTTTCTTTCAACATATTAACCCGGCAGTACATGAACTTGGCTCATCTAAACACAGCTAGAAATAATCCACAGAATCTTGATCTATTAAAAAAGATATCCTTCCCAAAGCTTCACTTTACAGGACAAGAACAACCGCTTTAAACATATTGAAGCAACAGCTAAATCTCACGATGTTATTCTTTTTTTCTCTTCAAAGCATCTTGAATTGTACTATTGCATGTATACAAGGTAATACAATCAGCTACTTCCAGAAAATTTCACTACCAAATTTGAAGAAAATGGTAATGTCACATGACACTCAAGAGTTAATCATGTAACAGGACAGTCTACTGCACTACTTCAAATTGGGGTGACCACGCCTCCCCTTAAAATAGCAAAACGACTGGCACAAAGTCAATTGTTTCACAATCATTATATTAGACGATAATGTAAAGATATGAAAAAACAACGAATGGCAGCATTTACCGAGTAAATATTTGGCAGTGTCATTACATGCAGTGATGATGGTAATGTTCCTATGAACAAGATCGAGGAGCTATTCAAAAAATCAAGCCCCCGACGGAAAATATTCGGGCAGCTTATGTATGGTTAGCCAAAGTTAATTCGGAGATAAACGCTTTCTTCCTGTTCAACTCGACAATATTAAGCCAGAGAGCAACTTCCTGTTTCTGTTGCAGTTCCCCGTCTACAGTCCACATCCCCCTTTTGCTCCTGCCACTCATACGATTGCTCTTTTGCTCCTGCCACTCATACGATTGCTCTTTTGCTCCTGCCACTCATACGATTGCTCTTTTGCTCCCGCAACTCGTACGATTGCTCTTTTGCTCTTGCCACTCATACCCGCTGTCACTTTATTAGTCAGTCATTCGGCTAACATTTCATAAACGTCTTTCAAAACTGCTAAACTTTGGGACATATTGATTTGCTTGGCTCTGTCAAAGACCCAAGAGCTACACTAAAGATTAGAAAGACTTTATTCCACGAAATTTTCAAAGGTGGTCAACATGAATTATTTTTTCTGCTTAGCGCTTTCAGCAGGCTGTCAGGGGTGGTATCAGGGGGACAATAGCCTTCTCAAATAATTTTGCATATAGTGCCGAGGAAACTGGAGGAACATATTTGAAATAATTTTCAATGGCACTGGAAACACTTTGAACC
Organism: Holothuria scabra; assembly: GCA_037179385.1. NCBI lineage: Eukaryota > Metazoa > Echinodermata > Holothuroidea > Aspidochirotida > Holothuriidae > Holothuria > Holothuria scabra. The sequence goes on along the minus strand of CM074192.1, from coordinate 17,952,214 downwards.
ACTTTTGAGAGCACCCTCAGCTAAAAATACTACTTTGATTCTCTTATTTGAAGTCATGAAAGAAAGATAGTTGTTCTTTATAAAATGCCCTGACTTCCAGACTGACGTACGTGACACCCTCGAAACGTTAAACGATTAGTGCTGAGCAGCAGCTTGATTAAAGGGGGGGAGGGACACAGGCCCCCACCTCCGAAGTCAGTCGGGGGAAATCATTTAGTGGGGGATATATGGGTTCGAAGAAGAGGAAAAGTTTGAAGAGTAACACTGAGCATTTAAACCGTAACCACACACCAGCACAAGTATGCCGACGTGAGTCGGTCGCCAAGAACTGAAGTGCAAAAGAGCAAATAGAAAAAAGGTAATCAAAATCCGTTCTAGTCGGGGAATAACAGGTTGTGACCCCCCACCTTTGAAATACTGCACACACCACTGGTGCTGAAAGACCTAAAAATAGCATATGGGTATAACTAGTGCGCCTTAAATTCATTTGGCAAAGGGTGTTTTCCTTCTTTAAGTCACAATTCGACACATACCCTGACTGCTATTCCCAGGGGCTTCTCTTCCTTTACCTCCAGTTAGGCTTTTGTATCTGTTCTTATCAGGAGATGGGCATGGGAATAAGAACCGAGTGCTTCGCGACAGTTTGGAGGTTACCGTCCTTCATTTTCATGTGTTCTTCTGACTGCACGTCATGCCCTCCACTTCGAACATTTTATTGATCATGGTTGGTCCGACGCTTCTCCACTTTTTTCTCCTTTATTTGCCATAATAAACAGATTGTCCTTCTCTTCCTCAATAAACAGAAAAAGCAAGTTATGAAATTAGCACAGATTAATGCACACCTACCTCTTGGTATATTGATAGCCCCAAGGAAACTATCATCTGTGGACCGTGTAAACCTGAAAGATGCTTCCTCTTGCGGATCGTATGAACCGATTATCTCACCAGTTGCTCTGGTAATACCAATCTCCAGGAACGGATCTGTTTTACACAGATTAAAATGTAAAATAAATTAGCGACCTCTACCTGTAAGATTACTTTCCGACATTTGAGTGCTTTTATAGAGATGGATGGATTTAGATTTACCACATGTTTGATTTCATTATACCTAGGTGGTTACTATGGAATTGTATTCTAACTAATCAACCATCAACACGTAATGATGATCCAGAAGCTTCTGAGTCAATCCTTCCTTTATCAGGACTTCATTTTTGCAGACGATCTTTTGTAAATTCCTCTTTCTCGGACTCCACACTTTCATTGCATATTATCTTAACCCTTTACCGTTGTTTGGGTCCTTTTGGACCCATGCGGAGAGCTCGGCTGTCACCCATCTTAACTGTTTCACGCGGAGCTCGAAACTGCGAGTAGCTACCCGAAAATTCGGCCACAACAACCAGAGAGACAAAAGTTTAAGGTCACGGGGTCAATGGGCTACGGAAGCCGATGCGGGGCGGGCTACGTCCGCTTTTCCGCCCACTCCCGAGGCGCGCAAATATGCCCCGATCGGAGCACAACGGTAAAGGGTTAATTATACTTCAGGCAAAATTGATCCTCGCAGGGTAGATGAGCAATATTCAGCAAGGTGTTTCTTGGTTGGTTTATTGTTCCTATTAAATTGTAACGATTGCATTTTTTCTAGGGTTAGGGATTAGGTTAGGAATCAGGGTTTCGCTGGCCAGTTTGGAAATTTCTTATTAAGCAGTGCTCATCGCCCCTCCCCGCAAAAGAACTTAAGGCATTTCGCTCCCAAGACAAATATCACTTTTCAGTGAAAATATTTCTAAAGTGCGCCCAACTTTTTTTGTCAAAGGTTTGTCATCCATCATTTGATATGTAAGACTTCTTTTATACTGTCATGTTATGTTTGCTTAATGAGGGACAACATGAAGCACGAATCTTACCGCCTGTATGCTGAAGCAACACACTAAAGCGAATTTCTGAGTTGAACTGAGCGTTCTGATAAGCTAAGAAGACTTTCGGTAAAACAAAGATTTCTTTTAAAGTCAAAATTTACTTCGCAATTTACTTCGAAATGCTTTGTTTACAGCAAAACGAAACCAGACTTTAACGATCATCATTTACTTCCCAACTAAAACAAACAACCTTTCCTTGTATGGCGATTCAGACCAAAATAACTTCAAATATGGATGGGATAAAAAGTAAACTAAAGTGAGCTTACTGGCACCCGGAACAGTTTGATACGTCACAGAATTTTCAACATAGGATTCTTTGCTGGCAGTCAGTATGAGTTCGGAAAACATAGGAACTTCTATCACAGCTATGCCATTGTTATCTGTGAGGGATGACGCCACACGAGTCCCGTCGTCTGATTGGTCGAAAGCAATAACCTCTGCTAATGGGACATTAAGATCTTCGGTGGTATCCGTTACGAGAATTTTGAGCTCAATTTGAGAAGCTGAAAAGATGAAAAGACACCTTAACTCCCAAAGGCTATAGCAGGACAAACTGCATGTTTGTACCAACGCGGTGGTTTCATTTGTGGAGACGGCCTTAAAAACTTTCCAGCAAATGTTTTGTACTGAACTTTATCATAAAGAGGTATAGCGTTCGACGAGAAATCTGGGAATCATAAATTTGCCGATATTGCATCTGGCCAAAAGCTTCATGCAAAATATCACAATTCAAAGCGATATGCATCCTGCCCTTACCAGTTGGTTTGCTCCCCTCCGACACTGTGTATTTAAGGTATAGAACAGAATGGAACTGAGCCACACATCGGCTCGCACAATCACTTACATTCTGAGAATGGTTTCCATCCGCCCACCCCGCTTCACCACACGCGCGCGCATTGCATAGCGCTGGCATGATTTATGGTGGTGTGGTTATGTAGAACTACACTAAAAATTTCAAGATATATTCCAAAGAAAGCAGTTCCTTTTCTACGGAGGAATGTAAACGAATCATACCCGATTACGATTTGAATATGTTGACGCAATGAGAACATAACGTGCCTCTTCAAAACGAAATATCACTGCCGCGGCAATAGCGATGTAAAGTCTCCCTTGTGCGTTTGGTCATAGATATGGAGTAAGCTGAAAATAACGCCAGCTCCCTCTTTTCTATGCCGCTGTTCAACTTCTGCCAAAAAATGTCAGCAATAACGAGAGAGTTCAAATGAAGCCAAGTAAGACTATAGTTTGTCCAACTTTTTCTGTCTTTCCTTTCAATTAGATAAGGTTGTTAACTTTAACACCGTTGCTCGTTCAAAGAACTATATAGAGTTATAATATATTTGCAGAGTAATTGAAGAGCGCCCACATAAACTCTTGTTTTTTATTGCAAGTTGCAACCACTTAAAACTGACGTTCATATTTAAGAGGGCAACGCAAGCTTTTCAATTTGGAGGGGGTCGTCTTTAAAAGTTCATATTGGTTTGGGGCTAAACAGCATGAAACCTCGACAGAATGTGAATCAAAAACGGCATTTATATTCCAAACGACTTTCTTGACCCAAATGATCAGCAATTTTTATCAGCATTAATTTCCGAAAATATGTAGCCCGTAAGTTAAATAAGGTTGAACGCATAAGTATGATACATTTGCAAAATATTTGTAGACATGCCGTCTTGTACCTTTTCATGTAAAATTTTCTAACCATTCAATCTCCAAAAAGGAAAATAGAAACTTTCAAAGATAACACTGTTTGTGTTGTTTTTATTATGTAGTAATCTTCTTATGCTCCTGGGGCCATTTTGTATTTATCTTGAAAAAGAATCTCCTTATTTGCTCAACAAGCTCTTGTTGCATCCGATTGATACTAAGAACGAAAATATTTTCGGTGTTTAGCCTTAGTTCAAGAAAGATCTTAAGACGGGCGAAGGCTATTTCAAATTAATGTTATACTTTCGTTCAAAGGAATTGAACAAAGAATTCAAATACTGGAAAATTTCAAAAACGTTTTCGAAGTTGTTGGAACTGAAACTGGAGATGTAGCCGGTAATCTTGAGTTTGAAATTTGCCTTTTAATTGTTAAATGTGTGAAGGTTTCCACAACGGTGGAGCTATAGAGCTAGGGATTTTGATCGGGGAGGGGGAGAATGTCCAAGCACGGGCGCGCTAAAGCAGACTGGTAGAGTACTTGGTCCGTCAGGACGGGGCAATTGCCCTTGACCATATAAACGCCCCACCACTGGACATCCATTTTACTTTTCTTTTTTGGATCGAAGTTACAGGGAGACCGAGTGAGTCGGCTTGACATACGTGGTAATGAGATTCTTTGCTGGACTGTAATTTTCGGATTGATCAAATCTCCTTTTACAATTTGAGATCAACAATGAAATGTTTTCGTCTAATAATTTTTCAGAAAGCCTTCTTGGTTTTTACGAAAAGAAACAGGGAATTGTTAAGTTCATGAAAAGTCTGCTCACCCGAAATTTAAAATTTTCAATCTTGGTACCGGACCATTTGCAAGTGCTAATATAATTGTGGGAAAGGGATTCACGGAGTTGAGAAATTTATGGCATGATGATACCCTGTTGTTGCCATGTTAAGGCAATATTAACACAGCTTACATTATAAAGTGACGTTGAACACTACTACCCCTGCTTGGCGAACAAAATTTGATAGCTTAAAACCGCGGTCACACTAGAATGAATTCGAATCGTATTCCGATCAGAACTTTTCAGAGTTTTGTTAAACTTTTCTCCAACTTTGTTTAGAATGAGCCATAAATTTGTCACCCTGCAGTTTAAATAGATGATTTGAATCTGGTGTCTTCGAAAATAACATGCCAACTAACTTTTCGTGACGTCTCACCGACATACATTTTATATCGAACAACGGAGTCCGATAAAATCTGTCTATCGATTTGACGTCACGAAAGAATTAACATAAATTAAAGTTTCATAGTCCTGAAGTACAACTCACATGTTTACATATGTTGGAAATTTTGTTGCTTTTTCCGACCTGTCATTGAAAATATTTTAACAAAAACCCGACAAAAAATCGAATCGGAATTCGATCCGAATTCGTTGTGATGAGACCGTGGCTTAAAATCGGGTCTACATCATTCTCTTGAAAGTGAGTGCGACGTTAGACTTGTCAAAAAGCCTCTTCTAATAACTATACCCATCAATTACAACCAAGGAAGCGATAAGTGAGTGTTAGGAACCACGATTTGACGACGATAAATATCTGCAAACATTTACACTTTGGTAAATTCGAGTTACTGCATAAAATAATTGAGCAGTTGTAGAACATGTAGGTGTAGTTCCATTGTGAAACCGACAGTGTTCCTTTGGACTGTTGAAAAACAAGTGATAACGTTGAAACTTAGTCCTGAACAAGTGTACCGATTTTTTTTTATTTACTACTGAAAACAATAGGCGCCTGATACTTAACATGCAAGTATGAAAATAATATATTTTCCCGGGCACATCTCTTCGGATGATATTTTGTTGTGGACGTGAACGCACAAACCCACTTACTGTGCCACGCCATTCAATAAATCCAAGTTTCAATAATTCTTTTTGGTAATGTGTTAGTGAAACCAGAAACACCATGTTTATTCACAGACAAGAATTCATGCGAATAATACGATAGAACTTCGTTACTGAATAAATCCTAGTGTTACATTTAGAACCAATAATTTAAAGGTAGATTTCCCAGGAAGAAAGATTACCTTATCTGCATACTACCCCGAACGGATATTTCACTACTTTGTGATGGCGTGGGTGTAAAAAGCTATCCTCGATATTACTGAACATAATGTAGGACCTTTTTACTAGAAGTGATTTTATTATGTTACATGGTCCTTAGATTTTATTTGGTGTAACATATTGGACAAATTCGTTGTTAATCACTGTAAATTTTTATAGGATCGATAGGTGGTTTTTCGACTCTGAAACATTTCCAGGATTTCCCAATTATGCGAGTGACCATATTTAGTACATCCTGTTCAGCACACATCTCCCAGGATACCACCGCCCCCCCCCCCCAAAAAAAAAACAATGATCATATAAATTATATACATTGCCAATGGGCTTAACAGTTTGATGGCAGCTCCCTCAGTGTAACCATAGTTATTCTGACATCAGAGACTTTACTAGAAAAACAAACGTTTTACCTATTTCATGGAATGTCGAGAAATTGGTAAAATAATTTGAAGTAGGCTAACGCTGAAGGCCACCAATTATTCAAAATACAACTGAGCCTTAAACTTTTAAAAGTAAGTCAAAGCATCACGGAACTACCACGAGTAGCACCATAGTCAGTCATTTTTCTTCAGTGAGAGACTTTAAAGGGGGAGTTTAAGCAAAACAATTAATATTCACATATGAAAGAAGAAATAAATCTACTCAATAGGGAGAAATTTCCATTGAAATGGGACATGTATTTATCGAGATATCAGCAAATGAAGTTTCTAGACTTGTGTTTTAAAGTGAGACTGAGGGAAGCATAGATTATATTGCTTCCTTTACATTGTCAAGGAATGCTTTGTTTCCTTTTGTTTTTCAGACCATTGTGTTGACCTTGATACTTATAGGAATAGGACCTCCCCATGTGGATTGTAAAATTTGCAAAGTTCTCAGGCCACTTAGGCAATCACATTTTGATAATATGGGACTGTTGAAGAAAAAATATGCTGCAGAGCTTAAAGAAAAACAAAAGACTTTCCATTAATGTGGGGATATGATGTCATATGATGTGCTTGCTTCAAGTTCACTGTTTGTTGAAAATGTGACAACTTTATTTTCCCATATCTTGAGAACCATGCACACATCGGGTTTCAATGCAAATTTTACCAAAATGCTTAGAATAAGTACCCATCTAAGATATCAAAACTTGATATGACCTTAAACCATTCTTTTAACCAAAATCATTTAGAGTATATTTTGGGTGTCTTAATGTTCGGAAGGTTTCCTTCAACGTTTTCTTCAGTGGGATTAGTGGGTAATTTGACAGTAATGGTACGGAGATAGGTAAAGTCGGGTCCATTTGAATAATTTAAGAGGTTACGAAGGTTACACGGGGTGTGAGTCGATATCCTACCTTCAAACATTCAGTTCGACTGATAAGCATTTCTTGACATTACGGGCCAGAGAATGAATTCACACCTGAAGGTTACCAAGAACTATTGAAAAGGAGTGCTTCAACGGTTATAGTGCAAGACTATGTCAGAAAATGGAAGCTTCAGTGGTCCACAGAAACCAATGTTCTTCTCAACAAGAGAAATGACCTTTTATTCATTTTGACCACCCAACATGCAGACATTTCAAAGTAACGCAAAAGATTGCACCAAACATCTTTCCTCCTTTTCAGTGTTTAATAACGTCTTTTCATGACTGCCGAGCATGGGGGTCTACGAAATAACGATGAATACGTATTTAATGGCCTTCCGATACAGAAAACTTCAGTGAAGTAAGCATATGAATTCCAGTAACAAGAAAATTGTCGTGAGGGAAATAACCACACAAATACGGAACGAGCCTTTCGTCATAAATATCGAAGGTACAGATGACATGTCGAAGTTCATTTTGGCAAGTCGACCTACGAAATGATACGTTGAATTTCAAAACGAAATGTCGAAATCACAAATATGATTTCGAATTTCAAGATAACAGACAGAATCCCATAATGAGAGGACGGGCTACACCGAATAGTGCAAAAAAGAATGTGAATACATAGATAAAATTGTTTCAACTTATATGGGAAATGAAATAGCCTACTTCCCTAACTTCAACAAAGTTTTGACATTGTATGCAAAGTCAACGGAATGCCATGAGTGTCGCATGTTGAAAACATGTGCGAATGACATGTCGCCGAAGGAAGTGAATTTTTTCTCACGGCCGAAGAGCAATTTGTTTCCGACGAAGTGCACTACTTTCAGCGCCGCTCCAAAGTACATTTTTTCTTGGTGCCGAAGTAGGCTTCACTTTTGTAGTCGCTAAAGTACACTCACAGTACATTATTCGCGGCGCTTATAAGTGATTTTATTTTCGGAGTATAGATACGTCGGAAAAACATACGTGGAAACATAGGCGGTTGAAAATTAAAACGTCGAAAAACAGGACTGTCGAAACATAGAGACATCGGAGCAAGGGAACGTCGAAACATAGGGCTAATAACTGTTTGTTACGTTAAGGAATTTATTCCTCAATGTTACAACAAACTTTACAAAATGTTTCTCGAAACTGTTAAAAATTGTCCTAACTTTCCAAATTTTGAGGAAAGTACATACACGGAAGCACAGTTACAACTAGCCCTGCTTAATACAATTATGCTAACGCACTGCTACCAGGGATTGCATTTTACTTTGGTTAAGGTAGCTATAGTCCTCTCAGGTTTTTTTTTTTGTTTTTTTTTTTGTTTTTTTTTTAGTTTTTTCCCCCATTGTACTGGTTCACATCTCATGTACTCTAAAAAGTTGTTTCTGGAGTAGTATTCTGGTAGGAGCCTTTGTGCAAATAAGCACAACTATGGCGATGCTAAGTTGGAACCAACTGTCATTGTGCTTGATGCTCAGCTTTAGGAATGGAGTGGGGAAAACATACTCCAGTGAGCCAAAGCTGAAAAGAACAATCGTTTAGAAACTCAGCGGTAAAACTCAATCTGTTACTAATTGGCTATATATGAGTTTCGCAATCAGGCTATGATCACAGAGCGTGAAGAGGAGTGGTTACGGCTCCATAGGCTTTACTATTGTAAGCTAATAATATTGAGCAGGCCTAGAAAGTGGGAAAATTTTTCACCGCCATATTTTTGTAATATCGTGCTTTTCGGCTATTTTTCTCTTAATTTTGTACTTCCACCTTCAGTGACCTTGGAATACCTTCAACTTCTACCTGAAACAAAAGAGGCTTTTTGAATACAATCAACTTGTCAAGGATGACAGAAAGCCCTATCTTGAGATAAAATGATGTTTACAGAACTGTACAAGGGTTTGACCTGTAGTGGCCTACATGACATCTGACTGTCATTAAAACAAAATGGATTTTCTTCTGATTTTAATAAAAGCGTGAAGTGATACCTACAATTTCTTTTCGAAGAGGAAAAATTATGCCTAATTTAAGAGGTTCTAACTTCTTCATATCAGCTCCTCGTCCGAATGCACCCCACCCCTCCACACACACCATTTCCCCATCCCTGTAGGCTTTATATCACTTTTTTCTTCCCTCTCCCCTTTGATTCGTTCTTGTTTGCAATTTCTTCCCCTCTCATCTTTTACTGATGTCATTTCTAGTAACGGTTGGAACGCTTTTCCATCTTCCTTGGTTTCCGACTCTGAAAAGCCAAAGACACATGACACCCCTCTCAGGAACATGATGGGTGCTTATTTGGCAACTTCGCTCCCGACAGCAATGAGCCTGCGATCAAGTTGTTTGTAGCTCCATGTGGGTCCAATTATCCGACTAGCAGGAGGCACCATATTTTAAAAGAAGGGTTTAAGGTCACAACAGGATTTAATATATTAGAGGGATACTTATCCTGAACATTTTGGTGTAATTTGCATTGAAATCCGATGTGTGGTTCTCAAGATATGAACTCGTAAAGTTTTCACATGTTCACCAAAAAGGAAATTTGAAGCAAGCACAGCACATATGACTGTATGACATCACATCCCCACATTAATGGGCAGTCTTTTGTTTTTCTTTAAATTTTATACTGGATTTTCTCCTCGAAAATCCCATATTATTAAAATGTGATTGCATAAGTGGCATGAGAATTTTACAAACTTTGCATCCTCTAGAGGGAGGTCATACTCCAATTAACTTCAAGGTTAACACAACAGTGTGATAACGCAAAGGGAAACAAAGCATTCCTTGTCATATGAGGAAGTGATATAAGCTCTGCTGCCCTCAAACTCTTGAACACAAACCTACTGATTTCATTAACTGATATCTCAAGAAATACATGTCCGATTTGAATGGAACTTTCACCACACTGTTTAGATTTTGTTCCTCTTTCACATGTGAAAATTGAAATTTTGCTTAAACTTCCCCTTCAAATAAGGCCAACTGATCAGTTGCATATAGCTTGCAAACAAGTAGGTACCATTTAAACTTCACATAGAGCAAACGAGTAACAAGTTGGTAGTGGATAGGGCTCAATTAAATTTCTAAGAAACTATTTTGACTGCAAGACTTCTGTAGGTAGCACCTCCTTTCCTGATGTACTGTAAAATGTCATTTGGAGAGTCTTGCCTGTAGTCATTCAGTAAGCGACGTTTTCTTTCCTTCGGTTTGTATTAAGTCGCGTGGGTTTTGAAAGCTACGTCGCCATGCCTATAGCAACAATACCGCATAAAACATGGGTAATTTATATCACAGGTCAAAAGGGGGTGAGGTTACATTTTTTTGTTCTCTTATGTGAGTTTTATACATGTATATTACACTCGACATGAAATTTTATTCGGTCTACATCCTAATAAAAACATCTGCGGTGAATTGAATTAGTCAGATATCATAGTGTAAGGTTTAGAACTGCTATCAATCTCTTTCATGGATTTATAACGGGTATATGTCATCGTCACAAGTTCGGAAGGTTCGGTTACGTCGCTAGCACAAAAAAAGTAATCAAACAATTTCTACCATTGAAGAAACATTTACACCTTAACAAGGTGATATATATGAGACTTACACATCAAAAGAAGCTTAAATTTCTCGTTAAAGACATTTCTCTTGAAGTGACGTTAGCCATTCCGGCAACAGCAGGAACGTATTAAACACTGTCGGTTTATGTTACTTCATGTTCGCTCAGTCCCGTGGGACGGAATTGGTCGACATCTCTACAGCGTGACTCACGTAGGGGGCCACTTTGTCAGTAATGATACCAAAGACCCTTTAACCTATCCTGGTTCCTTCTATTAACTTTTGGTAACCTTTCTTTATACTTCGTCAAACCCAACATTCCATTTATTAACATCTTAAGAGGGAGTTCTCTACAAGCAGGGAGGCTCGGAGCTAACACTTATCAGGCGTGTTGGCTCCCAGTCTGGAGTCTTAGCGTGAATTAATCCTACCACGTCATCAAGCTCGTGGTATTTTCCTCCTTTTCACCCTTATCGAGGGACTTGAAAGACACAAAATGCCAATTTTTTTTATCTTCCAGCTTGAAATCACCCTCAAGATGACTTCAATTAGGCTATTTATACAGCAACACCTATTTCTTCTTTTTTTTTTTCATTTCGACGGACTAGACATAACCCTGCATATTTTAGTCCAAGCAAAGCAAACGGCTTTATAAGTGGATTGCGTCTGGGCTGGGGCCCTGTCTTCATCAAAATCAATTGCCTAATCGACGAAGTTGATTGACGACTGGTTGGTTGAACTCACTAACGCCTTCGAAAAGTCTAAATTCAGATGAAAATTAATTTTGTCAATATCTACAGGACGATTAAGATTATTACAATTGAGTAATATTAATAGGGAACAGATTATGACCAACGTTTACAGTAAACTTTCAATTGTTGGGTATCCTCAAAAACATCCGAAATTTAAATGATAAAGCGGTAATGAAGGTTGAGGGACTAGTAATGATTATTAATACTTCCTTCGTTGTCACACAGGTGTTAATTTTAATTTTCCTCTCTATAATAACTTACAGACCAAAAGACGTCTTATATAAAAAGTGACATTATTATCATGTGATTAATTAAAGAACCAACTCCCAATTGTAACTCAATTATAAAGCATGCATCTTTCAAACTAATTTTGCTTTGCAGTTATATTAGCCATGGGTTTGATGCAGATGCAGACTACAGCAGTTAAAAGGATAACCGTTTTGGTGACAAAATGAGAAATCATCCGATGGGGGAAAATTTTCAGCATGGAAATTCATATACCCTTAGTGTGTACCTCTTCGAACTCTTCGCTTTGTTTTATAAATAGTATATCAAATATAAGGTAACTTTCACCACCACAGACCGAAACAACAAGAAACTCTCAACAACGTGTTAGTGAACACAATTGCAGACACGGGTCCCTCACACAGTTTTCTGTAGAAAACATTGCACGAATCTTGTGGCTATATTGAAACTATAGTTTAAGCTTAGGACACAGAACGTGGCAAACTTGCTCGATATCTCAAAATTTGTGGGGTGAACTACTTAACATGTTTCAATTTTCTTTTCACCTAGCCACAAAGTCTCTAAATAGGTCAAAACTTCTCTTTCCCAAAATCGATTGAAAATTTCATGTGGTTTGGACGTTGGTCTCCGCTGAATTTGCACAGTGGGATCGCAAAACATCAAGGGAGAAATTTGAAAATGGCTCCACCTATAACAGGATCCCCCTTGCGATTGGGTAAAAAACTACTTTTTCTCAAGGAGGTTGTCTCCCGAACGTTCAAGGGTCTTCAAAGAAAGCTTGATTGGAGTAGTTATGATAAGTCGTTAGGGTTTCATATTCCCTACCCCTAACAAGCTGAATCCACGAACAAAAAGCATTGCAGTGGATTATTCTGAGAAGTTATGATATCTAAGTTTCGTTTCTTGTAGGCCTATTAATAAACCCACTTGAAACAATTTTAAAAAGCACAGGTAGCGCGAAGTGTTACTTACAAGCTGCACATGGAACCGTAGGGAGAGGACGTTTCGTGGGGAACAGTGTTCAGTGTTCACTTTAAAGTAAGGTTTTCCTAGGATAGGTACATCCCCGTCACTGTTTTCCCCAAAAAGTATTCGTTATACTTACGAGCGCAGTCGATCCCGTCCCCAGCTAGACCACTAGGGCATTCACCGCATTTGAAGCTCCGCGCTGAGTCAGTTTGATCTAGGTCTATAGTTGCGATATCCACTTCAATGTCGACGCATTCTGTTCCATGAAAGCACGGCGAAGGTTCGGAACTGCAAGAACGACTGTCTGCATGGGGAGAAACATCGTGAGATTGTAAACGCTTTTAATGCGGACTTAAAAAAAGAATATGGAGTCCAGGTTGTTCTTCCTCACGAAGGGGACCCTGAAAGTCTCTCCATTGTAAGATGTTCGGTAGGGAAAGGCATATCCTACACAAAGGATGCAAAAGAATGATGGGCGAAGGACAGGTTGACAACCTGACAGACAGACAACGATACAGCTACACAGGTAGACGGACAAAAAACAGATAGACAGACAGGCATAAGTACCAGCGCTAGCAGTTAATGTTTACGATATAAAATAATTAGGCTTGGTTGTATTTACTTCTGCCTGTAAAAGCAATAAATTAACTCACTTCATGAGCACACTTGAGGACAAAATACAGAGAGACGATTTTCTGTTCCGAACTCAAATCTTTGAAGACGATCATGAAGGGCTCTCCGACTATTTGGATGGTTAGAAAATACCAACTTTTCCTTGCACGTACGTCCTAGAAGTGTTTCCACATTAAACCATGAGGAATTGTTCAGATACCTTTTGGTTGTCGAGTTCGGCTCTTTGAAAGTATAGCCTAAATATGTCAAAGTGTGCTATGGGGCAAAATAACACACAACTATTACATAAATGCCATCTAAGGAAATTCAACAGATAGCAACTAACATTCCATGCATTTTTTTTACAATCCTACCACATCAATGAGTTCCGTTTGTAAGATTCATTACAGACCCCCTAAGCGTCAGATCACGGCTTTTTATACATGGACAGGGCATGTAACGTGTACTTCCCTATCCGTAGATGGTCGCCACCGACTGGGACAAAAAGGCGAACCAAGATGGCCGCCGTGAAGGTATAAATCGTCTTATTTGACGACGACTCTGTAATTTAAACGAAAGTTAAACTTGAATGGGAAAGAATACTATATTCCTGCAATACGTGAAGTGGTTTTGACCTTACCTTGCAATATTTCAAAAATATTTAAACTTTCTTGCAAAATATGGGGATATACTTGAGCAAGTCCAAACTTTCACACAAAATCATAGCAGACGGCCATCTTGGTGCCCCCCCCCCCCCCCACCAACAAGGTAATGCCAATTTACCATGCAGTATGCGCTGTCCATGTATAGGAAGTCCGTGTGTCAGATCCACGTTTATTTTGTTTGACGCTATATCACATTCTGTAACCAGGAATGATTACTCTCTCATTAAACAGTGCAGGACTCTCTTCATGGTCTAAGCATTTATTGGGAAAGCTTTTATAGCCCCAAAACCACTATGAATTGTCTTTGTTGCACCCCAAAATACGGGGCCAAGTCCATTATACTGTAATCTTTAAGATGTAGGTTCAAAGACGGTATCGTCTCGTAGCGATTATTTCTTTATAGGCTACACAAGATATCCCATGGCAGAGTGACTTTCCTTTTTCTTTGAAAAAGAAAAGGTAACGGTAACAACTAGTTTGTTTGGGGTGGGGGTTTTAGCTAATGTTATTGATCACAAACTCAACTCCGTTTTCTGGCAGGATAATTAAGACACATCTGCATTAAGTGTGATCTTTTTCATATACTGTTGCAAAATCTTTCACATTCCAGGCATCTCATTACAGCAGTCTGTTCAAAGGATTCACTTTAGGAGAGGCTATAAAACTCAGTGAAGTACGGAAACACTTTTTGGCAAAATCAGTTCGGAATATTACTTTTAATGATGAGATTCAACATAATGCGCGGTTCCTTCCAGTTAACCGACCGACTTTTGTTAACCCCCTATCGGGGCATAAATTAACAGTAACAAGTTTAACGACTACTAGCTGTCCTCGTTGTTTGAGTTATTCCGAATATTTTAAAAGAAAAATTTAACATGAACTACCCATACCCAAATAACTCATATCCCTTTTTTTAATAACACCTGTCATCATGGATAGTTTTTATGTTTTAACTTTTGGCTGTACTTTGCCTGGGGCAAAAAAAAATCAAACTTATTTATCTTAGTTTATTTATCTAAAGGAAGCATTTTATGAGACAATCGTAACTTGGGTCGTCGTTTTATTTCCGTATACAGTTTGTCCGGCTTAGTAACGAATTGAAGAGGCATATCCTTACATGCTAAATAACCGCTAGAATAATCATAATACATGGAGACAACCCCACCCCCCCAAAAAAAAAAAAACTCGACCACCCTTGTGGAGTAAATCTCTGTGGGGTGGGAGAAGTTTGTATTGACTTAGTTTTTCGTAACTTGTTCTACCCCCCCCCCCCCATTCGCCCGCTTTTTCACAACAACCTCCACTATTTTAGGTATCTTATTATCTCTGTATAGACCTATAGATTTTTAATTTACAGAAAATCTACCGAATGACATAAGATGTCATCAACGTCAAGATTAATATTGTCAGTTTCAACAGACAGCCGTAACACCTTTACGTGAGCTGTCAAGCTCTGACGCACATTTCAACGCTGTTTGACACTTTCAAAATACTTTCTGGGAAAATGGAAAAACGCGTGTGCTGCACAATTTCGATGCACTTTTTGCTTTAGGAAGCCCGACATTACGCAATGGCACACCAAATAGGCCTAAACAGGTTAAATTAATTTTCAATATTTTCCATTTCAGCAAGGTATAGTAAAGGAAAGATTATTTCGAACTTCCCTTAAAATGAACTTTATAGTCGTGACCTGACAACTCTCCTCCGAACGAGTTCCACAACAAACATGTTCCCAAGAGCAATTCCCACACCAAAGATCACTGGATTTTAGGGAGCTTTCCATGGTATAATTGTCCGTTGTGCTATAAAGGGGGGAACTTGTCGTGGTGAGAGTTCCTCGAGATGCTACGGAGTTGTCCTTAAACCGAATGTGGGATGTCGAGGTAGAAACAATGTAAGTCATATTTTCGTGATAGAAAATAGTACCTTGAAAACGGAAAACATGCGAAATACCGCAATTGTTATATAATCTGGAAATTAACGAGGAAAATACATTTAGAATTGTCATTTGTGTACTTACCCAACTCAATACATTTATAACCATCTCCTATATAACCCGCGTTGCATTGACACTCGTAGCCATTAGGTGCATTTATACAGTGTGCATTTTCATCACAATCGTCCATCTTCATGTCACACTCGTTCATATCTAGGGGGAAAAAACAGAAAGATTAGCTACACGGAGGATAACATTAATTTGAAATTGAAGCAGAACAATTTGCTATCAGCAAAAACAACTTGAAACATTTTTTGTATGAAATAAAAAATATATGCAGTGCAACAAAATTAGTTTACATATTTTCGTAGGTAACATCCTTGCAAGTTTCAAGGTAGCATCTTTGGTAAAACTTACAACCCACTCGCTATCAACAGAGTTAGGTTTCCAGAAAACTGCATGTTTAATTTAAAAAAGTCACTTCCGAGATCGACGAAGACTATTTACTAATCTTGTAATGTATATAAATATGATTTAATATGATCTGCGGTTTGTTTTGCTCGGGGACACTTGACATTTTCTACAAGGGACGAATTTTCTGCCAATTCGTTTTTGGCATGCTTTAATATGACAAACATTGTCTAAGAATAGCCACCCGCCAACTCCATCACAACCACCCTTGTCAGTGGCGCTGCTAGATTTCAGAAATATATTCAAATGGGAAAGTAGAAAATTTGGAGCCATTACTTAATTTCTTTTTACTGTATACTTGCTTCGTGAACGGGTTGGGAACGGAAATGCAAGGTGAGTTAGTTAGTTAGATGGGGTTTAACGACACAACAACACGAATGTGTTATATAGTGTCACCAACGGGGGGAATTTCCAAAAAAAAAAGGATAGCAAAGCGGTAGTCGGAGCAAAAGTTTCTATAAAATTCACTTTCCTCGAGAAAGCCAGGAATAAGTGAAGAAACCGTTTGTAGTTTTTAGGTCGGGGACGGTGTGAAGAGCAAGGTGGAAGAGGATCGCCGAATGTATAGCATGTGTAGCTTTCTGAATAGACAAAAATGATACGACGCAAGTATACGGTCACGGAACGAACTTCTGGTTGTATACCGGTTTACTGTTATCAAGTCACCAGTTCAGTAACCACTGCTTATTCCAGAAATTTTCAGAGCAAATAAACGGTTAATTTTCAGACTCCATGTCGCAGGTGCGACAAATTGATGGGATGAAAAGACTAACTACTTGTCGTACCCGGTGTGACAAGTGGTCGCGGCTTATTGCTCAAAGTGGCACTCTCTTTAGGTATTTTCGACACGGATCCCAAAGAAAACAGACATATTTGATACAAATGGTTAAAAGACATGAATTTTGTGAATCCATTTTGAAATAAGGACATGTTTTAAGGTGTGTAGCGAAAACCAAAGCCGGTACGCAGATTGAAAAACTGTGCGTTCAGTCTATTGTCTTTGCTTTCTTTGTTTTGTCCAGTCTACACTGTAAAAAGAAAAGTTGTAAATTTTACAGTGAAACCACCGACAGCAATATTGCCAACAAAAACGCGTTATTTCTCCAGTCAATTGTAAACGAAATAACGCAAATCCTGCACAATTTACACCGAAGCAGTTGTAAATTTTACAGCAAAAATTTTGTCAGCTGTACTATGTAGAAGCACAGAAAGACTATAAAACTGCTAAGCATTACGACTATTATGTCGTAACCAACAGAACTTATACATTACTTTGCTAAAGTCCCCTCGTGTCTCGGGCTTGAGAACTAGAGTCCAAGGGCGGTGTTTTCTTTTTTCTCTCTCTTTTGTTGGAAGGCAAGCCCACTGGCTCACCCGTTTAAAAATCGTTTTTTACAAAACAATACATCATGATCACTGCACAAATGAAGAAAAATTAACCCAGTCAAAACATCACGTGAAGTGTGTCCAACTTAAAAACGAAAGGAAAGTAGAAACCCTGCTACATAGCTTTTTTGTAAAAGTCCCCTCGACTCTCTGGCGAAGAGCCAAGGGGCGAAAACTGACCAAACATTTACACCCGGAGGAGTTCTGTGGCCCGTTCCACAAAGAGTTACGCACAATCTTAAGTTTGATTCCCGGTACCTAAGTCAACAGTAAATCAAACTTAAGATTGTGCGTAACTCTTTGTGGAACGGGTCCCGGCTCCCTTAAGGAGCTAAACGTCCCAAATGGACAAGTACGCCCTCTAAAGGGCAAACATGTGTGGTCCTGCTCTAGACTGGCTGAACAGAACAGAAGCCACACCCTGGATGCAGTTTAACGTCATGCCCAAACCCTACTGCATACCTTTTTTTTTTCTAAAAGTCCCCACGACTCTCTGGCGAAGAGCCCTACTGCATAGCACATTTCGGTGTTCAAAATTAGGTTTGCAGACGTGTAAACTGTGTAGCGTAACCCTATGCTATATGTACCACGTCCATCGCACGCTGGTTATTGTGAATAACTTCATTTCACAGTTTTTAAAGAAGTACAGTTCATACATCTCAATTTTCTTTACCTGTATTGATTGACTACTTATTCTTTTCCCCAAAAACTGTTTTTATTTCTACAGATCCCATAAGTTATGGCCTGACCTAAACATTAATTTACTAATTATTATGTCAAAATTTTGAATACGCCCACGAAAGTAGCTTAAAGGAGTTTAGTTCAGTTTGAACTAATTTGACGGTTACGCAGTGCTCTATTGTGATATCACTAATGACCTATACCATGCAGAGTGTTTACAGTGTAAACCTTTAACAAGTTAGGTATACTTGTAATTTGCATCATTGAAAAACAATTTTTTAGTGGGAAACAGAAAAACAGAAATTATGGTGTAAATTTTACCGAAGTTTGTTGCAAATTTTACAGTTTTTTTTTTTTTTTACAGTGTAGTGTCTTTTTTCTCTGTGGGGGCATGTGTTTATTCAAAAACTAAATAAGGTAGTAAACATTTTGTTGAATTCCCATGCATGCCATATTATTATAACAGAAGCACGACATCGGACTAAACCAGGAAAAGTCTAACATGGCATAAAGGTGTAGATGTATGTGC
Source organism: Holothuria scabra (assembly GCA_037179385.1). Lineage (NCBI taxonomy): Eukaryota > Metazoa > Echinodermata > Holothuroidea > Aspidochirotida > Holothuriidae > Holothuria > Holothuria scabra. Next base: position 17,933,415 of record CM074192.1, on the reverse strand, counting down.
AACTATCATGTTTACCGTTTTGCTTAAACTGGATTCACTTTGCGATTCCCAGAACGTGAAAAACTGTTCTTCTAATATCTCAAGAACCATAAATATTTCAACTGGCCCCGACATTTGGAACAATTATGACAGTTTATAATCTATTTATCTTTAAAAAATCGCAAAAAGGGATAGTCGACTTCCACCCTTCTCTTCAGACATAAAATTTGATGTCGATATGTATCTGATGTTCAATGACTGGAAGTCTGGAAGGGCAGCTTACCTTACGTGCATATTCCCCGGATGAAAAGGGAACGAGGAACACGCTGAACGAGTAAACAGAAGTATTGAGTGTTATTTTGTATTGTGACTTTCACTAATAATTCAAGGTTTTGACGAGGTTATATCCTTGGCAAGCATAATCCATACTTAACTTGTAAATATATTCTTTGCAGATTAAAAGCAAACATTACAAATTCTTTCGAGGATCTTAAAGTATGGTACACGTTTTTGATTAGGAGGGACCGTATTGTATAAGTTATTACACTACAAAATTAAAAGGTGCATTAAAAGTGTTGCTGTTATGTCAGAGAAAGGAATTATCTCTCTTTAAAGCATTTCGCCAGTGGTAAAATGACTGAACGTCCTTCCTTCCAACGTTGTTATTAAGTTACACGATGGAATGTTTTTTAACAAATCAAGAGCTATTCCCAAGTGTTCGAAAAGCTTTCGTAGATGAACAATCAATGGAATCAGCATCAACGAAATGATTTACAATATGGTAATTTTACTTCCTTAAATGCTATAAAATACAGACCGATGAAGTGAATACTTAACTTACGGTATTACATGGTCTATGTAACTGTATAAAAATGATTTAAGGAGAAAGCTACTTTATCGTCGGAGTTCGCTGTTTCTTGCAACGTAAAGTTCTTGCCCCGTGATAAAATTTGATACCACTTGCGGTTCATGAAAGGGCAATTATTGGAATGAACTTTTTTGTGGTTAATGCCGTTTGTTTACTAAAAATGTAATTTATCAAAATATTATGAGGCTTTTTTCTTTATTTTTTTTAACCCAATCGTAGTTTATTATTTTGTTCTCAAGTCTTAAATTTTTAAACATATAACAAACATTTACAGTATTTTCCAGCTTTATATGCTCAAATTTTGCACACAATTGTATTAAGCTGCCAAAAATATTTAACAATTTTCTTTACAATCCATCTTTTTCTCCAGTCTGCAAATATTGCACTAGTTAGTTAGTCATGAGGACTTCCTTAAATATTGCCCTAAATTGTATCCAAGGTCCTGCAAATTTTGGAAAATTACAAAAAACCAGAAAGCCCAAAGGCTTAGTGATCCCTTGCCGAAAGAGAACTCTTTATTTGATCTAGACTCCATCTTGCTATGGTGATAGCACATCTACAGTGTTCGTCATAGATATCGCAATTACAGGCAATGTAGGAGGTTTTTGCAGATTTACCGCTGGTGACCTCATATGACCTCGAACATCCACCAAAAACGATAGGGTTCTTCCTCTCAACATGGCAGATCCATAAACAAAATATGAAAAGTGTCAGTCATTCCTACATTGAGATGCCGCGATTTCAAGCACTCTAGGAGGTTTTCATAAAGCTTTTTAGACTTTGACCTCTGGTGACCTCAAATGACCCTTGACCGCCACCAAGAACAATAGGGTACTTCCTCTCAACATGACAAATCTATATACCAAATATGAAAAGTACTGGTCATTCTTAACTTGAGATATCGCGATTACAAGCACTTTAGGAAGTTTTCATAGATTCAACGCTGGTGACCTCATTTGACCTCTGACGTCCACCAAAAACTATAGGGTTCTTCTTCCTAACATGGCAAATCTATATACCAAATATAAAAAGTGTCTGTTTTTCCTAACTTGAGATATCGCGATTACAAGCTTTTGAGACTTTGACCTCTGGTGACCTCAAATGACCTTTGACCTCCACCAGTATTGTGGGGAATACAGCCTTCCACGCCTACACATGCATATTATACTGACTACATGCATGTTATAGTGCAGACATCCATGCATTCCCCAAAGTGAAACGGCGTACCCCTTTCCCACTTGCTAGGTTGTCTCCAAAAAGAAAATGTGCAAAACACGATGTGTAAGGAAATTGTATTTCAAAAGGTGAAAACCCTATCACCAGATATCATGGCACCACCCATAAGATCTACTACTAGGAGGTCCAAGACCAGTATGATATCCTTCGGAAGTGATATTTCTGGGGAATTAAAGGAGGTATATTTTATCAAAATTTATTTTACACTAAGCGCAAAACGGGGGTAACGCTCCAATTAGATAGTCTGTCAACCTGCCAGAATCCGAGCCACCATTTTCCAAGACGGATCTGCGCCCATGAAGATGGCAAACTAAGAAGGTGGACGCTGATGACATCCTGCGTTCAGGGACACGTTCTTGCACAGATATTATTCGATTAAAAATAAAGTAACGACTTTAAAGAAAGTTAAAGTGATTCATGTTCATTTAAACCATTGAATTTGTGTTTGCGCAGAGGACGTGTCCTTAAATATCTTGGTAATACTCAGTACAAACCATCATGAATTCGGTTGTCTTCCTTGAGAGAAATTTTGCCTCATTAGCAATAGAATGCTGGTCTCGCCATAGGACATAGGCCTATGATAGAAAATTGGACTTTTTATCCCATAAGGAGATCAAAGTTAAATCCATTCTTGATTACAGTAGTCATAAGGTTAATCATATTACAGTATTAATGTAGCTTACAGTAATGAAGCTTTTTTGAACTGAACGTTACGGAAAATACTATACCCTAAAAAACGCCCACGTAGTTTTGTTTTTTATCAGACGGGAAGTTGTTAAGTAAAAGTCCTAGATTTCCTCCGCTATTTTGACTACTGTTAGATGGTTAACACCCTGTCTGATAAATACTACCGGAAAAAGATAAAATAAAATGGTATACTTAGCTAAACCCTTACCCACGCAGTCCAGGCTTCCGTCTACATATGCGTAGTGATATCCCTCTGGGCAAAGGCACATAAAGTTACCATAGGTGTTGACGCAACGTCTATTTTTGGCGCATCTACGTTGTCCGTCGGCGCATTCGTCAATATCTGTAAAATGAGGAAAATCGATAGGTTTACAAACTGCTTTGTAAGAGGAACTTTTTTAATGACAGTCCACATGAACCAGACCGTATATAACCAAATGAAGTGACTGGGAGTTGTGCGGGGAGGAGTAACAAGTCTGGCTCCTTCTTTGAACAATGTACATTGCCATCACGAAAGTTTTGCATGGTCTGATTCCTGATATTACTCTCAAAGAAGAGGGATTAAGCAAAAGAGAAATCTGTGTTCATAGTTTGATACAGCTGACCCAGCTCATAGGAGAGCGCTCTTGTAAGTTTTGCATTACTAGCCATAAAAGGGCGCAATATTATTTTCAACTTATTTTAAGAGGTGGGAGACTGTGTATCTCCTCATTACTTTATTGGCAAGACACAACGTTCGCCATTTCAGGAACAATTAGAAATCAATATTTGAGAAATTGAAATAATTCGATTTTAAAGGAGTAAGTTGGCTTGCGGGCCTTTTTGAAAAAAAAATGGTTCTTTTTATCCAGTCCAGAAACTGTTAAACTAGTGATATAAACAGTCTGAGGGCCTTGAGGTTGGGAAGTCGTTAACCGTTGTCCTTCTGAGGACATAGTTTCCTTATGAAGCAAAACTCACTTGAAAGTAAAGGTTCGGTTTCTCCGGACGATTTCTGCGAGAGAGTTCACTTCTTGAAAATATATTTTTAAGTTTCATGATATCACAAACATCCATTCAATTTTGTTTAATTCATTCCATTTCCAATGAGAGAAGGACTGACTTCTTTATTTCGAAGCCCTACCAAATCGCCTCAGTCCCGAGAAATTACCCCATATCTGGAGGTAATAAGACAAACACATTTCCTATTTCGCGTATATTTCCGATCCACGCATATTTTTAACAAATTCTTCAAACTAAAGCGAAAGCAAGTTTCCATTCACCCTCGTAAGTGTTCCCCTATAGCTACATCAACTAAAGACGGTAATTAAGGCCTTGTTCGATAGGATTTAAATCGGAAATGACCTACAGTTTACTACGTTACACTTTTTCATCGTTTCCTCACTTAGTTCAAAAAGAAACAATCTGGCAATTTCGCTAATGTAGCTTAAGCAGTTAAATTAAGGAGGTCTCTAGATTACACAGCACCTGTCACTATTTAAAAGTGTATTCAAAATATAGAAGAGTGGTAAACATGTCTTTACTATTTAAAAGAGGAAAAAGCAGCGTCAAATGGGAACCTTTCTTTCAAACCAACTGTCCCTTTCAGGAAAGGTATTTTTCTTCCTAAGCGACATGGTGGTGTTCAATGTGATGACCATGTGCAATCCACGAGACAATTTTAGGAGGTTAAAGTTGAGTCTTTTTCAGAAGTGTAGTAAAACAGGTTAATAAATGAGAGTTTCATGTTTAGGCAGAAATGGTCTCATACCACGGTTTCGATGTGTAATTTACTAGACCGATCCGTATTCCAAACTGTAGGGAGTTTACAGTACGTTTGTAGGCTTAGGACAATGGTGATAAGCATTACAAAAAATCACAAACCCTGGCACCCAAGACCATCAGAGGTTAGCTGAAGGCCTCCTGGACAATAACATTTGAATCCATCTTCAAATTGCAGACATCCGAAAGCACATCTTGTTTTATAGCACCTATCATCGGCTGTATGAGAAATAAAGAAAACGTCCAGTGAACTTAGATGGCATTTAAACAATAAACGTATGAAAAAACGAGGTCCTTTTCTTTCAATATGAGACCCAAATTGCAAAATTTGTGAACCATATGGACAGGATTTTCCATCCCCTGGAAGAATGGCCTACTTACGTTTCTGCAGCCAAGTAACTATTTCACATGTCTGTTTTGTGAATAACGCAGTGCCAATCAAACGTCATGCAGTAGATGTATTTGCACTTACATCATGAATAAACATAAGTTAAATTTCAGTTGTTATGCATGAGAGGGAAAGGAAGGAGACAATAAGTTACTTGTCTTGCCAGAAAGGTGTTATTAGATAGACATCCATGGAGAACCTTTTTGTTAGAGCCCATATATAGTTGTCGACACTAATCCCTTTTGTGTGTTGTTCTTTATGAGGCAATAGACTTAAGAGGTGTAATGAACCACGTTCAAACCTGATAAGTCGTTTGCTAGATGTCGAACAGTAGATCGGTAAATTTAAATTTGTCCGTTGCCTTAATATTGCGAGCCGCTTAGAAAGGGTGCAAATTAAGTTAACGGTTTGGACGGTGATTACAACCTACTTGTCCTGTCCCCTGTTTTTTGCACTATTTGGGTGTGCCTTTTAGAACATGAGAGCGAATGCGAGTATAAATGAAAATCCGATAGCGAGATAGTGTCTGAAACTTCACTGTCGGGAACTACTTACAGCGGCGTAACCAGACCTGACTGTCCCGGGGTAGGGGGAGAGCAATAGCATAGAGGTTTCCCGATTTTGTACTAGTTGATCTGTGTTAGTTTGTGGGTGTCTTAGGGCCTTAAGGGAAGTCTTGAGGTGGGGGGGGGGAGCAACAGTTTTGGACCATGCAACTCACCCTACTCCATTGACCAAAAGGTAATTTTTATGCTAATTTTTTTGGCTTTTTCAACGAGCAAGAACAAATTTTTTCAAATAAATCTGATTTTTTCTTAAGTGTGAACACTACTGTATAAGATGCCTCTCGAAATATGGGTCATTTTACACATTTGTAAACATGGAGCTTGCATTGCATAAAATAGGTTGGATTCAGGGTTTCCTGTAGGAAAATTTGCATTTTGGTGGTACTATCGAAGAATCTGCGTTTCCTATTACTATTAGCATGAATCTGAGATAGCATGTCGAATGAAGATCGTGTTATCTCAGGAGAGCGGATTAAGGCTCCTTGAAGCAATAAGAAAACTCTCGAAATTTGTTGCTTTTTTGGACAAAAATGAAAGCCTATATTGTAGAAACTTTTAGGGAAACGGAACTGTGGAAGCAAGGATCAATTATCTAATGACAGCTTTAAGAGTGATCACTTACAGATTTTAAGGGCGGAATTTTAGGCTCGCGAAGCGCGCCGAAAATTTTGCCTTCTTAAAAAATAATAATTTTGAATACGGAACTTTTATTAGAAAGAAGTCGGAATTTTATGAAGGAAAACTTGGGAAAACCGCACTGCATTTGAACATTGATAAAAGTTTGACTCTTCAATAACTAAAGAAAACGTCTACAAAGACTAAAAAACTGACAGGGTTGAAAGGTATCTGATGACAGGTGTGTGTCTGAGAGCATTTGAGTACGGTAGGCCAATGGTTCCCTGCCCAGAATATGAAGTCTTGCTGGAAAGACTATCTTCAGTTGGCTTGGAGCGAACAGAAAATTTTGAAAAATCGCGACCCCTCAGACAAGGGGAAATGGCATGTCTCGGACTTGTAAGTAGCAGCTAAGTTTTTCGATTTTTCTTACAAAGTGAACACCAGTATATTAGCGATGTAAATTCCTGCCCGTTTGAAACAAAAATTTGTTGATATGGAGCTTATATTGCAGAAAGCTTTGGATTCCGGGTTTCGTGTGAGGAAGTTTAAATAGTTGGGGGGGGGGGGTACTGAAGAGTCTGCACTTCCTGCAAGTATTGGTGGCAAATCTGAGAATGATTGCTTTCCTAAAGTCCTCCCGACTGTCCGGCAAAGAGTAAGAGAGGGAAGTCTTTCCTCCGATAAAGTGGACCTCAGATATTATTTTGTTAACTTTAGGCGACTAAATGAATGTTCATATATTTTCCTCAATGAATGTTCATACATTGACCAAAACGGTGTTCCATGAATGCAGATTAATCTTGTTTTTGATGTTAAAGTTGGCCCACTTTCTTTCTTTTCTCATTGTTCTCTTTTTTCCTTTTCCCTTTCTCTCCTGTCCCCTTCTTTTCCGTTTTCCTTTTTTCTTCTACCTTTCTTTCCTTTCCTTCCCCTCCTTTTCTCTTTTCCTTTCTCTTCTTCCCCCTTCCCCTTTTTCCTTTCTTTCCTTCCTTCCCGTTTTTTTCTTCCTTTCCCATTTTTTGGCGTGAGGGGGGGACGTTTGGCCCCTTGCCCCCCCCCCCCCGCTGGTTACGCTACTGACTACTTACGCATATCAGCATAATGCCAAATAATCCCTTTTGTTGAAGTAATCGTAGGTATGAATGTGGTTGCCTTGGTATTAAAAAAAGGAACGCCATGCCTTTTAGTTGGATAATTCCCAATTAAAAGATTAAGTCTCCACTCCAACCAATCTAACTGGATTAGTTTAAACTACAGATTTCGTAGGCAGGATTGTGTAATGGGGGGTTGGTGCCATGGGTGGGGGATTTGCGGCCCGACATGAGGGAAATGTCTAACAATACAAAGAAAAACCGCTATTTAAGCGTTTTTGCATTGAAAGGTTGGGTCATGGGGGGAGGGGGGTTCTAACCCCCAACTCACCGGCTCCCGTGGCTACGCCACTGACTTCGAGTAACACTACCCTGGTCCCTCCCTCTTTGTTTAACATTCTGAGGATAGTATAATACCAGTGATGTGTGCGGAGGCGTTTATTTTGCAAGTAGGTATGAAAAAGAAAAACAGAGGATAAACAAACGAAATTCAGACCATATGTACGATGAATGTAGTTTACTGTATCTAGGTCGAATGATGACACAGTGAGCTACTACACATCTTGTAGAAAAAAAGCTGACAAGAGCAGTATCGTTGGCTAAGCCAAGGAAACTAATGCAGCGGAAACGCAAAGTGGCGCATGACCTTATCACGGATACTCTTATTGCTAATGGTTAGAAGTTTGTGGAATCTTTTCATCTTTCTGAGAACAAGTACACCAGTTAAGACCAACGATATGTAATTAATCACCCAATACTATACGTAATATTATTGCGATATACAATCGGCTAGGTACAATATAACTTCTTCGGTAGTATTTTGAGGTTGTCACGTACAGATTCCACCTTCATTCAGTGAGATAATACCAATCCTACAAGGCATATTATACATCCGCCTAAAGGTGTTATTTGATCTCGAAGTTAAAATAACAAGTATCTTCCTAATGTCATATTCGACGACATTTCGACACAAAGTTGTGATTCTTATCTCTTTCACCGTTTCGAAGGAAATACCTTCCAGCGTTTCTCGTTTTCATAAAAAATATTTTGGAATTAATTATGCATTTGATCCGTGTCTTTCGCTCCTTAGAAAATATAAGATATTTTTGTTTTGGTGGCCGTCGAGTGAATATTTTGGTAGAATTTGTTATGTCCACTCAAGAATGTCTATTAAATACGCTCTATAAATCAATCACGAACGAGTTGTTACAAAAGTGCATTTCATTGTATTTACATGTTAAATGATAGGCAAGTGAGTCTAATAATTGGGACAGGGTACCAGTTTCTTCACGATAGACCTTATGCATTGACGGCATACCGTGACGTCATCCTTGAGGGAAAACAATGGAACACTTGGCCGCACGCCAAAGAATTCGCCCTGCACGTGTAGCAGACTTTGCAACTGGTTGACAAATCAGCTTTCTGCATTTGTCTTTGTTGGTTTGTTTTGTCCCAAGCGAGGACGTACTTTTGCTCTGTGACATCATATGCACAAGGTCTATAGACTAAACAATCGCACAGGGTAGTTCCTGATTAGAACTCCTGTATGGTTGGAAAAAAATCATACCAAACTTCCAACAACCTTTGGCTCGAATAGCATTGCCCAGACCAATATTCGGCAAGTTTTTCCCCGGGGTAATGGCCTTACCTTGATTAAGTAAATAGTTTGACCAATAAAATAACCCCAAACTTACCAAACCAGTGCCTACCCAAAACGTGGTTTAAAAAGTACCTTTAATTGGTAAGGTTTAGTGATAATAATTAATGGGCAAACATTTGCGTTTAATCGGTTAAAATACAGATCTTCAAATGTGAAATAGTGGAGGATAGCCGCTCATTTCTTTCAACTTTTGAACTGCAGGATATAACATAGATTTGGACAAGACTAAATCTCAGACTATCCTAGAATAAGAGCCCCTGAGACTCCGATTGAAGGTAATATGAGCACAGTACACCTTTGACATATTCAATGCTTCATCGAACTTGAAAGATAACAAGAGCCCAACGGGCACTGTGGTTCCTTGCTTGATATTTATAAGAATTGTAGGGCCAGTAGAAAAGCTGATAAATTGACCTCCAAACTGGAACTCAGCAACAGTTTATGTCTAATATTTGTAATATCTTCACCATGGGTATTTTAGTACTAATTTTCCATGAAATCAAAGATTGAATTTTTGAGGCCTTACTTAAATTCATCTTGCATAATACTTGTTGATCCTTCAAAAACATTTCTTCATTTCATCATGTATGATTCGGGCCTGTAATCAAACTTGATATTATCACCAATTAAAAATACACAATGTAGTCAGAGAGAGAAAAACACCCCCTCTGCTTCTCTCATATGTTGTTTTCCCTGCTCTCAAATAAAACTTGCTATTACTTAAAAATATTCTACCATTAACCCTGTTTTATATATATCTATACAGAAGACAGGGTTTATTCAGCAACTAAGCAGAAAACAATTGAGTAATGGGGTGTGATAATAGAATGACCATTAGGTAACCTCACTGAGCATGGTAAGAGAAATATGATCCATACATTGCTTCCACTGGCAAAGACCATTTCAAAGCGCAGTGTGACGTGTACTCATTCAAATATATGATTTCAATTATTGCCCTTTTATAACTTCAAATGCAATCCGAAGTGTACAATCAAATGTACTATCCTAAGGAAGTATTACTGAATGAACAAAAAGGCCAAACTCCTAAGGTATTTCGGTGTGTGAGCTGATTTACTGCAAAACCAGGTAAAGTAAAAAATATATAGAACCTATCATTATCTTACTTACAAGGTTTTCTGAAGAACATTTTTAGTGGTTGACCTTCAGTGACCATGATGACCTTTGACCTTAACCAAACACAAAATGATATGAAATCTGTCCTTTCTACTTTAAAATACTGTGTTGCAGAGTTTTTCATTGTTTGACCCGGGTGACCCCAAATGACCCCTTACTTCACCAAACATACCAGATTTTATCCTTGCATCATAGCACATCGACACATCAGTATGACATCTGTCCAAATTTCCTATCTTCAAATATCGTGTTGAGAAAGTTTCAAGTTGACCCCTAGTGACCCCAAATGACCTTTGACCTTCATCAAACATTGTACCATAATGCATTTATGTATAAAGTTTGATGTCTATCCAAGTTTCCTGTCTTGAAATTTATCTGTTAATTAACAAACTTTCTAATTCTTCAGCTCCGGTGACCACAGATGACCTTTGACTTCCACCAAAACTAAAATGAATCCACATATCACATATGGGACCTATCTAAGCTTCCAACAAAATTTGATTTTAAGCACCAAGCCAAATGAGGTACATGTTTCAACTGTGCTGCTGTTTCCATGTATGTTTTGCACTTTGCCACCTTACACTCCCTTTGTGTGGGTCATGTTTAACTCCGAGGAAGATGAGAAAATGTTTAACAAAAAACAAAAGAAAAGCAGCCATAGAGACAGCATAAAACGCACTTTATGCTAACAGGCCTCGTGGTCATGGCACGTCTTTTGTCAAGACCTAAAGGTCAACACTGAAAGACAGATGATTAAAATAAAGAAATGGACTTCTTGTGCAGTGTAGGTATCGGACCCTTGTTTTTTCTTCATTCTAACGATATCGAGGCAAAAATAATGCACCCATTTTCTCTCGGAAATAACTTTAAAGTCAGTAAATGGGAAACTTTCTATTCAATTCCTTTTTTTTTTATTTGGGTGATTTCAAATTGAAATGAAATTGATATTGAAAAACTGATAAAAATATTGAAAATAATTAGAATCTTTGAATAAACATTTAAATTCTTAGCTTTGCTTTCATTTAATCATTGTTGAATTGAGGCTTTGTCCATTCGTAGTCAATCTACTGATCTATGGACAATCAGGGCATAACGTTAAACAGGAAATGTTGCGTTTATTTAACGGAAAATATTATTTTAAAAAAAAAACTTATTATTCACAAATAATGATAAACTATTCAAATATGATAGTTCGGTGGTCTTTTTAAAGAAAGCGATATTTCCAAAACCAATTTTTGTAGACGCCAGATGATTCAATATTGAATTAAATAGCACAGTAGGGCTCTTTTCAGGAAATGGGTTTCACACATAAAGAATAACAATTTTGCGGCTCAAGAAACATTTTCGCCTAAATCTTAAAAAGTTCAAGTGGTGCAATAACTACGGTATGCTTACTGTTTTTGAAGAAAGCTGTAAGTCATTATTAAGACTGGAACTTTTTTTTCTGTTAATGCCATGTTGAGGCATTTTAATAGTAATGTTTCCTTTTAAAACAAGAACAAAATGTGAACAACATGTTTAGTCTGGAATGTAATACTTTTTCCTGAAATGCCAAAAACAGCACTTGAACTGTTTACATATACGGTGCCTACAAAACTAAGATTCAACTCTCACTACTGCAAAATCAGGGACATAAGTCAACTGCCCGAGGAGATGTGGTTGAGAAGCTTAACATATGTAAATCCACATCTGATAAAGGAGGAAAGATCTTGGTTTTATAGTTTGCTAGAACGATAAGCCATAAAATAACTTATATTTATAAGCACTTTTCAGACAGGGTTTACATTACTTCAATATTGTTTATGCTACTTCCGAGCTGCCGATCACAGACGATCAATATTTACTAATCATGGAGAATGGATAACTAACTTAATGGTTAAATTTGTAAACAAATCTTTTCCACATCTTTATTATTACAAGCAGCTTGTTCGTGCAACATTTATTGGAAACAAGATACTTATAGATACATAAAGGTATAATAGCAGCTTTCCTGATGAATTACCCAGCATAAGCAATGGAGAAAGAAAAACAAACCAGTGAGACGCAACTAGGGAAAGGCCGCGGTCTGAGCTGTGAACTCCTAAATGACTTACTAAATGACGGACTTGATGCAAATTTCAAAATTTGTATTCCTTCAACAATGCAAGACACCATAACCGTCGGAATCTAGATACAGTAAAACACATTTCCTTAGGTAGTAGTTTCCAAAATACATGGGGAATTCCTGTTTAAGTTGTTTGAAGTTGTCCTTACCTGTACACGATCTCCCGTCTGGTAGTAAAAGATAACCATGTTCGCAGTAACATCTGTAACTGCCTTGCATGTTCATGCATCGATGTTCGCAAGGTCGTACTGCACATTCATTATAATCTGCAAAAGAAGAATGTTATAAACATTTATGTAACCCTGCATAATCCTAATAGGTACTTTTTCAAGTGAAAAATGGTGTATTGCAAGGAAAAAATGTGGGGGCGCTGCGTGACGTGAGTATGAAGAAAAGCTAACCTTACCATTCCTTATTAGTTATGTTAATGACAGGCAGTTTTTCTCTCAAATAGGATGCTCGTGTTTCAAAGTTCAAACTGCTGTGTGCAAAATTCTTACATTCTCTACCCTTCACAATCAACAAGTGTAAAGTCTCGCTGATCGTATTTCCAAGACAGAGCTCTTTGTTATAAGACTAAGATGTGATAATGTTGTGTATTTTAATGAGACTGAACTATTTTAATCAACCATAGAATGTTTTCTGTGAAGGAGAACAGTTTACAACGTGCTACGTCTTAAAAAGAATACTTTTAACAGTTAAACTCTGCTGCTCTGAACTACACTACTTCAGACAGTTGTGTACATCATATTTTCAACGGTTTGGGTGCTGGTTGGGACAATATAAGTCAGTGAAACAGTATGTACAGTGTTTCTTGAGTGCCCTGTGAGACAGGCAGTAAACTGCAAAAATTCAAATGGAATTTAAGAGGGCGCTGTTGATATGCTGATAATTACTAAATGTTACAGTATTGATGACTCGGTATGTTTGTAGAGAATAAGAGACATGCGCATACAAATCAGAGATTTTGAAAACTGATTGCACGTTTGATTGAATAACATGGAAATTTGACTTACTTCAAAGACTATCTCAAAACATCACAATGACATTAAGTTAAAGGGAAAAAACAAACCAATTAGTGACAAAGGCGATTGTGCTTTCAAAAGCATGATTTAATTCATACGGTATACAACTTAGCAATGTCGGGACAGTTCTAGTGGTTTTAAAAGAGATCAAAAAGAATTTGCCATTTTTACGGTTACTGCACTTAATGCAAAGTGTCTGGGACTAGACAAGGAAACCGAGCAGATGAATGTCATCATGTTTGCAAAATGGTTAGTGGTTACGTTCTCGTATTTGTTCTGTGACCGACGAAATGATCATCCGTAGTGGATTTTATTAGTGGAGGGGAGGATGTTTCTTGCCAGAGGTACTAACATTTGTATATGTTTAATGATCCATATTGAACATCTTTTTCGGAAACACTTGAGCAATGAGGTAACTAATCCATTCAATTTATCGCTCGTCTCTGGCTGTTCGCAATACAGTATTTGTTGACGGATAAGGTCATGGTTAGTTCACTGACACCTCATTCAATCAAACCCTTGTTTTGTATGTTTCCCGAAAGGATACTTGTCAGAGATTATCTTTGGGCCCTTAAAAGTGAAAAGATATAGAAGCTATATTGAGTTGAGGGTTGATAATGACAAGTGACAAATATATGCTTAGTATACACAGGCCTACGTGTTCTCTAACATACGGTCCGACTCAAATAAAGGTCTCCTCTAAAGTTTTGGCAGATCTGAGTAGGTCGAGTCGTTCGGGACATGCCAGAACCCGTAAGTTCGTCTAAGCTGGCTAAATACAGCTTCTGAGCCTTTGTACTAGACACGTGCGTTTGTTCGGTCAAAGTGAGAGCAGCACATGAATTAATGTTTTACTTGGAAATCGATACAGAGATACGCAAATGGTCCCACAAATCTCTCTTCCCTAAAGGTGGAAAAGATAATTTTACGTAACATCTGTTACAGAACTATTAGACATCTGATGACTCCATCATAGACAATTGGAAAGATAAAAGTCGTTGGCTTTGTTTTGTAAAAGCACTGTCCTATAGTGTAAAAACACTTGGGCCAGTATTCTTTGAGGCCTTCTAAACTAGCAGCAGACTTGGCCTTAGCAAGCTGATAAGTGGTTGGTTGCCTGTTTCCCGGTTTATTGCCATTTTCTTATTCATAAACCCCTGCTGGGGATACTGCTAGGTAGTTATCAAATTAGTTGTTAGCTTAGCAGTTCCAAACAACAAATCACATCACTTTCAGCAGGGGTAGCATGCTTGTTTCTGTTAATATACTTCTTTGCATGCAAAAACCGTGTGTGTGGTTACAGGAATCAGTGTTCAGGCAGTGTTGAGGCAAGCACCACCATCGTATTTTGAAAGAAGAATTTATGCTCGAAAAATGTACTATTAAGAGAGTGGTGAGGTGTTAATAAACGGAGAGAATCAATTTAAAACTGACTACGGAATTCCATTTCCGTCCATTAATCCACGGTGATCTTTGGAGGCGCTCGGACGAAAACATTTCCAGTGGGCTCTGCGCTAACTGATGACGTTCAGCTTAAATAATCTTCCCACAATTCTCAGCTCCCTACCTAGTTTAGCTCCCGGGTTACTACTGACTATGAAGTTCATTTCGCATGAGTCGAGTTGGTGGAAATGACCATAAACTTTACCCTCCTTTCGGGAACTGTGTCACTGTAGTCTGGGAGTCTTGATGAATGTTAAAGTGTGTCCAGGGCCCAAGAGGGTAAATTCGGCCTTGTGTTCCCACTTGCAAAAGTTACCAATATCCCAACGAATAATCTAAAGATTCAAAGTTCAACTTGTCGTTAAACCACTTAACCAATCCACGCAAAGTTAAAGTAGGCCTATTGACTTTTTTAGGACTTTTCACGATGATGATTTGCTGAAACTGTGGTTAAATCCAGAAATATTTCGCTGTTTGCATCTATACCCCTATAACCGAAAAAACCTCAAAAGACCCGAGGCTAAGCCCGTGTATGTAGATAGTCCATCAAAGACATAGCAATAATGCCTCCCATTAGATTTTGGCGGTCCCCTATTTGGATCAATTCTGCATTAGGAAAAATATCGATTGATATACGCCTGTTCCTTTCCCTTGTCATTACCCCAACATGTAATTTCGCCAATTCAAAAAATCGTTTAGCCATGCTTTCACGTCAGAGTCATTAATATCCATGAAGAATTTAGTTGTCAACTAGTGACTTAGAAGTACCCAAGATCTGGAGCATACAACTTAGCAGTCAGCTAAGCTTCAAGTGAGCTGCATTTTATGAATAATATTTTAGTATCCAACTAGTCTTCGTTGACAGCTAAGGACTGAGATAGTTGTCAAATAGACTTAGCACGGTTTTATGAATATCGGCTCTGATATAGTCAGCATTCGTATCGAAATCTTGTCATAGTCAATATCTACTTTACACTCCTTGGTCCCTCTATAAGGGAAGTACTGCGTTTAAAATGTTCCAACACAGCGTTTGAAGAACGTAGCTCAAGACATTATCAAACCATTCATTGTCAACCATGCAACCCAGCAATAGCCAGATAGCTTCATCTCCTCAAAATAATATGAACAAGAAGTGCTATAAAAGTTGCATCATTTAAAATGTTGAAAGTTTGGGTGAAAAAATTAATTTTGAGCAACAAATAACTGAATTTCAATTGGAATCTTAGTTCTTGAAAAGAAGACCACCAGTTATCATTCTGTGTCAATAAATATTGGTTTAAAAAGGATGAAATTTTCTTTTCAAACAAATGCAATATTTCCCTTTAAATCCAAGATTCAACTTCAAGATAGAGGAGACCGATCATTAAGTTTTATATTTCGAGAAACCAAACAAAAAAAATCGTATTCTGGAATAAAGAACCATGCAAGTAACAAAACCTATCAACCTTACAGTTTGATGGTTACATTACAAACAAGGTCATTCTTACTTTCAAAGACTAAATATTTAGGCTCACACCCGTTGCCGTGAAGCTCAAACCCAACTTTCCTTGCCGTTATTCACTTATACTGAAACATCATTTTTTGAAACTCGAACACTGTTCACAGCAATTGACATATGGCACTGAAACTTAATACCAAACAAATGTAATGAAAAGATTGTTGATGAAAGTAATTCAAATGGAAATATACACACGAGGGTAGAGGAAGGAATCGTCTGATGGCGGGTAATTGTGTCATACAAGTTCATGAAAACTTTAGTTACACTCATAACCTGTCGGTCACGAGAACGGAACACATGTGGAATATATGTATATATTAAGACGGTTTACAAAGGTAGACCATGTATCTTTTATATCAGAGGTATGCGTAAGACACACGATGCAATAATAACAATCATTTCATGTCTCCAATAAATGTTTGTTCAGTTGGTTGTCTTTATGTGAGTTCAGTGATGTCTTCCACATGAACACTGCCACATAACGAGGTCGATAGGTTTCGAAAAAAAAATGATAAAAATAACAATCCTGGCCACTTCCACTCCGGCACTACTCGTAATCATCTTAATTGGCAAGGGGAAGTTTCATCGAAACATTTCTTTTCGTAGGCAAATTGTTTTCTACTGTTACACGTTTAATTATAGCAATGAAACAATGAAGCAAACAATGGCTCAAAGCCAATGCACACAATGACACGGCAATATGGTACAACTTTTTCTGTGATGCGTCAATTTAAGATTTTTCAACACATAATTTAGATTAAAACTGGTGAAGTGGCAACAAAAGTGGGTGGAGTTATAACAAAGTGGTGACTTTTATTACAAAAGGTAGAATTAGTTATTAAAGTGGTGACCAATTACATAAGTAGTCGTTACTAAAAAAAGTACTTGTTACAGAACACAGAACAAGAAGAGACAGTTTGTGTGTTCAGGTACACATAGACAAACACAAAGTCCTTCAGACCAGATCAGCTCTCTGTTCAGATATACACGACAAAAATAGTATCGTCACTACAAATAAATCTTTTCGAGGAAAACATTGAGCGTCGCAATTCTCCGTTTGTGGGAGTTCCAAAATTCTCCTGACCAGAATGGCAGACTGTAGGAAGGGGCTTTGCACACATTACCTCGGTATGCTAGCCTAAATGAGACTTAGTTCAAACAGAACGACGGACACTTTAAACGTTAAACGTTCGCCTCAGTTGCAAAAGACGGCATGGTGAATCAAGTTAGGAGGTGCATGGCCATTCGGACACTATGAATAATAAAGGCCTACAGTTCATTTAATTCCACAATATAAAAATAAAAAAAATCACAGATATCTTACAGTGATGAATAAGGTCCCTCAGTACAATTTGTAAGGCATCTACCAGATGACAAAAAAAATATCCACTCCCCATAATTGCGTTCGGGAGTTGAGATCTGTTCGTAAGGATGAAGGAAGTATCATCATAAACCGAACTGAAAGGTGTACACAACTGGATGTCAAAAAAAAGGTAGGTGGGAATTATCTTGTGAAAAAAGAAGCAAATTAAAGACTATAATGGTAAAAATCTGTTCCAGTAGACTCTGAGATATCACTTATTAGTTAGTTTCTCAAAAGGTGGACCGGGGTCCGTTGCCAGCACATAAACTGCAGTTGGGTTTTAAGGCGGTTAGGGGGTTTGGGTTTTTCCAGTGGTGTTCGTTTGATTCCTTTACTCTTCCCTTCAGACCCGGACATAACCATGGTTGCATTCACCCTGAAAATAACAAACTATCAATACTTTGCTTACGCTTAAAACGCATTCCTAATCTATAACCTCTTTCCCTTTCAGCCGCCTTTACCAATATGCCATTGCTGCAATCTTTCATTTCTGCTGGTCAAATAAGGCGCGGATTAGGGAACTTTATTTTGGGGGGCTAGTTCACGTTTTACCATCTAAGCGGAACGCCACCATCAGTTGGCGAGTAGCGTACAAAGAAAATATTTGCCAAAAAACCTCCCAGACTTTAGGAAATGACACTTGTCAGGCCTTGCTGAACGCACCCAGACATATTTTATTTTGATATCTCGTGTTCCAAAAACTTGCTCTTCCGAAAGTAAAGATGGATCAGAAAATTTCATCTGGTTGCATCACTGTTGCAAGCCCTTAAAATCGGGGCTCAATTCGTTCACGTTACTTTACAAGGTGTTCTCTGTTTGCAATTTTTGCTTTCAAACTCAGTCATTCCACTGGGTTGGGGCTGAGGTTATAAAATTTTCAAACTTTTTTGCCGTCTTGGCGGCAGTAAATGGACTCTTAAGGTACGTCCACACTTATATGACAACGGTAACGGCAACGGCAACGACAGATGATGTACTAGCTAGTACTAGTGCAAAGAACGCACTAATGTTATGCATCGTTGTTATGTTGATTGATTGCATGTGTGTTCGATGTCACATCAGACCAACTTGAGACATCGAGTTAAAAATTAACTCCGGTATTTGGGCAACACTATGATGCCTATACAGTAATGTAATATATCTTGCAATGCCATGAAATAAACCGTTCGACTCCATGAATAGTTTAAAAGCTTATCTGTGTCTTTGTTACTGATGATTGGGGGGTCTAGCAAAATTTTTGGAGGGGCTGCACACCCTAGCCCCCCCCCCCCCTCGTAAAACAGCCCGTGGGTAAAATAATAGAGCAACTGTAAACAACACGCGTGGTGTATCCCTTCGACTAAAGTATAAGTGGCAATAGGTCATTGCTTATGGCAAGTTTCTGTTTTGTATGACAGTAGATGAGCAAAGCCCAAAAACTTCATTTAGTTGAAGATGTTAAAGATATGAGCTATTACAACCAGCTGAGAGCTGGTCAAACGAAATCGAAAAGTCGCCTTTTACATAGATTCTTGCAGTTTACATTAGTTTTCTTCGGATTTGACTAAATCCCTCCCCTTGCACACAGACACACACGCACACACACAAACACATACTTGTGAAGTCAAATTGGATACCGTCATTTGTCCTTGTTGAAAATGGCTCTTAACCAGTCTGTGTTTTGTTCGCATCGTCGAATTTTTTACCTTTGAAGTTATTCTAAAGTTAAAAACAAATTTATAGAACCTATTCGTCTTTACTCTATTACATCTCTTGTAACACGGTCATGACTCGTCAACTAAACACAATAATGCTTTAAGTCTATAATTAAGTGAAAATCAAATTTCCAAATAGCTGACATAGCGTTCAACAAAGTATAACAATTTATAGTCAAATTGATTAACCAAGTTCAGCACTTACGCTCAAGCAAGAGTGAAGCTGTTATTTGGAATAACAGCTTCCTTGAAGCTGGGAACTTCCATTCATACATGTTAGGTTTCTGTAAAATATACACTGCAGAGTTATGTACCGTATTTAGAGGAATATTTATCTGTTTAATGTTCCCGAAAAATCAGTTAATGGTGACCGATGATATGCATTACCTAATACGTCTGAGGAATATCCCCTTTCGGAGCTAAAATCACGGGTAAAGAAGGAAGGGGCTGACATACCCCTTTTATTCATCGGAGCCCAGAACGAATTGTTTGGTACTCAACAATTTCCATCTTTTTAATTTATTCCTCTGCTCTTCATCCTCTGCTTTCATACCATCGTTTCAAATGGATTACATGGAGTGGGCTTGCTCTGTTTTCTCATGAAAGCAGTGGCGGCTCCAGAGAGTCAAAATTGGGGCAGGGGACAAACCAGGGGAAATAGAAAATATTGCGGGCAAAAGTATTCGCTCTCAGACTGAAACCGAACGCGAAGCGTGTGGTCCCGTGACTGCGACACGGGAGCAAAGTCTGGCGATAGTCCATGGGGGTGAACCGGTGAAGTGTCCGGAAGCTATGAGGTTTCGGCATATCTCTGGATGAAAAATTAAGTCTCATGACTGGTATATTGGTGTATGTTTTTGGTTTGATTCAACTCCTAACTGACCTAAAGGGGATGGGGGCAAGGAAAACGTCTGAGAGAAGAGATTTTCCCTCATGCCTTCGTTACGCTGCCTCTTCATGAAGGAGTTTGATTCCTCACACTATGAAAAGACTTGTGCCAATTGAATCTCCATGTTACGTTTTTGTCCAGTTCATTCTTTAGTCGAGGTGTCCTTCAAACCTTAAACGCTTCCATAGCAAGAAAGGAGATAGAAGTATGACATTACGGAATTCAACCACTTGAAAGTAGTCGTTATGACTGTGAGGAATGACGTAATGAGTTGGACGATTTTACAACAATAGGGAACCACACACAACAATACGCCGTCTCTGGACCATGTAATCTGTAACAATGTCCCTTTTTGTATGTTGTGTTACAAACAAGAACTCCAAGGACAGGATAAGTTTGTCTAAGCTTCAAAGGAGTGGATTCTCTAATGAGACATAATAGATAGACGAAAGGATTAAAGCAAACAATACCTTGTTGCAGATGGTGATAGTTTACGTGAACATCAGAATTATACACCGACAGCCCAGCGTAGTCGTTTGTACTTTTGTATTCCAAATTCCCCGAAAGTACTGGAACTGTCATCCTTACAACTCCCGTCTAAGCCTTACCCCAAAAACTGCCCTTTTGTAACTTGTTCGAAAGAAGCTGCACACAATACGAACTTTGAGCTGCATGAAAAACACAGGTATATCACCAAATCACGCAACTCAGACGTCGTTAAAAGAGCAAATCGGGAACCTCAGCAAGAACCATGCAGCATGATCCCGGCTTTCGAGAGGACAACTTTACCTGTGATGTACAAGGCCACAATCGCATCAGTCTGTACTAATGTACTGTTACCGTACAAACTGTACACAGGCCTTGCACTAGGTCAGCTCACTGGCAAAAATAGGAATAGTAACACAGGCGGGGGGGGTAAATACCACCTGAAACATATACCTTTCTACATTTTTAATTCATTAACTTAAAAACATTCTGTCATTTTACATAAAAATTCACATTTAAAAATTCAGTATTTATGCTGAATATGGCCAAATGAAGATAGCTTATTCAAAAGAAGACAATAAATTAGCCCAATTTCAAAGAAAAAGATCTTAGCGGAGAGAAATTCTGTTATTTATTGCTCACGTGTGACTTGCTATCCTACACTTTAAAAAATTCAAACGATGCAACTTCTACTACTGATTCTTGTTTAGAATATTTAATTTCAGTCATAGCTGGTGCTTTTTGGTTAGATCGTATGCTTTGGCACTGTTTAAAGCTTTTCCCTAAGCCATGTTGAACCATTTAAAATGCATTTTTCCTTTAAAGAGAATATAAAGGTTAAATGCCTTCATAGTTTGTTTGAAGGGCAAGAGCAGTTTCCCCAAACTTTTTTTGAAACCACAGATAGATCTCACAATGCTCTTCTTAATTTCTCCAAAGTATCTTTCATAATGTTTTAGGACTTAAATACTGCATGTTACAGGTAAACCAAGCAGTTACTTCTACTAAATTTCACAAATGAGGAGAAAATTGTCGTCACATGCCTCTCAGGATCCAATCATGAAACAGAACATTCTAGTACACTAGTTCAAGTTGGCGAGGCTGCTCCTACCCTTTAATGGATACACAGGCCAATCTGGCAAATTACTTTTTCAGCGTCATGTACCACATTCAGCTTTGATAGTATCCAGGTCACTTTACATTTAATCATGGTACTCGAGTTCAAAAGCGTGGTACCGCAAACAATGCCATATCATAATGGGATATCTCTACCCGCCCACAGAAGACTCATTGAAAAGGGCGGGTGAGTTGACAGACGTCTGTAGGCAATATTGGAAGTGAACAATACATGGTAACCTACTCCCGACCACAATTTCATTATCTCTGCCTCTGGTTACCCGGCACACTAGCTGACTACATTGTAGGAATGAGACAGTATTGTACTTAAAGAATGTGTAATCTCCTCTCACAAATAAATATTAGGAATGATCAACAAACTTTTGAAAAACCAAGGTCAGACAACCTATATATGCACTTTTTTCTTTTAGCTGGAAAGTTCATACAAGGTATTTTTGGTCAAGAAAACGAATTCATAATCGAAAGTTGATACCCTTGACGCAATTGGCTTGGCCGACTGGCCGATGGACCAAATTTCTGTTAGTCACGTCAATGGAAACAAGGTGATAATTAAAGTGTTGTTATTAAATCTTTAAGAGTAATAACATGTAAAATAACCTAGTAGTCTTTATTTGCGGAACTCCTAATTTGGGAAGTACTGTAATATTTGTTTACAGCGTTAAAAGCATGAAATAAACCAATTAAAATAATTATGAATACGTGTTAGCACTGTGTTATATTAGTTGACAAATGCCTGATAAAAGTCAAAACCAAAGATACAGAAATTCTGCTAGAAATTTAGTGTTTTTGAACTTTTTTCATCTAAATTAGCTCCGCCCACTTTCCTGTTATGACAGCCCCATGAAAGTGCTGTATAATTAGCACTATAAAAGTGCTAAAACAGCGCTTTTGGTGCTAATTAAATTCAGCACCCAGAAAGTGCTATCAAAATAGCGTATCAGTTTTTAGAGTGTAGGTTAGGGATTAGGACTATATTGTTAGCGAGTGGGGCGATGCGCACTGTTAAACAAGAAATTTCCTAACTGGTTTATGCAACCGTAATCTTCAAACTAATCCCTAACCCGAACAAAGAATACAACCGTTACAACACAATGGCGACAACCAATCAAGAAACACCTTGTTAAACAGCGCGCATCTACCCAAGGCAGTTGGGAAATTTCTTGTTAAGCAGTGCCCAAAAATTTTGGAACACGTTTCGTAGAATGAACGTACGTGTATAGACCCGAAATTGAAAAACCTTACTCGGTGAAAGACGAAACCCAATGAATGGGCTTAACAGTTTCGAAGCCTCCAAGAAGCCACGATTTTCTGGTTTGTCCAAATTCACGCAACGAACAAAATGTCGACAGTCAGTTGGATGGCTAGATGACAAGATGGATTGTCCCAGTCATGCGATGCATAATATATAATTCATAGTTGTATAAACCTATGCATGAGAGATACAACTATATTAAAAATGCCCTTTGACCCAATAATTTGTCAGCTTGTGGTGTCACGACTGTAGGATCTTAAAGCAAAAGACTACAAGCAGTCATAAATCTTACATGACGCCAAACGCCTGAGAGAACTCACATTTATGAGATGTGTTTTCTTTGGCAATTTTAGACAAAAGTAAAACAGAGTGAATATAAAGACAAAACCTATCCAACCTTCTAAAGTCTTTCACTCCTTTGTATGATAGGTTACCTAGCTAACAATCAACGAAGCCTCGCGTTAAATTTTACTGTCAGCCATCAGAAGTTTAAAACGCAAAGTTATCACCATTTTTGTATGTACTCTAATGTGTCTTTACATTATATGTTTGATCTAGAGATGAAAACTTGTGTATTTCAGCCTGCTTCGTAATGTTCTGTTGACCTGTAAATGTCGCAACTGCCTGTTTGATGTGAAACCATTAGAAGGATAGTTGCAACCCCATTAAATTCATAGAATGTCGATTATTTTACACGTAAAGGCAATTATTGTCCTTGCACTTGAATCATGAATAACCATCTACAATGGTCTTGGCCACTATGTGAGGGGGGAGGGGCGGGGAGTGGCGGGAGGGCCGGAGAGTGGAAAAAACTTTCGAGATATATCTTATGTCATTCTTTTACTTGTATAACTTCCAAGAACAGTTGTGAGGCTAGCAAGACCTGGAAGTTTATTTTGCAAGGGACTTTTTCAGTTCGGGCGATGACCGTTTTCGAGTAAAAATGAGGATTCACCCGATCGGGGGAAAATTTGCAGCATAAATATCCATGCGCAATTAGTGTGTACCTCTTCACGGTCGTCGCTTTGTTTTATAAACGTGGATATATTCAAATACAAGGTAATTGTTCACCACCAAAGATAGAAATCAACTTTCAACAAAGCATGAATGAACACAATTGGAAGAACGAGTTACTTACAAAACTTCCTGTTGAAAAAATAATAGTTTAAGCTTAGGGCACAGAAGGAGGCAAAATTGCTCGATATCTCAAATTTGGGAGGTAAACTACAAAATATGATCCGGCTTTTTTATTCCCCTGGCAACAAAGTTTCTGTATAAGTATTCCAAAATTTCTCCTTCCTAAGATCGATGAAATTTTCCAGGTGTTTTGAACGTTTGTCTCAGCTTAATTTGCGTGGTAGGATCGCAGAGCATCAAGGGGAAATTTGAAAATCGCGCCACCCATAGCCATATTTTCCCCCGATCTCGTGGAAAACAATATTCCCCCAAATGAGGTTATGTTCCGAACTGTTTGGAAATATCAACCTTAAGCATTAATTAACTGAACTTGTAACTTGTCGAAACTAACCTGGAAGAAATTAAGGGAAAATTTATAACGGATGTACAATTAAGCCAATAGACAGAGAGACTTTAAAATGGTACCATCCGTCCCATGTTTATTAAAGGGATTCGTTGAGCTGATATCGATGACTTGATCACATTGTTTAAAGGTAGCAATACATGAAAATGCTTAAAACTAGCTTGAATAGTCAAGTTTCATACCTAATAAGTATGTAAAAAGTTTAAATTTTGAATTTTGGGTTGCCCTGACTTGTAAAGATTTTGTACATAACTTGAAAAAAGTGTCTGGTCACGAATTTTGAAAAACAAATTGAGGCGCTAAGCCTGACCCACTCACAAAATAGTTATTTGAATGTAGGGTATGGGGATCATCTAATTGTCTAAGTTTGACCATTTGTCATTGGTTTATGAAAAAACCTAACAGCTTTGGAAAAATTTGTTGAATTTCATGAATCAATTAAAGAAACCGCTTAAACACACAAAAAGAAACGGACGCCTACAGGATCGCATTCTTAAGAGAATCCCACTGTGAGACCCCTCTATGAATAATGTATGAGTTGATGTAGGCCTTTTGCTTAATGTGCAAGTAAAAATGAGAGGAAATGGGCCCCTAGATATATTTCATTTCCACGGGGAAATGACCCAAAATAGAGATTATTCTGCCGTCATATTTCAGTTAAGGAACTGTATGTATGGTTGGAAATCTTTATGATCTCTGGTTGGCTGTTCTTTTATTGAATTTTAAATTTGGGAATAGAGAATGAACTTTGTAGTCCCCGATTGGGTAGGTCGTTACAGACCTAAACGTTAATAGTCCTCAGTCAGCCATTGGTCTAAGCACATTAAATTTTAGAAGATATACCGCAGCAAAAATAACACCATTACTAAAACGGGAACTATCAATGACTGATAAACAATTTAGGGACATTCTTCAGTAGCAACAAAGTTTGTTTCATCAGAGCAGAGTCCCACATGTTTATTAATATTGGCAGCAAACTTATAGTAAGGCGAAGGAATAGTTATCTCAAAACGGCAAAGTAAGGTTTCCAACATTCTTTCACCAAACAGTTCGGGAGATAACCGTTTTCGGGGGAAAATGAGAATTCACCCGATCGGGAGAAAATTTGCAGCATGAATATTCATGAGCACTTAGTGCGTACCTCTTCACAGTCGTCGCTTTGTTTTATAAATGTGGATATGTTCAAATACAAGGTAATTGTTCACCACATCAGACAGAAATCTTAAGAAACTTTCAAGAACGTACTAATGGGCTTAATTGCTAGCACGAGTAACTTACACAGCTTTCTGCAGAAAAAATGAACAGATCTTGCGGCTGTGTCGAGTCTATAATTTAAGCTTAGGACACAGAACGTGGTAAAATTGCTCGATATCTCAAAATTTGCGCGGTGAACTACCAAACATGATCCGGCTTTTTTGTTCTCATAGCAACAAAGTTTCTAAATATCCCAAAATTTCTCTTTCCTATGACCGATTAAATTTTCCAGGTGTTTTGAACGTTTGTTTCCGTTTAAATTGCGCGGTAGGATCGCAAAGCATCACGGGAGAAATTTGAAAATGGCGCCACCCATGGCCGTATTTTCCCCCCGATCGGGTGAAAAACCATTTTCCCCCGAAAGAGGTTATCTCTCGAACTGCCAGACTACAACTACCTATAACCACGTGACGTCCTCTCGTTTCTCAGGCGTAGAACTACCCAATGCATGGGCGAATCTATGAAACAAATATTCATAAGGAAGTTCTGCTTCCGAAAACGCTACGGTACGTACCAGGAAGATACAAACTTAAAGGCCAACTCTTTCCAAACCAGTCAGTTCCAATTTCCCTAACCTATAAACTCAAGCCCCTCCCACAACTGTCTAATACTTATCCTCATACTGACAAAATTTCAGTTTATTGCTCCAAGGTAAGCTCACAAGGCCCTAAGTGTAATCATTTCACTATACGCTATACAGTGCATGCTGTGAAGTATGAGCTACGTCACTCTTCGTTTTTTAATTTGCCCTGCAATTGAGAATAATCTTTAGATTGTAACAAAAATTTTAGTTTGGGGTGAAAAAAGACTGCATTTAACTGACTAACAACTTAACCTTCAGACTCTTACATACACACTTGATCTGTGGTGCATCGACTCCAGCCGTTCCAGAAGAAAAAAAAATAACACATGATCGCGACCAAATGCACGAGAACTCGGACCAATGAAGCCCCAGACTATATTAGTTTATCTTTCAGGACCATTCTGAGCGCCCAAACTGACGTACCCTATCCTTTTACATCAAAGAAGGGGAGTAGGTCATAAATTGTCTTTGCTTTGTGAAACACGAAAATCTCACTTGTAATTGAAACAATAACTATATGTGTAGCTATTGAGAATTCAGTGACAAAGTAACTGCATTCCCCTCTCTTCCACCTGCGACCCCGCGTGACCTCACCCCCTTCTCCTCCGGAGGGTAAACTGGTAAATAGTTTTTTGTTTACTGTATTTCCCATCCTATTTTCGATCTTTAGTTCGGCCATTGGTTAGGGTCGCTAATCATACCTTTCACAGCGTTGTACCCTGGACAAAATCTTCAGGGGTCAGTTCAAACACTGTTCACATAGAGCGCCATCATCACTTATCATATATTGTTTTACGATTTAGAAATCTCAAGAGTAGCTCCCCCCTCTGGCACAGGATACTGTCCTCACTCATGTTGAAAGATCATTCACCGTTAATCGTTTTAATGAAATGGCCAGTTCAAAAACTGTACCGGGACTACTTGCTCCCGAGGTTCGATGTTCCCAGGGTTCCATGTTCCAAAGGTTTTATGTTCACAGGCCGCGGAAACATTGGTCACTTTGCTGGAAACATTGAAATCTGGGAATAACGAACCTTGTAACCATCACCGACCATTGAAATAATACGAAAGCGAGGAACACCGAAAATTTGGAATATTCAACTTTTGGAATATTGAACCTTGGGAACACCAAACCTAAGTAACATTGGACCCCGGGAACATCGGGATAGACCCCGATTTAACCATGAACAATGCGTTCAAAGAAAGTATCTGTGTTTCCTATCTTGACAGCCTGTACACAAGAATGCACTTGTATGTTTCGCATTATGTCATCATATAACGAACGGTATGTTACACTATACAAGATGTCTGATTTGCATCTCCAGTGACCTCAGATGACCTTGTACTGTTGAAACGATGGGGGAAATTCATTCTAACATAAGGCATCCATAAGAACAGTAGCCGTTACAGTTTTCATTGTAATATGTCATTTATCTAAAACGTCACGCACACGCATACAGTTACATAAACACACTTACATACGCACATCATGACGCAGTCATATAGTTAGTTTCTTTGCCTTAAAAGTTATAGTAAAATTTCTTAGGGGTAAAATCTCTAGAGTGAATGGTCATACGAGATTGCAATCATGTAAAGTCAGAATATAGCCTAAGTCTGAACTGTCTGTCCAAATGACAAAAGGAAGGAATCGGGCCGTTTTACACCGAATTTTACCTCACAGAAATGATTTCCTTTCATCGATTGTAAGTGAAAGCATTTTGACCTGTTTGACTCGTTGAAAAATAGGTGAGAATAGCGTTGCCAGGAGGGAAAGGATTCTTTAAGGGATTTAATACATTGTTGGGAGTAAATGGCGCATTTAAAGTATTAACCTTCGAAACTGATGAAGACGGATTAAAGGTGTAAGCACCGACGTTGGTGCAATCATTGCACACAATAGACAATTAGGGCAGGATACGTGAGAACTTCCAAAGAGCGTACTTAAAGAGAATTGAAAGGAAGCATAGGCCTATAGGATACTTCACGTGCGGCTATACCATGCATGGTTTGTCTATAGAATCTTTGCAAACCTCGTCGCTCACCCCAATTTATCCAAAAGCAAAGAATCTCGATGGAATTATATTCAAAGCAACGCAGTGTGTATGAATTCGCCCACCATTAATATTTCAAAAACGCAATAACAAAGTAACGATAACTACGCGGTCGCTTCATAAAGAGTTAGGATTGGATTCCAACCAATTAATTCGCGTTTTTGTTTAAAAAGTCTCCATCTCTGGTCGGAAAAAGCCCAAAAATTGTCAACCATGTGTAAATATGTTATTTCCATCTTATGTCTATGAAAATAAAATGCCATTGACAACTGAATTTTGGTGACTTCACACCGGCATACACTTTTTATCGGTCAGCGCAGTCCAATGGCATGTGTCTAAGCCTTGGGATGAGAGGTCACGACAGTAATTAACAACAGTCCTATAAAGTCTGTTTATCGAAGTGACGTCACGACAAGAAATAGCATAAATTAAATTTCCATAGCCTGTGGAGAGACTTGCCGCATACGGTATATTTAAACATAATGGCAATTTTTGTGGCATTTTACGACCATAGAATGAGAAGATTTTAACAATAAACAGAAAAAATCAAGGATCCCAAATCGTTTATTCCTTCCCAATTCGAGCTTAAACAAGATATGACGATTCCTGACCATGCAAGGTGAGGAATACCGTAACGTTTCAATTGTCAAGGTGGAGGATATGTGTTACGGCCTTCATGAGTTACTTTTTTTCTAATTTATCTAGAAAAAAGAACCTCGTTACCCACCCACTCCCTAACACCAATCTCTACAGCCCTGTATTTATGGTATCAACTTTAACTTTACTTGTTCAGCCTAGTAAGCACAAGTGCGACTCTTGCACCGCAAGCCGACAAATATGCGAGCAGGTACTGTTGGGGCATGCGTGCAAAGGTTCGGCATGTGAGTGAGATTCTCCTTCCCAGGTGATCTGTGTACTTACAAAAAAGGTTGTGAGGTTGTTTAAGTTTTTGTTCATAAAAACTGAATGGACATTTAAGAATCTCCTCCCAGGAATAATTGCCATTTCAACATGTCTGGCTGTAAGGAATATTTTAACTGAAAGATCTCGACGCCTCCGTCTCATTGTTTAACAATATTTAAGAATAAGACAAGCAACGTGTGTGTTTCGTACAGAGGAACTGACCAGTTCCAAGCTGTCTGAAGGACAATGTAAGCTACAACTCGATTCGAGCCTATTTCGTATCCATAAAAATATCTCTTCCTTGACTGCTTTGGAGACGAGGCCAAACATAAAAATATCGACCTACAGGGAACCCAGTAAAGGAGATATTACGGGTACAGCCCATTAGGTAGCTGCAACTTTCTAATATAGAGATGTCTGTGCAATCATGTGACGAAGAACACGTGCACAGCCTTCGTTATATCATACGCAAGTGAGTTTCCTGGGGTTACTAAATATCATCATGCAGGTTAAGACCCTCGGACGATACTTATAAATTTCCAAAAAAAGTTTGGCATTCTCTTGACATATGTTTGAAGATGTGGAACTTGATATGTTGAAAGAAGTTATGGCAGAAAATATAAGCTTATGGAACCATCTCACTTTGAGGACTTAGAGAGTTTTTGCCAGAAAAATGTAATCCTGCACGAAAAATATAGGGGGAGCGCCATCATTAGTAAGGGCGCGGAGCGCCCAGAACATTTTGAAAAATCGCCACCCTTCCTATAGCCGGAAATAGCATTCCCAGGGTTGTGAGTAGGATTTCAGCGGCCGCATTCTAAACTTTCGTTTACAATAAAATGTTTCACTTGAAATAAATTAGCAAAGTGATGAGAAATATAGTTCTATTGATACAGAATGAAGTACTTTGTGCAAACCTTCAATGTTCTGTTCAGTAAACTGTTCGACTGAAACACCTTCTAAGGGGAGCGCCACCATTCGTTGGCATAGATAATACAGAAAATTTTGAGAAAAAAATGGACCCTAAAGGCACCTGGAAATGGCATTTCTCAGGCTTTGTGACTGGAAAAGAAACAGTTGTTATTTTGAGGTTCCATTTGCAATAAATTTTCACTCCAATAGAAAGAATCACAAAGTGAAAGTGATCAGAAAATTGTTAGATAAAATGCATCACTAGATGAAATGGTGTTGTAACATTTCGGAGAAAAACTATAAAACGCAAAAGAAGCTAATGTTTTTACTCTGTTTCGACTCTTCGTTAAATTCAAGATCAAATGAAATGATGGCGTTTTCTAAAATATGTGTCTGCCAAAACTCTCGACTGTAGGCAGATAGGCTTAATCATTTCCCTCTAACGCCTTTTGACTTTAAAGACGGAACCTCTTGTCATTGTGTTTGGTGTTCAGCATTACCAATGGAGTAGGGAAAACAAACCAGTAAGTAAAAACTAGAAAAAATGCCGTGGTCGGCTCTACTTAAACCAAAAGGTTGGAAACTGCGCGGCAAAACTCCATCTAACTAATTAACTTCTAACGCCTTTTGAAAAAATCAGATCTCTAGCCCACGTCTCCTACACCTATGGCAGAAAATTTGAAAAATGTTTCATTTGTAGAGAAGAACCGGAAATTTGAAGTCTCTATCGGATCATTCTGCCCAATTTCATATGCCAGTGCTATAAATCAAGACTGAAGTTGGTTAAGGTTTCATATTTTGCCGTGAAAATGGAAAGTTTTTTCTGTCTTTTCAGAATCTTGAGATTATGTTGAAAAATTGGAAATTTTGGAAGAAAAGATGGAAGTTTTCTTGAAGAGTATGGTCTTCTCGAAAGAAAAGTCAAGAAGGTAGTCCTTGGTGGGTCGGGGGTTGGGACACTGAAGTTTATCGGGATCACATCTTTTATCGTATGGATGAAGCCTCCTAGACGAAAATGGACCTTCTCCCCGGGCCGACGAAGAGCAATGTTTCCCGAACGGTCGCCATGACCCTCGCCCCCCTCCTTTGGTGGCACCCTTGAAGCCCACCTTTACAGTAGGCGTACCTCTTCGAATTAGCCCTACACCACACTGGGCTATAGCCTCCAATCGTTTCATCCACAGGAATAAATCATAAATTCGCTCCTAGGAACAGGCACAACCCCGCTTCTTTCTGAGGACTTTTACGTCAATACACAAGGAGTTATACAACTCCCTGAATACATAAGTCGACAAATGGATGTGCCTTGATGGTGGTAGTTTGGGAGGATTAGCCTTGTGCCCCATGCAGCATGCGGCCGACCTGCAATGTATCGCAAATGTTACTCACGTATTTGAACTTCTCGTAGAGTTCCGGCAATACCAGCCTATTAGTATTGGTAATTGAACAGTTCGGTCTACACCGACAGTCCATTAATATATACCCCTATAAACCGACGTTAAAAACTATTTGCACCTACTTCGAAAACGTGAGTTGCAAAGCCAAAAATCAATTAACATTTTGAATCAAAATACGTTTAGGGGAAACGGATCCGCATCCGTGTAGCTACCAAACTCGCGTAGAATCTGAATTCGAGAGAATCGAATTGCGCAGTTAGATAAGGCTTTTTGCGTTATAGCGTCGATGCATAAGAATCAGATTAGTCTATTAATAGGTAAATCCGTACGTTGTTTGCTGAAAAAGGATATGTAACAGGAGAGTCTAGTCTTAAACGATATGAAAAGTGCGTTATTTAAATGGGCCTAAGCGCACATCGGTAGTTTCAATGGCCCCCTACGTGATGCGAATTATTTTGAATTGAACTTTAACAGTATGCAGAAGCTAAGTTTCAACGGCTTTGCGATTACAGAATATGTTAAACTCTTGCTTTGATGCCGTCCCTACTGCGAGTGCTACTTTCATTGCTTACCAATGTGCTTATATTATATTTTCTAAGGACGAAACCACCGAACAACCACCTACTCACAGCTAAGGAGGCTAGTCAATCTGTGGTTTTTTGTAGGATGAATTATTTTATTTCATTTTGACGGGGAAAAGTTCATTTGCCTCTTTCATAGCCACGGCGACTGTAAGGATCCCAAGTTCACAGTGGTTCTGTCATATATTTCCGTGCATTTCTTTATATCAAAATACACACAAATGAATCATTCTGTCGACGTTATAAGTGCGTCTACGCTTTTTTGGTATACACTTTAAATAAAACTATAGAAAAGAAGCCAAAATCTTGTGTCGAAACTATTTTTAAAAGAATTACGACCGGTCTACGTCGTCTTTTCCCAATATTGTAACAATGTATCTTTTGTGGCCTGGATATTTTTATAGGTCTTATAGACGCCTCGATATCAGTCTGCGTGTTTGTATTAGCTTTCAACGAAACGGCGTAAATAATTTTAATATTCTTACGTCCAAATGCGTAAGTGCCATTTCCGTCTACTACCTGTGTTGACCATAACTGCATTATTCCTCAGTTACGAAAAGTCCATCTCTTTAAGAAGTATTCTGCATGGAATTAGTCATGGTATCCAGAGTTTACATAGTCTTATAGGCCCTTGATCCAAGAGCAATTACAACGGATAGGGAACTGATTTTCTTGTGCCCCCTTAAAGTCCTGCGCAGTAAAATAAAAAAAATAATTTGTGCCAAAACTCTATCCTTGTGAATTGTTTAATGGAAAAATCTTTTTAATTATGGGGCAAGATCAGTCACTTCAAAATTGTTTTAAACCAACAGCTTGATCTCAAAATTTTATTCTTATTTCTCTTCAACAGTTCGGAAGATAACCGCTTTCGGGGGAAATCAATTTTCACCCGATTAAGGGGAAATTTACCGTGGGTGGCGCCATTTTCAAATACATCCCACGATGCATTGCGATACTACCGCGCAAATTTAACGCAGATAACGTTCAGACCAACCTTGCAATTTTTATCAAATTTAGGAAAGAAAGTCGGGCAATTTTAAAATCTCTGTTGATAGACGAATGCAAAAGCTCTTTCCTCTTTGGGTT
The DNA here is from genome assembly GCA_037179385.1 of Holothuria scabra. Lineage (NCBI taxonomy): Eukaryota > Metazoa > Echinodermata > Holothuroidea > Aspidochirotida > Holothuriidae > Holothuria > Holothuria scabra. The sequence continues at coordinate 17,900,229 of CM074192.1, read as the reverse complement.
GTTCGCCGAGCCAATTTTGGGATATCGAGCAATTTTGCTATGTTCTGCTTAATTCATAGCCTTACTTAGACTTGGCCAAGTCTCTCGTGAGTGTTCCCCGGGGAGATGACAACACCAACTCTACACAAATCCAGTGCTTCAGCACAGTACAGCATACCGTATTTGCCTTTTTTCTAATACGCCCTCTATCGGTATATTAAGGTATCGCTTCTCAACGAGAGACTTGGGACAATTGGTTACTATGACGTCATAATTTTTATGTTATTTCTTTATTTTATTCATCCCTCATTAAGATGAATAATATGTAGTAGTTTCTCAATATCTAGTCCAATCAAAGTTGGCAGTCTGTAAATCGTGATATGAATAAACATACCTTAGGTCACATGACCTCGTCATTCATATCTCTCAGCCAGCCAGTGCTAGCAGTCGACAAATGTAGAGCCCTTACCGTACCGATGAAGCGACCATTTTCTTTGCAATAACATCTGGAATTATCCCAAAGACATTCGTAGGGATTGAAAAAATTGTCATTATTATTGTAATGGACACCAAGAAGACGTCGGAGTTTGATTACCGGCAGGATTTAAGAAGTAAATTTATCGATCGACCACCTTTAGCGGTTGAGTTACACGAAGCGCAGAGAAGGCAATGACGCCTACAGTATAACTGTAGGTGCGTTCGTTTTAGCGGCTCGAGCCGGCTCAACTGGCTCAGCCAACGATCGATCTTTCTGAAAAGTGATCTTAACGTCATCAAAACGTCACAACTTGAGCCGGCCAAAACGACCAGCCCCCCGAGGTGGTCTAGTTGAGCCGGTGACGTATTTTACGTCATATTTCGTCCAGTCAAAAAACTAGTTGAGCCAGTTGAGCCGACTCGAGCCGCGAAATCGAACGCACCTTTTAAGTATATACTACGAGATCTACTTCGTAAACACAGCATAGACAATGTGTGAGTTAGAAAATATTCTATCAAGTGGGCTGTTGATGTGTGTAACGTTAGTGCTCTGCAATAACAATGAAGTTTGACCGTGTTGGACATATGCAAGTGTAGCAGAGGAATTTCACAACTTTATAACTTGTGATTAATGAATATGATGAGGCACTGTTCAGCATAGAGGATGGCAAGGGGAACTACTGGGAGTCTGCAAATTGAAGAAGACATATCCAGCATGCTGGTATAATTGAGGTAAACTAATGCACTTTGGCTACTTACCAATTGCAACCTCGACCCTGGCCTAGTCTCCTAGACCCAGGGGTGGGATTTGACTGGGGACGGATTTCACAGTCATTCTGTCCCCACCTGGCCGAGACTTGAGTGTGCTAGGATTTCACTCCATCAGTCTGGATCCGAAGGCCGGGGTAATCTGGCAGGTCTTTTTCTGGTGATATGCATACAGTAGTGCCTAGCTGACAGTGGGGACTTGGCAGGGGATTTACCGTCGACCAGTGTATACCCAACCCAGCTTGGATATGGCCAGGCTCTGTGTGGGGATTTAACAATTTTGAAAATAAAGTTCCCGGGCAAGACCCGACCATCCCCAGGTCTAGGAAGTGTCAGTATTGCAACTGATAAGTGCATAAATCTTCATGACATTGCAAGATTAATTATTGCAGCCAGGCCCTTTTAGTTGACAGCTATAAGCACCACAACATACAGGACTTGGGGCATTGGTAGCTGCATAGGTCAAAATCAATTGTCCCAGACCCATGAATAAGGTAAAAGGCATTTTCTACTTGGCCTTGCATAATTCAGGTTCCCCCAATTCTACCCAGGGGTTTCATTATAACAATTCTTCAAACTTGCTTACAACTTTGTTCAGGCTTTTACTTAGTCAGAGAGTTGCATACATAAATTTTAGAGGAACCCTGCAGAAGGGACTAGTTTTGCTTCCTAACAAAATAATTGCTTTATGCAAGCTAGGTGTAACACTGTGCTACTGTATGAGGGATTGTCAATCCTGCAGAAAACCAGGAAATTAAAGGGACAATCCTCTCACCCCAAACCACACTTCTAGTATAGGGTAACAGAAACTCTCAATTGGCTCAGCTTTTTGATTGACTGCTAATTCAAACAATGCAGAGTACCAAAACTTATATTACACAGCACGAACCGTTCTGATAGTGTTTTGATTATACACATGGAGCTTTCTTTTCCCACTGAAGCAATAAAATGAGATTGTGTCTGGATGAGGGTGAATTTTAGACAATTGTGGGTGGGGCTTAATTAAGAAGGTTACAGTAAAAGAATTGGTACTGTTTGGGATGAGAAAATTGGGCCTTTAATTACCCAGGCACTGAAAGATCACTTGACAAGTTTTATGAAATGTACAACTGCTACTTTTTAGCCCTAGCATAATTTACAATAAATGAGCATTCATATGTAGACCCACTGCCTATATTTTGTAACTTCAGGAACAGCTACAGTAGTGTAAATTGCACTGGTTGTGTTTTTTATGAATGTGAATATCTACACAAAGAATATGGTACAACTTGAACACTATATAAGATTTTGATACCATAAATTCGAGGCAGCCCAGGCTAAATGTGTGTTATTTTCTTGTACTTATCTGAGAAAAAAATTAGGTCATCAGACATGCTAGCGCTCTAGTGCTGTAGCACGTACTGCATGTTTCATCGTGCAGTGTTTCCATCAAGTCTCCTTGGTGGAATATTTGCTTCAAGTGTGAATGGTATGAACATTTTAAAGTGTACTTAATTCTCCTTCATTTTTCTTTTACACAGAACTTGAGCCATTGGAGTAAGTGGGACTGTACATACTGCAAAGCCACCATCTTTGGCAGAGTCAGCAGGCAACCAGGCTATGCAGTACATTAAACATTTAACACCAAGCTTAGCACGGTATATGGAGTATATTAGGCATGGAATGTATAGTGTATGTGTTGAAAACCTACAGTATCTTGACTCCAATTTTACATGGAATGAGTGGTTACATGAACTATGTAAATAAAATCTTTGGCCTGGAAAATATTTTATTGCAATTTTTGAAAAGAGAGATAGACTGCACTTGACAATCATCTGATACCAGTACCAGTACAACCAGTTGGTGCAACTGTGGTGTTTAATTAGAGAACAGTCTGAAATTATCATTGACTGTCGTGATTGGTATATGCACTTGTTCTCCAAAGCAATAACTGGTATATATGGAGTTACATTTTAAACAGGGACCTACCAATTAAACATTAAAGAAAATATTTTTCAACTGCTGTAGTAGAAAAACAAGGACTACTGTAGCTGTTCACAGAAGAGATGCTTTCAACAATTAGTATGATTTAGTTAATACAGTGCAGGAATTTTGTTGATTTTTTTATTTTGCTTAATAAAGTAAGCTGCTTCCATGGGTACAATGAGTACAAATTCTTTATTAATGGAGGTGGTGTGATGTAATGCATGATAATTTCAACAACTGTAGAAGTCTTATAGTAGTATACAGCTTCCTGAGATTGAGAAATTGAGAAATGTTTCCAGTTTTATTGAGCTTATTGAGACCTGCACTGTTTACATACAAATGTGGTATGATGATAGCAACTCACTGGTTTAAGGAGCATTTTTGTGGAGGGTTGGGGGAGAAAGTATAGGGGGAGCTAAGTGCAAATTATGGGATATTTTCTCAGCACCCTTGTATGATGTATACACAGCATGTCCTTACCACTACTAGCCTCTGCAATACTTTTGTGTACTTGGGTTTTTTGTGTGTTTGTGGGTAGGGTGATGGAAAAGAATCTGGCAAGTGTTGCACAAATGGGACAAGTGGAGAGACACTTTATACATTACCATTTGTAACTGAGCATCATTCTGACATGCATCTGAGTGATCACTTCGCATTAGCAATAATCCCATCATCACAGGTAAGTTAATTGGAGGATTACAACTACTGTAATGCATAGCACATGCAACCTTGTTAAAAATCATTGCAGGTAAGTACCTGTAGAACTTGCATTACTACAGTCTAGTTCAACATTCCATGACCTCTTGAGACAGTGTAAACTCAGCCAAAGCCTTACAAGTGGCAGGCTTATGCAAATGGTTTCAGGGACAACTTAGTTTTTTAAGGGGTGAGGTGGGGGGGGGCAGGTAGAGACGTAGGTCTCCATAAAACTGCAACAAGACAGGCCATGCAGATAGAGTGTTTAATTTAAGTGATGTAAGGTTACAGGTGGGATTTAAAATTATGAATTGCTTCTCTGAGACAAGATATTTTTGTCCTTCATGGTCCTGGGAAGGTAAAGGCCTACCTTCAGGCCACGATTTTCAGAAAAATTTGTGGTTGTCCTTGGGCAACCAATTCCATATTTTTAGTTGTCCTAAAGAAAATTTGGCTGTCCAAAACATTTTGTGTCCAAAACATTTTTTGACCAATTACAGCACAAAACAGTAGTTGCGTTTATGTATAAATTGTCTGGAAGAATTAAATGATAAATTTTTTGCAAGACAAAGGCACTTGAAGTGTGAAACTATGATGGAAAATTTTGCAACGAGTTGATCAGTCAGCATGTACAACATACTTCTTCATTCAGATAAAAGCAAGCTGCTGGAATATAATTCTTCCACCTTTTGGTTGTCCGTATGGAACCTTAGTTGTCCCGGACAATCGCACAACCAGAAAATCGAGCCGTGCCTCCCACATGATACATAATCTGAGCGATTTGCAAAATACCCATGTTGATCTCTCTCTTTCTCAGAGCTTGGATCACTGTTTCAGTGGGCTATGCATGTCTTGTCTTATGCTACTTATCATTGTTTGAGACTGGCAGCAATCAGTAAAAGGAGGAATAAAAATTATCAGATTCAAATTAAACACATGTTTATATCGAATGAAGTGTCATACCTAGTTAGTGCTGATGGCTGTATGAAAGAATCACTGTGGTCAATATTCTACAAGATGGCTGGCTATTTCTACCTTATCACATAGGGTATATTGTTCCCATGTCTCATAAATCCCACTTTCATATATTCCATCTCGTTTTGGTCCCCTGTCTCAAAAGTCCCATGTCTCACTCACTGCTCCCCAACCAATCAACTCATTGGGATTATAGGGGTTTGGGTTAGAGATATGGTTATTGGGCATGCACTTAAAAATATGAGGGGAACAATGCCACGGGGAACCAATGCATATTACAGGTAACAAAACTATATTAGATTAACAAGGCCACCATGTGGGTAGCTCACAGGTAGGGATATTAATTGGGCAGTTGACCCATAATTCTCCCCATGTATCAGTTGTTTGCCCCAGAGCTCTCTCATATCAGTGAAGTGGGCTATAATAAAAAGGCCACTTATTAATCCCAGGTGAAATTGGCCCACATGAAAAGAGTTAACACCCATTGGTGCAGCTGCAGAGGAACCAACCCAGGCATGCATTATTTGTCCCCCTTCCCAAGATTTTGGCCTGTGTCCCTCCCCAACTTAGGTCAGTTAAGAATTGAGTACACCGAAAAAAATAAATAATATACCTCTCCAGATCTAATTTTTCATACTGAGAGATATCCTTGCAAGCTTTTGGGTTTTTGCCCCCTGAACATGCCTACCTCATCCGGCCTGAATGGGAATGAATGCTTTGGGATCTGTATTCTGTTTGGAGCTGCGTCCAAAATTTTTGCCCCCAACATTATCCTGTGCCCTTTATTTGTCCCCACCCCATCCATTTTGACAGACTGGCACCACCGCTGCCAGTGTATGGCATAGCCCTGGGGGGTGTCAGAACCTTGTAATGCAAAAAACACCCAAAATAGCGGTTTTTTCTCCCTATTCTTCCCTCATTTAGTGCCCCATGACACCACCCCCCCCCCTCCCCCAATGACACAATCCTGGCTATGCGCCTGACTGCTACTACAGTAGTATCAAGGATGGGGGACCATTGACGGGGAAGTAAAGAGATGAGACTAAAGACATATCCCCTTAGGTTTGACAGCAAAATTGTTCTTCACCCATCAAATAACGGCATATTCTTCTCCTACCCATTTGACTTATCTGTCTGTAATCTCGTAATCTCAGTTGAGTACTTTTTTGGATTCAGACGGTTTCGTTCGTTGCAAAGACTGTTCATTTTTTGTGGGCTACAATCTGACAATAACAGTTCAATGATAAGTGTCTGTAATCAATTCGCATAATTGCTTCAAGTACTAATTCAATGTGTTACGCCGCTGTAAACTCCGATTTCGTGCCCTCGGGATAGACCGAATTGTCACATACATTGTATCACTCGTTTAACATCATGCGAATTTCCCATTTTAGAAGTATTCCAATGTGGTACGGGCTCAAAAACATTACGTTTTCTGCTGCGCCTCAATGGAAGACGATACTACTTTTCAAGGTAATAAAGAGCGATCGTATTTTCGTTTTACCACGAGAGATATCAATTTAATTACTCCTTATACGCTTAAATATTTAAGACAGGATAATTTGAGATATATTTAAATATTTAATTATTATGGGTATGATCAGGGTCTTTAATATTATTCACTCACGTTTCTATACAAACCTTCAATTGGGCGATACTAAAGTTTGTATTTGAGAATGCTGATTGGTTGGTAGTGCTGATACAGTTTAAAGATGAATAATAAATAGCCTCATTAGTATGACGTCATAGAAACCAATTGTCCCAAGTCTCTCGTTGAGAAACGATAGAATTAATAGACCGATAGAGGGCGTATTAGATAAAAGGAAAATACGATATTCTGTGTCATGCTGCAGTAGGGGGATTTTGAAGAGAAAGTTGTCAACTCCCCGTGGAACACTCACGAGAGACTTGGCCAAGTCTAAGCCTTACTCAACACAGTTTTGGGCAATATTTTTCGCACAAGGTGTTTAAATGGATCGTGCAAGCATTTGTTTTGTAAATACGTTGTTGAAGGTTCGTTGTGGTTTCTCTCTTTGCGTCTTTACTACGATGTCACATTTGAATGCAAACTTATTTTAAACTAATCGACGACTGTGGAGAGGTAGACTCTAAATACTCATAAATATTCATACCATTGAGACAGGCAAATTTTCTCCCGATCGAAAAAAACTCATTTTCCACAGAAAGCGGTTATCTTGCGAACTGTTCAAAGTATGTTTGTTCATTTTAAAACTAAAGCATTGCATATGCAAGACACACTAAGCAGTTGCTTGTTTTTAAATTACATATCTGGGGAGAAAAAATGTTGTCACATGACTATTAAAAGACAATCATGAAATAGGAAAGTGTACTACTTTACGTTAAGTTGAAGTGACAGCATTTCCCTTTTGAAAACCAGAAATGTTTACAGTTCCATGCATGGACATTTCACCAAGAAGAAAATTTCGTTACTTTTGGGACTACCTGGACATTCGTACCCGGATGTCCCCCGTGGGCTGGGGGCTGTAACATACCCACGGTATCACCTGTCGTATGAGGCGACTAACCTGCTAAAGAGAGGGATTTGCACCATTTTTGAAATGTATTTGATATTTCGATATTTTATTTCAACTTAACCTTTTTTATCTTGTTGACACGATGACACAATCGTGGCGATGGTGCGTTAAATCTCATGTGTCTAACTATACTTACTAACAAACTAACTACTAATAAACTAACTAACTAACTAACGAACTTACTTGTCAAAATTTTGGAAGAATTTGACTGGTTAGCCGAAAAAAAAATTTTCGGCTTCATTTTTCCAATACATATCTCTCATTTAAATATTTATTTCTTTTTCAGGCTTTAATATAAATGGTTTGTAGAAGGATAATTGCGAAATACGGACCTCCTGCATGCATATAGAGAAGAATCGTTAGAACAATTCGGTTACTACACTTCGACAAAGTTAAGGCTTGTCAAATATTTCGCCATACTATGTGAAAATGCACACTACTGATTTGTCAGTTTTAAACGATTCTTTGAATTTTACACTCCAAAGACAATTGTTCATTGGCGTTCTCCGAAGACAGTAGCTAATCCAGGAATTGGGAGGTGGGACAATTGGTTTATTTTCCCGAAAATCATGGGTACGGGTCCACTTGGACATCTTTTGTTTCCGCAATAGAAACCGGCTTAATGAAAAAGTGGTGTGTCGTAATGCCTGGACAAATCAATGTAGGACGTGCCATGCGGAAGCCAGGGACTGTTGATTGTTTGGCTGCTATCATGAATTGAAAATGAGTCTGAGAAGTTTAAATAGATGTTTGGGAAGTTTTGAGTATCAACTGTCCTGGGGAACAGTCCTAGGTGCCCCCTCCCCCCTTTTCTGCCCTCCCCCTTTTGGAAAACGCTCGCTTAGGGCAGTAGGGGTTCAGATACAAAATGGTCTTATATTGTTGTTAAGGAAGGGTCGGCCGAACTACTTCCAAGTGATTTCCCCGGCTATAGCTGATTTTCCAGACTCTCTTCAGAGAAACCAAGCCTCCGCATTCCCATTGGAGACGTTGCTGTCTATATGTCGATCTTAATTCAGGAAGTAGTAGCCAATGACAGATTAAAACTAGAGCAGCGATTATGCAGAATCTGTATACTTTGTAAATGTTAAGGAGACCAAGTTTCCATATTGTTGCCGATGATATTTGATGTAAATGCAGTCCTCCTTTTGGCGCGTTGTATTTAAAAGATTATCCATCTATTGTTAATGTTCCGATGCCTTTCATGCTCAACATGATCAAATTCATAGAGAGCATTTTTGCAATAATACTGTAACACTAAGTGAGGTACACAATATTGTGCACCACACTGAAACTTACTAAAGCAGAAATAATTAACCAGATATGCAGATCCGTGACATCTTCTAATAAATCCAACAGTCCAATGACAGCTGTTTTCCTCCTGCATTCCACACTATTTTTTCCTCAAATCACTCTCCCTAATGCTATTTTCACAATCTCATTCAAATATTTTGTTATTTCACAACTTCTGAAGTAGTGAGCGCTATTTTTCTGCTGATACCTTGAGCGTCTGCATTGTTACACTGTATGACAAATGTGTAGAAAAACCATTCAATACAGTATGTTACAGATCCTCAAATACACTTCAATTAACTCTTGAGTGTTTAATTTTTTCATCACAACTTAGAGACACTTAAATCATGCCTCCTATACACATGTTGTGCCCTACAATGTAACTCCATAAATAGTAAATAAGCTTGTAGAGCCAAGACATAAAACAAAGACCAACAAACTTTTCTGTTGCTTGTATCCAACTCTAGGAGCCTATTCCTCTCAAGATAACTTCGAGATTGGGAAATATCTGCTCACAGAGCCCTTGTTTATGGTCAGACTAAGCAAGATTATCTTACAGTTGCTTCATTCTTGATCTAGCAGAGGTGTGACACCAAGCCTCTGACATCTGGAAGTTTAACTACAAAATGTAAACATTCACAGTCAGTAGGTATCTGAGCCTAGCAACCAAAGTGCTGTGTGCAAGGATAATTGAAGTTTCCATGACAACTGAAGAGTTTAACCATAAAATTTGCAAAAATGACTTAGCACCCACCACTTTTTATGTCTTTTGCCTCCCGGCCAAAGGACATGATCTCAAATTCTGGCTAGTGTGACAATATCTCAATACATGTTATGTATTGAGATAAATATAATTGAATAATGGAAGTACAAGAGAACTATATCATTCATATGCAACACTACTTATCACAATCTCTGCAATAATTTAAAGGCATTTTTCGGAGACAAAAATCATTTACTTCAAAACATAGAGATTTTTTTCATTGGGTAAAATAGCATTTTTAATAGCACATTGCGTTCATTGCAGCACATAAATTTCACATTGTATTGAATTATTTTATAATTTTAATGCCACTGTAGAATGTATTGGGCAACATTTCTGCTATTTCCCATAGAGGTCATGTTCGATCTACGAGAAAAGGTATTCAAACATTCCAGTAGTATCAGATTTCAAGGACAAACAGGACATTTGCTTATAAAGAAAGACAAAAGGAATTTGACACAGGTCGTCAGCATTACTTAACTCTCTGTGGCTTTGTCGTAAAAAAGGAGATATTTTAGCAAAGATAAGAAAACTTTAAAATTCACAGGAAATTTTCTGTAATTTGTCATTCTTCATTCATTCAAAGACCTTAATGAAAAGCCACTGGAATACAATTACAATACAATTACAATTTTATTGACGTATAAAACAATTATTTTGGTTACCTAACCTCGGACCTTTAGAGAAAAGATTTAAAACGTAATGAACAGTTAGTATCACGCCCCATATGATCTTTTCAAACTGATTGAAAGTTTAAGTTTGAGGCATTTAAAACTCCAACAGACAAAACCACTAGACTCATATGGTAGCCTGTGTATGTTCCAATATGGTGGTTATCTTGTGTCTTTTATTTCAGCTAGTATCCGAGTTAAAGAGGTGCGTTCAAAGGGAGTGTTATTAGAGGAAACGAGAGGGACGCAGATATTCAACTCTTCAATTAGACGATTTGCGATATTCACCATTTCACTATCTGTTACAGCTGCACAGTCAATTGGCATCACGTGACACGTGAGGATGGAACCACTTAACAACTAAACACGATAAATAACTCGATGTTTGATTGGTCTCTATATTTTCCTTCTTTATTTAAAATAATAAAAAAAAAAACTTGTCACTGGTAATGTTAGCACTTTTTAATGTTCTCAAAAAAATAAATATCAAGTTGTCTCCACTTGGTTTGCAGATAGCCTACTTGAGTTCATTTATAAATTTTTCACATAAATCTGCGTTTTTTAAGTGTAGGGTCGCCAAAATGTTACAAAAAGGTACCCCCACCGTACCCGATGAAACAGCCTGGGAAGTGGTACTTGAAAAAAACGCGTCTCTTTGACAAGAATGTAAACAAGTCATCAACAGGACGGTATAATTCTTTTTGCAATATGGTATGGCGCTGATAAAAGACATAGGACAGCCATGGAATACCTCTCCGAGGAAAGACTGTCCGGTTGATCAACTACTGCAGCATCCAAAGACACTGTTTGTTCATATGTATGTTGCCATCATGAACAGATGAAACAAGGAAAGGTTTAGCCAAACTATTTTCAATCGAGTCAGCCTCTTCCAGGTTTACTTTTGGGAAGACACTCATTTTCATAATATAGCCTCACGGACCTCGGCAACCCTCACGGAAAATGTGTGTTTACATTATTCCCCAACATGACAAGTACCAAAAGGAGCATTTCATCACCGTAAAACCACTGAGGCACTGACTTCTTACACATTACCAAGAGTCATGAATGTTGCTTACTGTGGGTGGTAAAGGTTCCAAAGATCTATCTTTACCGATAATTCTTTTGAAAAACTGTTTGGGATTCCCTGTTATTTGAGATATTTCTTGTTGTATTCATGTGTCGACCTCAACCCTTTACCCCTCCCCGATCCGATATTGTCATGAAAATGAACGTTATAGGCTATAAAGGCTGTAAAGATCGTGTCCATAGCAACAACTTTAAAGCTTCTCGTGAAGTTTTATGTCTTTATTTATTTGCATTGTCTTGAAGACAAAGACGTATTACTGGGGTTACACGGATAGGGATGGAATCGACAACCTACCTTGGTTACACGTTTTACCGGTCCAACCTGCGTCACACTGGCATCGATTTGGTCCAATACACCGACCATGCATACAGCGGGACTCACATACGGCTGAAAAAAGGGAAATGTGGTTTTAATTTAAACATATAAATCACTGCATGTCACTAAAAGTAAACACACATAGGTTTAACCTCAGAATTTGATTGTTGCCATGACTTCTCTTATAAAAAAATGACTGTATTTGCCATGCTGTACAAGGAAATTATGGTGCTAAAAAGCAATGACAGTCGTATAATTCATGGGGAAAAATATAGTGTGCTGTCTTACAAATAAGACCACAGACAGACAAACGTCTTGGACTCTTCTTGTACTTATTTGGCATGATGGAAATATGTGAATAAATTTTACTTAAATTCAATTCATCAGTCTATTCATGTAACTGCATTTTTTCGTAAAATCGTAAGTACCAATGACTGATCCTTCAACAAATGTTTTAAGCAAGAATTTGAGGAAGTAATTAAACTCCTAGACTGATAAATGTTTTTCCTTCCAATTTTCTTTCCTGGTGGTTTATTATCATTCACAAGTAAAGAAGGGTAAACTTTGTCGGAAACATGAAAGTTCTGGGTAATTCGCAACACTGCAAGAAGTATGAAAATAACTATATACATGGTGAAAAGATAACATTGTGGATCATTTGTACTTTAAAATGAACGGCCAAGTCAATAAATAATTAGTAGCAATGTCATACCTCAAAGTAGCGCTATAAAGAACCAAAATAGAGATAGCCTCTGACATACTGACAGATAGACAGACACTGGCAGGCACACAGACACATAATTAACGGACATATCAGCAAATGCATTAGACAGCCTGAAACCCTACCTAAATTTTACTTGATTTGGTTGCAAATTGCCTAATGCATCCTCCTCCCTAGTAATCTTCTTCTGATAACCATACATAGTAAAGACCAACTGCAAATAAACAAACGAAAAGCCGGATTTCTTGGTGCGAGCTTTGCCGAGTGCAAAGCAGCTGATGGCGCTATGAAAGTTTAGAATGTTTGAAAGATACGATTTAAAAAAAAAACACTCCACCGCCTTTTTCGCCCGAGCCACCGCGCCTTTAAGATAAAGATATCTTGGCTTTTTCTGCTACCACAGCCTGGGCATTTTTCTTACCTGGTTTCAGTTTTAAAAAATTATTATGTGCTTGGGCTTGGGCAGAATCGTACGGAGAGATGTTACAACACCTACTGATTTGCGTTTTGACCAAGCCATGTAGGAGTGGCTATCAAGTTATTCTACAATTAAATTACAAAACGACACACAAAACATACATTGTGAGATTCAGACGAAGTTATGTTACAAACATTTGACACTAAACTCATGTTACACTGAGTTGCGCATGAATGTAAGTTTTCGAGAGGAAAGCTTTGAATGCAATTATATTTACCATCAATCTTTTTTACTCACAAATAGTGAAATATAGTCTGCAATGCAGTTGACCAAAATGTTGGGGGATTTCAAAGTCTTTCAATTTACTGCCCTGAAGCAGATGAAATGAGTATGATATCTGTCTTAATAATGTAAACTCTAGTGATGGTTATTTGCTTGTAAGAGGAACAGACGTGTTACATGTAAGCTTCCTTCCCTTTACTGTCTTATTGTTTTATCTTGTGACATCATCATCAAGGTAAGCATTTTGAACATAGAGCAGCTTAATTGCTTCAACACCTGTTAAGGACCATGTGTAAAACATTGTTTGGCTACTGTATGGTGTCGTCGGAGGAAACGCTAGATCATGCCCACATTTTCAACGAAGTTTGCCGACAAAAATACATCGTATCTAAGTGCAAACACTATATCGTCCGGTATGAAGCTCTCTAGCCATAAACATGTCATGTCTACAAGGTTTTGCAGTCTTGTGACCGCAATCTTTGACCTCTACAAACAAGAGAAATCTCCCACACAGTTATGATGCTGGTAAACTATGTTGTCTAATAACTTGATAAAGAGGTACTTTTAAAACGTGCTCGTTTAAATCAAAATTTCGGGTATTGAGGATAATTCTCGATGTAATGATGTCTCTATGATCCAAAACGTTGACTGCATTGAGGTTAGTGTTACAACAAGCCCTAATCCTAACAGTCATCAAAACATTGGAAAATACAGTAGAGATATTTCAACAGAAAGGTGTGACCTTGGCTATAAGTGGTAGCCCTTTTGTATTTGTTTTTTTTTTTTTTGTTTTTTTTTTGTTTTTTTTTTTGGTGTAATGCCCTTCCCAATGACTATGATGTCCTTGAAAATTAACAAAAAATGGGAACCCTATTAATCCAAAAATTAACAAGATTTGTAATTTGCCTTAAATTGTCTGCTTGTAGGAACACCACATAACAGAATACAATTCAAGTGTCCTTTGTTTGATACACAGTAGATACTATTATGCTTGCTTTGATTACCTGAACTACAGTACTTTGTGAAAAATAAGCCTTACTGAGAGGGCTAAATAAGTGTCAGACACAAAATTTCTAGACAGGTAGGAAATGGTTAAGTCCATCGAGCTGTATGATTTAATGAGAAAATCCTTCAGGACACTGTGGCAGTCAACTGTGATAAATTAGGTAAGATAACAGTGACCAGCAATTTTCACAGACTCTGGTGATTCATTAAATTAGACAATCTCAGTTCAAGCATGCTCCAAGGTATTTGATCCAAATGATCAGTTATTTAGTTCTTTTTTATAAAACTAATTACCCGTGGTATATTTAAGTATTTAGTTCCCACTTACATGTCCCTATGAGGACAGTGGCACACGGTTTGTCTGTAACTTTTAACGATCTTTGATACTAAATTTAATGTTATCTTCATGTTTTCTTAAGGGTTATGGAAGAGACAATGTTTGTATGCTCTAAAAGAAATTTTGTGCATCAAACAGAGCCTTTGATCTGTTCAAAGTTTACACTTATGAAGTTCCCCACTAAACAATTCCTCTGCATTGTGAGCACGGAAGCTTTCTCCAATATGTTCAGACTATGTCCCCAAATGAACCTCATACAGCTTTGTTTACATCACATGTTCCAGACACTGCTAGAAACTTCCACCTAACAGTAGGAAATATATTTCATGAAAATCTATAGGCCTACATACTTGTGGCAAAATCAGCATACCTACGACAAAGATGATTAACATGTCAGCCTGATGAACAGTTTTTCCTTTATAACTTTTTCAGATTTTGTTCTACCAACTTACTCTTATGCGTATTAATACTGGCACTAAATGATATAGGACAGAACTTCAAACCAAAATCAACATAAATACTGTGCCAAATAATGTGCACTTTTATGCACTTTAGACATTCTTAATACCATGAGTTTGCTTCAGAACATATTTTGAAATTACCCCCAACTTGATCATTTACATAATGAAGTGGATTCCAAAAGCTTACCTATGCATCTTACATTACCCATGCCATTCAAAACTCTTAACCCTATCCACTAATGAATATTAATTCTACGAGTTACCCTTTTTGAGATGTAGTATTTGCAAGGTTTAACCTCTGATGACCCTAAATCACCTTTGATCTCAAATAAAAACAATAGAGATCATCTACTCAATATGGGCAATCCACATGCTAGGTATGAGATCCCTCACAGTTACCCTTCTTGATATGAAGTGTTTACAAAGTTTAATGTTTTGACCTCTGGTGACCCCGGATGACCTTTGACCTCCACCAAAAACAATAGTGGTCATCTACTTAATATGGAAAATCCACACGCTATGCATGAGATCCCTCACAGTTACACTTTTTGAGATACAGTGTTTACAAGGTTTTGACCTTTTTACTTCTGGTGACCCCAAATGACCTTAGACCTCCACCAAAAACAAAAACAATAGGGATCATCTACTCAGTATGGGTAATCTGCATGGTGAGTATGAGATCACTCACATTTTTCCTTCTGGAGATATGGTGTTTACAATCAATTTCCAAGGTATTTACCATTTGACTTCTGGTGACCCCAAATGACATTTGACCTCCACCAAAAACAATAGGGATCTTCTACTCAATGTGGGCAACCTACATGCCAAGTTTGAGATCTCTCAGAGTTACTCTTCTTGAGACATCGTGTTTAACAAGCGTGAGTCACACACACGCATACACACCCACACACACACACGACATCACCATCGCATAGATTCCTTACCTGAATCAAATATGCTTGAATTGACGTTTTCTAGGAGCCCTAAAGTCATATAAAATCTACAATGTTACATTTTGTGTATTTTGCCTGTTGTTTTCCTTAATTTGCCCGGATAATTGGGGAGAGGGCAAACGATACGTTTGTCCCGTAACAATTTGTGGGGCGATTTCCCCCCTTCCCCTACCCCCTCCTCCATGGACACTTTGTCGTTCAAAGTAAAACTGGTGCCATTATTGCGTTCCGATGGCTGGAATAGAAGAAAAGCTGGATTTAGCTTTTAAACTGGTGAAACGATACAAATAATCAGAACATATTTTTTTCTCATGAAAATAAATGAGATGCAGTAAAGCACCACCAATCCATAAATACCCACAGTCATCAGTCTACAGTCTAAACGAATTCAGACGTATTTGGCTGTCGAGTTACTGAGGTTAGGTGTAATATCTTCTCGGCGCCGCCTTTGAAAAGAACCGGTAATAAATAAATAGATATGTTCACAATGCCGGACTTACAGCGAGTCCTCCGAGCTCAGTATCAGAGCCCCACACTTGGGTGTCAAAAATAGAGGCGTAAGACGAGTCTGACCAAACCACATGAATTCTCCTGCTATGAGTGACCGTCATGAGTGTTTGAAATGCTTCAAAATGTTCCAAAAATGAAACCCCTATATAGTAGCAAACTTTCAAAGGGACATCCCCTCCCATAAGACCCCCTCCCAGGACATTCAATATTCAAACCTTGCCAAACATTTACTGAACATTCTTCAACATATTTTCCTTTTCATTTGGTAAAAGCGAATTGATAACACATTAATTCCTGACACACGTGGAACATCATACATTTTCATCACCTCGTATTGGCCACTAGGAGACATCATTTTGCCCCTAAGCATTTCGATGGTTAAATATTTTCCGGTGCCTCGGTAGATCCCCAACAGTGTCAGTCGAAGAGATCCACCCAACCGGGGACCCACTTCACATATCTTTCGAACGCCACGCCGCTGACAAATTCAATTACTTTTATCTCTGAAAGAATGAAAACTTCACAGAATGCAAACTGTATGTTCCTCTTTACCTAAACATGTATCGAACATAAATTTGGTCCTGGACTATTTTGTTAGGACAGTTGTTCCGGGGCATCTCCGTGAGATGGAAGCGGAAAAAAGTCAACCGTCCCACCGTTGCGTAGGTTTAAAAACGATAATGAGATGCATGCATGCAACTGCCCTTCGTAAAAAAGAGATTTTGGTATGTACGCAATGCCTCCAGTAAAATATTGGCCCCTATATAGGTGTAATCAATTCGACAAAAGAAAGAATTCTTCCGACAATTTTCGCAAATATTTTGGCACAGTATTGGTGATGTTGCAAATTATTTGAAGAGGGAACCTCCATCATGTTGTCCATTCTTATGAGATGTACTAGAACATTCAAATTGATATGGTTATTAGTTGGTCCTTTGAATCAGTTTATCACGTAACTGATGCATAGGTGGCCGCTTTTGCAAACCTATGTTCTAATGAATATTTTTTCCAAATTCATGAGCGTTCATGTATACATGACGACAGTTTCGGAAAAAGGTGTGACCGTAGGCCTTTTACGTTGATTTTTTTTTTTTTTTTTTTTGAAGTAAATCTTTAACTATAAATTATTATACATTGGCTGTGCACACGCTTGAATAACAAATTCAGGATCCTGTTAAAATCTCAGCGTTTATATAACACCCTCATGGCCCTTACTGTTACCGTGTAGCCTAAGTACATTCTGACACAAAAGGTGTCTAAGTCACCTGCCTGCCCGCGTTGTCTGTCACCGGTGTGTTTGATCAAATGATTGCAACATTATTTAGCTCTGTTTGTTTTCCCCGTGGTGTAGATGACACTTATATTTTTGCCGACAGAAATATGCCTAAAATAACTCCAACATATCATCATATACCAAAAGCACGAAATTGCAGGGGGTTGATAGCTACGTGTATTCACTAGGAATTTTGTACATCGTTTTGGTAAGTAGTATGTACAACACTTCTCAAAATAAACAGATGGTTTTCAAAATTTGTTAGTTTCTCGCGTCTTCTGCTTTATTATAAAGTTAATTCCCACAGAGCCAGTAAAGTCTGTCATGTCCAAGGTGCGATACACATCTTCCAAAGTGTGAACTGCAAGTATTGCATTATTCACATCATTACAAAGTCATGGCTTCGTGCATATGAGTCACTTGTATATAAAGAGGGTGGAGTGAGAATATAAAGATAATGATTTCGCAGGAAATCGTTGGTATATGTTCGAGAAAAAACTTGCAATGCTCAAAATATATTTCAAAATATATTATCTGCGAGCGAAGCAAATCTTTGGAAAAAAGTTCAAAAACATTTTCGGTTAACACCCACGCATGTGGCCAAGACTCAGCATCTCACAAATACTGACGGAGGACTGGGAGAGGTTGCTGACACGTACATATCAATTAAAGTAATTATCCTAAAGAAGGGGACTAATGTAATAGGAAACTCAAATACGAAAACTTTGTAGTCCGTTTTGTAAGAATTAGTTTACAAATGGTTACCAGTTTTAGGTTTCAACTTAAGAAGGATATCTATCATTTCTTCCCGAAAATATGTTAACTGCATGCTCGTCAATCATTTAAAGCCTAATACATCTATAATTGGTGAAATTCACGGTATTTGGAGTGCACTTCAAATAGGTCATTCGCTTTTGCAGTTAACAAAAGCTACACGCAACCAGCTAGTCTGTACAGCTATATCAGCTAGTTTTAGCTTCAGGGATTTCTCTGCGTTTTCGTGCGTTAAGGAAAATTACAGGTTTTATAGTTCTACTTAAGAACCTGTAAATCTAAATATACGGTTCACAGGAACCTACACTTTAGAGAGAAGACAGAAAAGTCAGGCTTGTGTACAGGTTTAAAGGGAAATTAAGGTTTTTTTTTTTATTGAAGTGAAACTTTCATAAACAACGACCAGACGACTGCTTCATTTCTTGTAACAAGCCTGGGAAATGCAATTTCCGGCTGTTGGAGGGTTAGATTTTTTTAATTTTCTCTTCGCTCCGCGCCAACTTATGATAGCGCTTTGACAGTGTTTTGGTAGAACAGATTACTCAACAGAACAATGCATGTTTGCAAACTATATTTCGTTTGAAGGCAATACGAAGTGAAAATTTTATAGCAAAAAAAAAAAGCTTAAAGTAAAGACTGCCATGCTTCTGGTTACGAGCCTGGGAATAACATTTCCGGCTGTCTAGGGTTTTCAACTTTTCAAGAATTTCTCTGCATTTCTACTCAGTTTTCGGGCAGGATTACATTTTTCAGACAAAACAGACTATTCTGCCTACTACCAAATTAAAACTCTCCCGTCCAGATATGTCAATACACAAAATATAAAACTTGAAATATATGGGAAGCCAAACTTTTCCGCGAGGAAAAATCCGGGGGCCTTAATCTCCCTGATGTTATTCAGAAACCCCAGTAAAACTACAAATAAACTCCTACTTGATTTTTCTCAAAGGAGAGTCATATTTTTCCATAAACCCCCCAAATCTGTCATAAAATTACAGTTCTACCAATATAACCTTCAGATTCTCTATTATTTGTTAAAAATGGCAATTTTTTTTTTCATTTTCGATGGATACTCCGTACAACAAAACACCCAAGCGAACGCTTAATCACTCCGACAATTGCTCTTGACACGCGTATCAATGAATAGAAAGCCCAAATTTTTCACTGTAACCTTACCCAAAAAACTTTTTTTTTTCATAAAACTCTAAAACTTCTCCAATGTGATAAGCTGTTAGTTTTCAAATCTTCGTTCAAAGTGGGAAACACGTTTCGGGAAAATTTCCACTTTCGTCTGAAAGCCTTGGTACCTACGCCTAGTACGATGAAATGCGTAACCCCAAAAGAATTCAGGCTGTCGCCTAGGTAACATTTTTGATTTTGCCCATATGAAGGACAGATTCTTCAATAAACACCCCAACTTTTTAAGGGTCCTTACAAAAGCCAAATTTTGTTTAAAAACTTTTTCTTCTAAATAAACTCCAGATTTTTGAATATTTGTTGAAAAAAAAAATCGGCGCGCTACTCGCGCCTCAGATTCTACCAAGTCACGTCCCACTGAAACTAATTCTTTGCCTTCGTCGGGGACTCGAAATGCTGGTCCTCCTGTCGGGCAAATCCTGGCGCCACACCTGGTGTAAAAACAATCTGCATTTAGGCATTCCTGAACAAGTTTATTCCTTCTTTCATTATAAAGGAGGACACAACAATGAAGAAACGTATTGAAATATAGCAATCGATAACTCCAAGGTTTTGCTCGTTATGGTGAATAGACGGTAGCCTATATCACAGAATGTAGATGCCCTATCGGACGGCAATCCTAGACATTTTAGAACAATTAAATAAGAAATTATACAGTGATCGAGGAAATAAATGATGAATTGAATGGAAAACGCTTATCGCAGGGCTGGTTGACGTTTTCGAATATTTCAATATAAACACTGATCGAGGATATTGAACCAAATGAACTGGATCAAATTTAGCGCCTATACGCGGACAAAGGACCACTGTGGTAAGCGTCCACTTACCCCCGTGTCATGTCATGAGTAAAAGGACTTAAAATGTTTCGACATTGCAATGTATACTTTAAATACTGCAACCCTTTTCCAAAATAATGAGCTGGCAACTTTTCATGGGCCTCTCTGAACCTAACGAAAGAAATGATCGGGGAGGAGGACACTTCTCCTTAAAAATGTTCACTGCTAGAAAAATGACTTAGTGCATATCTTGGAGTAAATGAAACAAAGTTCTCCCCATGGGCCACTTACAACCAGAAAAAGATTTGCACCGCACCTTACCCTGTCACGTTGGTAAATCCCCAATAGTAAAAATGCACTATCGACGGAGGTGACGTCATCAGGCGAGTGAGTTATATATTGACAAAGTGCTCTGAACCAGTTTTGATATAAATGAACTAACCAGTAAACTGATATAATAATATGTGCAACCATCTTTTCTGAGCATATGTATATCTTCACCTCTACAAAAGCCTCTCTAAAATTTGAAGGGGGTGGGGGTTAACAACAGGGTTTGGGTTAATGCACCAGTCCCTTCCCATTCCTCCTAGAACCGCCACTCATGGCACGGTGCTGTTAACCATTACTTAGCCCCAGGAGTTGCAACTCCCTGCTCAGCCATATATGTTCTGTCCGACGTTTGTATAAATCTTTCAAAACCGTTGTGTGGTCAGTTCAAGACAAGAAGATAAGCAAACGGTAACCGGAAACGATTCACATTAAATAATGACAAATGATCTAAACAATTGTAAACCGTGGCACCAAGTTATCATTTATACGCGATTATTGCGAGATAGGTTGTTCAAAATCTCAAATTCGGCCAATCGGACAAGGTTACTGTCACTTTAGTTTGATCTGACCAAATGATTAAACACCCAGTTTATTTTTTGAGTCTCTCATCGTGCGCCATTGGCTCCATGTTTGAGAGAGGGCGTATATGGATAAGTGCATCTTTCAACAGAAATAAAAACATACACTTCTACTAGATAAGCAATGATTTCATTGGTAAGGGGGTGAGGAAAGTTTGTCAATTATTTGATTGAAATGCTTCCTATCTGTAATGACAATGAAAGACGATAACTATACCAAATGTTTTCCCTGTGAGCTACTCTGTATAACAGAAACGCGTGGTTTCAACGCATTTAGCCTACGCCCGGACAAACATACAACTAAAGCACATGTTTACATGTCGATATCTTTTGTTAAACGATGGGATGTCTTAAAGCGGTTGGGGTGCTTTTGGAATAGGGTCACTCTGATATCATTTTGTTTCTAGTTCTCGAAATAATGTAAAGTATTTTAAATTGCAACTTCCTAATTTGACTGTCTACCAAAACATTTCCCTGTTATTTTTTTTTTTTTTTTTTTTTTTTACGAGGTAGGTCTTGCAACATTCTCCTCACACTCTAAATGTAGAAAGAATAAAATTTCACTCTTTAGAAGAGTGAAATTTGAAAAGTTCACTCCAAAAGGGTGGAAATTAACTTCAAAAAGAGTGAAATTCGCCCATAAGAGCGAAGTTTCACTCTTTAAAAGAGTGATCCCTGAAGGCACCCAGGTTGATAGGAGAATTTTAACTCTTCTTGGGGTGAATTTCACTCTTTTTGGAGTGCGTTCCACTATTCCTGGGGTGCTTTAACACTATCATGAAGTGAATTCACTCTTTTTATTTAATTAAAGAGTGACTAAAATCACTCTTTGGTTGTAAGAGTGCTGGATGCATCCAAAAGTATGATGTCTATTCATCCAGGGAGTTGCTAGTGAAGGAGATACAACGAACAAGTTTTTTCAGACAATACGCACTTGAAACGGATTATGTCTTTTGATGTGTCACTATTTGATTGACAGGTCCCTTTGTTTCTAGCAACTCCCTGCTTCATCTACCATGGTACCATATGTTCTCTATGAATCCTCATTTTCAGGTGTTACGCATGAGGAACCATTCAGGTGGTCACTCCTTCAAAAATTTGTGCAGGGTTCTACAATAAGTTACTAAGGTCATACCATTGATATCCCTACATACGGCAAGTGAACTGTCCATCGGCTGATCGGAGTGAATGCTTCTTGGTACGTTTGAAAAGAGAGGAATTTACAACGATGGTTTCTTTAGTCTAGAATTCTAGGAATAACTTAAAACATTGTCGTACTTCTGTTGTAGAACCCAGTCGTAGAAGGCGCAAATACCGTTTGATTTGCGTTAGTCACACTGCTTTAAGAGAGAATGTGATTCGGGCAAAACTAAATATCACAGGGTTTTAGAAAAAATATCACAGGGTTTCCTAATCCTCATGCCTCCTTGTATGAGCAATATAGTTTGTTATCCGCTCGGAAACATTAAGTAGTCCAGAACCAAGGCTAGTTTGACTTGCAATTATGAGAATGATTTAGTGGCTACTATTTCCTTTTTTAAACGACAGTAATATCAGGGAGCTATTACTCGTGGCAGCTCCCTGGTTATATAGTAACAACAATGAATACCCCGGAAAAGTTACGGTACTCAAGTTAAACTTCAGACATTTTATCGTCTTAAAGGGGCTCATTGAGTTGATAGTGATAACTGAATATGAGTGTTCAAGGTTCACTACCACATGAAAACGCTTATAGTTAGCATGATGAGTAAATTTTATACCCAATAGTTATGGAAAAAGTTAAAATTTTGAATTTTGTGATGTTCTGACTTGTAACGGTTTTGTGCATAATTTGAAAAAGTGTCTGGTCACGAATTTTTGAAAACTGAATTGAATCGTTAAGTACTCACTCATAAGACAGTTATTTGTATGTAGGATATGGGGTTTGTCTTAGTTTGACCATTTGTCATTTTTATGTGAAGAATACTGGACAGGTTTAGAAAAATTTGTTGAATTTCAAGAACCAACTCAATGAGCCGCTTTAAGTTTGATAGTAGACTGTAGTTGTTAGACCACGAGCCCGGTGGGTTGAACATGGTGAGAAAAATTCAAAATATTTTTGGAAACTTAAAGCAATTGTATCACTGACACTATTTCTCACCTGTGTACTGAATTAATAATGATCATAATGTCAACGACAAAAAGGATAATTTGCATGAAATTCCTTGCTTTTTGAGTTAGGCCTTTATTTTATATTATGATTTCTGGCTTCCTGTTTTTAAAATAAATTTGCATTGCGGTTTCAATAATATACATATGAACTATTTAGTAACGTGTTTTGGTACAGGCTCCCCTTCTCCGAAGTCAATCGAGGGAAAATCATTCAGTCGGGGGGAGTCGGAGGAAGAGGAAAAGTTTGAAGAGACACGCTGAGCACTTGCACACAAACCTTAACCCCACTCCAGCCCCGTGGGTCCTCGAAAATTCGGATAACACGAGTATGCCGACGTGAATCGGTCACCAAGAACTGAAGTGCAGAAAAGCAAAAAAAAGGTTATCAAAATCCGTGCCAGTCCGGGGATCACGGGTTGTGCCCCTCCCACCTTCGAAATTCATGCACACGCCACTGAAGTACCATATTAGTGCCATGGTGTCCAACATCTTCTCAGTCAGATTTTACACCTACGCCTAGCATGTTCGAAAATAATTTTGTGTTAGCCAGATGACCTCTGACCTCCAACAACAGAAGGGTTCTTCTTCTTTATATGGGACATCGATGAACTTAGTTTGAAAACCGCCCAAGACATTGAGAGATATGGTGTTAACGGTTAACGAGCAAATTGTCACAAACAAACATATAGATACACACACTTTATCATTACTGTATTAGCTTCCCCTTATCATTGAAACTAAAAAAAACCCAAAATATTTGTATGTGTAGACCTTGAGCAGCTATGTTCTGAAAGACCACGAAAGAAAAGTTGAAGAGTATTAAGAGGGACTCTTTGAAATTTGGCTGTTCGTTTGAAATAAGTCTAGGCAATAAGACTGCTTTTGCCCCTTCAATATTTTGTGTACCTCAACATGCATAAAATGCACTTAAACCACGACAAGATACAAAGATTATGAGGAAGCGTGCATATCTAAAGCTTCTTTTGTATTGAAGAACGGACGTTGCGCTACACAAACTATCTAGGTTATCTATAAATATTCTGTTCCCTTGGGTGGTCTTTTGTCACAATTAGTTCCCAAAACTTATTGACTGTAAATGCAACCAGCGTGTGTCGATATGGATCAGTACTATTTCCTCTTAGAAACGGTAGCCTCTTCCTAAAGAGCCCCGGCATTCCTTTTATCTGTAACTGTCTTAGCACACCTTTCTTTCTTCATCGGTCTCGAGGGATCTCTAAAGGGCAAAGCAGTCACCCCATATCCTTAGAAGCATCAACCAAATATTACGAGTCCCCTCTTCTTTGTTTTTCAAGTTTACTCTTTCAAGGATTTTCTCGAACATAATGAAATTTGAATGTGAAAAGACGGGGGGGGGGGGGGAGAAGAAGTCCTGTTTGAATCCATGGTCATGCATACAGAAACAAAAACGCTGCACATGATTAATTTTTCTCCAAAACGAGTATGTGCATGCTTGGATTGGAGATCCAAATTGAAGTACCTGGTGCGGTAAATAGTCCAGGGGCCCGTTCCACAAAGAGTTACGCACAATCTTAAGTATGATTTACTGTGGAATTAAGTATGGGAAATCAAACTTAAGATTGTGCGTAACTCTTTGTGGAATGGGCCCCAGATCATTCTTGCTGCAAACAAAGAAACGGAACAGCATGAACTAAAATGGCCACCACATTTTTCATAAATCACACACAGCACATTACAAATGTTCTTAGCCCTCCCTAAGTAGTCAATGGCACAAAAACATCACAAACTAGAAAGCCAACAGGCTTAGTGATTCCTTGCCATATGATATATCATAGCAAACATGGATGCAAACATGACATGCATGAGACCCATACAATTATCCTACTTAATTGAGATATCATACTAGTAAGGCCAAAACCTTTTGACCTCATGTGACCCAAAATGACCTTTCTACCCCATTTAAAACAATAGTGATCACCACACCAACACGTCCATCAACATGAGCAATTCAAAAGCTTAGTAAGGTAGGAGTATGGAAGTACTACCTCCATGGTATGAGATCCCTCACAGTTATCCCCCTAAAAATATTATGTCTACAAGGTTTGATCTTTTGTCACCCCAAACCTTTGATTTGCACAAACAAGAGGAATTTCTCACACAGCTTTAATATGCCAGAAAACTATGTTCTGTCTCATTATTTGATAAAGCAGATTTTGAAAACCATTTTAATCAAAAGTTTGGTCAATGGGGACAGCTCTCCATTCTGAAGTCTCTATGTTCCGATGCCACTATGTTTCCAAAAGTCTGCATTGAGGTTAGTGTTAAAACAAGCCCTCATCCAAACACTCTCCTACATGCATCAAATACTGTGGTCTCACATACCCCGCACTTGAGGTAACACCGTGCGCTTGAGGTTACACCGTGTTACCTCGCGCTGGAGTAACGTGGGATCGCGCGTTAACACGGGGTCTGTGTTTAAATTTCGATCCACCTCAAATCGCAGGGTTAAGCAGTTTTAAACACCGTGTTTGTTTAAATCAAGCAAGGTCACAGGTATTTATGGCACTGATGACAGGTATTTTCTTACATTTTACTGTAATCTGTATGTGAAATATTTGACCTCGTTACTATGGTAACACTATCCAATCAACGAAACACAGGGTACGTGAGAACACAGAATGGAAAACATGGGGTAAACCTGAGGTTTTGTCTGATTGTAAACACAAGGTAACACTGGGTAATAAGGGGTACGTGAGACCAAGGCTAAAGAGACATCTGAACAGTGAGAGATGTATAACCTTGGCTATTCGTGGCAGCAATTTTTGCTCTATGGGGAAAATGCCCTACCCATTGTCTATGGTATCCTTGCAAATTAACAGAAGCTGATATCCCTATTAATCCATAATTTAACAAGCTTTTAATTTGCCTTTTGTCTACTTATACTGTAGGAACAGCATAACACACAGTACAAGTTTTCCTTGTTTGATACACAGTATACAACATTATGCTTGCTCTTATTACCTGAACTACTTTTAAAAGACAGCAGCAATGCAAAAAAAAAAATCTTAATACTTTTGAAAAGTGTCATTAAGGGTAATCTTGAAGCAATGCATTAAGCTTAATGAAACACTGCGGTTATCCAGATATTAGCAGAGATGAGGCAAGTAGTATGCTGATACATTTTATGCTATCAAAAATCCAAAACAAATTCTAGAATGAAACTAAGTGATAAATAATCACTGTAGAGCATATTGAAATTGTACAGCAGAAGCACCAATCTAGATAGATACCAATGTTTAAAGTTGTGTTCATCAAAAATCTTAATACAAATGCACTATTTGTTCAATTGCAGCAGCTTCTATGTAAAGGACACTATTTCTGAAGGGTGTCAAGCTACAGTATTTCTAAGATGACTTTCAGTTTAGAAACTTGATCAAGTGTACATGAACTTCTCCATCTCCAGACAATGGCTAGGCAAACAACTTTTATTTGTGGTCAGATGAGACAAGATAATGTGGACAGTTATTTTATGCTTGATTTTGCAGAGGTGTGACTTTCATGGAGGTCTCACATTTTGACCACAAATAGAGTACTAAATGCCTGCAGGGAATGGCAGGAAATAGGAGTATATACAAACAATGGGCTTTCATGGTTGTTATGTACTGAGATCAAAATAAGCTTTCTTCAGAGGGTTTATAAGAGTCAATTAACACCACTTTACAGTAAAAAGCTCAAGTCAATTGAGCTGCATGTTTGTATGAGGTAATCCTTCAGGACACTGTGGGGATAACTGGCAGTCAGCTGTGAAAAATTATGCCAGATAACTGTGACCAAAATGGCAAAGAATGGGTCAGTCACAATTTGATTCACTCTATTAGGCAATGACAGCTAGTTCATGTGCGCTGAAGGGTGTTTGATACCAAATGATCTGTAATAAATTAGGTTCTTTCTTGTGAAACTAATTTACTGTGGTATATCTAATTAATCAATTCCCACTTCCAATTCATGCATGCTTGCATGCACATTTCCTCATGAGGACAGTAGGCACAAGGTTTGCCAAATTTTAGCAATTTTTGCCACTAAATTTAATGTTTTCTTCAGGTTTTCTTTAAGGTTATTGAAAAAGCAATGTAGTTATGTTATAAAAGAGATTCTTGTGCATCACACAGAGTACTCTCTGTTCAAAGTTTACACTTATGAAGTTCCACATCAGTCATCTACTTAGTGTGCATAGAAGCATCTTCTAATATTTTCAGACTATGTCCCTAAATGACCCTTACACAGACTGTTTAACCTCACATGTTCCACATCAGTTTCATGAAAATCTGTTTACTTGTGGCTGCAAAATCAGCATACCCATGAGCATTGAAGCATGTATGCCAGCCTGGTGAACAGATTTTTGCCTTTTTAAGATTTTTATATTTTGCTCTGCCCACTTTTTCATGTATTAATACTTGGAACTTAATGTAACAACAGGGCACAATTTCATGCCAGAATCAACATACTGTACAGTAAATACCATGTGATGCACCTTTTTGTGCACCTAAGATCTTCTTCCTATGAGTTTGCTTCATTGCTTTACAAATACATTTTCAAAATTACCTCACTAAAGAATTTACATAGTGAAGTTAAAACTGTTCCAAAAAATTACCTATGCCTATTACATTACCCGTGCCAAATTATTCTTACCCTTTCACCCTATCCACTCATGGATATAAACTTCCACAGTAATATACTCTTTTGAGATGTAGTGTTTGCAAGGTTTAGATGTTTTGAACTCTGATGACCCCAAATGACCTTTGACATCCAATAAAAACAATAGGGGTCATCTACTTAATATGGACAATCCACTTGGTAAGTATGAGATTCCTGGCAGTTACCTTTCTTGACATTTGGTGTTTACAAGTTTTTGAGCTTTTCATCTCTGATAACCCCAAATGACCTTTGACCTCCACCAAAAACATTAGAGATGATCTAGTTAATATCGGCAATCCACATGGCATGTATGAGATCCCTCACATTTACCCTTCTTGAGATATAGTGTTTACAAGGTTTTGACCTTTTTTCCTCTGGTGACCCCAAATGACCTTTGACCTCCATCAAAAACAATAGGGACCATCTACTCAATATGGACCATTAGCATGTTAAGTATGACATCGCTCACATTTTTCTTTCTGGAGATATCATGTTTACAAGCAATTTCCAAGGTATTTACATTTTGACCTCTGGTGACCCCAAATGACCTTTGACCTCTACCAAAAAAAATAGGGACCATCTACTCAATGTGGACAATCTACATGCCAAGTTTGAGATTCCTGGGGGTTACCCTTCTTGAGATATCGTGTTTACAAGCAGGCGTCACACACACACACACACACACACACACACACATACACACACACGACATCACCATCGCATAGATTCCTTGCCTGCCTTCGGCAAGGAATCAAAAAGCAGTAGAACTAAGATGAGGTACTTAGCACGAAAGGATGGTTCAACTGAGCTGAGTTATATGCATTGCAGATCATTTGAAAAAAGATTGAGGTGGTGCTGAGTGAAGAGATAAATTGATAAAGTTGTAATTAAATCACGCGGATTGCAATCCCCCACCTCTTAAAACGGATGTGTACAGTCAGGCGTTGATTGAATGAATGGTGGTTGTTAAATAATTCCTGAGAATAAAGCCACCTAAATCAGGTTTTTACCTATAAATGAAATTTACATGACACAAAGTAACTGATACAACAGAATTTGAAGGAGGGTATGACGGTTTCAACTCAATCCTTCCAATCCCACACAGTGAAAACTAACGCAAAAGATCGAATACCGTACAGTGAAAATAAAATTAAACAAATGCATGGTGTCATTATTTTAAAAGCAAGATATTCAGATGATGAAACAGAATTGAAGACTCGCCCCGAATATATGAGGCCCCAGTGGGAAGTGGGGTTTCCCCTTCCCCGTGAAACTCCCCCTTCCCCCTTTTCTAGCTACCGTCAGTTCTTTTGCAACTTCCCCTCAAGACGAAACGTCCGAAACAGTTGAAAGCTTACTGCTATCATTTAATCACCACCTTCAAATTTTTGTAAGTCATCCTCATGCAAAAGCGTTTATTGAGTAGTGATCGTATTCAAGGAGTATAAAACATTCGCGCCCTTGGCAAAAATCTTAGGCTACATCTGTTTAAGCGAAGTTCCTTGCGTTATTTCATATGGAATCGAAATTATTACTGTCTCCCCGTATATGCCTAGAGGAGTTGAACGGTTATGAACCATATAACAGAAATGAGATAAGTTTGAAATGATCCATGGAACTGTCACTCGGATATAATTTATTTGAGAAATGTAATCAAAATATTTTAAACTTAATCTCGTTTTTTTTTTTTTTTTTTTTTTTTTTTTTTGCCCAGGCATCATCACTTTACGTACTGAGTAATGTAAAATTGTCAAAAACAAATTACATCCTAAACTCATCCTGTCAAACTGTAGCAGTGCTTGCTCTTTGCATTCTTAAAGATGTGCTTTTATCCAAGCAACTGTGTCCATATTTCATTTAAAATGCATAGAATGCGAACCTTTATATTATTACTTTGCTTCCAGTGTGGGGGTTAGCTAAAAAAGGGTGCACTTCAAGTTCTTTACCAATACATACATAAAGTATTTGTCAATATTTCCTTTCAATATTTTGTTCAATTAGTCCCCTACTCGCTCCCCTAATACAACACTGTGTTGTTAAATTACCATGGGAAGTAATAGTTAGGGCACTAAAGAGAAGTACAAGGATCAATTAATGTATATTGCTAAGATCTGCAGCACCTATAAACGTCATTCACAATGATACACTTCCGTGAGAACCCATATTCTTTATGTATCTGGTAAATTGAGGAAATTGAAATTTCTGATCATCACGACATTCATTCAGCAATTACCTCGTGAACTGCTGGTTATGTGATGATGTTCTTCTTGCTGAAACTGAGTTCATGTGCTCTGCAGAGATCAAAACAAAAACCGTTTCATCGCAGAGGAACTTATCCCTGGTATTGGGACCATGCATTTCATCAGCAGACTTTTCAATGAAAAAAAGGAACGCGAAAGACGTTGAAGGAGTTGAGGAAGGTTTTCCCATTTGGGGGAGAGTTTTCTTTTCTCTAATCCACCCACAATTCTAACGGTCAGTTATGCGCATTGTTGGCCTCAGAAATGGGGTTGGCAACCCCTTACAAAATGTGTCGGTCTAATGCACTTTTAAGTTGTAGAACCCCGCCCTCCGATGCTCTGACCTGCTGGACAGTATTGAGTCAAACCAGTATGTAATGTTTGTGTGAGTTGTGACACAGCGTATGGTGTGTCGACGATCTCCAAATGTTAACTGGTTAATTGCATCAAAGAAACCTAAAAAAGGCGTCATATTCTACAGAACAAAATGTCAGTCTGTGAAATAAAGGGCCAATTGTGTGACGGAGGGGTGCGTCAATGCACAAAAATGTTTCACGCTCCTAACGAACAATGACCGACCTTGTCCGGGATCGGTACATGCATAACGTAATGAAATTGACATTAAAATCGATATACCGGTATAGGTGTCTTGTCACTAAGAAAAGTAAGCATCGGCAATACGATATGCATGGGCTTCCGCTCGTGTGCGCAAATCAAATCATCCCTATCACGATGTCCAAAGTTCAAGAATTTAATAATGACAAATTTGAAACAAACTGTAGCCTACACCTCATTGAAGTCTGGCGAAATTAAGATTCTAGGACATATTCTTTTCGAAAATATCTTTTTAAAGAAAAAGGAAACCTTCGTTAAAAATATTGTCGTGTGAAGTCTTTCTTGAGTTTTCTTTCCCAGTAATAAGGTGTCCTGTTTAATGCGGTTATACGCTTTACTATGTATCAGTGTAGCGAGCATTGGCCACGACTCAGCACCGTAATATTTGGTTACAGATGGAATTTTACCGCCCAGTTTCTAACCATTGGTTTAGGTCGGACAAATCCGGCCATTTTTCCAGTTGTTGTCCACTGGCTTTTTTTCCTACTCCAGCAAGACTAGAGGATATAAGAGTTACACAACTACATACTAGCTCAGACTCTGATCGCAGATCAGGTATCATCAGTGAATGCGCATGTTTTGTTCTTGTTTTGAATCGATTTTGTCAGGCTTTCAAGCCTGTACAATGTGTTACGTAAATTTGCCCTCATTTGTGAGAATTTTGATTTACAATAGGCTCAACGCGAGAAGCATCGGTAATTTTTAAGAGCCATCAAAAATTAGTTGGGTAGCTTGGGTTATTTCAATCGTGACCGAACACCTCCCCATGACAATTTCCAACCAGACAACTAACTATCATGAACAATCTGAACTACTGAGAAGATTTGCTTATAGCCCCCTCCTTTCCGAGCAATCTCCTCCCCTGACAGTCCGTATACATAACGATCACCATTCAGCTGACTTCCCTGACCAAAACATACAGCAACCGGGTAAAAAGCTTTATTTTCTTAATATGGCATGAAATAAGAGGGCTGCGATGTTTGGATCAATATCTGCTCTTGTTGAACAAGGAACGACTGACTTTCTTTGGAAAACATAATTTCTCCGAAACTCCCACTGTAATTTGACATTAAAAATAGTACGGCCGGTTTAATGTTTTTGGAACAATACTACAATACAGCAACTGTAAAATAACGACTTTTCATAGAGATCCACAGCTACCCCCGTTCCACTTTGTGCCCTTTATCTAATAAACTTTCAAAGGCAATTAATCAAACTTAACCATTCGCATACGAGGAACAGCTCAAACCAAAGAGTTCTTACCAGCCTCTTGTCTGTAACATAATGAAACCATGTCAACGGTGACTAATCACCAGTTTTATTTTCATATTTTCGATTCACAACATTATCGTTAAATACTGAACAGTTATGTTGTAGGTGTAAGGGCCCTGCTGCATTTAGCAGTTGCAATCACTACATTTTAGGCTGCGAAGAATGACGACCACGTGATGTTTGACATACCCGCATAAACAAAAGATTACACCTCAGACAGAGCAGGTGGAAGACCGTACGTTGATAGTAAATAACGTCTCATTTTAGAAAATAAGTCATACAAGATATTAGAGTACATTATTCTAAGTGCTTCACTATTAACGACAATTAGTTTTGCTGACGTCACATCGGTTGCATGGATGTTTTCACATACTCCACATTTCATAGACGAAACGACATCACCATGAATTGAAAATAGACCTTTTACTATTTATTTATTAAGTAGTTAAGCACTCTCTAACATCTTTGGAGTAAATGGGAGATTTTAATAGCACAGGATGAAGAGACATTATTCTCATCTGCATCCAACCTAAAGACACCAAACGGCTGGACGGAGAAAACTAAAACTATACTCATGAGAACAGAAAGTTTAACTGTCAATCCCAACTGCCTTTTTATTGGTTGTATATTATACATCCATAATTGTGGTGGTTAACAGTTGTACCAAAATTGACCTTCACGAGTTATCTAGGTCATCCGGGGAGGTTTTGTTCGTCTGGATGTCTGTCTGTCTGTCTGTCGGTATGTCAGTCTGTTCATTTTTTAAATCTATCGCCACAATTGTCAAGAAGACTTTGACAATCAAAATAGTTACCGACCTCTAGTTGGAAGGAAAAATGACAACTTTTCGTGTTAATTACGGTATATGAGAACCCATTTACTGCCAGCACCAGTCGAAACAAAATACATGAGGTGTATGAAATGATGTAGGACTTTCCTTGGACTTTCTTCAAACTACTCTGCATAGGCCATACCAGAAATACCCGTTTAGAACCTATTTCTGTTGACCAAATTGTACATGTTACGGGCTGCACTTTTGTAAGAGCGTGTACAGCAAGTATTTTGGAAGCAGGTGGGTCCTCACCCAGAGGCATTTAATTATCACTAGTCATTAATCAGTTACCGGTATTTGATAATGAAGTTGGTTGCGCCCTAAATTAAAATGCCTTCTTCTAAGGACTATTTATTAAGTCGAGTTTACCTCTTTGATTGGTTACAAATGACCTGTTGTCTCTTGAAAATGAGAAATATACAATGTTTGTAAATCATTCTGTCCGAACACTTTCAAACTTAAGTAAATAGTCACTCGAAATAGGAATAAACAGCAAATGCAACCAGGACAGAATAAAGGCGATGGATTGGAAAAATGCTTTCCCTTCAAAGAAACTATTCGAAACACAAAGTGCAAACAAATTATAAGTGAAAGAGTAAATAGATTAAAGATTAAGGAAGAGAGCCGGTACAAGAAACGTTAGGTAATGAATTCTATGGACCGGGAGCCATGAAGAGAACATTAAACAAGCATCATTACATAAATCAAAGTTTGACCCGTTGACCGACCCTAATAATTCTGAAGGATAAACTTCACCGACCTTTACCCCAACCCCCAAACGAATATTCGCGATCGACTGTAACCTCATGGTGAACTATTCAAAATAAAAAAAAGATGCTGGAAGCGTTCATGTATTTGTGCGCGCTAAACTTGATCCAAGTTCAACAAGTTCTCATCGCCAGTCCTTAATACTTCCCAGAATGCTAGTATGGATGAATATATAACAAGAACCATTGGAACTTTTTAGGAAGTACTTTGAATAAGATATCCAGTCTTGTCAATATTTGAGATCTGACTCTTATTAGTAGTCTTTTTATTCATCGCAAAAATATGCTTACAAAAATACAGGACTTTGGTCATATAAACCTTTAAATCCAACCTAACTAATAATATCAGGAACGTTTTGCGGAACCGGAACACGTTTGAAATGTAGCTGCAAATAATAATTGGTGGACTGACGAGCGTAAAAATTTGATGAGCCCCAGTGTAACCATGAGGCAAGTTCGTAATCCTGTCCACTCGTACATAGAAGCAGACAATGGCGTATGCAATGGTGGTTTATGGGGTCACCCCCCCCCCCGCCCAAGAATCCCAATAAGCAAATTTTACTTCAAAAGGTACCGTAGGATATGTGGCATCATATTGCTTGTAGGGACACCTAATTTCTCAGAATATTTCAAAGGGAAGGATTGTCTCCCAAAGGTCCCCTAACTGATGCTAATTTATTTCTAGTTCCGAAAAATACAAACATTTTGTTACACGCCAAATTTTACTTCAAAAGGTAGCATACATAGCCCCAGATTGCATGAAAGGATACTGAACTTACAAAAATTTGCAAACAGCATGGGCCGCCCCTCCCCTTAGACCCCTCCCCAAACTGCATGCCTCCTCCCCCTTGAGAGAAATCTTGCCCACGTCCCTGGACACAGGATACAGACGTGCTCAAGCTGCATACCGTTTTCTTACAACCTTGACCATAGAGTGTTTTCTATCCGATCTTGACTACTGGGCACTAAATGTATAGTTTAGCTGAGAACAGTTGATGATCGACCTTTCGACTTGAATTTCTGCCAGGTGGTGACCGTGGGTAACCAATCATGATGTCCCCCGAAAGCATTACTATATCCAACTGCATTTCTAGCCGCAAGGTAATGATAAAGTTGTCTAGTGTGTAATTTATTACATTAACGATTCAAGATTGATTTACTAGGACATAAATACTCACCTCATTACATAAATGTTTAATGGGAAACAGTCTAGGTGAATGAGCTCTTGAATATCTTTAGAGTTATTTACATGCACAAGTCAGACCTTTCACTTCAGAAGTGATTCTGATCGATGAATATTGCACGAAGAAGACTTCTTGCCAAATACTGAATTACACAGTATTTTGGCCAGGCTATGCCTAATATAATACTGTGACTGAGAACTTTAGTTTCACCAAAGATTTAAATAGATGGAATAATAGCGTAATTCCAACTTATCCTAAGGCGAAAATACATATAAATTAAGGGTAAAACTCTTTCGAAGGTGGCTTATATGACTAATAGTTCATCAAATCAAAGGACTTAACTTTGGTTCCTTAAAAGTTCTCAACATTTAAATAGAATTACTTTTTGAGGAGTTCATCACAAACTCTTTTATCATCATTTACTTCTGGATATATCCATGTATCCTTGTGATTACACGAAAATTTTCAAACAATTTGAGTAAATCTCCTATGTCCGTGTACTGTACATGTTAATGAATGTTTCTTAACCGGATATGCCAAGCACTATACATAAGACAGCCTGCAATCTTATTACGCACCATGATGACGTCACATGGTCATGAGATGTTCATTCGCAAGGACTGATGGAAGACATCATCCTTCCATAGCAATAGACCTTGGCAATACTTTGATCTTCCTAAAAATTCCTCCCATCTCATAAATGACGGTGCTTCAGCAGGGCTTGCATGCCTTAAATTTTAATACCATATAGCAACGATTGACGATATGAACAGTTGCATGGATGATGAAATGTCCGATTTG
Organism: Holothuria scabra; assembly: GCA_037179385.1. Taxonomy (NCBI): domain Eukaryota; kingdom Metazoa; phylum Echinodermata; class Holothuroidea; order Aspidochirotida; family Holothuriidae; genus Holothuria; species Holothuria scabra. The sequence continues at coordinate 17,864,534 of CM074192.1, read as the reverse complement.
AGTCCAACGATATAACGGACTAAACGAAACTGCAGTTGATACGTCAGCCTAGATGCATTGGACTATCCACTTACCGGCGATGATGAAAACTATATGGGATTGAATGGTTGACAAAGAGAGCATGGAGTTAAAGGCTCAGTTTTCTCACCCCAAACAGAACCAATTCTCCAAACCTTCTAACTGAAGCCCCTCACACAATTGTCTGAAATTCATCCTCATCCAGATACAATCTCAGTTAATTGCTTCAAGGTGAGTATAGAAAGACTCAATTTATAGAGTCAAAACACTCTCAGTATCGTTCATGCTGTGTAATATAAGCTTTGGTACTCTGCATTGTTTGAATTAACTGCCAATCAAAGAGCTGAGCCAATTTAGAATTTTGGTACCCCCGTACCAAAATTGTAGTTTGGGGTGAGAGGTTCGCCCCTTTAAGGATACTCTTCCTTATACCACCGATGAGCACAATAGATGTGCTTAAAATGTGGTAAGTAATTCTTGACAGATGAAACCATATCTAAAGTTCCTGTAAAAAACACATTAAGTTGACACCTTATCTCGCATCCGTTCCCCAAAAAGTCGAAACGCAAAACCAGTGACGTGGCACATCTTCAGAAATACAGAACCCGATAGATTTACTTAGTCAGTTAATGTCAGTCACTCAGTCAGTCAGTTTACACTTACAGGTTTAGATGAAATTCGACGTCCACTAGCGTAGCCAGCGGGGGGGGGGCAGGGGGCAGAGTGCCCCCCCCCCCCCCACAGACATTTTGGGGACGCGATGGGCGATGTTGAAAAAATGAAGGAGAGCAAAAAAAAAATAAAAAATAAAAAAAAAGATAAACGGCAAGAGGAGGGAGGGAATCGGGGGCATTTTTAACAGTTTTTCGAGGGGGGGGGGGAGCTCTTAGTCGTTACGATAAAGTATGCAGTCCCCGACGGCGGCTAGTGTCCCCGATGGTTTACCTGTTTTTTGCTCTTAAGGGACAATTTCCCTAATAAGAACCCCAAATTTTCGGCGCGCTACGCGCGCTGTAGATTCACTCCAGTTTTTTTTAATACTTCCATTCCACATATCTAGAGAGTGTAAGTCCTGTCAATCTTACCAAGAAACAGGCAAGCAGAGTACACAGGTTATTTAGAGGTCTTAAATTTCATCTCATATCACAAAGCCTAGTTGCTGTTCTCTTGTGTGTGTCATGCGATAGGTCAGTTGGTGAGCGACTCACGGACAGACGGAGCATAGTTTGGTTATTTTATCGGGTATTCCAGGTGTTTTCGACGCAATGTATGTTTATCCCCGATACGGTCTACAACCCCCACAGTTTCTATTTTTTTTTTCTTTTTGTTTTTAATGATTACATAGGCTATGTTATTTTTGTAAGTCTACCAAAAATTTTTTCGCGCTTCGCCCGCTTTGCAATTTCACGATTCAGACTCAACAGAACACTGTCAGTGCGCAACTCGGCTTTTAAAATATTAAGTGATATTGTGCAAAATGTGCCAATGTGTTCAATAACATGGGAGAGTTAGGGCCCTTCATATCCCCTTCTCACCACCCCCTCGACATACGGGCCGTCGGAACTTGTGTTCGCTGACATGGCCCGCCCCCTGTCGGGAATAATCTGTCGCCTTCCCATGGTCGGTTTAATTATTTTGGCTTTCAAAAGAGTTATTTCTGCGACAAAACCCAAAATGTTCAGAATGCTTTTCACACTCTATCTCAGTTCCGTTACCTAGAGCTAATATGTTACAAACCCTTCCCATCTTTTCAAGTAAATTAATATGTAGAATAAATGGATTAATGAACATGTCGGGAATTTCATCTCATTTCGCTAAACCAGGGAGGTGTGATCTCTTGTGTCAGTCGTGCGGTACGGACTCGAAGAGGGAAGTACAATATAAGTTGTGCCCGATAGGGCCAAAAGGCTGTGACAATTGACCTATGTAAGCTTTAAATAAGTACAGATTCTTTTTAGTGTAGGCTAACCCAAAAAAATTTCGCCCGCTTTTTCAAGGTTAAATCAGTGGGGAAATATCTTCCTCTAGCATATACAAATTTAATGTCGTGTATGACTCGCAATGGCAGGTATAGTGCACAGGTTTTCTTCAAATCTCCCTCACCAACACATCGATGGCATCCTGGCTGTCGGGACTTGGGGTCGCTACCCACCCTACCCCTCCCCCGTTCGGAGAGTGGCCCTTCGTCGGGCAAATCCTGGCGCCAAGCCTGGAGGGAAGACACATTTTCCAGTTATGAATTGTATATGTGTAATGAATCAATGAACTAAAGATGGAAGCTGCATTTTTTGGAGAGCGGCAACTATTTTGGAGGGGCGGCCATTTTCACTAGGAGGACGTGTCGCCCCTCTAAAACCCTTCCTGTGGAGAACACTAGAATCTAGTATAAAAAGAACAAAATATAGCACCATGTTGCATCTAAGCTCTTCGAGACAGCAAAAAATTCCACAAGGGGAGGGGGACACCCAGGAAGACAGGCCCGTAGCCAGGGGGTTCGCACTTACTCCCGCCCAGACCTATTTTTTTATTATTTTTTTATTTAAATGGAGTTTTGGCGCTTTTCAAGGTAAAATGTCAATTCCGCTGGTTTTACCAATGTAAGTCTTATGAGTAGCTGTTTTGTTTCAGTGCAACACAATTTCCTAGAGCCCCATTGACTCGTACAGTGACCCTCTTACAGGCACACACTAACTCTCGAGGGAATAAGAAAAACATTGATGCAAGATTGAAAATGTCCAAAAATTCCAGCTAAGGTGTTCACCAGATCGCTCAATTTTGATGTAAAATTTCAACATCTCCTTGAGGTAGGAGTGGGAGAACCACACCCTCTCCCCGTTCGGATACTGGGCTCCTCACTTAGGCGCTTCGCTCCCTCAAGAAAATGCCACACCCCAGTGGTGGCGATGAAAAATGAAAAAGTGGGGGCTAAAGGTATGTGCAGCCTCTCAATATTTGTCAAGTGCCCCAATTAAGATGCGGGGAGGATTTCAGAGTTGGGCTGAACATATTCTTGCTCTGAACACTCGGGAAGTGCCGTTTCCGGCCACCTGAGGGGTTTGTAAAACCAAAAATTTCCTGGTTCGCTCAGCACCAATCGATGGTAGAGCTCCGCTTAAAAACACGTATTGACATTTTTTATAGATTTTTTTTTTTTTTTTTTCTTTGCATTTATTGAGAAATTTCAGAAATGAGATCCATTTCCAGGTTGGGGACATGCAGCATTAAACACTCGGGAAGTGCCGTTTCCTGCCATCTGAGGGGTTTCTAAAACCAAAAATTTTCTTGTACGCTCCGCGCCAACCGATGGTGGCGCTCCGCTTAGATAGTCCTGTCGAAGATTGGGGACGATGAGTCGACTTTGCCCCCCCCCCCACATGAAAATCCTGGCTACGCCCCTGTCGACGTCACACCAGTAAGAATGTGTTATATATGTGTTATATATGTGTTATATATGTATTATATATGTTTTTAATTTTAAGTAGATACAAAAGGTAAAGCTGTAAAAGATTTCTAATTTGGTTCATGTTCGGGTTTGGTTTCAAACAGTTCGAATACTTCCTTTAATCGCCCTTTACCTGTTTACGACAGGCTGGAAATACAGTGGACATATTTTACAGTCCCCGCCAACAGGGGCACAAACATGGTAACATCTCTATGTTTCGACATCTCTATTTTCCAACATCTCTATGTTCCGACAAAACGGCGCCATAGTACACTTTGTTGTTACCGAAGTACATTTTTATCGGCGCCTAATTACATCACTGTCGGCGGCAAAGTACATTATTATCGGCACCAAAGTTCATTTTCGTCGGCGCCAAAGCACACTTTGTCGGTACCTAAGTACATTATTATCGACGCCAAAGTTCATTTTTGTCGGCGCCATAGTACACTTTGTCGGAACACAGAGACGTCGGAACACAGAGATATCGGAACATAGGTATGTCCCCTATCCCCCACAAACATAGAGCGGTTTGCTCGTTTTTTGTGGCGCCGAAAATGAGAGAAGTAACTAGAGCACCAATGGTGCAGGAGCTCATACCTTCAAAGAGTCCCGAGGCTGTCTGCATTAGTTTACATGACTTCAATTGACATATAACCACAATCCTCTTCCTCCCTGAAGACAACCTAAATTTCGTCAAAATAGTCCATGCTATCTTCAGTGTAAATTATTCTATTGCCCTCAGTGAGTTACAATAAAAACTAAAAGTACATCATAGATAATTACTTCTACTTTGCTTACAACTATACTATTCAAGGTAAACCAATGAGTTACTCTCCTAAAATCAATGTTTAATGAGGAAATATTGCCAAATGACTGTCCATAGCCAATCATGAAACAGAGCAGACTACACCAATTCAAATTGCGGGGCATGCATTTCCCCTTTGAAGGGCAAGAGCAGTCACCCAAACTTGGGGTACTGAAGTAGGCTGTCCTGTTTTATGATTGGCTGTAAGAGTAACGTCATGCAAAAACACTTTTCTCTTAAAACATGAAATTTACTACAAGTAAGTGCTTGGTTCACCTTGAATATGCAATGCTGAAGTCTTAAAATATGGCAGAAGATACTCTGAAGAGAAATAAGATGAAAATTGCGATGTTTAGCTGTTGCTTTACAATAAGTTTGGGGTGACTGCTCTTGACCTTTAAGGTGGAAAAGCTGTAGGACTGCAGAAAGAGAGGTGTAGAAATGGTATTACAAATTTTTACGCCTTTAACGTAATTAATCAGATCAAATGGGGTCTTTCGACGTTCTACGTTCTACGTTCTAAAAACGGTTTGTCTAAATGTGAAACTGCTGTAAATAGGTGAACATCAGCAGAAAAGATTACTTTCATTTTGCGGGTAGGTGGTCATTCGCGAGTGACCTCTTTTCTTCGTCCCTTTCGATCCTAACTGTATAAACGGCAAAGCATATAATATAGAAGGTTTAAAATCCGCAGATACGAGAAGAAATATTTAATAAACTCACGTTGACATCGCCCAAAGGCATTTCGTTCCCATCCCTTGCAGCAACCGTAAGCAAATTGACCATTTTTACAATAGACTCCAGGTGGCGAAGAATTTTTGTAGGGGTTGTATCTGGAATTCGTCCTTCCTCGGTTTGAAGATGAAGGTCTCCCCCTCGCTAGACCCGCTGGGAAAAAAGCACCGTAGCTGAGAGAAAAGGCAGAGACAAAAGTAGAAATTCAGATACTGGCATCTTATTCTTCCGATTAACAAACCTTCACTTTCAGAGCAAAGCGAAATGTATTATTTTAAAAAGTACAAATAAAGGTACAACTAAAACTACCCAAATATGCGCTAATTATTGTAAATATAAAAAGTTCAAACATTTAACGCTGTATTCTTGCAGAAAAACTGAGAGTAAATCGCCTCCACTCCTGGTTTGGTTACTTTAAATGGAGTTTTACGGCTAAGTTCCTAAACAATTTCCCCTCATATTTTACAAATTTTCCAATTGACTTGAAGTGCATCTCAAAGCTTAAATTTCAATAACATATATAACAGAACAAATTAATTCCAATGGTCCAACTCCATCTTCATACAGTCATAAGACCTTCTTGAGCTGTGATATACATTGGTCAATAATTTGTGATGTCATTGTAGTACTGCTGAAATTACAGTCTTTGAATTTTTGTTTCTGAAGCTACTTCACCTTGTGCCAATATGTGATATGAAACTTGATGCCAGTACAGCTCACTAGTATTCACAATTTGCAAAATTTGTTTGCCCACAACTGCACAAGAACCACAGAATGCACCTCTCCTTTTTCTCACTAAAATTATTCTGGTTCAGAGGAGGGAAGTTATAAGTGGTTAGCAGGCTGTCCGACATATTCCTTTTTTAGCAGGCTGTCCGGATTTGAAAGATTTATTTGAAAGATTTGAAAGGTGAGGAACTAAGAAGCTGAGAAAACAGAGTCCATTGCGAGGGGTAGGGGGCTGCACTCCCGGCCCACCAGCCCCTTACGACAGTGTTACAAACCCTGTAGAAATGTACCCTTCCCTAATTCAAGATATTTCGTTTTAAGGCTTGTTATCCTTCATAAAATAGTTCCACTTCTGAACAATGTAAGAAAAGTTATATTATTTGGGTATATTGCCTCAGATTCCTTTTGTTTCATTTTACCATAAAGCGTGTTATGTGTCCTTGAAATTTCTTGCTGTTGGAGTATATGAACATCTGTTTCTATAGATCTAGCCTAACCCTACGCAATGTGTAGAGGATTGCGAAGAATGTGGCCCCATGTTCCCGGTGTATCAAAATCAAGAACAAATTTAATGCAATGCCAAATTAGTCTGTTAGTTTGCCACGATGACTTCACAGATTTCCCAATTAAGCACCTAATCTGAAGCACAACTGCATTACTTTGAAAATTTGTATCTTCCGAACGCTATGAGCTACTGAGATACAGTTTTCACCTCCTAAACTGCTCATAGAGAACGAACTTTCTGCACATTGTGAAGTCAATGACATTTTAAGAAGTATACCACTAGGCTGTAATATTAACGACAGATACCATGGGGTTGAAGTAGCTTATTGCGAAGCTGACAGAAAGTTCACTCAGTTATGTCAATCTGCCATTCTCTGATTCGGTAAGTAAGATCAGATTGATTAGATTGAGATTTAACGACACACCAACACGGATGTGTTATTTAGTGCACATTGAAGAGGAGGTAAGTGAGTAGTTTAAGCATCTTTTAAGTTCAAATGCGGTTCACTAGTACTAATACCGTCATCTATCAAAGTACGTGTACTTATTTAAAGGTGGGGTCAACTTGAAAATGATGACATCACTCTGAGCTCACACCAGTTCATCAATTCAAAGTGCCTGGGTGATTTTATAAGTTAATGAAGCTCCTGTATGATTATTTTTAGTCAAAACAAACTTCCATAAGAAAATTTGTCTGTTTAAACTGTACCCAGATCCTAGTTGACCGTAGTTGAGAGTAGTATGTTTGACTGATGGTAACTAGTATTAATACGTACGCTGCGGATACTGAATTGCAAATATAGTTGCACTTCTTTTAAATCATCTGGGTTTCTTCCCCGGAATAACCTACCCTGCTAGAAAACAAACATAGCAGCAAGAGCCTGTACTGTAACAGAAATTTTAAAAAGTAATTAAAGAGCCATTAAAGAGCATTAAGGATCAAAAAGGATATTCTCACGACCCTCCCTATATTGACCAGTTCCAAAAGCTGTTAGGCTGTTTGGTGTAACGGTTGCCTTATTCAACAGAAATATGTCAATGGGGCGTTTCCCTTCCTTAAAGAATGGGCCTCATGGAAATAAATTACAAAGACAGGTATCCAATTCCCTTTCATTTTAATTCAGAGAGTTTTCTGAATATCCATGCAATGCCCGCATACATTTCATATTCGCAATATCAGGTACAATTTTTATTGATTTATACAAGTTGATCCAAGGCCTGTTGTCAGACAAGGGGGCTTTAAACTTTTTTCCAAGTGGAATTCCCAGGATCCAAATGCGTTAAAATATGCTACGTCTATGATCATAAATTCAAAAGCTGTAGAGACTCAAAAACCCCGACCCCTCTTCCTCAAAGGCTATACAAGCCTGTCTGATCCGCGTCACAAAGCTTCCAGATATGCAACATTTCTATTTTCTAGCCAAAAGATAGCCGATGGGAATTCTATAACCGTTTTTTATGGAAGTATGCATTGCAAAACTGACATGATTTTCTTACTTAGACATAATCTCCACTACTCTTTTAACATCCTTTAAACTATGAGACCATATCTATGGGTGGGGTCTAAATGATGACGTCACTCGGCGCTCGCGTCAATTACATTAATATCGAACGGTTCTGAAATGAAAAACCTGCATGATTATTTTTAGTCAAAACAAAATTTGCATGGACCAGCTGGTTGTCTGTTTAAACTATAGCCAAAGCTCTTCTTGGTTTAAGAGAAATAAGTCAAAGGAGACTTGTACCTTTCCGAAAGAATGGGTCTCGTTTAGTGGTAACGACCTCCCATATTTCCCACGCCCCTACCCTTATGTTCCCTACAGATGTTACAGAAGACATCCCTCTTGTATGAACTACTTTTAATCCAGTTCAGATCTTTCTGAGATATCAAGAGAAATACCTGTAAGAGACAGATAGATTTAATATTGTGTGTACGTATGCCATAGGCGGCGGAAGCGGGGGGCAAGAGAGGCTGGCCCCCCAATAAATTTCTATGAGATTTTTTAGGAGCAACTAATTGAATGTGGCAAAATAAATTTTTCAAAAGTAATTAAACAAATTTAAGTTGCTTTTATTACATTTTGATTATTCTTTGGCTCAAATATTACTTTTCAGAGTGCAAAAGTTGCAAAGCTTCCGGGGCTTCGCCTTCTGGACCCCCACATTAACCATAACCCGTAGGAGAGATTATTTTCGCCTTTTAAACAGTTGCAGGGTATTCTGAAATGGTGCCCCACTCTGAATTTCGGAATAAATTCAGGTAGACTGTGACAAGCTTCATATATTCGGAATCTCTAGTCTTTGCTCGTCGGGTTTCAAGATGGATAGTTTTCTAACAGATTTGGAATGGCTAAAATTGGCTACCTTGGTATGGATTAAAGTAAGCTCCTATAGCATCTGGCATGTTTCTACCGTATGTAGGGATTTTTTTTCAATTCCTTGGGATGAACAAAATCGTTCCAAAATCATGCTTGGTGTGGTGGGTGGAATATTTGGGTCTATTAGCTCAAAAAGCTATGACCGTTACTTCACAGATAGTAGCAACACAATGCCCGAAATTGTTGAATATCCGAATTCTTTCAAGCATTTGCCGAACATGGAAAAGTATCATAGTTAGGGTTACTTGGTTACGAAAGATTAACAGATTAAAAAACTCGCAACACATTTGGGAAACCTGTGGCTTAAAAGAAAAAATTATTCTTGAGACTGTGTTTAAATCTTGTGTAACACAATACCCGAAATGGCCGATTATTTTAATAGCTTCAAATCTTTGCCGAAAAACAGAAGACGCTATATTTATAGTACAATTTTCATGGAAAATGAAAAAGATCTGCGACACATTTGGGTAGAATGTGAAAAAATAATCCCAACATGACACTGCAGTCTTGCAAAAATTTGCCCGAAATGGTCAAATATTCGGGCAAAGGTTAAAAAAATGCTGGGACGTTTTCAATTGCCAAATTATTTCACCGGATGGACAGGAGGGTATTCAGGTGCCCAAAAGTTGCCATTTATCCTGCTCTAAAGCTAAATACGGGCAATGGTTATGAGAATCGGGTAATTTGTTTTACGACACTTTAATGCTGCAGGGTGAGAATGTCCTCCCGTAAGTCTGCTTGGAAATTCATTTCAACACACCTTGTAACCAGGTAACGTGACAATTCTGTCAATAGTATTACTAATAGAAGAAAAATCATCTACTTCATTTCATCCAATGGTAGTGGCACATTTTATCTGATTCTTCTGATCAAAAAAGCGACTGCTAAGATCCCCATAGGCATAATTTTTTCAAAAGTATAATCATGTATAGTCGGAAGTTAGGGCACGCAATTTTTTCACTACATATTGAATTTAGCCGAGAGTCGCAAAAGAGTAAAATTCATTAGTATGTTTTCAATTCCGGTTTGTAGATTCCCCCGAAAATATGCGGAACCATTTCATCGATTGGCAGTGATACATTTTATCTGGTAATTTTCTGATCAAATAGCCCCTGCTTAGATTCCCTTATTAGCCTGGAAAATGTCATTTTCGACTGTCTCAGGGGTCCGATTTTTCAAAATTTTCTGTTCGCTTCGCGCCAACCAGTGGTGGCGCTCCCCGTAGATGATCAAGTTCCCAGCAGAATTATAGTTTTAAGTGAACTATTTTTGAAAGCGGAACCTCGAAATAGAGACTGCTTAGACCCTCTATAAGCATAGGAAGCACCGCACAGATAGTCTTCCTAGCAGCATTTCAGTTTCAAGTGAACATTTTGAACGACTTCAAAGACCCCCTACAAGCGTAGGAAATGACATTTTTGACTGTCCGAAGTGATCAGATTTTTCAAAATTTCCTGTACGTTTCTCCCCAACTTATGGTGGTGCTCCAATTAGACCGCTTCATAGCTGAATTTAAGTTTTACAAAAGGAAACACAAAACAACGACTGCATAGATTCCCATATTAGCCCGGGAAATGCCATTTTCAACCGTCTGAGGGGTCGGATATTTAAAAAAATTTTGGACGCTCCTCGCAAACCAGTGGTGGCGCTCCACTTTGACTTTCTTACAGGCAGAATTACATTTCTCGGGCAAAAATTTTCTGCCCCAAAACTGAAATGTCCATCTACGCTTCTAGAAATACCTTACTCAGGCGTGCATTGGAACAGCTGCTTGCAAAATTCACCGGGATTCCGGATTTGCGATCCTTGGATACCGTACATAGTCCAGTGGAGTAATGAACTGAGCTAATCAGTATCTCAAAAGTGTGTTTAAATCTTAGCAAAGTCACAAACTTTTCTAACCAGAATTAGCGACAAATAAACCTGGCAAATGCCATTTCGTGCTATCTTAGAGGTTTTAAAATCCAAAAATTTCTTTGTACGCTCCGCGCCAACTGATGGTGATGCTACGCTTAGATAGTTAACTCCAGTCACCCCCTGCAAAAATATTCAGCCCATGGACCCCTACCACGGCTTCTCCCCCTGAACCCCACCCATCCAGCTACCGTACCTGTTTTGATTTTTTCTTAATCCTAACTTTGAAGGTATACAGTATCGGTAAGGTGCAGATGATAATATCCTTACTAAACTAATATGTCCTTTAACATAAAAAAGCTGGTGAGATATATTGTAAGAAATTTCTACAATCCTTTAGGACTCAACCCCAACCCCTACTACCATGACCACGATAAACTACCGTCATTAAAAAGAGCAATTTTTCCAGGTTCGATGAAACGCAATGTAGATCATAAACAGATAAACTCCAATGCAAACATGATAACCAATTGCAAGGCTGCCTTTTCTTGATCGTGCATGGTTTTTTATATTAAACTTTGGATAAGTAAATCCAGGAGGTATAATTTGCCATCCCTGGTCAATCGTCATTGACTATGAGCGATTACTGCTTTCGTTGAGAATGTCAGGAATTATTCATGCGTATTACAAATGTTTTTACTAACTTAATATTAGTGTGTTGTTACACTTGTGGTCTTGAAGATGACAAGCTGACGGCAGGATGTTTTATACTAGAAGTTAATTAGATGAGGTTTTAAAGCTCAGTTTCTAACCAATTGGTTTAAGTTGAGCCGGCCACACTCCAAATTATTTCTTTCAACATGGAGTTATCTGCAATTCGTTGGAAGTTTTATCAGGTAACCGTGCGCAAGTACTTTTGGAAGTAAAACTGAATACATTTCCATTCTTACTTGTCGTTACGATGCTTCTAAGTTAAGCTAAACTTGAAACAATAAAAAATCTGCCATAAAGCGATTCGTTACGGAAGGTGTCAACTTGTAAAAATTCATAGACACAATGGACTTTGCGGTTGTTATAAAGAAGTAATTACTCGAATAGAGAATCGATACAGAATAAAATTGAGTAAATTTGTGAGGTACATTTTGGGTTATAGAGACCAATTGCAAGAAGAAACAGTAAAAGTAACACCACGGGGACACGTTTGCCAGTTTTACATAATATTATACATCTATTACACGTGTCAACAACGATTAAGAAAAATTAGAAAACAAACGAACTGCAAAATCCTGGCTACCAGTTGCTACTGTAAATATTGACAAACGCTGCCAGGTTACTTTTGGAACTTGTTGGACTTTTTGTGAATGTTTACGAGAGTGTAGTAATTCTATTCATACACAATCAATTATAACACAAATTGTCCAACTGTGAGCCTATTTTTTAAGTTAACTTAGAATTCGAACAGATTGATCAGAGGTCGTCAAGGTCGTGCTATTTCTTCCACAATTGGTGAAGCAAACCCTCTCTAATTATTCTTTTGTCATTCCGAGGAATGGGTTGAATCCAATTTTCATGTATTCAACAGAACTGCAATAGATTGTTTAATTTGGTTCAAACGATCACTAGACTCAATGGAATTCCGTTTTCAAAGTCGTTTAGTATTTTAAACAGGAGTGGGTAGTAAAATGGTACAACTGTAAACGTTACAATCTGAAAATCTAACGGCAATTTATACTTGTGTCGAAGCATAGGTGAAGAGAGGTTGTTTACCTTCAGTCTGCATTTCCCAGCAGCCTAGCAACGGCAGCTGATTTGAATCCACAGAATTACAGAACAAACAAATACTTTGAAATTCTTAAAAAATCTTAGTAACTGTGTGTTGATCATAATTGGCCATAAATAACGAGTATGTCAATTGCTTCCAAGTATTGGTGAGCTGGATAACAATACACATCGTGTTGAAATTACTTTAGCTTTGGGTAAATTTACAACATCCACAAGTACGCAACTAGAGTTGACAGGAATCCCACCTCTGGAAGTATAGTGGAGGGAAGATCAGCTAGTCTAGGATAATAACTCGGAACTGAAAAGCGTGTTCGAGGCTGACCCGGCAACAGGATTGTGCCTTCGACTGGCGGTCATGCGCGTTTAAATATGATTCAAAATGTGTAGAACAATAGCACCATTTTTCATCTCGGCCCTCCTCAGGGAGCGAAAATTTTCCGATCTCGAGGACTAAAATCTCTTCTTGTACGCCTTCCCAAGGACAACGAATGATCAAACCTTGCAAAGTCTCTATTGAAACCTGCACTGTTAAAACTTTCTTTCAATCGCTAACCACCCAACCAAAAACAGTTCCTTACGCCCCGAATACCCCACCTACTTTCATATTGGCCACAAAGAGACTACCACAAGGTCATTTTGCGTTTATCCAGTTTCGTTCAGGAAAACTTTTCTATAATCCGTAGACCCCTACCCAGTCCTAGAAATGACTTATTTCGACCCACTTCGAAATTCCTGCTCATGATACTCTCCCTAATGGCATATTTGATATGCTATCTTGCCATGCTATATAACTTTAACCATATACAGTGTAATCATCCCTGACGTCATTTTCTCACTATGAACAACAAGGAGTTGTCCAAGTATTATAAGTAGGTGACGAAGAGATCAAGGCAGGCGCGTAGCGAGGATCACGTCATGGGGGGTGGTGTCATGTGGGTCTGGGGGCACGAAAGGAGGGAAAAGTCTACATTGGGTCATGGGGGAGGGGGTTCTGACCCCTAATCCCCCCCCCACTCCCGTGGCTACGCCATTGGATCAAGAACACTGTAGATGTGTACACTTGAGAAAATGTTATCATCCTGGAGTAGGACTCGAAAGGTTCCTTCCAGTCCTCTAACTATATGGATCAGAATGGTCGACGTAGAACAAATTATCGTAAACTGTCGGGTTTCAAAGGTCCAACCAGAGCCTGTCCTAGGAAATACTTAACACCAGTAAAGTACCATATTCTCTTTTCTGATTTGACCTACAAGACATGCTATGTAAAAGTTTAACATCTATTTGAATTTAAGTTTTAATAGGTGTTTCACATTATTTGTGCGCACTCTTACTCAGCTCCATACTTCGATAAACATGACTCTGACTATACAGCACATGCGATGCTGTTTCGTGCTCCGGCTATTAGTATAGTTAGAGCATGTCATTTCCTTTGGTATTATTAACTTTTCACTAGTAATGAATGTTTTGTCTCGGAAATTTTGCAAAGATGCACTTAGGCTTACTGGTAATGTTCAAGTTAAGGCCCAACAAGGGACAAAACTATACCTTATTATACCAGGTATACAAGTAAGACTGGTGGGATGGCGGATAGCCACATACTGAATTTGGAAAGGGGAGAATGGTACGTGATAATACATCATTACAGTATAGTTATCTAAATCATCCGTTTAATTCTTTTCTACGACGCACAGAAAGGTTCGGAAGTAACGTGCCACACTGAGCTCAGGAAGCTGCTGCAGCTGAGCTGCAGACGTATTCAGCTAAAGCAAAGGCGTAAAACAAGGGTGTAGGCCATAGGCAAACTGAGAAGGAACACTTAACTTTTCAGGGGAGAAGTAACCACAGCTGCATTATTCCAGCATGCTGCTATTAAAAAATAAAACTAAAATTTTGATGTACTTGGAAATATTCCGACAACAAATGAGTTAAAAATCAGCTTCTCTTCTTTGGAGATCTGACTAATGGAAGCGCTTAATAAAATATGATGGGAGACTCTATCTAGGTGTAATATATGGGACCCGTAAAGAGTCAACTATGGATTAGACAAGCTCTTCATTTCTCTACTATTCGGTTTTATAAATGTGAGACTAGGTAAAAAGGTAGTTAGTTAGTTAGTTCGGTAATTTGTCAGATGGAGTTCTATGGCCCAGTTTCCAACCAATCAATTCATGTCGAGCCAGCCAAGGCCTTTTCCAGTTGTGGCTCACTGGTAAATGTTCAATGATAGCCTATCATTACAAGACACAGCTAGATTTGGTCCATTTAACTTGTACTTGTAAAGCAAGGTATCCGTATGCATGCACTGCTTATTTTTCTATCAGTAATATCACATCATAGCCTCCTTCCGGGAGTTACACACCCCAACCAATACCCCACCCCACCACAACATCTCTTCAGATTCACATCCACCAGAGGTGGACTTGAAGGTACCTCCCTCCCCCCCCCCCCTCGCATTTGTAGTTGGGGTCATGCCTTAAATCTATGAAACATTTTCAAATGTTAATGAATAATTCCACTGGAGTAGCTATACCTTTTTCCAGGGGAAGTGGAGGGGGCAACAATCCAACTTCTCGTTTTTTCCATTAAGGTGTTAACTACTGTAAATAAGGACGTAATTTGCGGCGCGCGGAGCGCGTCGAAAATTGGGGTTCTTTTAAGCAAAGTCTGAATGAAATTGTAATATAAAATAACAATATCATAATAATAAATAAATGAATAATGTAATAGTAAATATAAGTGAATATATGGATTTTGTATTGCAGACAATTTAAGACTCTGGGTTCCCGAGAGGAAATTTAAAAATCTGGGGGATTATTTAAGATACTGCGTTTTCTTTTAGCATTTATCCGAGATTACATGGCAACTGTATATCGTTGCTGTAACATAATGTTTTATGATGCATGCGGATTGAGGCCTCATGGCGATATTTTTAAAGTTCCTGAAAGTTTGCTGTTTTTTACAAGAAACGGTTCATTTCAAAATGATGAGCCTATATTGAAGAAAATTTAGGGAAACGGCTCTAGCAGCTCGGAAATTTTTACAAGGCCGTGACTGATTTATGGGCGATTACTTCAAGTTACTGTAGTTTTTGGCCCGGAATGTTGTCCTTTTAAAAACAAATAATTACAAATATGGACCATTTAGTGGAAAGAATTCGGAGTTTCATGAAGAAAATGTTGGGAAAACCGGACTGTAGTTGACTGGTGTCTCAAACGGCAAATATCTAACTTGGCCCCCTCCGCGACCCTCCTATAGCTGCGCCACTGGATAATTTAACAGAAGTTTAGAGTTGATAGATCAACATTTTGAAGTTGACGTTCACCTGTTTCTTTCTTTTTTTACCGAGGGTCTGATTTGTACCTGGTAAATCTATGGCCATAAGTCCTCAGAATATGGTAGGTTCTTGTTTTGGACACAACTTGTCATAGATGTAAATGTAGATAGCTATGAAAGTATGTGACCTCCGTCTGGTTGAAAAAAAAAACTAGCTTTATCTTGTAAGGATATGTTTTGTCTGTTAGAAACAAACGTTTACGTTTAGACTAACCTCCTTCCGTCGGTTATCTTATGTAGAAAGAGGGAAGTTAAGTTGTGACATGTATGAAAACTAAAGGTGACTGGATTCTAAAATTTAAATCATGCTTCATCTTTAATTGCATCAGACCTCCCACGTCCAGTCGGTAATACAAAATACCACAATGATTCATTTCACCAATTTTGGATGAAAATTTTCAGATATAAACACACTAAACAGTTTAAAAAGTATGAAAACGGAAAAGGATGTGATGTGAACAAGGAAATGCTCATTGGGTTTTCCTGCATGACATATACATATCACATTAGAATACCTTTTGATGGTGGAACAACCGCACAGAGTAATATAGCACACTGCCGGAATTCGTCTGGCAAGCTGACTGAATTATAGAACAGTAAAAACAAATATTGAAGCATTAGAAGGATTAACACATTCCTATCCATAAATACATTATACGTACCACGAGTGACGGTCAACCATAATTGGGATATGGGTGTCGATATGTTTGCATGTAAATTAAATCAAGAGGACATAAAGTAAGTCTTAAACGTTCTGACGGAGCTAAAATAAAGTCATGGCAAGATGCTATAGATGAAAATTTATAATCTAAGTTAAAAAATGTTAATTTGTTAAACTCGAAACTATGAATTGGATAACCACCTACATAAAATTTCAATGCAACAGATCAAAGGCAAATAAATTGAAAAAAGCTAAAAACATTGACGGGATTAATAGAATATCACTGAGACAAATCATTGGGTATTTCGCTGAAACGCAAATGTAAATAACGCAGGAGGAAGACAAACATACACACGAAATCGCTAGGTCTGTCCTAAACATCTCAATCAATTAGTTTTGCATGGGTACTTTGGGCAGTGGCTTCCCATACAAATGTTGCCTCCACTAAATTTGGCCATCTGACTTTTGGTTCAAAATGTCTTTAAACTACGTTTAATGTTCAGTTTGTTTTGCTTTGGTTCGCTATATCAAAATAGACGTATTGAAGGTGATAATTATTGAAATATGATAATTAAGCCTAGCAACATGTTAAGAAGATTTTTTTTTTAAAGCAACTACCATGATTGTGTTGAGAAACAGATCATCATTAAGTAATGATAGAGAGGAACACGTGAAAGGTATGAAGTTAAAAAAGGGCAGGTAAAGGAGAAAAGGAGATGCACCCAAACAGTCAATCATGCCACTTACAACCAAAAGAATACCTGACAAGATATCGTTACACCTGTTTCACCACATACCTCGCGAAGTGGTGAATTCGTTATGAATCTATGGTTATCTCCTTTATTAAGACTTGATAGACTAAATTGATCACAGCTCAATCACAGCTATTCTTAAGAATCTGTCTGTTGTCACGCAATAAAAAGAGTAATCTCATTTTTAACATTTCTAGGGTTATATGAAAATTTGTTTTTAGTCACGGTAGCAACCGGCTTCTGGTAATCCGCATCTAAATTTACTGAGAAAAGAGGGCAATGAAATCTCAGGACACCTGGCTGTCCTAGTCGAGAGCTCCATAATTAGATTTAGTCACTGGCCAGGTGAGGATGGTAAAATGATTTGTGATCTTCTTTCACCACTCCCTGCTTTGTTAGTTTACTTCAAACGCATAATTACAATTGTTTCTATTTTTAAAGTTATTTCTCCTTTTCTTGTATTGCTCTCTTCGAATTTTTAGAATCTTAAATCTGGCGAATTCGCTCATCAAATGAGTGCAAAAACGCTGTATTGAACAGTGCATCAGAAGCAATCGTTTACGTGATGTAACCAGTCAATGCGTTTTGCAGTTTATGCGCTCAAAGAAGGGAGCTGTCGCTTTCACGGTCTTTCGCGTGACTTCAACCTTACATCATTACTGACCATCAAAACGCGCTTGTCCACAGACGTATTATTAACTCGACGAAAGATATCTAATGCGTAAGACCTAAAAATCACAGACGTCCATTTGGGGGAATGACAATGTGAACGTGGCGACGTCATAATTGGGCGGTAGTCAAGCCCATTTTCGGGCAAAAACCAACTGTCATCACGTCGTTCAATGACAATTACAATGAATTGTGGGATAGAGTTTTGGGTGTACGTCAATTTTCACCGCAGTAAAATGCCATTGACAAAAATGACAAAGACCCTAACTCTATCCCACGATCCTTTGTAATTGCCATTTGGAAATAGGTCTATGAATAAAGTCTACAACAAACTAAAGCAGATACCAACACCACAACGCATGTCTGATTTGTCAACCAATCGGACATGGGCAATTTTGCACATAAGTTTTGCGAATTCCACTGACGACATGTTTGGAGAAATAGCAATAAAACACGTCGAAACCACTGATCTTTAAGTAATGGAATCATGTATGGGGCAAACCCAGTAAAATTTGTCTCACGCGTGTTTTAGATTTACTCAAGGATCCAATTGGTTGACCAATCAACTGTCTGCATTTGTTGGCGTTGATTTGTTATTCTTCCAAAGAATTCTTCTGTGCATTGCTACATCATGTGCATAAGGTTGACAAACTGAACGACGCGTTACACACTACGCAATAACCTCAATGTTGAAATTTTTCAAAGCATCTGAAACCAGGGAAAGATACTGTCTTTTACAGCAGCAAATTCGAAACGATTGAATTGTTACGTTCAACCTGGCCTACAAGACAATGAGAGAGTTATTACTTCTGTGAGACGTAACTGAACAGGACAGGTGCTCACCTTTGAAATGAGAATAACTTGGGAACTGTAATGTAATAATAATACTTAATAATAATTCTTTCTTAGCCAACCACTGGTCTAGTGTCCAGGTTGATCGTCCGTTTACTGTGGAGGTATCGGGTCTGTCGCAACTCCCTGGAAGTACTACATGGTAGTTCCATGGATCGACATAGCCTACGGTTTCGTCAATAAAGATGGATAGAAAAGCAGTTTACCAAGCTGCTGAAGAGCGAGTGATCTGGCCGATAGTGCAGAGAGATTTATTACTGAGGGACAGTCATTTTTACGATGAAATATAGGGATACGAGAGTTCTTTGGAGGGATGTCACACCTAAAAGTTCAATATCCTTCCGACTATAGCCTATATACTATGAAGAAAAGATAGTTGTATCGTTAACGGGACGGTTACCAAATGGTTGGTTGGTTGAAAAATGTACTCTGCACTTTTCGGAATGTCAGTGTCTTCTGCCTCACTGATCTGACTGTCGATATTGTCGAATATGAAGTGTGAACGCACCCGAGGACCCCATGGTATGGCTATCAGTCATGTTGGTCATTCAGTGAACTAGAGACCACATAGATATGCTTTAACTGCTCGTTTATAAGTATATGCGATTGGTATCATGTGGCGTACAGTATGTTTAAATACGGCATTAGTAGGCAAAATTTGGCACAGTAGACCCCATTCACATTTATGGTACCACCTAGTTACTGCATCTGTATGCGCGTTTCATGTAAGCTGTGTTTCCAAATGAGTTAAGTTGGTTAAAAAACTGCAATGGGAGATTATACTTTATACAAAATGGGATCATCAAAGGAAAACTACTTGAATGTTGTGTCGGGAGTAAGTACAATCATATTTACCCAGATGTATATACATTCGGGGATTTTTTCTTTTTACAAATATACCAATTTCGCATTCTAACGGCTTACAGTTATCGTGGAACAGCTCCACACCCAGTACCTGCCCTATACATCGGGTCTCATATGTCTCCCCTGCCTAACCATAGACGTCCTGTTCACTATATAAATAATCAACTCTGCCAACTTTAACCATGGAAGTACTACCACGCTTTAACCGTAATAAAGATACAACCTCCATTTAAGTTTGCGTCTGCATAATGCAGTTTGCTTGATTGCATAACACTCGTAGTATAATTAATTTTCCCTTGTGAGGGAATTTAAGTCATAAGGTACTAGGTAAGAAGGCTAATTACTCGGTAGAAAGAACATCGTAAAAATATCAGAACCTTAAGAGCGGTCACACGAATTTCTCTGATGAATAATCGTTCTTACTAGTAAGCCTGAACAATCTTTTCCGTATATGTGTCGTTGCCATGGTGATGCCACTTCCAATTTTTAACTTACCTAAACCTTTTCTGTATTTCCGGTATGTCAGGTCGTTTGAGGATTTAGTTAAACTAAGGGTCATTACGCTGAGCATTTAATCTGCAATCATCACGGAAAGTGTGGCAAATATTTAAGGCGAGATTCCAAAGCGAAATTGTCAAGCAAAGCAGAGTTGCGAGGAGGTCACAACACCACCCCTCATTGCTATGGTTTTTTCTCTTTTCCTCTTCACTTCTGACAATACTTCTAAAATACTTTAAATCAAAATTTTACTTCAGAGGGTAGTATATGTGACACGTATTTGTCTATAAGTACAATTCATACTTTAAAAAATCTCAAGACCTACACAGTTCGGCAATTAGATAATATACTACCCCTTCCTTTCACGGAGATCTTCTTCTGGGTGAATTGCAGAACAGGATGTGGTTAAGCTGGTTTTCATAAACTTGAAGCTAATTCCAAAAGGCATAAGAAATTGGAAATAAGGTAGACTGCATGAAGCATTGGAGATACTTTATAACACCTAACAAACACTTAGGTGTCACATGACCAGTGACGTAGCCAGACTTTCCTTCTAAGAGGTCACTCGAGTTAATTAGTTAGACCGCGTGTTTGGTCTAACGATAAGAGCATCCGCCTCTCACGCGGAAGGACCGGGTTCGCTTCCCAGGTCGAGTCATACCAAAGACTCTAAAAAAGGGACCTACTGCCATTGTGCGTGGTGCTCCGCATAAGCAATGGAGTAGGGAAAACAAGCCAGTGAGCCACAACTGGAAAAAGCGCCATGACCGTCCCGACTTGAATAAACAGGTTGGAAACTGGGCCGTAAAACTCAACCTTACTAACTAGAGGTCACTGGAGGAACAATAATTTTGCAAGGGGCAGTGTTAGATTCCAACAATGGCGCCGAAGGCGCCAACGAGAGCGAAACGCGATGTCCTAAACGTGGGGTCTAGGGTTCTCTTCACTTCAAAAAATACTTCTAAAATACTTTAAATCAAAATTTTACTTCAAAGGGTAGTATACGTGACACATATTTGTCTATAAGTACAATTCATTTTTCAAAAAATCTCAAGACCTACACAGTTCGGACCCCATCAGGGACCCGTGGTAGGGTCCCTGATGGGGTCTAGGGGTAAAAATCACCTGGAGCTCCTGGGATTTAGGGTTTTGTGAGGTATAAAAGGCTTTATATATTAAGAGTTATTCTATTGACTTAATGTGGTCTGAAAATTATCTAGACTGCTAGAGGGCAACTTCTTTATTTGATTTTTGGTGAAAAACTAGTGAATCCGGATCCGGTTGACATTTACGTGAGTCCCGGTAGGGATCCAGGGACGAAGCTCCCAGAACTTGCCGTAATTTAAGGGTTATTCTGTTGCCTTACATTGGTCTTAAAATTCCAAGGCAACTTCAAGTAAGATTTTATTGGAAATAATTCTAGTGAAACTACTACTACAAAAAGTGGACGTTTCTGACATTTTGAGGAAGAGAAAGAGAAAGCAGTTGATGGGCAGTAAAATGTGATTCATTCAAGAAAAATGTAATCCTGTGTGAATGGATTGTTGAGCTCTACCTTCAATTAGCGTAGAATGAAGCGTGCAGAAAAAAGCAGTGGTTACACCCCTAATTCAGAAGGTGTAGTCGGACCCTGGGATAACTCGGCCCGGTCATCTCGGCCCCTTGACAACTCGACCACCGAGACATCTCGGCCCCGGACAACTCGGCCCCTGTGACAACTCGGCCACCACTGAATAAGCACTACCCTTATTTATATTAGGATTAACGTTAGAAATACAAGTACTGGCTTGCTTAGTAATACTTCACTATTTTATATTCAAGTTAACTTGGAACCAAACAGTTTTTCTCTTGTAAACTATGTCACAGTTGAAGAGTAAAAATGTTGTCACATGACTCTCCACAGCCAATCAAGTAAAAGAAGGGTAGACGGCGCGCCATCTGACATTATCATAGTCAATGAGCTTAACACATTTTTTAGGAAACGTCCGAAATCATCTTACGGATTTCATGAGAAAGATATTTCCTCAAAAATGCAATCTCCTAATTGGTTATAGTTCACTTAATATAGCATGTCAATAGTGGCCGAGATGTCTCGGTGGTCGACTTGTCCGGAGTCCAAGTTGTCTCAGGGGCCGAGTTGACCAGACGCCCTTCAGAAGACATATAGTGTGTTGAAAAACCAAAATCTCCGTTGGGGGAACATAAGGGCACAGGGCCTTCTATGGTGCACGCGCCCCCTGGTTCCCTTTAGCGACGCCACTGCACACGACTTCGTGTTCCGTTTGCATCCATAGAATGACAAGAGGCAAATGCATCTAGAATGCAAGACTAAGGTACTTAAAATACATATTTAAGTCAATTCATTATGATAAAAATGTGAGTCAAAAATATTTTAAAGTTTCAGAGGTGTGAAAATGACTGTTTTGCTTTAAGAGGATACGCAACACCCCACCTAATACGCCCACCTCACACGTCTTTTTGTTAGGGTATACTGAATATCAGAAGCAAAGTTTCTTCAAGAAAATTTGTAAAGAATGATCAATAACAACACTTTCAAAGACGAAATAAAGCAAACGGTCGAATAATAAACGCAATGATTTTAACACGGCAAATAGGTTTACACTAAGGCAATGAAAATTGGTTTGAATCACACCGATGATAGGTGTATAATTTACTCCCTCATCCAAAACTCCGTGTACAAACAGCTCTCTTCGAAAGGGTGCATGACTCAATACCTCTTTACATGACGAGATGATCATCTCACTTTATAGGGAAAATTCATTTGTATTCAAAAGACTGTTATATAATTTAATCATCGGTCATATCAACACTTGTTAAAATGAAGTTCGGTTTAAACTTTTTAGACAAATTTTAGCGATCCCTTCATTCTGTCGCAATGATCGTTCATCGGTTAAACCATCCGTATTAGCTCCGTGGTTATACCAATGGAGACTGGACATATGGTAGCAGTTGAACAATGTTTCACAAATAACCTGTGTCGAAATAAATCCTGAAAGTACTGTAACCGGGGTTAAAACATCAATAAAAATAAGGATACAACAATTTGGTTAAAAATAATTGGCTTATTGACCAACTTATTCAATCAAGTTACTTCCGTTAGCATTTGGTCATCATGTGGTCCTTGTTTTTCTGTGAAGTATTCTGTAATCAATACTTTCTGTAGGTCAGTCTGAAGTTTGATACGCTAGACTTTACGCACTCGAATTACCACAGTTGTGATTTTTTTTTTTTTTTTTTTTTTTGCTTTTATCTTTTTTATAAAAAGCGATTCCTTGTAAAAATGATTTCCTTTTTCTAGTATAAAAGGACGAGGTAAAAGAGGTAGTTGCTTTTTCGTGGTTGTGAAAGGTGAATTTTGTTTTGTGTGTGGAGATTTACCCTTAACTTCTGACCTTTTGTTTTAATCTAGCAGTACCCAGAGCCTTTTTGCAGCTTTATTGTTTTCTCGGTTTATTGCATACGTGCATATTTAGCACACAAAACGGCAGTGCGGCAGTACGGCAGTACGGCAGTAAATTCCATTTTTTTAAAGTCTTAGTTATGACTTAATCTGGGAATCAAAGTTGGACCTTCGCGGGTGAATCGGAGGCCACTTCAAACCATGGAAGTACTACCATGTTCAGACCACATACACGGTGGAGCTATTTTATTAATGCAACTTGCTAGTTCAGCTCGCTCCAATGATAATACGTATAACATACATCGATATTAATACGCTTGAAAAAACATATCTTATGAGTGAAGTGTTTTGCATTACAAAAGATAGGCCGTAATATTCCCGTTTGTGTGTGTATTCGCTTGAAGTTTTATCACCGAAGTTCAAACTTTCTAACTATATATTTTTCACACTGCACATTTTGTCCACGTAGGCCTTTTAACATTCTTGAGAGGAATTTTTTATCGAATTACAAATGCTTTCTCTCCCTTTTATCCTCCCCCCCCCCCCCCAACAAAAACACGTCTCTCCCCATATTTCTCTAAGGTGGGTATGACTGCTACAAAGTGAACAGGCTCTCTTGGCCATTGTGGCCAATGTAAGTGCAGGAGTAACACATGCTCGCTGGGTCAGCTAGCTTTCATTATGAATGGATGGGGACATCCCTATGTTCCAACATCTCTGTCTTCCGACGTCTCTATGTTCCGACAATAATGTACTTTGGTACCGACAAAGTGTACTTTTGTACCGCAAAGTGCACTTTGGCGCCGATAAAAATGTACTTTGTCGCCGACAAAGTGTACTTTGGCGCCGTTTTGTCGGAACATAGAGATATCGGAACATACAGACACGGAACATAGAGATGTCGAAACATTAAGATGTCGGAACATAGAGATGTATCCGGTCTGGATATTCTGGCCAGAGTAATACCTGGATTGTAGTTTGATGGGAATCCTGTTATAAGCAGACACCGCCCTGTTAACCCGTGAAGAGTCAACGAACTACCCGCACAATCTAGGTATTAATTCCGATGACAACATATCGTATAATTGGGTTTCATCATAATTTCATCGCACTGCCATCAGCTGAGCAGGCTACATTACATCTACTGAGGTAAGTATCAAATGTTATGGAAAAGGCCACAGTCGCAGTAGTGTTATCAGCATTGATACCAAAACTAGATAAATCTGGGTGGCTATCGTTTTGGAGCAGTAGGGTGTCGGTACATCTTGATGAGATCGTCTGGACTGCTTTAAACTGTTTCATTTCAGAAAAAGAAAAAAACAATTTGCTATCGCTTAGGTACAGATGATACTGTTATTTTTAACACGACCGCTGAGGATACAGCTGTGTTCACATTGACCGCTCATCAAAGAAGCGCAACATTTGCTGCAAGGTTGACAAAATTCACTTTGACAGAATATTCGGGACCCCGTCAATCGCCTAGGGCATTTGCTGAAGTCACGTCGAGAGGCAGAAACGTTGCGGATGACTTCGAAGAAAACGGGGAAACAGTTGAAGATCAAATAACGTACATGTGTTTCCATCAGCAGTAAACCACGTAGGTCGTGCCAATGAGCATCGTCCAGTATTTGGTGTAATCACAACAACCGTGGTGCATTAATGGAACAAGGATATAGAAGAGAGTTTCCTTCATCCGAGGTAGTACTTCCATGCCCGGTCGGTGATATAACGTCGATGATGCAATTATGAAAACTACCTGTTAATACGAAAGTCTTCATTCCGGCGGAAAGTTGCCTTTTTATGTTCTAGAAAGCTATCAACCCCCCCCCCCCCCCTCATAAAAACGACGGATATACTCCACCTTTACTGACTGATATAAGAGTCAACCAAATAATGGTAACCGTCACCCTGTTCAATCGTAGAAACTATTTTGGGTGTACCCCATGGTCAGACTGGGAAAAAGGCCCTGACCGGCTCGACTTGAATCAATTGGCTGGAAACTGGGCCTTAAAAAACAATCTAACGTAAACCATAGTCAGACTTAGTACCAGTATTTATTTTTAATTACGTCATAGAGGCCATATAAAGTTACGGTGCAAATATGTCATTTATGAAAGTGCACTCTGAACATAATGGACAAACGTGACATAGAAACGTAAATGCTTGGTACTGCTAAATAGATTGACTAAAAGCCTGAGGAAAGGTGGATGACTAAGTCAGACAAATAGGGATTATATCTGTTGCTTTTAAAGAATTTGGTAACATGGCAGCCTATCGGATTTTAAAACGCCTACCTATGACGCCAAATCAATTTAACGTGAGTTTTAAAGTCATGACCTATCGTAAAGCAAGCGTTTAACTTTCCATCTTTAGTTGCGTGGTCATAAATAACTTTTGAAGTCCAAGTGAGGTGTTATATACATATACAAAGGCAACTGATTGACCTAACAGACCACTATAAAGTTTATACAGCCCAATTCTGCTACGTATTTTTTCATTCTTCTTTTTATTAAAACTGAAGTAAGTAAAATGCAGGCATGCAACTCACACACATCATGCAACTGATGCGTTTACCTAAAACAGATTTTTATTAAACTTTAATCTACTGAACTCCATTAAATGAAAACTGCGTCACTGCAGATCTTTGGAGATGCTTTCGTTGATTTCAGCATTTTCACACGGTGAAGTGAGCTTCAGTGGTTTTTCTCCGACCCCTTGTCCCCGAAAAGACACGAAAAAGTTACAAACTCCTTTTTACGGGAAACACATACGTTTTGTCTCATCACACTATACCAAGTCAATGACACTGGGCAGCACCTTCATGAAAATGCAAAGAAAGTATCACGAAGGGGTGCATTACATATTCAGTTTCAAAAAACGCCACTATGTGGCGCACTGCAGCATGTATTGCAGAGGACACTGAAATTTGCCGCTCTGAACACTTTCCATCATTGATAAACAATTATCACATTAAGTTCAAGGCGAACTACCAGTGAAATGAAAAAGGCATTTTTGAGCATGCATATAGCCGCAATCAGATGAGGACAATCTTCAAACGGCGAATACAACACAATTATCTTTTCTTGTTGCTCTTCTATAAATGTTTTTGCTCCCTTTACAAAAACAAAATACTCAACAGACTCAGAGAGCCTATCTAACTACACACAATATGGTCTTTATTGCACCATTAGTCATTGACGTCTACGACCATAACATGTGGAAGGTAAACCAAAATACTATTGAGAATTTAACCCCCCCCCCCCCGGCCCCGTCTTCCTTGTCACCCAAGTATGGGAGATACCATTGAAGAACACAATCTTAGTTACCTGGGCCCGCAGTATTTCTACTCTCTGTTTTTTATGTCCGCTGAACCCCCTCCACATGCACCACAGTCCTTCCCCAGGTTAGAACAGCTTCCCGTGTTTATGACGATCGTTGTAAATTGATATCCATAAAGACATTATTGACACTTGCCCGCATGTGATTATTTCGTTCGCAGTGGTTTATCGTTGTGGCTATAGAAAATTAAAGCTCGAACTGTCGTTATGAATGAATACAGAACCAGCGATGCCGCCTTGAGGTCATGCGGACACGTTCCCTTGTACTATTTTGACCATAAAATATGTTTCTCGAAAACACATTTACGCGACATTTACATGTAAGGGTGAGTGCGGTGCACATAAACAGAAAAATCAACTCAAAGAGGCTTGGAAACGCAATCACTGGTGATCTGGAAGGCTTTTCGGTCAAAACATATAAGCTGTGTCCCGTGCCACACCCAACCATCATACCCTGGCTGAGTCCATGTCAAAATTAGCACATATTAGCTTTATTGGAACTACTGCCATAGTGTTATACTAGTCAGATTGCAGTTTACCATGAATTAAATCCTAGTTTAAACGACCCTCATACAACTTAATACCGATTAGCTGTCTCCCCTATTATCTCCTATCAATTACAGTAGCTCTCGCGATACGCTTACTGAAGTTCGATAAGGGTTTATCTAAGTTAATTATACAATGGGCGACTATAAGCTTCTAATGTTTCTCCCATTATGATAGACTTTAACCTAATTAATGAGCTCTTTAGGATGCTTTACCCCTACGGCATTCTGCGACGGTCGATTCCTTTCAGATAACAATGTGGAGGTAAAGTATAGACTATACTATACTAAAGCAATTGTTTATCTGGAGTATCCTATCACATAAAATTATACGCCTTATCTTAAAACTAGGACAGGAAGATAAAAGTTCAACGTTTGACACCGTTTGTCAGGTTCTTGATATACATATGTAAAAGACCAAACTTTGAAGAAGGCGGAAATGTTTAAGAATTATGCTAATGACCTATGTTTTGTGACGAATGAAAATTTTCGTACGCTGTTTACAATGTAAACAAGTGTACCGTTCAACATTAGTTTTGAATGAGTGGTAATGACATGCGTTGACGTAAATTTGCTCTTTACATAAGTTACCTTGTTCAAGAACTGATAAGTTTGTTTTGCCTTTACAAACCCAAGTAACTAATGCAGTGCAGAAGCTAACTTTTCAAAAAATACACTTGCCAAAAGATTTCGTTACTTGATGTTCTGGAAGAATTTCTTTGCTCGTACTCTAAAAAATTTAATGCAACTTTCGTAATCCTTGTAATATATATTATGTTAACAATTGTAGCCTATTGCCATGGAAGTACTACCATGCTCTGAATATAGTAGCAGCTCCATGGTGCTGGGTATACTTATCAGATACCGGTATGTCTGAAGAGGGGGACTGTAGAATCCTAAAGAAAATAAGTTGTTTTTTATGTGAAGAACTGGATCAGAGAGATTGCTTTTTCCCATTGAGAAAGTACAGGGACTCGAGTATGAGTCCGGACTTGAGTCCTTGAAAGATGAAAATTCCCGGACTCGAAACTCGAACTGTCCGGATTCGACTACAGAGTTGCTGCGTGAGCCCCTGAAAACTTCCACGGTCTCTGTACAAACTATAACCAATTTAAGAAATGTTTAATCACTTCTAATTCAATTCGTTTAAACTATACCCACAACTGGTTGCAAAACGATTCGTTACGATAAAACGAATAGGAAATTATACAAAAAGTGAAAGGCGTAAGTAATACTGGTTCAATCAACCTGTCAAGTCAAACGACTCGGATAGCGCATTTTAACGTTTGATTTCTCTATGCTATTAATAAGTAGACTTGTGGACGTCTTAAGCAGTCACCCTGCTCTTAAAATTTGATATAAATATTGTCTTGAATGTGCTCAACGGGCAGTCAGGCATTTGTATGTGCATTGCTAATTCTCGTTTTCGTAGATGTCGCAAGCACTAACCACATGCTACTACACATTAAAATATTTATAAGCTTGGCACCAACAAGCTTTCTAACTTTGCCATTCACACTCAGTGAAAATGATTCTAGTTTAACGAATGCGGCGTAGGCAAGATGGAGTGCGACATGATGCAAAAATGACGACAGGCAGGACCACAAAGACATTGGAGATGCCACTTTCGTAATGTTTTACGCCAATTTTCATGCCAATTCATGTTTTATGCCACCTTCTGTATCTCGTCTAGGGTTTTAATATCAAATTCCCGGACACCGATTGAACACATTATTTATACATACAATTTCTCCCGACAGTTATGAAACTAGGGAGCACAAAGGTATGGGACTAAAACCGCCGGTTTATAAAAAACGAATCAAAAGGTTCTGTTATACTTAATCAGTTGGTCATTTCTTTTATTATCGCGAAATTTGGTCTAACGGTAAGAGCATCGGCTTCTCACGCGGAAGGCCCTGGTTCTTTTCCCAGGTCGAGTCATACCAAAGACTCTTAAAATGGAACCTACAGTACTTTCATTGTGCGTTATGCTCTGTATAAGCAATGGAATAGGAAAAACAATCCAGTGAGCCACAACTGGAACAAAGGCCGTGGCCGGCTCGAATTGAACCAATAGATTAGAAACTGTAAAACTCGATCCAACTAACCAGCTAAATCTTATGGGTAAAGATAAAAAAACGCCGAGTGCATGGGTAAAATCTTTGCCAGGAATGGCATGCTGTCGGTCAGGGAAGTTATAGCTTCTTCGTGAAGCAGTTTAAAGTTTGGTTTGCCGCGCAATCCTTTGCCAGAGGGTCGGAAGGACTTTAGAAAAAACATCTTTATTCAAAACTATAATCGTCGGCATGTATAAATCGGATGGATACATTGGGAATATATAAAGCAGGAGAACTGGTATCCATCATTCCGTCTCAACGGAGATTCGAACACAATGGGAACCTAGCTACAGACAACTCAAGAGTTGAGACAGACTAAAACTTAACGAAGGATATATTTGCCACGTGTGATGCATTGACGTGTATATATCATAGTCAGTAGACCTAAATAGAACAACCTCATTTTAAAGTTGAACATTGGGAAGAAGACAAACGACCCTTATACATGAAATGTCGTCTCATATTTGTAACGCACATTGCATATATTGTTAAGGGGATTCACTTGTACCCAGAAATGTTGTCACCTAACCATCAGGTTAAACCTTCTCACAGACAAGGGACGAGATCATAAGTTCGTATTTGATTTACTCTATAATGAAAATAGCTCTGCATGGAATTACTTTGTAAACGATCTCTTGTGTAATAACGTGCATGGCAGATGCCTTTTGAATAGTTGGCGTCCGTGGGGGTTTGAGAACAAATATTTGATTCAGTAACACAAAGGGGATAAGTGAGTTTTCAAAGTTATTTTCGTCATCACTTTCGTCGAGAGAAGTATGGTCATCCATCGGCAGTTGAAATGTTTTATCAATAGAAAGTGATAAAGATTTAAAGAGAAAAGTGTCGGAAGTGTTGAAATTAATAAATTTGATGAACGAAGCACATGTAAGATCTTGTCCCGTGCTAAAAAGATTCTACCGCGGTATCTACAAATATACCACTGAGTTGACTGGGCTTTATAGGAAGTCAGATGGGGTCATCAGGCTCCTACCAATCAAAATGCAAAGAGGTTTCACTGACAAAAGGCTTCCAAATAAAAATAGATGTGCAGAAAGATGTCGCCTAGGAAGAAATGTTTGTGTGGGAATCTTTTCATTTTAAGATGATTTCTTGGCATTGACTTCATTTGCATAACATGTACATCATGATTTGTTTCTAAGGGTTGCAATCCTTTCTCATAATTCTTTCCTCGTACGTGATGATCGCGAAGTAAAGCCGTAGCTCACTTCGTTGCATCACGTGATGTCATGATCTTAGCTAGATTGGCTTCAGACGAAAACCAGCAGCCCTCTCAGAGTAGGTTGAAAACACATTCATGTCGACTGACGAGGTCTAGACTTGTTTATGTTGCATGGTAAAACAGCAGAAAACGAACATGCTATAAATAAAATCTAAATGATTAATTACAAAAAGACGCCGAAAAGCAACATTTACAGACTTATTGTAATCTGTATGCTTTCATCAACATCATACATTACATTTGATACTTTTACATCTATTTGAGGCTCCTTCATGAGGGTTATGACCTTCTAGCTGTGTTACCCAAAGAGAATCGAATTTTAGCTCGACACTTAGAGGGCAATACAAATTTCATCAAGTGACAGTTGACAGAACGAACCATTGCACTTTCTAAGTATCATACCTTGGGCAGAGTCTCATTTTTTGCATGAACCCTTGGAAATATATCTAAATTGCTTATTTCATTAATTGAACATATGTACCTTTGTAGACGTCGGGTATGCCAAGGGACGAGATACTTCATGTAAAGCCTCAAACAGGTGTTATGGAATCGACTGATTTAAAGAAAAGGAGATTGGAATGGAAACAAAGGGTTGGTGAGTGTGAAAAGGAACGTCACTGAACTGCTTTGCATACCATCTTCAGCTAAGGATTACATGAACGACATTCGATCCTGGATTTCAGTATTTGTTATTGGCATTTATGAGAACAAGTGACCATGCTTGGTATATCTTGCTCACTTTTTGACGACCGAGACAGTTTTTTTTTTAACACAACAGTTCTTATTTAGCTTGGTGCTCAGCATAAACAAAAGTGTAGGAAGAACAAGCCAGTGAGCCACTGGAAAAAAGGGTGGTGGATCGCTTGACTTGAACCAATCGGTTGGGAACTGGGCCGTAAAACTCCATCTTACGGACTGACTAACTCATGCAGCGTCGTTGCCCAACACTTTTTACAGTGTATATGTAAAAGTTTCTCCTTCAGTTACAAACCTCGAAATAAAAACTATCTGAAGCGATACCGTTTAGGGGTGTATTGTATCACAAATTCCTTAAGTGACATCAGATTAGTGACTTCACTTTCTGTATAGAATTGATGTTCACTTTGACCCCCATCCTAGATTGATTGAATATAGTTTTACTTAGGAAACGTAAATGGCACTTCATTTGCACATGTATTGTTTGCATATTCAAGAAAATTCATGAAGATGTGGATCCGACACGGGCGTGGATCTGTCTCCAAAGGTGTGCATTTTTCACCCTGTGCCAATTGCCGTTCTGGGGATGGGTCTTAGAGGGGCTGCCCCATGACTCTGGAAAAATGTTCCATATGTTGCTATGCTTAAGTGGAACTTGGCGCAAATTTCCAAATGTTGGGACAGATTTAGTTCATACAAAAAAATAAAGACGAAACCAGCTCAAAGTGCACTCGTTTTAGATATCCCAAAATATGGTTACCTTATTTGGTTATCAATTGACTGAACATGGCAATGGTTCAAATGGCTTTAGGAGGTTAAAAGGGGAGGTTAACAGGTCCCGGGGTTCAATTCAGATTTCAAAATGAAGTGTCGTTTAGCAATTTATTTTAGCGTTATTTACATCTCTTAGCCCGTTAGATATGCACAGAAATGACACAATTCATTGTTTTTCCGCCTCTCACACTAACAGACCAAGATAAAATCGTTACACCTGTACCTAAGCTAAGCTATTTTACTGAGTATACGGTCAAACTGTACTTCTTGAAATATTGTGAAATGATCTCAAAATGAGAGTGACGATGTCATCACAGTTTGATTTTCATCTTTTTTGAGAAAGTTCTTTGTTTTTTATTTTCTTTTTCTTGAGTTGAGACGTCCCCTTTACAAAAAAGTAAGAGGCTCCAGTCCCTGTCCCTCTACCCCTTGATCCACGCCCCTGACTTATGTAAGATTCTCATAATCACTGGACCATAACCTTAATCAACACGTGGACCATTAATCAAAAGTGTGTCTTCACATCGATCATTTAGCGCTCATTTCAAGGCCTAGTCCTATCACCTCAAAGTTCCAGTTATCCTTACCTACTAAAGCTAGTTAAGCCCCTCCCACAACTGACAAAAACTCATCTTCATTTCAGACAAAATCTGAATTTATTGCTTCAGGGTAAGTAAACAAGACCCCTAAGTTTAATCCAAATACTCTCAGTACAGACCATGCTGTACAGTATAAACTACAGTAATCTGCAGTTTATTTAGCTTGACGTCAATTAAAGAGCTGCGTCGATTCAGAATTTCTGTGGACTATTACTGATTACAAAAGTTGCATTTTGAGGAGTTGACTGCCTTTAATTGACTAAATAAAATTAATCTAACTTAACGAATGTTACAAACGATGGCAGTATAAAAACCCAAGTTTTGAATCAGGTTATGGTTATACTACGAAGAAGGCGGAAGGTTTTAAAAATTATTTCCGTTCTCCTTTATTGGTGCCTCCTGCCTACATGTGTATGTTTCTATAAATTATCTTCCACAAGCAAGAAATTACCAAATAACTTGTGTGCCCCGTACCCCTTGGGTTCCTCACACTCTTAAAACGTTGGGTAAAATATCCGTTGGTTAAAGAAGTTTATGAAATGTGTTGGTTAAACTTTGCCCAACTTTGGGGCTAATTGGTGCAATGTTTAAACGCTGGGCAAAGTTTTTGTTGAGTCAAAGTAATTGCTTAAGTGTTGGTCAATCTTTTCTCAAATAATGGTTAAATTTCCCCTTCCATGCACGCGTATACTGTTATACCCAACTTACTGGTCAAAATGACCATAAGATTTTATTCTACAGTTGAGCATATTTTCCCTTTACCCACTTGTTGGGTAACTTTTTGCCAATTTGTTGGGTATATTGTTGGTTGCAGTGTTGTCACCAAACAACAGTGCACTTGACCCGATTT
This sequence comes from Holothuria scabra, assembly GCA_037179385.1. Taxonomy (NCBI): domain Eukaryota; kingdom Metazoa; phylum Echinodermata; class Holothuroidea; order Aspidochirotida; family Holothuriidae; genus Holothuria; species Holothuria scabra. The sequence goes on along the minus strand of CM074192.1, from coordinate 17,831,078 downwards.
GTTTCACAATTCTTCTCATAATCAGACCATGGTACCATAATCTGAAAATTCTCTTTGGCATCTGTTATATTAGCCAAACAGCTAAACTCGTACATTACTTTAGACCATGAAATCGATCTCTATTTCCATAAAATTCTTTAAATAGTACTACGAACTAGAACACATTTGTATGAGATTCCATGACTCGTATTTGGCGCAAAACTGCTATCCAATGAGAGGTCAGGATCTGGGATATTCTCTTTCACGTCCGAATAAGCGTTTATATATTATTATTTGAAACCTTTCGGCATAACAAGAAACCTGTCTCATAACAATGATATCAGTGTATGAGTGCTACGGACCAGCTAATTCTCATGCAGCCCTTGTGTTCACATTTATGCATTGATGAAACTACAATACTTCATCACATCATTAACACACATCATTTTACAGTGCCTTTTAAAAATGATAGTTTTGGACGTACCTATACGAAACTCAGTGACAAACCAAATAGGTTATTAAGCCAGGGTTTTTTAACCGGGACCGATGGGTTGCCATAACCAGGGAGCTGCAGTGGCAGCTCCCTGCCATAACCTACAACCTAACATTTAAAGAAAGCACCAACGTTTAAGGAAAAGATGATTAACATATAACCAACATTTGGTTAATGCATTTGCCCAACAGTTTAATAAAAGAAGTGCCCAACAAGTGGGTATGTTTTAAAATGCTAATTTACCAAACAGTTGGGTAATCTCTTGCCCAACAGTTGGGTTCAAACTTTACCCAATTTGGTTGGTTAAAGTTTTGCCCAACTGTTTAGGTTGTTGAATAGATGCCCAGTGTTGGTCAAAAAGTTGGGCAAAATTTGCCCAATTTTTTTAAGAGTGCAGCAGATACCTTATGGCAGAAAGAACAATTACTTATCCCTTGATGACGAATATCTTTTAGCAAGAAAACGCATTCTGGGCTAAAATATTAACATTTTTGTAGAGGTAACATACTAGATATTCTTCTGTCAAGCGGTTGTTCGTGGGATCAACACCTTTTTCGCAAGTCAACGCTCAGGTGAACAAATAGGGTGTCGGTAGCATTCCCTCCATGATAATAAATGACATCAATATTGATGGCAGAGATACACATAATGGTGCGCATTGCAGTCGTTTTTACGCTTTGAGGTACAGTATGCGATATGTTTCTTGAATAAACGAAAATCGAACCCATCGTTTTTTGCTATCTGAGGTAGAATCTTAAACCTTCTGGGTCGCTGGCTGTCGACTGAATTCACTTTTCTTAATTATATCAGAGACTACTTACAGCATAAGACACAACTATCCACATTTAATTGAAGTAAGAACATGCAGTTGTTACCCTACCAGGTTACACTGAGACCATAGACCCTTTTGTAGGTCATGAAAACCTGGTCGAGAAGACATGACTTTTATTCGGTTCACTGGGGTAAGAAAAACCCTGAACAAAAGCGGTATATTAAGTAAACTTAAGCTGTTCAAGGGTTTTACCAGTAAGAGTTAAGGTGTTACATTCATCCGTTTATTATTGAATTCTCCTCACCTTTGAACTAAAACGAACGAATCAATCACAGCCGATCGTATAGCAAGGCGCCATTCTATTGTTTAATGTTTAAAATAAGTAAAGCCCGATTAAGTAAAAGAAAATCGAAGTTACCGATGCAGGGCTTTGCCATCCTCGTTGGTGGCCAGAGACCCTAAAGATTTACACACAGACAAAAGGTTAATCTTTTCCATCTGATTCCCTTACCGGTTTACCGATTTGCTGTTTTTCCATCCGATGGAAACATTAAAGGGAAAAGAAAAAATAACAAGAGAAACAGCCTGGCGAATAAACTTGTAAAGAACATAAGGCGGTATTTTTATATTTGCATCTTCTTCGTGGTTATTTTCACGAATGGAGTGAATAATGATCACTTTACAACATTCTGCCTAAACTACTAGGTGGGAATAGGAACAGAACAAAAAGACATAAAAAGATGCCATGGCATGCCTGAAAATGACATCGCGGCCATTTATCGACTTTGATTCCGTGTAAAAAAATATTCGAGAAACCGCAAAATCGTAATATGAGATTCTTTCCAAAATTTAAAAGACCTTATACTTATTAGGTACATATATCATGGCGACTACTTCCTGCATGCACAAAATAATTCATGTTTTCGGTTAAGATTTCATTTCCTGAAATATGAATTTGATCTACAGTCTTTGCCAAACTCTTCGACGGCCGTCACAATTGTTTTTGTAGAATTGATAAATGCTTTATTTAGTCCCTGGGGAAACATCCGTATCATAAATGTTTCACCTCTGACGGTAAGTATTTACAATAAAGACACTTTAAAAAAAAGTATGAAATGAAAGAGGTAAGCAAAATTTATCAACGTTGATGTTACGTGACATGATCATAATAGTTCTCTACTTTCTTTTAAAAAAGGAGGCAATCAACAAGTCGCAATCTAATTTCAGATCTGGTAAACTAAACGGGCATTTTTTGCCTGCGACAGTTTTAACTTTGTCCCAACCTATCCACTTTTATGCCCCCACCCCATAACTACCATGAAATGCGTCCATGCAAGTATAGGCACAATTTAAGTTTATTATTCCATGATATATCCATGTTAGCACACAAAAGGCTCGCTGTGAAATGAGAACATTCCCTGCAGGGTTCGATTTGAAATTTTTGAAAAAAAAAAAAAATTTGAAACATGCACTGGTGCATGTAGGTCAGAAAATCTACATGCACAGCAAAATTTCTACATGCACCAAATAATCTGAAAATTTAAAGAAAAGCCTACGAGAAAATCACCCTATACACCTAGCCATACTGTAGGCCTAGGAAGGGTCTAAAAGCACAATTTGCATTTTTTCTGTTTTGAGTAAAAACAAATGTGCAGATTTTTATTGAACCCTTTTCTTACGTGGCATGTTCCACCAGCCTGTTCCATCAGTAAAACTGACGCTCGCACGCTACGAGCAATGTCAATGGGCCTTAAGCATGTGTTCTTGTCTGATTCAAGGGCAAAATTTCCCCATTACCTCACTGTGTGAATTAAAGGATCGTAGGAGCCAGGGTTAGAGGCAGCTCAAAAATTTCAGGGGAGTATTCCCCCCTTGGTTTAAAATTTTGAATCTTGGGGGGGGCAGGGAAACTTGAGCAAAGTCAAATCTTGGAAAAAATGACACATGCCTTCCTGGGCATAGACCAAGAGTGTTGTAACACATGCATACCGGCCCACCCCCATTTCTTCCTTCTACATGTAGCTATAATTCCAATTTAACCAGTTTGACCTTTTGATCATTTACTAGTAATCGTCACAAGTTAATTCACAGCCATACCTTGTCTATCAGCACTGATTCTGAAGGAAAGCTCATGTTTTCTGCATAGACTACGTATATTTAGCAGAGCTAAGCTTGAAAATACATTGGGCCGACAGAAGGCAGCAAGTGACCTTACCCAAACAAGCCCAGGCTATATACTGTACTTGAGGTCTCAAGCCTAGAGTTTGCATCAGCTATCGCAAAATAATCCATTATAAGCTACAGCTAAAATTCAAAATCAATCTTTAAGTTATTCAACTCTTTGATTATAAGTTTTTGCCAGTTTAACATGCAACTAAAATTCTGACATTGTGGTTTAAAAAGTTCAAGTCTCCGATCATCCAAGTCCTTTCAAATTTCAATGCCACTGTTGTACACACTGAATGTGAAAGGCTGCAGTCTTAGAGGCAAACCACATCGTGAAAATTACAGGATGCCAAAATTATGTTGTTGGCATTTACCTCTCAAAACTTGAGTGAGACATGTGTAAAATACTTAAAATTTGCCCTTACCAACATTTTCAAAACTTTTACTACGCTAATTTGATGTACCATACTTTTTTCTTTAGAGATGCTGGCACCAGCTCACTCGCCATCCTAACACATTGTCTATATTAATACTTGGAAAGCCTAGCCTGTAACGTTAAAGTCACCTTCAAGTTAAAGCAGCCACATGCAACATTACTTGGAGAAGTACATGTGCGGAGTGATGATCGTTGACACAGATGTTGCGGTGCAAAAGGAGACACGCTAAAAATTTTTTTTAGCAAAATGAGGCTGCTTGTCTAACTGACAGTATGCAAGAAATAGCGATGCAAGGGACAGTTGGGACAGCTATATTAGGATAACTTTGTGCTGCAACGTGACTTGTAACATGTATTTGACCATGAAGTTTGTAGGCTAGGTCTGAAGTCTACATGCACAAAGTGCATGTAAGCCTGCACAGTTACATGCACGTAGGAAATTCTACATGCACCCGTGCACGCGTGCACCCGGGTAAATCGAACCCTGATTCCCTGCCCATGCCTTTGTGAGTTCAGTACCGCACTCGGCAGTTTCTGAATTTGATGTCAATGAAGAAACAGTACCAATCGTGAATATGCGCATGTTCTGCCTGTAGGATTTACAATCTAAAGTGGTGTTTCAACTGTCAGCCTGGGTGAAGTGTGCGGTAACGTTATTTTTAAGGTGTATAGTTAGTGTCAAGTTTCAGGAATCGTATAGTGTTTAAGGTAGGTGTGTAATAATGGGATATAAAATTCTCTCGGCAGTTGCGTTTTCTTTACTGGAAAAATCACAGCCACCTTTAATTGTACAAAAAGTCGCCGCAAAAAATCCGACTTTCTCATTAAGCTTTAACCTCAGTCCTTGCTTTGGGGAAGTTTCTTATAAGTAAATGCAATTTATTAATGACGACTACTTGCAGCGAACCGTACCAGACTTCTATGTGTCCGAGTAAGCGGGTATGTCAATAGTCAGGGTAACCCTTCCGTCTATAACATGTTATCGTTTGGTCTTTCCGTACTCTCAGCATTAGCAAACAGATATTACTGATTCTGACTTGAAATGGGGATGGAACTTCGAGCCAAAACACATATTTATCGGACGGAGCTTTCGGTATGGAAGGGCCAAATGCAGCATACCCTCGCGGAAGGGTTATCCTGTCTATTAAGTCAAACTCCAAGTCTAGCTTGGTATTAGGGTATTATTCGTACTTTCACAACACATCACTTCATGTATGCTACATACCAATTGCCATTGGTATAAGCACATTGTTCGGTGGCATATCGCAACCAAAGGCGTAATTTTAAATTTCATCATATGGGTATAGGTAAGGGGAAGGTAGGGAAAGGATGAAGAACGAAGAAAACGAATTTTTAATTCTTCTGTAATCTATGTTGTAAAGTAAGGTTTTTCTGCGGTTTTCTAAGGGGTGATATTCGTTCTATTTCATCAACAATTATTCTCTGTTTCCTCCTTCTGCAGTATTATATTGACAAGGTGGAAAGATATCACGGACTTTTATACATGGACACGGCATGTAACGTATAGCCTACGTCCTCTCCGTAGATGGTCGCCACCGACTGGGACAAAAAGGCGCACCAAGATGGCCGCAGTGAAGCTATAAATAGTCTGATTTGACGACTCTGTAATATTTTAAACAAAAGTTAAACTTAAATGAGGAAAAATATCATATCCCTACAATACGTGAAGTGATTTTGACCATAGCTTGCCATATTTCAAAAAAATTTCAACCTTCTTGCAAAATATGTCAATATACTTGAGCAAGTCCAAACTTTCACTCAAAACCCATAGCAGACGGCCATCTTGGTGCCCATTTTCGCACACTTAGCCTACGGTAGTGACAATGTACCGTGCAGTATGCTCTGTCCATGTATAGGAAGTCCGTGAAGGGAATGAACGAACGAATACCACGAGCGTTGGTGCATCATAGATTTGAGCACATCCATGCTATAGACGAATTCGATCAGCGTCTTTTATTTTTATTTATTTTTTGGCAATTGTAGGCAGCCGTTAGTGGGGTCCACCGGCCTTAAATCGTCTTTACTTATTGCCTAAGTAAACGTCAAACCTTCCTGTGCACATTCAGCGAAATTGAAGGAATCAAGATACAATTTAGAGTACAACCATCTAATATACATGTAAGGAAGGAAATTGTGAAAGATAAAATATGGTAGACCATAGCTATGGCCGACTGAAATAAGACCATCACTTGCTGTCCGGATTCTATAAGCTAATGATACTCAAAACGATGCAATCATTACATGTTAAATGTTTAAATTACAATTGAAAATTTTAATGAGGCTTTTTGTTGACAATACAAAACGGGTTCCCGTAGGACTTAACTGATCGGAGCTTGTGTTTAGTGACTGTGGGCAGCCATTACTGGGGCCCATCAGCCTTACATCGTTTCCATTTATTGTCTAATTATATTTCAAACACTTATATTCAGTGAAAACATTGATGGAATCAAGATACAATTCAGTATACAAAATACAAGCATTCACGATACAGGTAAGCAAAGAAATAAAGACTAAAGGTAATGGACCCCACTTACATGTGACTAAAATCAGACCATGCATTACTTCACTGTTCGAATTTGCCTATACGTCATGACTGTTCTAACTTCACACACGACCTTCCTTATCTTTTAGAGACGGGAACCCTTTGAAACACTGATTGTGACGTCATATGAAGAGGTATTTCCTCTCTCGTACAAGGAGATCTTACGTCATTCTGATAATATATCTGTTTGAAGAAGGGATTTACAGTTCGTAATTATCTTAACGATTCATGATTATTTATTCAGCTTCGGTTTACACATTGATCTAGTCAATCAGTTCAAGTAAATCGGTCATAAGTACTTACAACTGGGATTACTATCTCGCATTTCATAACTCCGTACGTTTAATGGCTTGTTCAGAGTGTTTTGGGAGCCAACTCTCTGCAAACCTTTCTGTGATTTTATGGCATGCATATTAGTGCAATTTGGTACTAAGAGAATCGCCAGCCAAAACAACACTGTCGATTCCCTGGCGATTTTCATTTATTGAGGTATTCAAGCCTAACCTGGAGTGACCATCGGAGTTTTTTTTTTTTTTTGAAAAGTAATATCTCTAATTTGGATTAACTGTATGTGCTGTAAAAATGTCAATAAAACCACACAACAAAACATAAAGAAATACAAAGATCACTGAAGTGCTGGCAACTTTTGAATCTTAGTTGACAGACCTTTTTTCTGTAGTATTAGGACAATTTTTTCTGTCAACCAGAGTTTTTAAATTTGTCACATCTTACAAATTAAATTGTACTTTTGCACAGCCTTACAAAAACCTTCACCCCTTCTGTAACTTTTCTTTTTTTTTTGGAGGGGGGGGGGCTTGGTTTTTCAATCGTTGATTCACATCAAATGTCATTTCACTTACTTGAATCTTACAGATCATACAACTAGTAAGGATACTAGAAATACAGAGGATGATGACATGTCTACGAATTAGCAACGTTAATTATTTTCTTCTTCCCCATCTTGCTGTATTGAGTCAAACATACAACTAGCGTTCTCAAAGCTTGCTCGCTCTGGGAAACAGGTAAACTACAGAACCCTCCGTTTTTGTATACAATTTATTAAACGACGGAAGCGCATAACTGACTTTTCCTTCGGACGATGTGGTACTTAATTCTTCAATCAACGATTAGACACGTTTGCACGTGGCATAAATTTGACAGGTACCGTCCTAAAGTGTATCATCTATTCGAAGATACATTATCTTAATATGAAACATATCAATTGGCAAACCGTGAAAAGATTGATCCTTCTGTGAATGCTGGACAAGTACAGCTCAGAGCGTTAATGGTTGATAAATGAGACTCTCCCATATAGCTGGCGTCATTCACAAGGAAGATGCCATTTAATTTCCTGGATTCGTATTGCATTCAGCTTTGAACATATAAATATAACGGATGGAGAAAAGAGTTGTAGCTATGATTACGTAACTTAACAGCTTAAAGTGCTAGAAAAGTTGCCCCAGAATTATTTTTAACAAATAGCTACGGCAACTATCGCAAATTCTTTCTAATACGTTAAACCAATGAGCAACTCCTCATATATAGATTTTACAATTAAGTAAGAAAAATGTTGTCTCATGATGCCAGCAGGTCCATGTCAAATGTTAAAAAAAATCAAATTTGATAAAAAATAATCAAAACTCAGGTCCTCATCTCGCCCTGCAAATAATATCCACCGTAATCACCTTTCCGGGCTAACAGCATGACATACTTCGGGTAACTTTGGAAGGAAGTTAAGAAGTGTGTTTGTATACTGTAAACACAAGTTAGTCAAGAAGGTGTCTTAATTGAATAACCTCGTTAGTCACTTATATTTGAGTAATTTGCAGTTATATCTGACTAATTTCTTAGTAATGAACTGAAGAATAGCAGTCAAAATTTACTGAAGGAGGCTTTACACTTTTTACAAACTGATTCTGGGTCGAGTATTAGTCAAATTTTTTCAGGCAATGTTTTGACAAGTTTGTGTTAACAATGTATAAAATTCCGTATATGAAAGATACAGAACTTATCCCCCATTAAGAGAAATAACAATGGGAGGGGTCAGAAACCTTACAATGATGGATCACAAGTGAAACTGCGTATACTGTCTTCCGGTCAACCGTACTTTTACCGCGGAAATAAAAGGCTACAAAAATCAAACAGAATGCAAAAACTCATTGAGGTACCGGTATCGATGGTACATAATGTGGTTCCATTTCAAGTAAAGGTAATACCATACTTTCTCACCCAAATGTAAAGGTATACAGCTATAGCAGGTTCAAAAATAATTTTGTTTTCCCAGATGACCTTTAACGTATCTACATACAAAATATGAGATCCGTGCCAAGTTTCCTATCTTGAGATACCGCTTTAACACGATTTTCAGACTTTGACCCCCGGTAATCCAAGATGACCTTTGACATCCACCAAAAGGGACCATCTTGTGACTGTAACACATTCACACACCCATAGGAACTCTATCCAAGTTTCCTATATTGAGATATTGCCATAACAAAATTTTCAGGCTTTGACCGACCCCTGGGGACCTCACATGACCTTTGACATTCACCAAAAACCATAAAGCTCATTTTCTGACCAAAGTCCATCTACATACCAAATATATCTATATCCAAGTGTCCTATGTTGAGATATTGCGATAACAAGATTTTCTGACTTTGACCCATGGTGATCACAGATGACCTTTGACCTCTTACAAAAAGAAAGGACTCATCTCCTGACCATGACGCATCCACATATCAAATACCAAATGTGAACTCTATCAAACATTCCTACCTTGAAATATCGCATTATGGAAATTTTCAGACTTTGACCCCTGGTGAGCCCAGGAGACCTTTGACCTCCACCAAAAACAATAAGGTCCATCTTCTGACCATAACACATCTACATTCTAAATATGAAATCTATCCAATTTTCCTACCTTGAGATATCGTTTTAACGAGATTTTCAAACTTTGACCCCCTGTGACTCCAGATGACCTTCAACTCTCCCCCAAAACCAATATGGACCATGTTCTGATCATAACGTATCCACATACCCCAAATATGAAATCCACTCAAGTTTCCTATCATGAGATATTTGGTGGAAAAGGTTTTCAGACTTCTGACGCCTGTTTACCTCCAGATAACCTTTGATATTCACCCCAAAACATTAGGGTTCTTTCTCTCAATATGGTGCATCCATGTATCAAGTTTGACAACTGTCAGAATTTCCCTTCTTGAGATATCGTGTTAACAAGCTAAGTGTCACAAGCACACACACACACGCACACACACATACACACACGAACAACACACTCACGCCATTACGACTTCATAGGTTTCTATTTCATCGAATCAAAAATGAAATGGTACAAATTCTTAAAATCTTCAAAGGATTTTTTATATAGCAACACCAAATGGTAAAGTTTATATACTCAATTCAAAATTCGTGATGCCATTGATTCACTATACTCAAATTACAGTATTAAGTATTATATTTTGGGGGAAGTCAACCACACCTTAGGCCGAAATGCAATCATTTTTTTTTTTTGTGGCTATTATATTATACTGTTTATAGTGACTTTTTCAAAAACCTCTACACACAAGGATGCTAGACTACTGCAAATTAAATACAACTGCCATTGTAAAGTCATGTCTTTTTTCACTTTGAAAGGAAACTTGATGCTTGTTGTATACATGAAAGAAATTACAAATTATTGCGCAATCGAATATTTCAAATAAGCTTAAGTGAATTTATTTCAACATTTTATATTTCAACAATGAGGAAAGCTATTAAAATGGTCTGCCATTTCAATAGCTTTCTTCATTGCTGAGATATGGAGAAAGCTATTAAAATAGTCTACCATTTCAATAGCTTTCTTTATTGCTGAGATATGTAAGTTTCATGTAACAACCTCTAAAACATATTCTTGTAGGCCTGTTCCAGAATTGGAATCTTAGTTTCTTTCAGTTACAGATCAGTTCCCGGGGAGAGATAAAACAGCTGTCTTGCAACACTCATTTTCAAACTTAGATCGAACAAACACCTGATTGATGTTACTTTGGTGACAACGAGCTTTCAAGTTACGCATTGCACTTAATCGTCGTTTGCTTGAATGTAACCAGGCTGGTTCATATTTGCAGGAAGGATAGAAAACGCAAAAATTAGTTATTCTCTGCTGTTTATTTTATTTCATTGATTTCATTATTTATTTTTAATCAACTGATTATACTCATTTATTTCCGGCGGACAATTTTCTCGAAGGGGCGTGGCCTATCTTCCACACCCTAACGTGACCCCAAACCTTACTTAATCCTTGTGTAAATCCACTAGACAATCTAATAACGTTCATCCAATGAAGTAAAGAAGTATGCTCACCAAGAAAAAACAAGAGCCCAAGGGCACTATGGTTCCTTGCATTAAAGATGATATTGTATTAAGGTAGTCCCAAGGTAAGGCATAATTTGCACCTTTAACCCCAATGACTTTTGGCCATCACCCAAAAACATAGGGGCACATTAAATTTCAAAATCATACAAGCACTTGCTGTTTGAGAGAAATGGAACACTAAACTTTTCAAATTATCACACTGCACACTGCCCACTTCCATGCGACAAATACATTCATCACCTTTCACTAAAATGTCATTTACTTGAGTTTGGTGTAGTATAAGAGGGTAGTTAATTGCCTTTTTGGTCAATCTCAACAATTCAAATCCAGACCTTAAAAAGAAGTCACAAAGGTCAAATACAGTCAAAGTAGATCAAAACTGATTTTAAATAAACACAGTCTCTTCTGCACCAAAGAAATTTAACAGTCATCTGATCATTCCTGACCACCAAAATTTATGATGGATGACTAGAAATTATGTCATGGTTGTCCTTTAGACTACCCAATGTGTTTGCCTGAAAAGCAAAAATAAGGAAAAGCCCACAATTCTGCTACTAAAGGCAACCCGATAGTGATTTATTACCACCAATTTCTTCTTCACAATTTGGCTAGAAGACCAAGAAACAAACATAGCTCTGTAGAATCTAATAAATGACTTTCAACTTGACCTTTTAACCTAAAGAGGGTGTTAGAAACAGCATTGTAGTCCCCAGGGTAAAAGCAGAGGTAAAGAAGAGAAACTGCTTTCATATTTTACTATTGAAATTGGAATCTTAGCTTGCACTGTGAATAACTTAATTCAATACTGTATGTGAGGAAAAGGTTGTTTTTAATAATTATTGCATTACTGTCCTGATTGTTAACTAAACTGCTTTTAGACTGAGAGGGGGTTATAATTCTTCTTTTCTTTTATACATTGCATTTGTCTAAAGGCATTAAACTTCAGCTGGACTTTTAAACCAATTGAACAAAGACCCAAAGAGTCTTCACGTGCACTTTACTTAGACGAACACAACTTTCCATTATTTCCACTATGTTACTTGGTTATTGAGTAATTGCACCGCATACCTGGCATTGCAATAGGCCTACATATGACCTACATGTACACACTAGCCTGTCATTTAAATGTCAGTAACTCAAGTAACGAACATTGTAGGAGGGTAGTGTAATAGCCTTTTTGGTTCGTCTGATCAAGACAAATCTTGACGTCACAAAAAGTCACAAAAAAGTCACAAAGGTCAAAAGGTCAAATGAGGTCAAGTGAGGTCAAGGGGGGTCATCATGTGCATTTCACTTAGACGAACACAAATCTCCATTACACCACCCCTCTAAAATGTTTCAGTGGCAAGATATCAATAAAACATTACTTTTTGACCTTTTGACCCTTTCCAATTATTTTGGTTAATGTACCAACATTTTCACCTCCTACCAATCTAACTTATCCTAAAATGATGCCACTGCTTGAACAACGGATACTGAGTTACAGCTACTAACAGAAATTCAGTTTTTGGCCTCTGGTGATCACCAGTGACCTTTGACCTCCACCAAAAACGATAGGGCACATCTACTCCACAACATCTACATACATACCAAGTTTGAAAAAAATTGATCACTCGGTTATTGAGTTATCGCACCACATACCTCGCATTCCAATCCGTCACATACACACACACATACACACACACACACACACATACATACGCCAAGGTGACTGCATAGGTTCCTTTGTTACACAAGGAACCAAAAAGATAGTGATCACTTTGTACATGTGCCAGTGACCCATATCAGTAAGAGCATCCACCTCTCAGGGGGGAGGTCCGGGGTCGATTCCCAGGTCGAGTCATAGCAAAGACTCTAAAAATGGAACCTAATGGCCGTTGTGCGTGATGCTCCGATAAGTCAGTGAGCCACAACTGGGAAAAAGGTCGTGACCGGCTCGACTTGAGCCAGTAGGTTGGAAACTGGACCGTAAAACTCCATCTAACTAACTAACACATATCAGTTTAAAGAAAGTAGCTGACATGTTCCCAGCTATGAAGTCAAACGGTACGCCGTGATACTACGGTTGATCTCGACACCGTTGTACCTTGAAGGTAAAGAGCAGTCCCCCAAAATTTACTTTGAAGAAAAAGCTAAATCACACACTTTTCATCCTATTTCTCTTTAAAGTATCTTTCATTACATTGTATGACTTTAGTGTTGCATATTCAAGGTAAACCAGGCAGTTATTTCTGGTAAATTTCACATTTGAAGAGAAATAACATCGTCACATGACTTCCAACAGCCAACCATAAAACTGGACAGTCTACTACACTTCTTCAATTCGGGATGACTGCTCATGCCCTTTAAAGTAAAACCGCTAAGTAAAGCGAGAAACAGGTGTTTAAATCGAACTGTACTCCTTGTAACTGTATGGGCGGGGATTCCACACAAGTAGATCTTGCTTATTGACACAAGTGTCTAAACGGCTAAATATTTAATCAAATATGAACGGAAGTTGTACATTTCTTTCCACATTCAATTCAGCAGGTAGGCCGTCAAAACAACTGAAAGTTTCTGCTGAGGACGGTCTCAAAGTAACATCCACTTCTAGACACAAGGTAAGCAAACCACAATTAATTTACCGTTGTATTAGCCCCATCAACATGTTATCGCGTAGATACGAATGCAAAATACGGAAGTGATTGAAAACAACTGCAACGGTTTATTCGGTGACACTTCGAAGTTTGTGCTCTTCAATGTGTCACATGCAGTTCATTTCCCCGTGGCTTCGAATTTTCCCGGAAAGCAGACGAATCAGATGACCAATGTGAGATGAGACGATATAAAAGAAGACATACAAAGAAAACCAAACTCCAATTGGTCAAAGTTCAAATTCCTACATAATCATGGAAAGTGCATGCAACATGGTTTCCTAGAGAGTGCGCACTGGTGCTAATACCCACTTGCTCAAACACTCATTTCAATAAATCACAAATTTTGTAATGTAGGCTAACACAGTAGCGAACGCAATGGGGGTAGGGTCATGTCTCCTACATTAAGAAGTAGTCGGGCACAAATCAGCTTGTCGGAGGAAGTCACCAAGCTGACCGAATAAACCCGAGAACGAGGAGCGCACCCCGTATTGGCCGTCAAGCCTGTATAAATACACTTCAAAACGTTTCGAAAGTATAACACCATTCATTTTGCATCCTACCACTCTTTTTAGACCTCTTCGGGGCACCGAATACTGAACCTTGTCAAACCTTTTTTTGACATTTCGTATGAATAATTTCATTTTCAATTGATATCCGCAGTCCAAGCAGCAGCTTCTGATATCAGCATACATCTTTTACCTTCATACGGGTGATTACGGGACATTTAAATTGCTTTAAGAAGCTAATTTCAATGGTAAAACTTTTCAGGTATCCCGATGCTTTTCTTAAGTCCTCCCGACCCTCTGGCAGTCTGGCAAAGGGCTGTTCGGCGAAACCAAACTATAACCTGCTTCCCAAAAGAAGCTATACTTCCACTGAAGAACAACACTGGACCAACCTCACGGCCCCAGACCATTTACATCATTGGTCTGTCATGTATGGCTCCATTCTAGACTGGATGAAAAGAACAGATATACTTCACATTATCTTACACAAAAGGCCGAGAACCGTGACCGATCAGAAACCTAGCTTAGCCAATAAACTGATTTGTCATTCCTCCAAAACAGGCTATTCTTTTCGCATTGTGACACCACATGCATAAGGTCTATGGAGGACTTTCACGTGACGTCATAACTGGGAAACGCAAGTACAATGATGGGCAAAAACAGTCACCACGATGACTGTCAGACGCATTAGCAAACTCTCCGTGCTACACTATATTTGTTTGGCCGGCAAAGAGGAATCTGACGTACTTGGAAGCATACAATTACCGTCACTACTAATGCGCAAAAGACAAAGGAGCTTAAGCCCAGTCCACACTATTCGACTCGATGCGACGCACCTCTTTGCAAAGAGGTTGTTCAGAGGCGTTGTTAAGTGGGAAACGCTTTGCAACTAGTTGCAAGCAGACGCTCAACCCAGTTTTGCGACCAAACATTTTCGGTCGTATGAGCCTGAAAGGTGCAACTGACAACAATGACGGGCTGCTGGAATGAAGTTCGCGAAGATCGGCTTATCGAAATGGGCTGAACACGTTTTTTCTATTCAAATAACAACTAAAGAGTATGTTAAACGTTAAAATTTTGCTTGAATCGCTTCATGGACCTGCGAGTTGTTACATTATGTGGACACTACGCTCTTAAAACTAGTTAGTCGTCAGTCGCTCACCACGACAAGACAGTTTTGTTGCAGTAAGTCGCGTCGCAAAGTGTGGACGGGGCTTCAGTTACCATATAGGTCTACAATGAACGCCGCGTGGTAGCCAAAACTAAGATACATGCAAACCAGTGCCGTCTGTGGAGAACCACATTAGCGTCATTTGGGGAAACCACGTGACACATAACTAAGGCATGTAACGTCTTTTTGTGAATTGGTCTTTCCCTAAGTCCCGTAGCAAAGAACCGATCGAAGGAGGTACCAGATGTTACACCAAAAGGAATTTTGCTGCCTAGAAGAAGCTACGTACCCTAAAGGACATTAGACTGAACTGTCCAACCTTCAGACCTTTTACAGGTTCATCAATTTGGCCTGTCGTTCATTCGTAACTTAACGTCCCGTCTTTGCAGTAACGGTAATTCATGTTTTTGTCATCAAACCCGAGTCTACTAATAAGTGGTGTACAATTCCATTTTTATTTCTTTGTGCCAACAGATGCCTTTATGTACTTGATAATATAAGGGACCTCTCGGTTTATTCCTGCGAATCATCAGCGCGTAACATCAAAGGGAATCGTCGTCATTCACTTACATAGCCCGGGATCCCACATGGCGCGTCCGAACATCCACTTAGCAAATGAATCCTGTTACACCACTGTGTGGGTTTTGATTAAGATTGTTGTTCAAAAAATATGGAAGTGCAATATTTTAAATTAAATTTCAAAGTTTCACAAAGAATTACAGCTTTTGTTCAGCCCTTGTAGGTACGATGTGTCATTACTAGTATCATTTAACAAAACTGAACTTACTGAGCATGCAGTACCGCTTCTGGTGCAGTAAGTCCAAATAACTTTAAAGCGGAACGCTATTGCTCACAAACCTTTTCGAGACAAAAATTTCCTTGAACATCACTTCATCAGTTCATCTAGAGGTCCCGGGCAGAACTTCACTAGTAAAAAGAGGTTGATAAGAAACCGCTCCTTTTCAGAGTGAAATTTATCCAGAAAGGAGTAAAAAATCATCGCTTTGCGGTGACATTCACTATAACCAAAACGACACTTCACTCACATGGAATGAGCTAGTGAATTTTCACTTCAGTCAGAGTGAAATTTAATTTGACAAGGTGAAGTTAGTGGGTTGCTCCTCCGTACACCTTTTGGGATAAATGTCACCCCTCTATTTTATCAGTGTACCTAAAGGGGCATCGAGAGTTTGACAAAGAATAAAAGCGTGTATTCCAGCGCCTTGTTTTCTCTTCTAAACTGTTTACTCTGCAGAATATAGAAACATTGCAGAGAATTTTTTGTTAAAAAAAGGAGTACCGGTATACTTTTTCTTAGCATTTCAGTGAAATCTGCAGAAATCGATGTGTGGCTCTCAAGATATGAGCAGGTAAAGTTGACACATTTCAACAAAAGTGAACTTGGAGCAAGCACATATGACATCATATGCCCACATTAATGAACAGTCTTTTGTTTGTTTTTTTCTTCTAAACAATCCTATATTTTCAGAATATGTTTGCATAATTAGCATGAGAATTTTACAAACTTTGAGTTTCACGCAGAGAGGTCTTATTTGTATTTACTTCAAGGTCAACACAACAGTCTGCCAATGTGAGGAAGTGACTTAACCTCTGCTGCCCTTAAGTCCCTTCGCAACGCAAATCTAGTAACTGTATTTACTGATATCTCGAGAAATACATGTCCGATTTACATTGAAGTTCCACCATACTGTATAGATTTGGTTTCTGTTTCACATATGAAAATCGATTTTTTTTTTCTAAAACTTGCCCTACAAATACTTATGAATGAAAATTCCTGAATATATATCTGGTAAAATTTAAAAAATAGCACACAGATGGAACACCATACAGCCCCACTACTCTGACCAATCAAGACGTTATACAGTTATACCGTGATCACGGATCAATGTTTACAAATGTGATGCAGGATTAAAGGTGTGGAAAAGGTCGAAGAACTCTGCCAATCTCTTTAACTACTGGATGTCTCAAAAACTCCCATTTCTCCCATATTGTGACATCAGTTTCTTTGAAAGGCGAATAAAAAGACCCTTTCTATGAAGTTGCAATCGTTAAGAATTGTGAGATAGAGCTCTGGAATGCGTCGGTTTTGTCATTGACATTTTAACGGTGGAAAAGCGGCGACCCACACAAACTTTCTGTCCCACGATCCTTAAAGCGGCTCATCGTTGGTTCATGAAATTCAATAATTTTTCCCAACCTGTTAAGTTTTCTTCACATACCAATGACAAATGGTCAATCTTAGACAACCCCCATATCCTACAAACAAATAACTGTTTTATGAGTGAGTACTTAATGGTTCAAGTGAGTTTTCAAAAAATTGTGACCAGACACTTTTTCAAATTAGGTACAAAACCGTTACAAGTTTGGACACCAGAAAATTCAAAATTTTAACGTTTTCTGTGACTTAAACCTTGACTCGGTATGCCAACTATAAGCATTGTTATGTAGTAGTTACCCTTTGAGACGCTCATTAAGTTATCGATATCAACTCAATGAGCCTCTTCAACTGTTACTGGGGTGTAAACGTTGTTGCCAGAGATACTTTATCGACCGTTGCAGGGGGATTAATGTCATAATATCGGACCGTGGAAGTCGGACACACTGGTGTTGTAACTTCCTACGGTTAAAAAAAACAACATAAGCACAGCTTGTCAGTCTACCTGATCTGACTGTCTGAAGCAAAGAAACCTCTTTCTCTCTACCTATTTTTTCACCTTCCTTTCTTTTTCGCTCTTTCTTATCTTTCTTATTTGCTCCTGTTTTTAACCCGGCGATTTTATCTGATCTTACTGGTCAGCCGCCGGGGAGGGAGTTGCCCCTCCTTTGCCCGAAAGATATGCACCTACTCAAAATACAAAACTTCCCTATTCCCCTTTTAAACATGTTTCGAAAATTCGATTAACTCCCCGTTTCATTCATATCCGTGCATTATGTATTTGACAATTCCTTAAATGCTCTGTAACGATAACGGACTTAACGTACCACAGTCTGACACCGGAGTTCAATGAGGGTGAAGCAGCTCCAGGCGCTGAACGAAATTTGTGCGGGTAAACTGCGGGGGAGCGGTGTGATACACGGCCTAAAGGAATTCACGTTTCACATTCTCACTCTTGCAACAGAACTTAGATTTCTAAACATTGGGATTCAGCCGTGACAGATCGCAATAAGACATTTCCTTTATGAACTTCGAATTCTTATTCCGTTAGCTTTATTGCACTTTTTCAATTGCATCCGTCTCCTTTTTCCGCACAAAAGTCACACAAATTGTCTGACCCAAAGTTCGGGGTAGGTTACGAGATGTTGTAAATTATGAATAGTCGTCATCTGAATTTTGACAGTTTCATAAATCTCATTACATGCAGTCTTCTTGAATGATGCATGACTTCCAGGACAATCGGGAGGCGGCAAACGGACATGAGGCATATGAGGGTTTCCATGTCAACGTCCATGGCATATTTACAAACTTTTGCATTATAAATTAACTGCATACATTAAAACAAAAGAAATATAAACTCAAAAACATAAAATTTTTATGATCTCATCATACCAAAAGTTTTCTTTATTTTTGTGTCAGCTTTTTTTTTTCTTTTAAAAAAAAACATCCTTTTCAAAAACATAAAAATAAATTCACACAGCATAAACATTGTCATATTATGGGAATTTCTGTCATGTCCATCGTCCATGAGAACAAGTAATTGTAGACTTAACGCCACCGAAAAATGCCTCCCAGTTCAGGCACCTAAATGCAGTTCAATCTGAAAGAAGGACAAATTTAACAGAATCACAGATATTTCCTCTCCTCGTTGATGTACCCTTCATCGCAACATGAAACACTTCTGTTTGGGACGCATTCTGTGACTAAATTTGATTTTACTTTTATCTGATGGATTAAATTTAAATTCTACAGAACCTCTTGTATAGTTTGAAAGAAATCTCTCTTCATAAAAAGTGGTGCAGTGCAAAATGGACAATCCAATATCTACTTTTCCCGTTGAATCCGATACCCTTCAGGCCTTTCCACTTCTTTATTATATATTTCGATGAAGTCAGTCCAGAATTAAGGTTACGTCAAACGGGCTAACGGAATGCCATACAGGAACACCACCAGACCACAGATGGTTACAGCCAGTGAGGCAATACTGGAAAAAAGCCATGGCCGGCTCGACTTGAACCACTAGGTTGGAAACTGGGCTGTAAAACTCCATCTAACTTATTGACTACAGTTATATGGTTATATATGATACGGTAACAAATGCTATTCCTGTACGATCCACGCAAAAGATCCTCTTTGAAACTTCATTTTAAAAGAGATATCCGAAAACCATAAATAGCAAGACTCTGTCCAACAATTCTTCGTAACTATATTATATTTGGAAAAGAGTCTTTAGATACCTATGATAGGTTGATGACACAGGATTACCTCCGATGATCTGCTATGATAGCAACAGCCAAATTGGACCATTGGAGGACTATTTCCAGATAACATACCGGGTACGAATTTCTTAGACAAACGAAATGGTTTCATTTGAGACAGACTTATTTGTACAAAAAAGTGATACGTTGTCTAAACTATACTATCATTTGTAGTTCGTGCATTTTATTATGTTCAGCTGTTCAGCAGGCTACCGTATAGAATTGGTTTTCTTGTCAGAAAAATCCAAGGCCAGGCAAAGACTTATCATCGTTCTTTTTTTCTTAATTTTGATGTAGTTAACAAATTGAAAACTAATGAATATAATGATGCCCAAAAGGTCATTTTGGGACTAAAGGTTGTCTTGAAATAAAACTATAGAGTACTTCAAAGCAGAGAAGGAGAGCACTTCCCAATATGACCATGTCTCTTGCATTCAACTCGATGTATCACACTATCTACACGATCTCTTACTAGAGGTCAAATGGAAAACAGTACAGGAGAGTTCGTTGTAACTTTATGTAACTTGATACAATAGACACTATTTTGTTAAATACCGTATATTTCAACAGAGGAATCTTCACTTTTACCGACAATGTCGTCACCGTTCAAAAAAAGTTTAGTCTTATCAACATGGGCGCCGGGATGCAATTATTTGCGTAATCTAATGTTGAATTTGCAACATCCCAGAAAAAATAGACACGAATAGAAGAACATACACTTTGTTTATTGAAAATGATAGCAACATGATTAATTCGAAAGGTTCCGTCGAAATTTGTCGATACTGAAATTCTAAAAATTTAAACGTAAATTTGAGACATTTTTAAGACAAAGTGAACTTGAAACAAGCACATATGACATCATAGTCTCAAATTAGTGGACAGTCAGACAGAAATACATGTCCAATTTGAATGGAAGTTTCGCCATATTGTGCAGATTCATTCCTCTTTCGCATATAACAACTATTTGCTTAAACATTCCCTAAAGGCTATGATGACAGGTAGTCAGAGTGGTAACCTGAAACGTACACATATGGTGGCGACAGTCTCACATAAGAAGTTAGTGAAGTACCTTACTGCCTTATGCTGTCTACATATTTACCGTTCATGCCTGTTCAAAACGAACACCGTTGGAACACTGCTTTAAAACGGACACGACCAAAAGCAGCGGACACATACGTATTCAACAATATTGCCATCATTCTACTTCAGGCTTCTGAGGAGTGAGGATCTACATTATTGGCCCTTACGAAACAGTTCTGTAAAACTATGTTGTAAAAATCTAGTGCAACCTTTTCAATATTATAGCTCCCTTCACAAGGTTGAGCACTTTACCATTGCCCGGTTGACATTATTCCTTTTTACTCTTACCGTTATATAGCTAAATATGTTTTATATGAAAAAATATTCAGAGTTTGAAGTACTAAAATTGTTTCACATGCTTGATGTGAGCGAATGTGATTGCTGCCCTACAAAACAATTAAATACGCTAACTGGTGTTAGAACATCACTTTACTCATTTGAATAACTATTTTTTAAAATAATTTGTCGCTTAATGTATAGCAAAGATAAACAAGAGCCCAATGGGCACTGTGGTTCCTTGCTGGATATTATAAGAACTGCACAGCCAGTCTCTGAAATAGAGCTAAGCAAAAGTTCATACTCAATGTTTGTAACATCTTCACCAGGGGTATTTTAGTACTAATATTACATGAAATCAAAGATTAAATTTCTGTGGCCTTACTGACATTCAACTTTTGTAATGCTTGGTGATCCTTCAAAAACCCTACCTCATTTCCATATGTATTTATGCTTATAATCAAACTTGATATTATCACCAATAAACAGTACACAATGTGGTCAAAGAGAGAGAGAAAAACACCCATTGTAGTTTTCTCACAAGTTATTTTTACCTGCTTTCAAATAAAACTTGCTATTACTTTAAAACAATCTACCATTTGTCCTGTTTGCTACCTCTACACAGAAAACAGGGTTTATTCAGCAGTTAGGCAGAAAGCAAGTGATTAATGAAGTGTGATAATAGAATGAGATAAGGTTACCCCACAGAGCACAGCAGTATTAAAGAGACATACTGTATAATCCATGCATTGCTTCCACTGGCAGAGAGACCAGTTTAATGCAGAGTGACCTGTGCTCAGTGAAATCTACAGATTTCAGTTATTGCCCTCTTAAAACTTTGAATGATCCAAAATATGTGTACAACCCGAAGGAATCATTACTGAACGAACATAAAGGACAAACTTCTAAGGTGTTTGGGTGCGTAAGCATGCAAAACCAGGTGAGATAAAATATCTATTGAAACAATTTATCTAGCTTACAAGATTTTCTGAATAACATTTCCAGCGGTTGACCTCCAGTGACCTTGATGACCTTTGACCTTAACCAAACACAGATTGATTTGAAATCTGTCCTTTCTACCTTAAAATACTGTGTTAAAACGTTTTTCAGTGTTTGACCCCTGGTGACCTCAGATGACCCCTTGACCTTCACCGAACATATCCAATTTCATCCTTACACCATAACACATCCATACACCAAGTATGACATCTATCCAAGTTTCCTAACTAGAAATATCCTGTTGAGAAGAATTTTAGTTTTTGACCTCTGGTGACCCCAAATGACCTTTGACCTCCACCAAAAACGATAGGGCACACTTTCTCCCTATGACGAATCTATGTACCAAATCCAAGTTCCATCCAACCTTACCTTGTTGAGTTAGAGCGTACCGAAGCAAGTGTCACACACACACACACACACACACACACACATACACACACACACACGCCAACCTGACTACATAGGTTCCTTTGCTACCGCAAGGAACCAAAAACTAACTTGGCCAGACATGTATAAAATGTATCAGGCTAATCGGCAATGACAAATGGTAAATTTACTAGAGAAAGAAAAGTAGCAGAGGCTTTGTAATTGAAACTGCAGGTTTATAGGGTTTGGTGAATGTACTTAAAAGTGCATGTCAAGATTAAAAATGAAGTAAAGACTACATTCAGGAAATCACCTTTGAGCCTTAAGAGGACATTATGTAAACAGAACCAAGGAATTTGCCGTATCTCACACGTGTACACAAATGTATGATCACTGTACTGCTGTGTGAGCGTCTAAAAGCTACTGTAAATTCAAAGAATTAGTTGATAAAAAAAACAACACGGATACTCATCGGACTCATGTACAGACGCGATACCCATTGCCCAAAGTGGGTGAGAACGTTTCAGGCGGATGGGTAGTCTAAGAGCAAAAATGACAATTTGGTGGCAAAAGTAGAGAAGTCGAGCGTTTATGGAGGCTCGAAGTTCAAACTTAGCGACGTCCAGTGTCCCAGGGTTTTTTCGTACTTTCTTATAAACACCTTGAAAAGTATCCCTAATATGTTAAAAGCTGTAAGAACTTCAGAATAAAGTATACTTGGAAGTTGAAATGAATAAAACTGAAATGAAACTTGAAAATGAAATGAATGAATGAACATGATACCACCCAAAAGATGACAGTGTGCACTAACTCCTTCAGAAATATTTATAACCTTGCTTTAAGAGTTGCTTCGGATTATTTTAAAAACTGAAACATTGGGTACACCCACATTGGGTGACCCGCCAACTCCCCCAACTTCATCTCAGAAACCTTTCACGTGACCCTGATTTGCAAAAAGATTAGTAAATGGTTAGTTATGTGCGAAATATCTGAGATACGTAATTCGAACCCCTTGGAAATAGGTTTGCTGTTAAACCCCGGCTCTGACAATCTTTTGATATATACATAATGGTTAGTACGTGTTTACATACAAATACATATTTCAATATCATAAATAGAGTATAACCTTTGATTTGTGTTAGCAGGGAGCTACCATTTTCAATGGCAGGGGGTTTACCATTGCCAATTGTACTGTAACTCCCTGATAATATTAGGGTAGTCATTGTCACAGCCTGCTCGGCCGGCAAACTCGAGGACGAAATCGTGTTCGCTGAAAAAAGGCGGCAGTTCAAGGGGACGAAAGAATAGAAGGACAATCCCCGTGCACGGGGATGCCCTATTCGAGAACAATGGAAAAATTATCCATTTTTACTTGATGGTCGGTGTTTTGCTATGAAATCATGTAGAATTATTTTGACAATAAAACTCCAAAGTATAAGTCAATAAATGTAGCTCTCATTAAATATGTGACTGTGAGTCTATACACAACGTATCGTACATGTCCCGCATCGCCCTACATGTCAGTCAGTATGTTCTGGTGTAGGCCTGTTTAAAAGGAAATATTCATATTGTGAGTAGTTCACTGAATTAACCCTACATAGGTATGTTAAAATCGACCAGCGGAAATCACCGATTTCAATTGAAAGTTCCTCGGGTACTTTAGACTATGTTTTCGTTTCCTGTGCTTAGAGGCAAAGTAAAGATAAAAATATTTGTTGGAAATGAATTTTATCTATAAAACATAAGGAAAGGATATTTGACCTTAAAATTGCAGCAATTGACAAATATACATCTATATAAGACCTTCATCATGATCATGTTTTCCTTAAAGTAGAACTAAGGTCACAATCGATGCGATTGGCTGAAAGGGCACTACCACCTGCGGTCACTCAGGTTTCCCTTATTCCCAGTAATGAAACGAAAACAATCTTATTCAAATGTTCATATACATTCTCATTATTAGGAAACGCAATTTAACAACAAAACTTCTGAATTTGATAACAATACGGAAAAGTTTCCTAGTTTAGCTCACAATATTTAACATGCAAATACGGTACATACCCAAACATCTCAAATTTGTGTGCAGTAGTTTTGTTAATGGAACTATAATATGTTTAAAACATGTGCAATGGAATGTTTAACTCCAATGCCTGATGCGACTACGAAAAACGTTAAAAGTGGATACGCAAAACAAGCTTTTCTACGGTGTTATGAACTTTTCAACAAATCAGTTTGAATCTTCAAAGTGGTTTATCCTTAGCTGAACCAAAGTTTTAGTTAGAACTTCAAATTGTTCCTTAAAGTAGTACTTCATTGTTAAACTCTCGGTACGGTTAATGGGGAAGTTTTGTGCAGAAAGTGTTATCATGTATATAGTTCCCCCTCTCATCAGCCACCCCCTCCCCCGTGTCATTGGTCCCCCGTCTCATTGATATCCCTTCTCATTAGTCCCCAGTCTGTATAGGGCATCGTGTCTCATACCACCAACCTGTTTTCTATGAGGATTTCCGTGTAAAGGGACACCGCCCACTGACAGTGTTGAATCCTCCAGGATGTCACGGTATGTCAATGGTTTGTGCGACACCTCATCCTATATCGAAAATGAAGTTTCATGATATGTACATATCATTATTAATCGAAATATGTGTCATATTACTTTAATAAATGCAGTTGGAGTGACAAAGAGGCGTGCACCCCGCGGAGCCGATTTCTTGTTTGTTCGCGTCCTTACGCAGTCTTAAGGAGATGAGGCTATGAGGCAGTTAAAGTCAGTCACGAAAGGTTCCATCTCAGGAAGCAATTAACTATTAGGAAACCTCCTAATAAGTCGTAGCATCAGAACTTGTTTCCTCTAAGAGGTTAAATAGGTGAAAAAGTCGCAGCCATAAAAAGTAAAAGTCATAAGATTACGTAAATAAGTGACACCAGTGGAAGTAAAATGGAATCATTCAACAACCTTGGTCTTGGTGTTAGAGCCAGTTTGCAGCTCTCATTGATATTTACGTAAATTACAATGTTCTATAGCAATACACAAAAGGTTGCATAAGAGGCGGAGCCGAGAATATATAGTGCTTCGCATTGAATAGCAAAGGGAGACAGGACCTGATGTAGCGATCAAACCAACCCTCGACTTGGATGGAACCCCAGGTGCAATATTTGTAAATACCATGCATATATAACGGGTAGATGATGGGCACTGTTCAACAAGTTGTTTCTTGATTGGCTGTTCCCATTGTATTTAATCGATTGTATTCTTTGCTCGGGTTAGGGATTATGTTAGGGATTAGGGCTATCGTTGGCCAGTTAGGAAATTTCTTGTCACACAGTGCGCATTACCCCCATATAAACGCCGATCCAGAAGTTTTCGGTGGGGCTCATTGCAGCATATAAGTAATCTCATGCGAACGAAAGGTCTTACACAAGAGCAAAGGGGTTCCAGGCTCGAGAGGGTTTCAGAGGTTGCCGTTAAGGATCTTCTTCTGCAAGTTCACAGAGATCAAAGATCGAACCCGCCCTTGAGGGTCCATGGAACAAAGCAAATTCATGGCAACATCTCTGTTTTACGCGGAATATTCTACAGATTTATTCGGTTCAAGAGATTCACATCGTACTATATATACGGAATACGACATTTATGGTTACGGTTGAATATATGTGAGGTCTGGAACGGTTCTGAATATATTGCACAACTGAACGCTAGAAATATGGAATATATCATTAGTAGATAACCGATTTTGCAATAAACATGGGTTTTATTTTCGTTATTTGGTAAGTCGGGTGAGGTGTTTAAATGGTGACAACTGCTTGACAAGCGCTCAAGAAACTTTCCATTTAAAACACCATATTTAGGAGTAACTACCATTCCGTCCGCTTCGTGAGACACAGACACCTCAACTTTGTAGTGACGAAACTTGGTCTGGCAGAAAGACAAGTCTGATTGTTAATGTGTTCCAATTTGAGCCCTGTAGGAAACACTTTACGCTTCCAAATATCTGGTCGACAAAATGAAAGGAGGAATTTATTTTCTTTTGCAGAACCTTACTCCTGCATAATCACGTCACAACCTTGCAGAAGAGCATCAAAGTATAAGATTGGCCAACAGGTGATATCTGGATATAGAAAACGTTTACATACGAGGATTAAATTTAGGAATGGTGCAAAATGTTTGGCACTTTGTAAATGATTCGTTATGAAAATCAATCGGAGCACTTGACCCATTCAACCATAACCTGCCTGTAAACATTTCAACTCATTTTATATTCTGTTTAAATTCTTGTGGGTAATTGAAAATTTCGACCTCTGAATCGACCCACCCACCCCACCCCCAACCCCGACCCGAAGAAATACGTGGGAGTAAGTAAAAGTCCAAAATATACTTAACTACTGTAAGTGTCTAAATATCTGATATAAAATTGGGCACCCCAAAATATTTACACGTAATATCATTACAAATATACGCATCTTATAATTGGAAAAGTGTAAAGTAGGCCCATAATGATGGGACTGATGCATTACTCCTTTAACATCTGAGGAGAAGCATATTCCGCGCATGTACCATTCTTTCCAAAGGATCATTTTGCGTTTGTTGCACAGAAAATTTTCATATCAACAACTATGAACTATTTAATTACACAGAATGATCAATGAAAATAAGGAATTCTGAGCACGGTGTCGTTCTTTTCAATAAATGAGATTTCATAAAAAAAAAAATTACCATTATTTGTTGTTCATACTGGCTGTTTTGTTGGTTCAGGCTTTGGAAATATCAAATGATGCACCATTTGCAACCCTTGTATTACCAGTACCCTATATTAGAAGGGTTAGCTATTGCTGGAAAATATATGATAGCTACTTTCTTTGTATCTGGTTGCCAGGTTACGAAGTGGTTTCGCCATTCGATTTGTGGGGTCCATCTTCTGATTTCATCGTTCCCTGTGCCATGAATAGTTGTATTCAATTAAAATCCTGACCAGATTCTTCCTATTACAGGATTTTGGATTGCTTGCAACCAACCCAGGTATTGGGAACCAAAATGATTGCTACATTTAAGTCTGATGGACCCCGACAACATCTCACCATTATTTTCCACTGCGGGATTTTTCTATTCCACGTTGGTAAACTCACGAGCCTTCACGGAATACTCCAGGACCCAAATTTATGTTTTTCCTGAATTTCTTTAAACTGAAGTGCCCAGTCGACTGGTATTGGTTCTTCATTTGAATAAAAACATTACACTCTAAAATCAAAAGAGTGAACTTAGTCGCTCTTTGATCGAGTGAAAAGTGTAAATTCACTCCATTAGAGTGATAATTCACTGCAAGAGGAGTGAAGTTCCCTCGAAAAGAGTGAAGTTCCCTCAAAAAAGAGTGAAATTCATTAGAGGAAGAGGGAAAATTCACACTTCCACGAGTGCCTGCAATGATCGCACTTTCTTTAAGAGCGATCCCTGTGGGCACTCCATCAAGAGTGAAACTTCGCTCGTTTTGGAGTGAACTTCTCTCTTTTTGGAGGGAACTTCACTCCTCTTGGAGTGAATTATCACTCGTATGGAGTAAATTTATACTTTTCACTCGATCAAAGAGTGACTAATTTCACTCTTTTGATTTTAGTGTGTACCACGTGGTACACGTAGTGTAGTTTTACCTCTTCCTGTCTTGTCTTTTTACTGACTTCATTTGAAATCGGCTTGGTGAAAAAAAAAATCACCCAAACCAGACAGTTGCTTTGATGTGACTTGTTGCGTGAAATGTATTCAACGGTTCGTGAAATTTATGTTCAGAATTGCATGAGTCGGTTTTTGCTGAGCATTTATGACTTTTTCTTTGTTATTTACTAAATCAACACCTGAATTTTAATAGCGAACTATGAATGCATGTTGGCTATGACTCACTTTACTGCGTTCGAAGCCCGTACGTAATAGTCCAAGTACTAGTTCGATAAATACACGGGCAGACGGGAGCGTGGAAAAGTGCCTTATGGTGGCTTACACTTTATTAAAAGTAAAGTTTACAGTCACATCAAGTTTTGATATGTTGAAGGGGTACTTATTCCCTGCATTTCGGTGAAATCTGTATTGAAATCCTATGTGTGGTTCTTAAAAGTTATGAGCAAGTAAAGTTGTCACATTTTCAAGTAAGAGTAGACTTGAAGCAAGCACAAATGATATCATATCCTCATATTTATGGAGAGTCTTTTGTTTTTCTTCAAACTTAACAACCAATTTTCTCCTCAAACGATCCCGTATAGAAATGTGATTGCATAGGTGAATGAGAATTTTACAAAATTTGGATCCCCCAAGCAGGGATGTCCTGTTCCTATTAACTGCAAGGTCAACAAATCAGTGCCGTCTAAAAAACCAAAGAGAAACAAGCATTCCTCGAAAATATGAGGAAGTTAATCACCTCTGCTGCCCTCAAACTCACTTTGCATCACAAATCAAGTACCGCATCTTCATTTACTGATATCTTGAGAAAACCATGCTTAATATAAAAAGGACGTTTTACCACACTGTGGAGATTTGGTTCCTCTTACACATATGATAATTAATTTTTTATTTCAACTTCTCCTTTGAACTGGACCTGAATGTTCACGCGATTTAAGTTAAGTCTCAAGTCATAAGTTTACGTGGGCCCTACTCCATATAAGAGGCTTAGGGTCGATAAGTTGCTAATGGTGCTGGTCTCTCTCTCTCTCTCTAAGGTACTTATTCAGTAAATAACAATTCTTGCAAATTTTTGCCGCATGTAGTTTCAGAAAATGGAACTATTACATGCTTTGGGGTTGAAAAGTCGCGATGAATTTGTAAATATGCAAAACTTGAAAAACTGGGCCATACTGCGCCATACTAATTGTCTAATGCCATTTGTGATCTGTCACCACCAGGGCCAGGCGTAAAATTCCACCCAGGCATGTTATTTGTTTTAGGTTTTACTAACTTTGAACGTTTCCTCGTAGTCTGTCATCTTTTTCTAGCAACGGGAGAAACTTAAGAATTTCTATTTCCAAACCAGGCACCAAAACATAGCAACCCACTTAACGGTATTGTCGGAGACGAACGTGACCCTGTCAGATGTTTGTACTTTTTTGTAGCGAATTTACCTAATTATCCATTCCGCGATGCCAGTCATAACCTCATCGGCCACAATGCCATGTCCGGACAAAACACGTGTGGCTTGGTAGATCTTCCAGCGAATCTTACTTCGACATCGATTAAACCGGATGGAAAGGTTATTTTAGAGTAACTCGCTGTCATTTGGTTGTGAAGTAGTGCATGTGGTCATCAAATGGTACATTTTTCAAAATAATTGGTCAGAAAGGGGCCACAGAGAAGCGAAATTTCTTCAGGTGTTCGGAGGATGTGGTTCTGTGTAGTCATTCCAACATACCAGAGTCACAATGCATGTGGCTAATTAGAAAAGCTCTCAGCCACCCAGCTGCATGAAAAATCCTTTTTCTGGAGTATACTGCCAGCCTTAGTATAGGTGAGCCACGAACCAGTCTTCCTCTGCGGCTCCGCGGGATACTCCCATACCGCATAAACGAAGAGAAAATAAATCAGGTAACTATGGACTAACGGACAACTAATAAGTTTTCAGGAATCTCAGTGTAGTTTGATCATTCACAGGAAAGAGGGTGTTGATGCACCCAAGACAAGAGGGTGTTGATGCACCCATGTAGAAGTGGAAGCTTAATATCCCCTTACCCACCTGCGCACACATAGGGATGGAACCAATTTCTCGAACAGATCTGATTTTTTTTTTTTTTGTGTTTAGCACCCATGTCCCTGGGCTTAAACAAAACACATGTGCGATCCCAACCTTCACCACTCAGAAAATAAAAAATGCCTAACACCTCCCTGCTTGAACCAAATGGTTGGAAACTCTATCTGACCAGGGAAGTGAAACACCTCCCTGATCTAACCTGACCTTACCTTCACCACTCATGAAAAAATATTTAGTTGTTCCAAGAGGTGATCTAATTAATGTTATCAAGGCAGACGACTACTTATGCCCTAGTTAGATTTAAATCTTGTCATGTTCGATTGTCACCCACTATCTCCCCTAATTTTACGTGCGTGTCGATACGTCTGATGACGTCACTTCCATTAAAACAACCCTTGCAATTTACCCTAGTTTTATTAAAGTATAACTCATGTTTTCAAAACTTTGCCGCGTACCGATGGCCACAGAAGTGGGCATAAGGTCAATTTTACAGGTGTTTACCATCCAAGGGAGAGTTCTTATAACTTTGCTTTTTTCCTGTACGCCTGACGCCCTTACTCTCTGTCCTTACTATGTGAAAAGAGGGAGTTGCAACTCCCTGGTGGAAACTTATAGATATCACCCGTGAAATTACCTCGTAACTCTCAAGTACCATTTGAATGATTTATCATTCAAGACAAAAAACTTTTTATCCCTCTAAATTTAATGATCACCTCAGCGTTCTGCTATGTGTTTTTGATGTTTATTAAGGTTGTAAATGTAGTATTCAAGTGATTTACTGCTCCATAAATTAAATAAAGAAAAACATTGGAAAAGTATAACACAGGCTACGTAATTCAGTGTGGATAAAGTGTACCCGAAAGGCAAACAGAAAATTGTAGCACGTTTCTGTGCCAGTTCAATATAGTTCTGTCTATTTCATGTTTTATTTTTATTTCGTTTTATTTTTCCATTCTTTTCAGCGACAGAGGGAGATGAACTCTTAAGCAAATAGACCTACAAGTCAAAACTCCTACCATGTGTTGGAAACACCTGAGTTCTATGACAAGTTCCTGTAACGTGTAACGACTCCTTCCTTTAGTCCTACTGTAACAAATACTACCAAACAACGTGACTTGTGAGATCAAGTATCAGAAACGAACATACTGCACGATAAGACGTTCAATCAAGATAGAAGTAACAGTAAATGTATATGGATATGTGAATTACCTCATTTGCATTTTAACAGCAAAAGGTTTTCTCTTTATTTCCTTATTTATTTATTTATCTCTTACTTTTTTTCATTTTCTTGTACGTGGATAAATTCTGAGTAAAGTGCATTGTATCCCTCCCCCCCCCCCCCGGTATACACCGGGCCGTGTATACCGGTGCCTTATGAATGTTCTGTTCAAAAGTTATGGGAGTCCATGGGTCTACAGTACTTCTATTGAATGAAAACTAATCCGCCACGACTGTAAAGAAGGCCTCGGTTGGCTCGACATGAACCAATTGGTTGGAAACTGGGCTGAAGAACTTCTTAGCTAACCAAAGAACTCAATGAAGCCAATTACGGATCTAACTAATGCAGGGAGTTGTTTCTGGAAAGACCTTGATTTTAAGGAAACAGCACGGCATCAGTAGAAAAACACATCCACGCGGTTTTATTCTATTTTGATTTTTTTACATGTCAGCCTTTCGAAATGAGAATTCATGCAGACGTAATCGAATCAAACAAGGTTCGAAAACTTGATAAGAAGCCTTGTCTTCTTCAAGGTTATCAAGCAATTAAAACAGAAAACAAAGTATTTTCTGCTTGCTCCAAGTTAACTATAGCATAATAGGAACTACTTTTAGCAATTGTGATCCTTAATCTACTGTAATATCTCGAGAACCACAGGTTAATATCGAATGTTAATCACACCGGAATTTTTAAGTTCCTTATAACAAAAAACATTGAGCTTTAGCCCAACATACGAAACGTCCCGTGCATTTCTTGGCTTCAATAAATGTGGCTTTCTTGTTAACCGTGTATTGTCCCATCCCTCTCTGTCCTATTAAATCGTTAGCCAACCTCACCCACTCAATTTGAACGACAAAAAGAAAAAGAATATGCAGTCATTGATGCTGAGTATCTCATCGGAAGATTTCTATTTATATGCTCTTTACACGCAATACCGCAAAGTTAAAACGTCACTTCACTTCCCCAAAAATTGATAAAAAAAATCTCCACTCAACTGCTTAAACATGGCATTAAGTGGAATTTTATGGTTGTTCATCTTATACCAGATAAATGTAAGATAAGCAACGCCTGCAGCATCTTAACCCCATTAAATTGTTCACGTGATGTCACGAATGTGAGTGCGGTAGGTACAGTAACGAAGAACAGAAGACGAACCTTTAGTGAGTCTTTCGGGTGATCTGTTTCCCTCTTCCTACCTACGGGCAGGGGGCATCCCACGACACCGAAGATTCATAAGACGAACGTCCGGGGGACCGAAAATTTAAAAGAAATATGGCCCGCGAGACCGTAAATAAGGAAAGGTTCGAGAAACCGAAAATCTGAAAGGGTCCGCGAGACCTGGAGACCGTTAATGATAATAAGCCCGCGAGACCGAAAATGAATAGTACTTGTCAGCGAGACTTTAATGTCGGTCCCGCGAACCTTTTCTCATTGTTGGTCTCACGGGCCCTATTTTGGTATCGTGAACCCTATCACATTTTCTGTCTCGCTGACCTTCAGTCTCTTATGGACCTTCGCCGTTTTCGCTGGCTGTCTACTGTAAATCCGCAGGAAGAGGAGAGCCATGTGTTCAAATACAGTATTCAGAAACCGCGACCGAACCAGCGCGCTTTCTCCGAACTTGGTAAAAATATTTTACAAAGTTTCCCTCCTTTCGAGCCTCGCAAGCCTATCGGTACATTATTTGTTTTTACAATGACACGGGACTTACCGGTATTTCATCATCTCGAGTTTTGAGTTCTATATGATTGCTCATAACAAGTGTTGAGGGTCTTATACAGTCTAAAGGCACCTCGCAAAGGAATTAAGGCCATAAATGAAATGAAAGATTTCAAAGTGTTTTTGGTGTATTCAAACACAATTAAAAATGCCCCGTGTCTCCTTCAATAAATTAACAACGATACATTAGAACTCACATCAAATTGAAATAGCATTACTCTCATTGTTCAATGAAGATTTGTAAGGTATAACAGAAAGCTCACCCACATTATCTATAAGTAGACAACGAATGAAGCATCTTGAGCGCATTGTACTGTAGCTTTGGTTTACTCCTGCTCGTGTTCTTCGTTCCTCTGAGAAGGCTTTCCTAGCTCTTCCTAATCAACAATTGAAATCATATGGTTACAAATGCTTTGCATATGCTGCTCCCTACTTGTGGAGCCAGTCACCTGACCATATTCGGTTATGTACTAATTTTTCTACATTTAAGCGTAACCTCAAGAATTTGCTTGCTCCTTTGATTGAAATGAATTTGTTGTTCGATTTTATTTTTGTCAAGCGCCTAGAGCAGCTACACTTTTGTTCTGATTTGGCGCTATATGAGTTCAATGTATTATTATTATTATTATTACCGTTGCACAAGAAGGCTGGATGAATTTATCTAGATTGAAAACAGGTTTTACAGGTTAAATGGTGGGGTTACTTTTACTGTTTGAGTCATGCGGTATGTGTTGTCCTTTGAAAAATCCCAAAGCGTCTTTACCTTCCTAAGTCTGCCGACACCATTTGGTTAAATTGGTTAAGATACTGCACAAAGTGGAAAATTATGAACCAATTAAAGGGTGACAGGTTGACGTGACATAATGTAGTAATCTGTGTTGAAAATACGGCACTGGTCTGTAATCAAGGAGTGCCATCACCACGGTTTTATAGCCTTACTGTAACTTGGTAACGGGGGTATGGGTCAACGATTAATGACACTTTGTAATGGTGAATGGACGCAGGTAGGTTGGGTATTGAAACCACCCTTTAGCCTATTTTGTTTACGGGCATTTTTAACGGAATTTAATTTCTGTTTCGTGCAGTTTAGTATTTTGCTACAGGTGACAATTACCCCAATTAAAGGTGTCAGCTCGAACAGTTAATAACTATTTGCGAGGCTCCTTCAGGTAGTAGCGTTGTGGATTCATGCAACCACCGAAAGCTGTAAGACCATGGAGAACTGTTCCCCGGTGCACCTCATAACCATGGCACGCAAGTCTTAGCCTCTCCGCCCCCTCCCCCTCCCACCTGGAGGTACCTAACTGACCTACCACTCACGTAATATATTCTTCACTCACGTTTAGTAACTAGATTTAGGGCAAGGAAGAGAGACCCTTTAGAGAAGTACCGTACGGTAAAAATTCAAGAGTGTAATTTCACAGGTTTTCAAGGGTCAATAGTATAGTCCCCCAAACTTGTTTTGGAGCAAGGGCTAAATATCACAATATGCCTTTTATTTCTTTTCAAAGTCTCTTTCATCAGAGCTTATTACTTCAGTATTGATTATACAATGTAAAACAAGCATTTACATGTAGAAAATTTCACATTTGGAGAGAAAAATTATTGTCACATGACTCTCAACAGTCAATCATGAAACAGGACAGTCTACGGTACTACACTGCTTCAAGTTGTGGTGACTGCTCTTTCCCTTTTAGTGCGAGGATCCCCCTAAACCAGAAAATCCAACAAGGTCCGATCATTATTTCGGAGGACTAAAAATGAAATGTAAGTTCTATTATTTCGAAGGGCTGTTACTCCCAATGGAGCACAACGGTCGCTTTTCCGCATCGGCATTATTCCGAATAGAGAGGAATCAAAGTAATAAAAGTAATCTTGTGGAAACCGACTTCCATCGTAAAAGCTTATTTCATTGCTGCAGGGATATTAAATGTTAAAATTTATTCAAGTAAAACAAAAAAAAAAAAGTCCATTGCGCAATAATTTGTGAATTTCTTGTTGTACAACTCCAGTTCTTGCTTTGGTTAAATGACCTTTACAGTAGCGCTTTCTTTTTGCTTTCCCCCACAGCACGTTGTACAGAGAAGGCAAGTTTTTCGTTACAGTAAGTGTACTCCCAGTAAAAAAATCCAAACATATACGAATTAAATGAATTTTAACAGTCAAATTCCCATCTTCATCCGACATTCAGATAAGAAATGTTGAAGTGTTTAAGTCAAATTAAAATGGCACGTTGCGTAATAATTTGTGATGTCATTTTGTGCTACTCAAATTATACAGTAATCTTTTTATTCCTTTGTACAGTATTTCTGACAGTTACTGTACTGCACCTTTTGCCAAAGTGTGATATTGCAGTATTCTTACTCTTATGGGGTGATGTACCGTTGATTAATTAAGCCTTTTCCGTGACTAATAGTATGCAGACAAACAGGAACTGTTCAAGGTCACAGAAACAATTTTTGCCTTAAAGGGAAACAAAGCATGTAGATGTACTGTACATAAGAAAGTAACACATAATTGCGCAATCGACTGGTCTGTTTTAAAGCGGTTAATTGAGTTAGTTCATGAAATTCAACACTTTTTTTCCAAACCTGTTAAGTTTTCTTCACATACCAATGACAATTGGTCAATCTGAGACAATACCAATACCCCACATAAAAATAACTGTTTTATGATTGAGTAATTAACGGTTCAAGTCGGTTTTCAAAATTTCGTGACCAGACACTTTTCAAATTTTGTGCAAAACCGTTACAAGTCATGACACTAGCAAATTCAGAATTTTAACGTTTTCTGTGACTTTTGGACTTTAAACTTGACTTGTTATGCCAACTTTAAGCATTGTTATGTGGCAGTGACCCTTTGAGACTCTCGTTATGTTATCGATAACAACTCAATGAGCCTCTTTTAAGGGAATAAGTTTCAACATATCTCGGCTTAAGAATGCCGCATGAAGATGACAGTTTAACTATTGGAATTCACTTTTATGCCGTCCAATAGAAATACATTTTTTAATATTTTTACTTGAGATACACTAAGTTAATCACTTCACCACATAATTGTAAGAATTTTATCACATATTGACAAGGTGCAAGTTGCAGTTGAGTTCAGACAAAAAAAGAAATACGGGGACTGTAATTTCAGCGGTACAACAGTGACGTCACAACTTCTTGTGCAATCCAATATTTTTAATTAAATAAATAAACTTCAATAGTTTACATCTAAGCTGAGGAAAAACCTATAAATTTAAGAGGCGGGCTGCTTAAATTCGTCGTCCACGCTGTTAAATAA
The DNA here is from genome assembly GCA_037179385.1 of Holothuria scabra. Classification (NCBI taxonomy): domain Eukaryota; kingdom Metazoa; phylum Echinodermata; class Holothuroidea; order Aspidochirotida; family Holothuriidae; genus Holothuria; species Holothuria scabra. The sequence continues at coordinate 17,794,883 of CM074192.1, read as the reverse complement.
ATATTTCAGAAATATGTTATCGGTTATTCCAATGTCCGGTATCAAGAGTGAGGGCCGTTACTATAAATGGAACTAAAGGGTCATTATTTCAATGCCAATACCTTCAACGCCCTGAAGTAGGACTATACTAGTGAGAGTGACTTATTCGTTTTCATTTCGGAATAGCGACCAATCTTTTTCTTGTTCTAAATTACGACTCTTCCAAATAATGTCTCACTCTTCATAGCATTAACCCCGCCCCTCCGCCCTCATTATTCTTTCGGAATAACAGCCCTTAGGAATAACGGTCCTCGTGCCTTACTCGTATTAACCAACCGTCTTTCGAATAAAAACAACCCTTCGGAATAGATAACGATAATCTAATACAGTTGCTTGTTCCAATATTTGTACAGTTCTTAGAACATGTCAGTTTACATGATTAATAACAAAAGTCATTGGTTATGATGCCACGGCTGGGATTCCGCATTTCCTCTGCTGAGAATTTGCGTTCCCGAAGGGACCGTTACAGATGTTAATGTCTTGTGAGAAAGTAAAGGTTTTCAATTCTTTGAGTTCTTTGATGTGGGAAGTTGTTATCGAAGGACATTCCTACCCCAATGTCAACTTGTCAAGCTTCGAAAAGCTTTATCACCAATGAGTGCACCTTGCGTCTCCATCGTCCTTAGCTCATAATAACGTGGTCTATACTACTAGGCACGTGGTAAATCGCAACTTTCTGATACCACGGGAGTCAGGAAGCTACATCCCGTACACCCTCGCACTATGCCAATGCTACTGCATGAAAGGACGTGCAGGAGTTGCCCTGAGGTACTAGATTTCCTTCCAGTAATGTGAATGGTTCTAACCTTCGTGTTGTTATGTTATATTTGACATGAAATCCGATCCCACCGTCTCCAAGGTATCTTTTTTTATCGCTACATGAAGTAACATCACACTCTCTTCCAAGTACACAGTAACGATGAATGGATAAATGTAAAACGCATGCTGCCTTACGGCAATATTGGTTCTACTGTTGTCTTTGTATCGCCGCAGTGGTGCTTTCAGATCTTTTGTCGGTCTTGGTGATACGCTCTTAGAACGAGCAGTGACACCTCGGGGTAGCATCGTGGATTTGGGGCATTTTGGTTCTAACATGGTTTTGAGTTGGAAAAGGTGACTATTGGATAAATACTGCCCTAGCAGGGTACTGCTACGAGCTTAGTAAGTTTTGCAATATCCTATGATCCGCAGTTATAATTCATTCAACGAATGAGAAAATAAGCACCTGTACTTCCATACTGGTTCATAGATCAGTGGCGAGATCTGTAGCCTGCGTAGCGCCTCTGTGGCTGACGCCCCCTTAGACTGCCGCCCCTGGTTTTTCGTAGCGAAGAGCTGAAAGAAAAGACTTCGTCCGCTCCGCGGGCTGGGAGTTCTGCGGAGCACCCGGGGATATGACACCTCTCTGACTGGACACTCAACTAGTCTGAGGTAATATCTAGAGAAGATATTTAAGCATCTTTCATCACACGTATCCAAACACGGAAGTGATCCAAACAATACAGAAATGAGCTAAGGAATATATAGCATGTCCGTGTAGGGCTTGTTTCTGGGGAGACTTAAGAAATGAAGATTGGGACATGCACGATCATTTCACGAAATTTCACAACAACATTTTGAATAAACGCTATAAAAATGAAAATACAAGCAGTTTAGGACTGTATCAGCAGGCGTGGATGTATACCTTCTTGCACTCTTTAATATTCCCGCAGTGTATCTTTTGTCATTGAAGGGTGTTGAGCGAAAATATTGTGGAATGACCGAGACCTACGGGCCTCAATGTGGATTTCCAGGAAGACCAAAGGTTCAAAAGAAGTACCGTGGGGTTTGTCGGGTACGATGATAATGAGGGTTTGCCCCAACACCATGCAAAAGATGGATCTGAATTCGGGAAAGAGCAGACCGACCATATCCATTGAAGTTACAGTAGGTCATTGAAGAAAATTTGAACTACAAATAACACTACTTAACTCTACACACACAAAAAACCCAAATCTTTTTTTAAACGTATGACATTTTTATTACCTTTTCTACACAGTAGAAGCTATTTGGAAAAATTCCATCCAAAAAGTAAAATTTCCTAGGAAGGAGCCTTCCAGCTATTTCCTGTTAATCATCATTAGCTTCAGCTTCTCCTTTTCTCAATGCATTCATGTCAGATTACATGCACTAGTGGATTACTAGCACGCGGATTGAGCGGACTAGTCGGTGTACGGCCAGCTTTTCACAACTTTCAAGTATAGGCTCATGCAATGCAGCCTGCCTAAATCTTGTCCAATGAGCTTAATAAAACAACAAATGCCAATTACGTCGAACATATAATAGGATGTACAAGGAACACGATTGACCATCAGTCGCACAGTTACTCTGCATGGTCTACTAGAGATTGTAACCTATTTCAAATATTTAGGCATTAAGCATGCTATTTAGTTTGCCTTTGTTTTTCTTCGTTAATTTTCTCTCCTCTTTGTGGGAGACCCCTTTTTTAATGTGACTACTGAAATGTAGTGCAATTTACACTAAAGCCCATATCTTCGCTACATCCCCCATAATTATAATCAGGGTCATTTCTTGTACCACCCCGTTAAAAAATATAAACACCCCCTCTCCAAATATGTTTTTAATTTTGGTACATACTTTATGATTCGTGTTGAGACAGCATAAAATTAAGCTACAGTACAACTGTTGTTTAATTTTGATTAGATCTGTTGGGATTTGAAGAATTAGGAAACAGGTTAGAGTCATACAGTATATTTGAGCTTTCAATCAAAGCATATCATCAATGGAATAGTAAGAATTCTTCCTCCCTGCAGAAGTTACTTTTTAACACATTACATAGCCTATGTAACGTTAAGGAGAAAATAACGTCACTTTTATACCTTTAGAGTTGTTCAACAACTCTAAAGGCTAGTACACATGGGTTTAACAGGGGATGGGCGTGGAGCAGAACCGAGTCAGATGTCAATGAATAAACCAAAACCGACTACAATCAATCACTGAATCAAGCCTTCGAGACTTTCCCTAAGCCCAGTGGTGCTACTTAAATAACATTAGAACGGCTGTAGCAACATCGACCATGCATCAATTGCATTCATTTGGAGAGTCAAACTATGTACAGGCCAATCTCCTCAATCCCTTGTGATCTCGGTAAATAAATCATACTTGATCATAATTCGACTGGAGAGGAAGTGTAAATCTGGAAAGGATATGAGCCATGGATTTCGATTTCAGTGGGAAGAGTTCAAGTCTGCAGATCGTATTCCTGAAGAGAACTAACGACTGACGCCTCATTTGTAACCGAGCCAAACGTACAGTTCATAGGTGATGAGGTATAGTATACAACCTTGATACTTACAACTTTGTGCAAACAAAACATATCGCACGGTGCAGAGTTTAAAGTGATCAACGATATTGTTTCCGAGATGTGTGTTAAACACTGTTTGCAGATGCCAATTGACGGAATGAAAACCTCACAGGACCCATTAATAACAGTAACCTATTTAAGAAATGACATGTTTTTACGGGCGCTGCTTGAATAGGACATGGACCTTCATGGGACCGCTATATACTGTACTGCAGACGGTACATATTCGTCGCTTGGTTCTCACTCGTTTGGCAGACACACGACCACAATACATGGATTTCTATGTCACGTGGAAGCACGATTCTATCACCTGATCTCATTCATTGTAACATTACATTTCTCCTTTGGGGTCAGTGGCGTAGCCGCGAGGGATGTTAGAACCCCCACCACATGACCCAACCTTGCAATGCAAAATAAAAAAAGCTAAAATAGCGGTTTTCTCTATCTATCCTTAGACTTTTCTCTCATGTCGGGCCCCCCCCCCCCCATGACACAATCCTGGCTACCCTGCAGTGATGCTCTTTTTAAAGGCATATTTTCATCACCTCCGACAGTTTCAATTTTCCCCACTACTTTCTTACCTAGCCCATCCCACAACAGTTCAAAACGCATTCTTATCGAGACACAGTACCCGATTGTTGCTTCGTTGCATACTCTGGTAAGCATGCAAGACCCTAGAGTGTAATTAGAATACTCTCATTGCATGTTGTGGAATGTGAACTGCTATACTCCGCATGTTTTATGTGATGTCAAACAAACAGCTATGCCAATCAGATTCGTGTACACTCCCGGTCAAATTGTAGGCTTTTTCAAAGTCCCGTTTCTCATGCTAGTCTTTCAGCACAACGTACGCTATTCTCTAACTTTAACCCTTCACCGTTGTGCTCCGGTCGGGGCATATTTGCACGCCTCGGGAGTGGGCGGAAAAGCGGACGTAGCAAGCCCCGCATCAGCTTCCGTAGGCCACTGACCCCGTGACCTTAAACTATTGTCCCTCCAGTTGTTGTGGCCGAATTTTCGGATAGCTACTCGCAGTTTCGAGCTCCGCGTGAAACAATAAAGATGGGTGACAGCCGAGCTCTCCGTATTGGTCCAAAAGGACCCAAACAACGGTAAAGGGTTAAAATAAGCCTGTGGAGTGTGCTTGCTGCAAAGCTGCTATATGCCACTGTCTCTGCGTGTGTGCACAGCCGACCGAGTGGTGCAGATGTATTTTTGATTAACCCTTCACCGTTGTGCTCCGGTCGGGGCATATTTGCACGCCTCGGGAGTGGGCGGAAAAGCGGACGTAGCACGCCCCGCATCAGCTTCCGAAGGCCACTGACCCCGTGACCTTAAACTATTGTCCCTCCCGTTGTCCTGGCCGAATTTTCGGGTAGCTACTCGCAGTTTCGAGCTCCGCGTGAAACAGTAAAGATGGGTGACAGCCGAGCTCTCCGTATGGGTCCAAAAGGACCCAAACAACGGTAAAGGGTTAAGGGAACGCAATAGCAATTGCGTTCACATTTGTGTCAAGAAGAGGCAATGTTTGCGCGTCCCTTGGGGTAACATGAGGACCCCGGCACCCGGACATATCAGAACCCATGCAATTCCAAAAAATCAGCTCCATGCCCCTCCTCAAAGTGAAAACTTCCACCTTTTAAGCTTCCTCATTTATGGCAATGTATGTCGGACTGTGATGTTGATACGGTACCTTTTAGTCCAAATAAGGCCGTCGTTTGGGTTACAATTTTGTAAAAACTAACTGACATTTGTCTACTATCTATCAGGTGCACGTGTGAATGTTTCTCAGACCATGGAGCTACCACATCGCGCTCAGATCTCATAAATATACACCATGGTTGACTAGGCGAAAATCTAATGCAAGACATAATTCCTTGTAATTTCCAACATTTTTCCACCGTACTGAATATTATTCCAAAATTTGCTAGGTCCCGAAACATTTCTAACCCATGCAACCCTCCTTGAACCAAACCAATTTATGCTAATTCCATGTTATCTCATAAAATTTTCGTCATGGGCCAACTTAGGCCATTCAAGTGCACAAACCTCTCGAGCGCTGCTGCAGAAAAAAATTTTACAATTCGGTGATACACAAACCAGCCAGGCTTCCCTACGAGAGATAGTTGGCCACCACGAAGTAAAGTACATCACCAGGCCCAGAATTCTTGAACCCTTTATACCTTGATCATGTTATTCATGTAACAAATGTGATTGTTTTGTTAGAATGTTCCCGGGATGCTCCCTTGCTCGGATCATGGAAGTACCACCTCCGAGATTACCATCATTCACGGATTGAGGAACCATGTATGCGTGGAGCCTATACGAATACCACAAGTTAACGTATTATTGCTAAGATCTACCATCCTCCGAAATGGGTTAGTTCAAACTCCCCTAAAGAGCCCTTCTTACTAAGCTTAAATTTTGAGAAGACTAATAGAAGGATTGTAAAAGGCTGCACGGTTACAGAAAGGAATTCTTTGTAGTCCCACTTTTGTTTAAAATGACATCATCGAGCGTATGTGTACTAAGATCAAACATGCAAGTTTGTTTTAACGGTTATGCACACAAGCCGATAACAATCAAAATTTAGTAATTGAAAAGTAAGGCTCACCTTTTGACCACGTCTGCGGCCTGCAAGCATAACAAGAGCGGTGCGAATAACCTCAGTCCACCATTGAACTTCATGTTTTGTTTTGTTTTTTAATCCTTCAGATAAATTACACAAAAATAAAGAACAGATAAATTTCAGACGAAAGACAAGCTGAGCGGTTAGGATCTCACGACAGTGTTGACATTACTGGTTCATAAGGATTCCAATAATTGCCTCTTTCCTTCTCCGTGGTTTAACATCCTTGCCTCTAATAACAAGAGTGAATTAAATTCCTTTTATTGGCTGTTTTGCACCATTCGAACCCTTTCGACTTGATCTCCACCCAAAATGCGACTGACAGAAAAATACTTGAACTTGTGACTTGAAAATAATGTCTAAATCGAAACTCCCCCTCTCGAAATAAAAGTTCCGGATTATTCTGTAAACTTAAACAGGGAACGTTTATGGGAGGTTAACTTTGGTTTTCAACTGCACCGCTGATTAGAAGCTGTAACAGTAGCTCAGCACCTGCGATATCTGGTCCATCGTACGTGACGTCACAAAATTACATCCCACATACGTAACAGAACGAGAGCAAATGAGCTTCCAATCGTAACTCCAGTAAAGTAGTTTCCTTGACAACGTAAACTTTAACTTTCATGAATGACACTCAAAAAAGATTCATTTTGTTCCGTCTTTTCATTTTTACATGCGAGTCCTTGCTGTTACTTGCTTACCGTCTGCCCGTCTGGAAAGGTTGCTCGAGAGGAGCTATGAAATTGTAACATATGCCCAAGTTGGTCAATCAAACTCCATGATCAAATAGCACCACTCAGCGTATTATGTAATTTGTATAGGAAAGATATGACCGAGCGAATCTATGAGTGATCACTTGACCTCACACTGTGCACTCATGAAGCTGACAAAATGTCATGACTGTGAACACGTTAATCACTGTCGGTTCGCTGAAGTCGAAGCAAGTTGGTGGCAACATGGACAAGGATTTTGATATAATTGGTGCGCCAGTACCACGAATTCCATACCAGAGGGAAAACCAACATCTGTGCGGTTGCTGCAGCTCGTGAATGAAGATCTTCAACTTAGCTGTGTTTTTGTATCAACTTACAATATGCACATCGTTTAGCTACCATGCCCTCGCTTGTCCTTTTTACCTACTTGTACACTTCAATGGGTCCACTTATAATTTGTTTACAAATCGGTTGCAGCCTTTCTATCAAACGTTTAAGACTTCCAGGGATCCGCTATGTGAGGTCGAGAGAATAATCACACAATCCATTCTTGTTTTGCCTTGAGACACTATGGTTAGCTGATAAACTCGCTTTGCTTCCTCCCTTTCAGTCCGATATCTTGACTCTCCCTGTTTACTTTTTAAGTTCATTTTCTTTATCCTTACATTGTTAATGCAGACAAATGCAACAATTTTGTAAAGGACTTAAACTGTGTCGAAAATTGTTAGACTGTAGCTTATCTTCTGTCGTTTCAAACTCTTCCAACATTGACAAGAAGATTTTGACGTTTTGAACTCCCTAATCATGGGGTTGACCTGAGACTGAAGTAGGCCGACCACAGTTCAATCAATGACTATTTGAAAGCTTGGTATCTTCATTAAGCTAATATTACTTGCAGTAATCAGTAGCTTGATCGTTAGTCGAATCACTTATCTCCATTTTCCAACTGCTATATGCTATTCTTTGACCCGTTCACGTAGCCTATGCTATATAGTGACTGTTTTAGCTAGCGGGTAGTATCGTATCAAAAGTCATTTGGAGAGCAAGGTACCTTGAAAAAATTTGAGAAGGGCACCTCGAAGGCTCAAAGTGGCACCTTTTGAAAGAACTCTCTGTAGAATGGGAATGTAGAACATACCCACGGTACTCCCCGCCTAGCTGTCACTACACACTATATTATATATATAGGCTATATATATATTGTAGGGGTTTCAAGGCCCATGTAACCAGGGAGTTGCCAGGAACAACTCCTTGATGTAACTAACGAGCTAATAATAGAAAAACGTTAACTGGTCACCAAGGCGAAAATATGGAATTTGTGGGTTGGATTTGAAAAGAACTGCAATATGCTATATCTGGAATAGTAAGGGGGAAAGTCTGAAGGTTATCGAATTTTCATAATTGTCTGCACGCGTCAGCGCCAATCAGTCTCAATGGTGTCGCCCGGTTTGCCATAGTCTTTTGAGCAGGCACACAGTTGTGACAGCCTAGGTTTGTGTCTAACCCAGTCACATGCACGCCTCTTGTTTATGTTCACCCCTTTCTTGGAATGTCTGGGTCTTCACCTCGAAAGGCCTAGCTATTTCTCCCGTTAATAATCAACAAATCTATGCTGATGTTATGCTTTGGGCGAATAAAGATTGATATTGCTTGAAAGTCCTCATAACTAAAATGTTTATAATTATCAACCGATCGCTTGTTGAGTACGGCCCGTTCAATTTTTCAGTCTTTATATCTGGCCATTTCAGTCAAAAGGGTCTCGCAATTCAGTTGGCCAAAACCTTGCTGAATCGGACAGACTTTGATGCCTCAGTTGGACAGAGATTATGCCCTGGTTCGGGATGTGGATTCGGGCAAAATGTCACCCTCCCCCCTCCCATGGGGAAGAAGAGTCCCGTATGGCCATGCCCATCCCTGTCCTAAACGAAATCAGGATAGGTTCCCCGGTGAAAATATCTCTTAAAACAGCCTGGATGTCTGATACTCTGATCCTAACTTAACTACTTTTCAGATACTTTTCATTTTTTCATATCGTCAATACTATCTTTTTATCTCTGGTGCCTATTGTTCATTTTTCATAACTTTTGTAATTAGCCCATTAAAAACTGCTATTTTTAGTTTTGGTATGGGAAAAATTGAAAATCCGTTCACTTGCAAATGGGAGAGAAGACAACGTAGTGTTCAGACAAACTCGATGCAGATTGTCAACTCCCAAACGGCAAGGAGACCCTCCTCCGAGCAGGGAGTTGCAACTTGCTGCTCCGAGTAGGCCTAACAGTTGAAACGTAAATGCACCCCTTACCATGCAGCTGCTACCTGAACAAAATACTAGCTTCATGCTTTTCGTACTGCTGGTTTCCTATACTTGAAATTCTTCGAGTGTGACCATTATGCCAATGTGAGGCATGGAAGGGATGGCAGTATTGCCATTTATAGTATTAGTAGTTCGTCACAGCAATGATCTCCGATGACGCGACTTGCTTCCCAACTTGTTGTGCGCGTTTGCAGATTCTAAGGCTAATTCTCTCACGCAAACGACAATTTTAGTATTCCACAGAAATTCCCAATTGGAACAGTTCTTTCAATAACAGCTAGCTCAAAAAATATGGAGTACTGAATTTCATATTAAAAAGCACATAGGCCTACTTTATGGAGAGTGTTTTGATTACACATTGGGGTCTTATGTACTAACCCTAAAGCAATAAACTGAGATGGTATGTCAGGATGTAGATGAATTTTACACAGATGTGGGAGGGGCTTATGTAAGTAGATTAGGAGAATTGGAACTGTTTGGGATGAGAGGACCGGGGTCTTCAATGTAACGGCGGTATGCAATCACCAGACCACTGATAATCCGGTGCATAGCCCGCGGAGCGGGAGGACGGGCGAAATTTTCTTTTTTCATTCTATTTGCTCATCGCTACGAAAAAACGGCAGCTTATTTACAAAGGTCTGAGCAGTATCCAGTTTGTGATCAGATCATTTAAGCACAGTGCATGTCCTGTAATATGAGCTGCGGTACTCTTCATTTTTTAATTTTCTGTCAATCAGAGGGCTATGGCAATTGCCATTTTCTGTAAAGACTACTACAAAAATTGCAGTAGTTTGGAGTGAGAATTGACTGCCTTTAAACCAGTGTTCTAGTCGATTCCGAAAAGTCCAGGTCACGAGTACATCTTTGAAAATTGGGACTTAAATCTCCATCCAACCTTATCTCATTTAACCACAGATATGGTCTTTTGAAACCAAAGTCTACGTTAGCTCGAAAGACTGGACGCTGTACATAGGAAATATCAGTTACGGTCGTTTTTAAGAAGAGGCGCGTTTTACAAGCGCAACCATATCCCAACGATTGTGCGTGATAGGATGACTTCGGTGGGGAATCTATTTTCCTATCGTTGGAACCACACAGTCCCCCTATCATATCCTATCAAACGATTGTGAGGAACAAATTTTCAATTTGCAATGGACTTACGTAACGCTATGTTTTGCAGAGGAGGCTTTTAATGAAAGGATTGAGGGCGCAATCCCGTTATTCAATTGTGCCAAGAATGTAATATACTTTAGTTCCGTGTAGCATAACCTCTGGCTTGATATCACAAAACATAAGACCCCAAAGAGTGTGTTTCTATATTCCCCAGCACCTCGCACGAAAAGCATCAAAATAATCTTACTTTGAACTTAATTTTTCATACCACCTGTGCTTGTCTTGAAAGGACCAAAATTTCTTTCGAATATGCAGAATCTATAAATAAGCTACATAATTCCCCAGTTCCCAACATCCCACACATCCCCTTTTCCTTTATCTTAGAAAACCCTCGACAGCCTCGTTTCACCAATCATCACTGATTTTTCATCGTATCAATTGATATTGCCATGGAAGTACTGATAATACTTTCAGCCGAGTGAATATCGCGGAAAACGTATATGAGGTATGAGTCTTACCATCACACGCATGTTGGTGTATGTATAACCAACAACTCCCTGGTATAACCTGCGAGACGGTTCAGTTTCGTAAGTTCATGTTAGGCAATCAATGCCTCTTTCTGAAGGCAATGTAAACATACTCCTTGACCACGCATAGTCGAGTAGTGTAACACTCGGACTCGGAGGAGTGTTTAGCAAAACTCTAAAACCGTGAACCAAGTTTTTTTTTTTGTAAAGAAACGCCTCTGATACAGCCAGTCCCCACAGCCACCAAAAGTCGCTTCTTTTCTAATTTGAGTATGCATGACGTCACAGCCTTTGCATATATAATTAGCAAAAACAAACTGTTTTCAAATCCAAATTTCGACATGAAAAACACATAATCTTACAAAATCATCATTAAAATTAATAGAGAACACTTTTCCGATAGTTTCGCAACATTTTTGAAGTATTTTATACACAAAGCAATGAATTTGAGACGTTTTTTGAACTCGTAAAAACAGTTTTCATTCTGTTCGGAAAATCTGGTTTTTTCTCGAAAACAAGTTTTTTGGCATGGTATGCCAGAAAGAGGGTACATCAGAAATTTCCTTATCCACCTAAAAAATCTAACATTACCATGAAATATTTCTGAATACGGTCAGGTATTCGCAAAGTTTAGAGCAGGTATTGACACTGCCTTGCACCGTACGTAAAAAGTCCAATTTCCCGTACTGAGGTGTTTGCATTAGTTGCGCGAAAATGGAACTACACCGAGCGAGAAAATATCCTCCACATAAGTATTAATCATGTTAACCTCGTCGAGTCTTCCTTTACGTTTGATTTACATATATATAGCAGGAAAATTACATTGAGAGTCAATTTTTGAAAACCTTGTAACGATTAAGTGGCTACCGATGCAAGGGTTATAGTGATTGTATCTTAAGAACGTCAGTACCTTGAGTCGATCACCACAGTGTAATACAACGTACGACACGATGTACAACACCTATTAATTGACCGACTCATGGTAACCTTTTGACCTACATGGCCATACACTTTGCACGTTACCACATTATATACAATCAGTAAATCACAGTTATTGTACTAGACTCATAAATTATTGCAAACAATAACATGACAAAAAATTGTGGCATTAAACTAGACAATAAAGAGGTAAAATGGAGGGATATTGGAATGTATAGTTCTCTTGTAAGGCTTGTTATAGTGAACTCTGGGGTAATTAACGCTATACAGTCAGTCCTTATCCTTAGGTGGTGAGGTCGAAGAAATGAAGCCTTGGATCAGAAACACTTTGTTTAGTAATAAAAGTTGTGAACAGCATGTGGAACTAGGTGGGTGTTAGGTTTTTTTAGGCAACTGGGTACTCAGTACATAACCCCCACCCCCATACACAACTGGAGGCATATCAACTGAGAGTCCAAGGTAACAACAGGCCATCAAGTTAATTCAAGTTAGTGACAAAAACTTTGACTGTAATATGCCATTACTATATGAAGCAATTGCTACATTATTCATCTCTCCTCTGCTCAGTTAGTGGTGTAAAATGACAACAGTTTATACTTCAAATGAGAAGGCAGTCTCAGAAGAACATATGAGATTCCATCCATCAGAATTAACAGCTGATGATACAGGACACAAGTGCACAACCAAAATTCTTAAGTCAGTAAATTGGCATTTTGCTTGGTTAGAGAAAAATTGTCCTGTAGGATACACTGACTCAGAATCCCATTTGTGCCATTATACAAGAAAAGGGTATATAGCAATGCAAGCTCTAATCTTGACCTTAACCCCCAAATGGGCCTAGAGCACTAGTAGGTGTGGGCTATAACTAGCAATTACATTTCAACAGGAACAGGCTGAGAACTAAGGCACAATTAATTCATTTGTGTAGAAATATGATTCAGCACAACAGCACAAAAATATGGTAAGTAAGAAAACTGAGAACACTGGCCCAGGCAAAATAATAAACAAAAAAATCCTGAAACTGATGGAGCTCTTATAGGTGCGCATTCCATATACTCTAAGTATATTCCTCAAGTCATTTCCCTTTTGAAAATTCTTGGCTTTGTCTGGTAGAACCATATGAAAGAACCGACAGGCTGGTAAAGTGTATGTGTAAATAAATGGCTATAGGGCCTAGGCTATATCAATTGTTTCATGTAGCCGGCAATACCTGTAAGTGTAACACTAATATGCCTATTTTGGTTCTTCATCTTCATCGTTGGTACTGTACATTGCTCCGATTCAACTCACAAGGTGCATATGACACAATAATTTTGTGCTACAGGCCTCTTATTTTTTACAAGCTTTTTTCTGGAATGGAAACTCACTCATACAGCAAGCAAGGACTAGTAAAGTAGTATCTGTATGATGATCACAGATCATCAGTACACATTCATACATTCACTATGTACCATAGTGTGCAGTTTTAGCATGCATAGGCCAAGGCCTAGTATAGACTAGGCCTGTCTGTAAAATTTTAATGTTATTTGTTAGTGGTTTAAAACCTTAAAAGGGCATACAATATGTTAGTCGTATTAAAATTCACTTTATTACTTGGCATAATGACTAAAATAGTATCCTAGTTAGCAGCCTAGAATCAAAAGACAATGACAATTGTTTACCATATGTTGACCATAACGTTACCGCCTTGTGCGATGCTCTACGTGGCCAAAAAGTGCAAAATACCAACTTGCAAAAACGGAGGCGGAGTTTCCATTTTAGAGGATGACGTCACAAGCCTCATTAACGCTTACAGCGAGGCTTGACTGGATACCAAGTATGGAGGACGACGTATGCCCTAGGGTCCAAATTAAAGTGCCAAACCTCTCACCCCAAACTACAGTTTTGGTACCAGGGTACTTTGACTGACAGCTAATTCAAACATTGCAGAGCACCAAAGCTTATATTACACAGCATGAATGGTACTGAGTGTTTTGATTATATAAATTGAGTTTTTCTTCACTCACCTTGAAGCAATAAAATGAGATTGAATGTGAATGAGCATGAATTTCAGACAATTGTGGGAGGGGCTTAAGTAAGAAGGTTGGGCGGAAGAATTGGTACTGTTTGGCGTGAGAGAACTGGGCCTTTAAATTGAACTACAGCAGGCTAATGAAAGATGCAAATGCGGTCACTTTTGTTTTTAGTTAATTGCTTCTCTTCGACTGTCCCCTCTTGATCTACTTTCATTGTTTACATGACGGTTATGATATAACTGTATGCATTCATATTCCCGAAGATGTTCGTTGAAGACCCCTGAATCAATTCCAATTTCCTTTGTCCCTACAATTTTTTATCATTTTTTAGACGTGTAGTACCGAATCCGTTGCTTTAAGTGCGATAATATGTTTTGTTTATCACCTAGATTAGAAGTAGGTTAGGGTAAACGACCGAACGAGACCAACAGGAAATAATCTTACATGTGCAGATCCAAAGGAATATCAGGCTTTCTCAAAAAAGGGGAAGTGGATTAAATAAGTATTCCTTGATCTTAAAATTCGTTTTTTTTTTTATTAGACCTTTCTTAGGAGATCGTTAGGTCGAATTTTGATGAGACATGTCTGACAGTGCGAACTCGCCCTTATACTATCCAATTCCCTTACTCTAGGAATTGTCTGAAATTGTCTGAAGTTCTGAAGTGACTCTTGATGGCGGACACGTCCCTACATATGAAGGCTTCCACAGGAAATTGCATCGATATTATGGTCACTCAACTTGTTGGTTCCAGTCAGTTTGGGAGATACCGTTGTTAAGAAATGATTTTCATGCATTCGGGAGAAAACACTGTTGTAGGTGAAGTTTGTTTAAATTTTACCATGATGTTCTGCGATTTTGCACATCTTTAAATTTTAAGCAATCTAGGAAATAGAAATTCTGGCATTTTTAGAAACCTTTGTTGCTAGGAAAATAAAAAAGAGATAACTAACGTATAGTATGTTCGGTAGTTCACTGCACAGTTTTTGAACTATCGATCAATTTGACCATATATTCTTTGTCCTAAGATTAAATAATGGACTCGGTAGCAGCCAAATTTTGTGCAATGTTTTCTATACAGAAGAGTAGGCAAGTAAAACGTGACGCTATACACTTGTTTGCATTAACAGGTCGGTTGTTGAAAGTACCTTGTGATCTCGCTTTCTAAATGCTCTCACACTTGCTCTCGAACAGGGGATAAGACCTGGATCTGACCCAACCTTCGAGATCAACTTTGTAGCGTAAAAGCTCTACACACAAGATCAGAGCAGGAGAATTTGATCTACACCCGGGACAGACCAGATGTCGTGTGGAAGATCCAAAACTGTGTGTGAAAGCTCGCAAGATCACCTTTCTTCAACAGAAATATAAATGAACATAAAGCGCTCAACGGCCAAGTAGACAACACTATCCTAGGGTTCATTACATAATTTCCTGTTTTGATTGCTTTATTGGGGCTTAAATTCACTGAAGAAGATAAAATGTACCTCAAGTCAAAAAAAATCATAAAGATATATGTAAAACAGCCGAAAAGTAAATTCTAACAGTCCAACTCCAGTCTTCACAGGACATTCTGGACTGTTAGAATTCATTTTTCATGCTGTTTAATATATTTTTTCGACTTTTTTTTTTTTTTTTTTTGGCTTGCGGTACATATTAGGTGTGGAAGCAAGATTTGTAGGGGAAAATCTGTTCGCCCCTCTATAGGTCAGTTCTCAATTGTAAAAGTGGTCATTGGGTGAACGATATCTTTTTATTTGAACTTAATGCAATTGCACTCTAAAATCAAAAGAGTGAACTTAGTCACTCTTTGATAGAGTGAATAGTGTGAATTCACTCCATCAGAGTGATAATTCACTCTAAGAAGATTGAAATTCACTCCAAAAAGAGCAAAATTCCCTTAAAACGAACGAAGTTTCACTCTTGGTGGAGTGCGTACAGTGATCGCTCTTTAACAAGAGTGATCATTGCAGGCACTCGTGAAAGAGTGAACTTAACCTCTTCTTGTAGAGAATTTCACTCTTTTTGGAGTGAGTTTCACTCCTCTTGGAGTGAATTTACATTTTTCACTCTATCAAAGAGTGAATAAGTTCACTCTTTTACTTTTATATTAGAGTGTGGGTTTGAAGAGGTATAGACACTAGGTGCTTAAAATGTCAATGCTGTGAACGTGCCATGGAAAAGATGAATCCTCATTTTCATCTAAAAGCGATTATCTCCCGAATTGCCTGCGGTCAAATCGTTTGTTTTCCCTTCATTACGGAAAATCAGCCCTTTCCATAGAAGCTCGCTTCGAGGACGCATTATGCTTGTCTGACCATGGAAGTACTACCTCGGGCTTTTGTTTCATACACCATTATAAGTGTTACTAAGGCCTCTCGTTGTACCCCGGTACTATTCACCTTACTGAACAACTGAAACAAAGTGTGATTTATGCCAAGTTACTTCATAGGCAAGAGACTTTTGTGTGGATGGAATCTTTGAATGATCAAGGAAGACACCGCTTGTTCAAGTCTTATACCAGGCGGTCCACCTACTACAATAATATTCTGTTTCCCGGTACACTTACTAAAAATTGAACATGCTAACGGATGTGCAGAAGGTTTTACAATTCATAAAACAGTGAGAAGAAAGAAATTTACGATGAACAAACAAATGAACCGTGTATGTTTATTAGTCAGTTAGAATGTCGTTGGCTTCTGACAAGACCACACATTTGCTGTAAAAAGTTCATCCTCGTTGATTTCGTTTGCTCAGTTGTTTTTTCATTACTTCACGCCATGTATTGATTATACTTCTGGTTTATCTGACTAATATATTATACACATCTGTGAAAACTTTAAAAACGTTTGATCTTCCTTCTATTTACATGAAGAGGAAATAACCCATGGATGCTTACGATTGCCTGGTAGTTACTACATTATATTTGTGCGCCCTGCCGACGCATGTCTGCAATGATTTTCTCTACACACGTGCATTCCAGCGGTAACGTATGATCTGACGTTCCGTCGGGGGATGAAACATGCCCTCCGCCCTCGTAAACAGTAGTGAGAGTTGCCAAGAGAATGTCGGACTTAATTTAGACTTAGTTTTGGGTGTATAATTTCATATAAATGAGATCAAATCTGTCACTTGATGTAACAATAGATCAGTACTAAAGCTTTGGTGTGTGCGTATGTGTGGGTATGTGTGTGTCATAATCGTATCCTGGCAGACATTGCCATTGACGAAATAAACGCTAAGTGAAACTGTATCCCACAATCCGTTGCAATTGCTATTTGGAAAACGACCAATGATGGACACCTGAATAACAGACGTAAACTTCAAAATACCAGTCATGTGACGAAAGGTAATTTTATATGACATATATGTGCATGTGCACGGTATTGCCCCTTCCTCTTTCGCCTTTCCGCCAGCAAAAACTACGCTTAGCTAAAATAAGGATAATTTTAATCAAGGAGAATGTTCGACGGGTCTTTTAAAGGTCCGTCCTTCCTTTGCATAGTGCTCCTCGGGAAATAATACCACACAAAACACAATAAGGCAAAACAAGTAGCATGCTAGCCCATTTAGGCTTTAGTGTGCAATATAACGACTGTTAACCAGTTAACCATGGACGTCGATTTGGTGGGGAGTCTCTTGCTTACTCTTTTGAAATACAACTATCGACATCAGTCTTCTCACATTGTAACAGGAGGGACCATGCCTCACCCCGTCCCCTCACATTCGAGTAAGGATTGACGGGCATGTTTGAAGACGTTCGTTACGTTGTTGTTTGTCATCTCATCTGATATTGATCTCAGCTCCCAAATTTCAGACCTTGGTTTAACTTTGGACCAAATTAGGTTACAGGTGACCATCTTGGGGCTTCAGTAGACTAACAAAGAGGTGTGTAAGGAGGTAGCGTCCCATCGTCACCAATTCACCCTACCATAGTTCCCCAGTTAGAGTTGCCATTGTATTCATGCTCTTGAATAATATTGTAGAATGGGCAAACTTATTTCTTGAAAAAACTGTGGTTGACATATCCACTTTGGAACAAAATGTTAATTTAAGTTCAGATTTTGTTTTTCATTTTGTGTAAGCTTCAAAACATGAAATGAACAATGTTAAAATATCACTTACATACAAGACGTAGGAGGACAAATGCCAGAAAATCGAAATTGTTTTCCCGGGTCGCAGAAGGAGGTCGTGGGGTGCATTTGTCACCTGGGATGTATTTTGCACACCACTGATATAGAGGAACAACGATCAGACACAATCACGACGAGAAACGAAACACTCATTTAACAACTTTGGACAGTTTTCGAGAAAGGAATGTTCTTTGTACTGTGTTAAGTTATCGTGCGAAACGTAAACATACAGTCCCTTTTAGTCATTGATGTTCTAAACTGAGAACAAGGCTGTAGGCCTATATGTTGAATTTGATTACATATTTCGTCGCGTATGTTTCTTTTTATTCGATGCGCACGGTTTGTGGGGATCAAGTGTGCCGAAATCATTGAAATAGACTTACCTCGTTTGTTGGCTGGAAGATAATTTGCGCCCTTGTTTGTTTGGGATGCGTATGATTTATTATGTATGTAGGCCTACATGTTACTTCATTTCGCAGGAAACATTCGGAAATTGAGTTCAGTCGGGTTTGTAATGTCTTTGCAAATTACCATATTTTCGGGCATGCAAGCCTCTGAGTTTGATCCATTAGAGGGCTGCTCAAACACGTGTGATCCTGCAAAGTTGGATGAAACATATGTACTTTGTGGTAGTATGTTTACATAGGCCTACGATGAATTGCTTGATCTCATCTTCCTTTGAACTGTTCAAGTTCAGAAAGGATTTTTGCCTGTTAGGAAAGTCCAATGGTTAATCTTCTTCCATTTTCATGTTATCCACTGTTAGTGGTACATTTTTTATGGAAATTTTGTGATAATTTTGCAACTGCTCATTTTAATTGGAATATTTTATTTCAAAATTGCTCAAAAACTATTGTTTAGATCTTTCTCACAAGCCCGGTAAATGTCAATCTGCGCGGCTGTCGGAGGCCGAGGTTGCGATTTAAGTAAATCTGCACTCTCCGCGCCAACCGAAAATGACGCTCCGTAAAGATAATATTTCGGAAATTCATCCGCTCCCTTTTCTAAATTTCTAGATCCGCGCCTATGTTTGTTATATCGTTACCATGGTTACACATGATTTGGAAAAGCTTTTTACCCACGGCGACAACTGTTTGTCTACCCTCCCGTCCTAACATTTCTTTTTTTCGTCTTTTACAACACTTGGCTTTCACGGTAAAGTTGGATAAATGAAGACATACTATGAAAGAAAGTAGGGAGACATCATTATTTTGACGCCTACCGTCGATACCATCCATACCAGGGAGGCAGAAATATGGGAACGAAAGTGCATGTGATTTTGACATGAGTTGTATTCGTTCCCGTCATCAGATCATAAGCTTGCAAAAACGAGGACATATATCAGAAGTATCGGCATGAAACATTGTTTTGGTCCACACACTCCCAACTCCCACATTTTGCCTCCCATAATGGCTCAACTAGTTGTTTTAATATATAATCTTGTAATATGTTTGTAAGCGCATTGGTAAAAAATTTATAATGGAGCTATGCTATACGAACCATGAAGCAAAAGTTATCCGAAAGGAATTGAATATCTCTGTTTAGTTGTATCAAAAGTAAGCAGACACATTAACCCCTAACAACAGTGTATTGAATATCCGTTGTCGTCAATTTTGAGGTCGTGGGAAAACTTTTGATTGGGGATGATTATAAAGGAAAATCGCTCCTATAAAGAGTTACAAAAGATAAATTGCCAAATGAGTTGAATTTCATCATTTTCTGTAGGCAATCTTACGGTATTTTCTACAAATGCTCTAAAGATATCTTACAGAAATATTACTTATTTTACAGCTTCTTTGCTCCTTATTGAAAAGACTGTTGATTTTATTTGTACTATAGTTTTTTTTTTCTCTTTCCTACTTTTTTACCTTCCGGTAAAGTGGACCCTATACTTTCCTCTTGCCCCTACCTAAAGACGCCTATGGAAACACATACAGAAGCACTGAATCGTCAATGAAATCCCGATGAAAAGAAAACAAACGGTCAACGTTTTTATTCCTTACTTTAATGGACTAAAAGTAATTTCATTAAACTAAAAGTAATTTCATTACTTATTTATTCCAGGAGAGCGATGAGAGACAGTTGTCTGTTTATTTCATGCCTTGAGGGCTGAAGTTGAAGTACACAAGTGTGCACATCGGCTTGCCAAACGCCGGAACAGAAATAACCATCTCAGAGGTCAGTCCCCCACTTCAAAAACAACGTTTGTTGTTTTTATCCACAGTTGCTATTTCGGAAGAATTTAATCTTCCTCAAAAGGTGTATTTATAGACAAATTTTGGTGCTTAAAATTTTTAATATTTTTGCTGAATATGTAAGACACGTTCAGCGTGGGTAACGGAGATAGATCTTGATTCATATGGCTGAATAAACCAGAGACTGAATTACGTCAAAATACAATATAGCTGACGCCACCTTAGACTTAAACGTCATATGCTACAACGAAGCCTGATGATATCATATTTCAAGTATTACAAATATACCTTATCAAAGATGTATTACAACATTTTATTTTTCATAACTATCCCCTAAAATTAGACGGTAATACAGGCAGGATAATCCGCCTGGAGAAATTTATAGCTATATTAAACCTATCTGATGGCACACACCAAAATTATTACGGTGATATTTTAAAACTTGTTAAAAACTGCATTTTTTAAATATAATGTATGTATGTGTCATGTATACTTTGACTGTAATCACCGTAGGAATAGATGCACTTTAAATTTTGACAGATTTATGTATTACCGTACAGGGTTCTTTAACATAACCGTCAGCCTACAAAAAGATGAGGGAGGGATGGGCAGACCGCGGGCGGAGGACTCAGTCATTTAATTTCCGAGGAGTGAACTTTTTTACGATTGCTTTGAATATCTCAAGAAAAAAGGTCATGGCCGGCTCGACATAAACCAATTGGTTGGAAACTGGGCCGTAAAATCCTAACTCAAGAAAGCCCAAGACTGAAAATTTTGGGCGATTTACACCCTACTCCCAGATACTCTAACCCGTCCGCACTCGGCAATGCATAGATTTGCTTAATTTCTCTGTGGTTCTCTCTCACGTGATAATGATACCAAAAACGAGGGGTATCTGAAAGAGGCTTCAGGAGTGGCGCCTGCATCTTGTGGGCTATAGCGTCTCGTAGGGGAAATGATCCTATTTCGTAAATGACCTACATCAATTAGCTCCAGTCTCCCATCAATAATTTTGATTTTGCTCACCGAAAATCTGATTCTTCAATAAAACTACCTCCTTACAAACAGATGAAATTGTTCAACTTTTCTTCAGTTTAAGCCTCACATACTCCCAGATACTCTAACCCGTCCGCACTCGGCAATGCATAGATTTGCTGAATTTCTCTGTGGTTCTCTCTCACGTGATAATGATACCAAAAACGAGGGGTATCTGCAAGAGGCTTCAGGAGTGGCGCCAGCATCTTGAGGGCTATAGCGTCTCGCAGGGGAAATGATCCTATTTCGTAAATGACGTACATCAATTAGCTCCAGTCTCCCACCAATAATTTTGATTTTGCTCACCGAAAATCTGATTCTTCAATAAAACTACCTCCTTACAAACAGATGAAATTGTTCAACTTTTCTTCAGTTTAAGCCTCACATAATTGAAATAATTCACATAATTGTAACTAAACATTCCTTTCCAATTTCTCTACAATAGATTTCAGATAAAATGGGCAAAGAACAAACTTTGGGTTCCGTTCCCCGACTGAATCACACTCACTTTTAAAATGGACCATATTGCCGCCATGCATGAGTGATGTATCCTTCCGAGCGGACGAAGTTTTTCCCTTCAGCTCACCGCTACGAAAATACCGGAGGGCGGCACTCTGGGGAAGTAAGTTAGTTAGTTAGTTAGTTAGTTAGTTTCCAACCTATGTCAGTTCCAGATATTCCAAATATTTTAAAAAAAGAAAAAACTTATTTTGCAGAAATTCCATTTTCTTCGGGTGTCTTACACTCCGCAAGATAACTCAAACGAATTTCATTCTGTATACTCGACATTCTAGTTAATCTTGCTCTCGAAAGGTTCACAAAAGCGTGTAACGTTTTATTCCCCTCATTAAATCTGAAATTTTATAGGTTCCAAATTTTTCCCAATCTAAGCTCCTAACTTTTACAGGTTGGTTTAAAAAAGGCAATAAGGAGACCTTCCATCTGTGGGTTTCATGAAAACTTGGCTGCCCAACGAACTGCAGACGCCCTACAATATACATCATGTTGCCAAAAGGAATGACCTATTCAATTAACGTCAAAAATTTCTCAAAAACTCCTGATTTATTTCAAAAAGATTCAAACATTCAAATGGTCCTCTTTTAAATCTATAACAACAGATCAAAGTGGACGAGGTTTCGTCTCGCTTCCCTCGCCACGACTTCCTCTTACCCCGCCTTCGGCATCAAGTTGCCTTTATCGGGGCTGACAGTTTCTACCCGCCCTGTCAATGAAGTCTAGGGCTACTCTGGGAGGCCTATCAACTTTACTTCAAATTTAGTTCGAAAGTTATAAGCAATACTTATATTAACTATTATCAAACTGTGAAATGTGATGAAAAGTGACCCTGGGACTGAAGTCCTTTTTGTCTCAACATGTTATGTAGTGTGCACGGTGATTTTGTTAGCTTAGACTAAAATGCCCATCATATACTTATGATGACAGATAAACCAAATATAATTTATTCATACCTTAAGGCGTCAAAAACAAGCAAAATGAATCCTTTTAAATGTTATGCTACAATTGATGCACAAGGTCTCTTAGGAATGTTAAGAAATCATTTAAAATTTCCTCGGGGAGGAACCCGATGAAGATATCCGTCTGAATTCGTTTCGTTCTGATCACGTTTTTTAATGAAATGACATCTTAAGTAATATCCTCTCTATCTTTAACGTCATATATAATTGCCTTCAGCATCTACAGATATAGATAAAACTGTTATTGCTTTACGGCTTTTTACTCTTCCCTGAAGAAAGCTGAAAAAAATTCTGTCAAAAGCAGTCTTCTGTTTTCATTCCAAATGCCCAAACAGATAGCCTATATGAGCGCCGTGGATGTTGTAATAAGGTATCATAAAAGATGACTGCATGTCTAAGGGTGCTTTTACACTTGATCCGGGTCTGATCGCCCGATGTTATCAGCGTATCGAATTACGTGTATGGCTTGATCCTGGTGCATTTACACTTGTCTCGTACTCTGATCCTCCTCTATGCTGAAGCGGAAGTCGCATTACGAAATACAGGCACACGAGCGTGCGCACCAAAGTGTAAACAAAAAATAGACCCTGTACATGTACCATGAATACCGTACCTTGCCTCACCGTTGATCCGGCGAGCATTTACACTACAGATTTGATCGCCTGCGCGGGGTTTGATCCTCCCCCCTTACTAGGATCAAAATCGGGCGATCAGATCCGGATCTGATCTGCGTTTATACTACAAATTTGATCTCGAGCAGTGGATCAGACCCCGCGCAGGCGATCAGATCCGCATCAAGTGTAAACGCACCCTTACATAGCAGCAGGCCTACCGTGTTGTACCCTGCTTCATGCGTGTGCGTGTTGTATTCTTTAATGTAAATATTTAAATGATAAGAACGGTAACCCCAACTTGAAGAAGTGCAGTAGACTGTCCTGTTGAATGGTTGGCTGCTGAGAGTCACGTGACAACATTTCTTCTCTCAAATGTGAAATTTACCAGAGGTAACTGTTTGGTTTACCTTGATGAAACCATAAAATATTATGGAAAATAGCTTGAAGAGAAATACGAAGGAAATTGTGATATTTTGCTGCTGCTTAAAACAAGTTTGGGTGATCGCTCTTGACCCTTAAACTTATACAGTACGAATATGTAATGGCTGCATAATCGCTAAATTACTGAATAACGGCAACTCCACATACACCTTTCTCTGTACCGATAAACAAGGCTCCTCGTTCCTTGAACATTTCACTTTTTTAGAAAAGATACCGTAATCACAACAACTGCAATTAGTCATAAAATACTTAATCCACATGCGTACCACTTAGACCAATATGGGAGGCTTCCCCCTGGACCGAGTTATGTCGATGTTCCCCAGGTTCACTGTTCCCGAGGTTCAGAATTCCCGAATGTTGGTAACATCCGGCCGCACTCCGGGGAACATCGAGCCCCGGAGATAACGAACGTTATAACCATATAGCCAAATGCACTGATAAATACGAAAACGGGGAACATTGAATCCCGCCCGGCCCACTCCAACAACCAGTACGATCTTGAATTTCTGCTAAAGTATAAGCTCTTTTGAGGAAACTTGTGTCCTACATAAATCATGCTCAAAGCAGCTGAAGTCACACTCCAGTTCCCTTTGACTCATTATCTAACCAACGTTATCCTCATAATGAGTGAAACGGGAGAACGCATAACAAAGTTGATTCCTACACCTGTTGCCAATTTTTATCTGTTCTTTTTGGAGTTCGAGTACTGGCAGGGTCATACCGAAGACTTAGAATGGAAATTACTGCCATTGTGCCTAGTGCTTAGTATAGCAACGAGGTGGGGAAAACAAGTCAGTGAGCCACAACTGGAAAAGGGGTCGTGGCTAGCCCCCGGGACGGACGATTTTTTCGTCCAGCTCATCGCTACGAAAAAAATTAATCTGAGGGGCGGCAGCCTAAAGGGGACTGCAGCCACAGGGGCACTGCGCAGGCTAGGTCGTGGCTGGCTCGACTTGGTTTGAAGCAGAAAAAAATCATTTAACTAAATCCTATTTGGTACTCAAATCAGGGAGTTGCAACCTGTCCAAAATACCTCTCAATCGATTTTCTACGCAGCTTTTACACATACAGAAATTCAATATCGTTGTAACACAGTCCGCTGTAGCCAGGAGAATATTTTCCCCTGTCTTGCTCATCCTGGCTAATGCATGTACCAAGTAGCATCACGCATCTACAATCCCCCTTTTTAATTTCTTGATAAGTCGAACAAAATCGAACATCAAAAGTGAATGTTCTTTCTCTTTTCCTTCTTTTTTGATTGGAGAGAAGTTATGGTTGTAGCCAATTGAACAGGGTTTTAACGGTATAATTAAAACTTAGGGCCCATTCTACGCATGCACATTGCCTATCACTGAAAAAATTGAGTGTATGGTCACCATTTTGTTTTTTCAACAACGTTGTTCTTAACTTTTGTCTTTAGACGAAGTGACGTTTTACATGTGGCAGGATCATTCAATCACGGAAAGACGATAGCTGGAAGCAACTCCCTGCTGGAAGGTTAAAAATATTTTAAATTTAATTGGATAACCGTAATTAAGACTCTTCTTTAACAATGACATCACAGTAACTTACAGGTGAAGCTGTTTGAAACTATTCTGCGTTGACTCCAATGTGCTGCAATTGAATTATCTGAGGATGTTAAAATCCCCCTGAAAGATAGTTAAAGGAAGGACTTGCACAGTATTTGAAGAGTATTTGACACTTTATAATAGAGTTGGACGCACCCCATAAAACATCCCAATAAATGGTGTTGACGTAAGGATGAAAAATAAGTATTACCGGCCTTTCTCTATGACAACAAAGCTTTCAAGTTAAATTCTGTCAATCGAAAATTGCTCAATTTTGTTGCAGGTAGGTTCCCTCAAAACGAAAAAAGAAAAATCAGAGGGGAGGTGTCCTGGAAATACCCCTCCCATAAGAGAACCCCTCCCACAGACCTGCTAAACTTAGAAGGTTAGAAACTCCTTTCCGGCTGTCTGGTGGGTCACGTTTTTCAAAGTTTTCTTCTATAGTCTTAGCAACAACCATCGCTTTTAACGCTTCTTCGCAAAAGAAAAACATCTATTTTTGCTCGAAGCCCTTGGCCCATCTTTCCTGTTTTAAATTGCAAACACACATGGTGGAATAAAAAATGAGCTGCGTAGCAGGCTGTAAGTGTAAGGCATACCGTAGTCCCTGATCCATCATGGTGCTTTTGGAAGCTGAAGCATGAACTCCCGAGAAGGTTGTGGTGATTGGTAAGCGTACATTTCAAAACTGTTCAAGGTCAAATTACGAAACCGACTTCTGAATTTGACTAACTTGGTTTCATTGAAATAACTTACAGGGCAAAAGCAGTCACCCCAACTTATTTTAAAACAACGGGTAAATCTCACAAATTTACTTTAATTTCTCTTCCAAATATCTTTTATGATATTTTGCACATTCATGGTAATTAAAACAATAACTCCTTGTAAATGGCACAATTAGTGAGGAAAATATTGTCAAATGATTCTCAGGAGCCATTCATTAAATTATGAAATAGGATTGTGTACTACACTAGTGAGACATCCAATTTTTTAATGGGATCATTTTACGTATATCCGTCAAAGGCATTTCCATTGAACATACGTAAGCCGTAAGCTGGTCAAAGTGATAGGTCACCGTGACAATAAAACCACATGAAAGGTCCATTTTCAACGATGATGTTTTTGTATTGAAAAATTAAAGGGAATTTTAAACAAAAATTTAATTTTTATAGGTGAAAGAGGAACCAGATCGAGGCCTTGTGGTGACACTTCCATTCAAATCGGACATGTAATTCTGAAGATGTCAGTGAATGAAGTCACTAGATTTGTTTTCCAAAGTGATCTCACCCGTGCTTTCACAACTGCACAACGTATGCTTACGTTTGCACTGGACTTTCACTTTTTCATTTAACCTTATGAATTCCTTAGAGTAGAGTATTTAAAAATTCCATTCGATGCGTACAGAGATCATGTTTGGGCTGTAGAATGTATCCCCAAAAGTCACCAGGAAGCAAAAACTTCCCGGTGGGTTTGTTTTAAATTACATTATATGCATTTTGGAGCTATTCTTGTCTCAATTTTATGGTTTTGATTTAGAAGGTGGTACATGAGCCGATTAAAATTACAAATCATGTCATTGACGCCACAAAATGAAAGACTTCCTTGTAATAAATGCTGTTCTAAGCATAGAAACAAAAATGATACGGAGATAAAAAAAACTACATTTCGATAATAGCTTGATGCGTTG
Source organism: Holothuria scabra (assembly GCA_037179385.1). NCBI lineage: Eukaryota > Metazoa > Echinodermata > Holothuroidea > Aspidochirotida > Holothuriidae > Holothuria > Holothuria scabra. The sequence continues at coordinate 17,768,084 of CM074192.1, read as the reverse complement.
CTAAACCCATGGGCGTGGATAACCATGTGGAGACGGAGGAGTGTCCCCTCACTTCCTCTGAAACAGAAAATTTTCAAAAAGCCTTTATACTGCGATGAATACTGTAAATAATTTAACATTGACTTCGAATTGACGGTTCATTTTAAAAGAGAAACAAAATTGAGACCAAGTATGACATATTTTGATTTCACAATTTCCAATGTCACTTTTTATAAGTAGGCCTGGACACCCCTTCCTTGAAGACCCTTTCCCAGTCCTCCAGGACAGGGCTTCTCAACTGTCGAAAAGTTCTCCACCTTGGGAGAAGGATACAAGTCCCTGGCAGGGACCGTAGATCCGTACGAACTATGTAGTATGGAACCTTACATTGTTATTATATTGTTGAACATAGTGGGCGGCTTTGGTGATTAGGTCCCCACCCCCTTCAAAATTCGACCCGGAACACCTACCTGGCTAAACCACATTTTTTCTTTTTTATTAACAAACGGTAATTATCCAAAGCATACAGTACGCAAATTGCGTGGCATTATTTCAATTTGTATGTATTAAAGGTTAATTTAGTTGAAGCAGACGGAATAGGGTTTTTAGTTTGGCACGGGCTGCCATTTTAACATATGTAGAAACTTGCCCCCATCGTCCGTCGGCTTCCCTTAAAATATATAAATAGCCATTGAATGTAGGTCTGGTTTATTTGAATTTTTATGCCGTTATTTTCTCTTCTGATCTTTGAATCTGACAGCGTCCACTGCATTTTTCCTGCTGTTGGTCACTGCAAAGCCTTCCCTACTGAATTGCTTATAGCTCATCTGATTTTGCAGCCGATTCTAGTCATTTGCTGCTTTTAATGTGACTCGAATCGAGTCAGTGACTTGCAGTGAGTTAGCGTACTGTTTCTATGAGGAAAATCATGATAAAGTACTTTTTCCAAAGTCCTCCCTACCCTCTGGCAAAGGGCCGCCCGGCCAAACCAAACTTGAAACTGCTTCCCGAAGAAGCTATTACGTCCACTGAAGGACAACACTTTAAGGCATATTCTGGAGACAAAAATTGTTAACTTCAAAATAAGCAGAATCATTTTCTCTTTCATAAGGTTAAAACGGTATCTCGATAGCTTATAGCGTTCGGAAGATACAAATTTTTAAAGTAATGCAATTTTTTCGTGGGATTTGATGCATCATGGGAAATCTGTGATGTCATCGTGGCACATAAATTTAACATTGCATTAAATTTATTTATTATTATGATTCCGCTGCAGGCAATGCTAAGCAATGTTGTTGGTCGTACTCTATGTATAGTGAAGGGTAATGCTAGATCTACAGGAAAAGATATTCAAACATTCCCGCAGTATCAAATTTCAAGGACAAACAGGACCTTCAATTATAAAGAAAAACAAAAGGAATTTGAAGCAATGTGCCCAAATTGCATAACTTATTGTGGCTTTGTTGAAATCCAGGTGTATTTTTAACTAAAATAACCAATCTTAATAGTGAGATATCTTGAGTTAGGAAAATGGCATTGTAATAGGGTTTGAAGGACATGGTGTGGAATATTTTTGTTTTTCTTACAGGACAGAGGCGAAAACCCACCAGAACATGCTTTTAACGACCAACCTCACGGCCTTCAGACCACTTACTTTATTGGTCTGCCATGCATGGCTCCATTCTAGACTGGATGAAAAGAATAGATGATACTAAACATGATCTCAACCAAAAGGCATTCAGACCATTTACATTATTGATACAATTCCACGAGCCATTACACCTTTGAAAATTGGTGACTCGAGTCACGGACTCGTTACAATCCTGTTAATGCAGGGCATCACCAAAAACGACAGTATGCATAAGTTCAATCATTATGTTTTAAGTCTTTGGTATGACTCGACCTGAAAGAAGAGGCCTAATAACGTGACAATCCTTCTACAAAATACATCACAAATTGTTTAAAGCACGTAGTACATTTGTTGTTCTTTTCGTTGGGATATCCCTTTTCTGCCTGAGGTTTGTCGATTTTAAAAGAAACCGCATCATTTGCTATTCATTACATTTACTAACATGAAGCTTGCTTTATCCTTATCAAGTTTCCTAGTTATCTGCAACATTTTAGGGTGACTTAATTATGTGAATTAAGATTATCGTGTACCGAATCATTGCAAGACACCATTGAGTCATATATTGACACGACAGACCAAACAATAAACTATTGAACAAATCTGCAAAAATCACAAAGGAGTTATAAAGCTTACCGAATCCGTGAAACTCTGTTCTGATTTGTTTTACTTTTTGGAAATGAAATTACTTCATATCCGGCTTTTATTAACATACAATACCTTCCACAATTATATATCAGTTTAAAAAAATCCATAATCCATAATAAAGTGAAAAAAGTACATGACCAAAGTTCATCGCTGCATTAAAATCATTTAGCCTCTCTGACGAAGTATCACAATTTCAATTGTAAGAAATGTACATGTTAATACTCGTATACAAATATGAGGCGTATGTCAATGAAGCGAAACAAGAATCCGTCAATCAACCGAGATTCCCGGGTATTCCCATACCATACCCAATCATGCTGAGGACCTAAAAATGGAGCCTTCTGCCGTTGAAGCGAAGAACTGAAACAGAGGGCGCTGTTAGATTAAATCATTAGGTATTACAAATTGAGGTATAAAGGAACTTTGGCAAACCAAATCAGAGCTAAAGAAGTTACCGTAGGTCTAGAACTTCAAAAATATATATTTTTGAGGTTTCAAAATTCATCTCATTCATCCAACTCCTACTCGTTCTTTTATTGAGATATAAAATGCTGAACTTTATTCGCTTAAAAATAGTGTATTGTGCAATAATCTGTGATTTTGAACAACTCACTTTACCTGCTTTGTTTCCCCCTTTGAAATTAAAAATGTTTTCATGATTTTGGACGCTTCCTGTTTTCTTGCATAGCATGTTGTACAAAGAGGGCTTTATTTATTACATACACGGACTTTATATATATATATATATATATATATATATATATATATATATATATATATATATATATATATATATATATATATATATATATATATATATATATATATATATATATATATATATATATATATATATATATATATATATATATAGATTCTACTTCAGGCTTCTGAGGAGTGAGGACCCACATTATTGGCCCTTACGAAACAGTTCTGTAAAGCTTTGTTGTAAGAACTTATTGCAACCTTTTCAATATATAGATAGATAGATAGACAGACAGACAGACAGACAGACAGACAGACAGACAGACAGACAGACAGACAGATAGATAGACAGAGCATGCAACGTGTACGTCCTTCCCGTAGATTGTCGCCACCGACTGGGCGAAAAAAAAGGCACACCGAAGGTGGCCGCCGTGAAGCTATAAACCGTTTGATTTGACGACGACTCTGTTATATCTTAAACAAAAGTTAAACTTGAATGGAAAATAATATCATATTTCTGCAATACGTGAAGTGATTTTGATCTTACCTTGCATTTTTCGAAAATATTTCAACTTTCTTGCAAAATTTGGGAATTGACTTGAGCAAGTTGAGCAAAATTTTATACAAAATCATAGCAGACAGCAATAATTTTTTCTCACACGTACGGTAGAAACAATGTACCGTGCAGTATGCCCTGTCCACGTGTAGTAAGTCTGTGATTACATCCACTCTAAAAGAGTAAGAGAGCCGTCACATAGCTGTACAAGATGCAGCAACTTTCAGAAAAACAAAGAAATACAAAGACAAGTAATGGTGATACGACAATGACATCACAAAGTTTTGCTCAATTCACCATGTTAAATTGAGTGAATAAACTTCAACATGTTATATCTCAATTCAGAAACGTCCTGTAAAAGATGGGAGTTAGATCAGTTGAATTCATTTTTTTATCCTTTGTAATTCAAAGTAACATAGGATATCTTTGAAATTTAAAAATTGCGGGAATCTGAAAGGATGAAACGAAAGGAGGAAAATACAACCTTTATTTTGATGTTACGTAATATTTTATTCAGAAGTAAACTTTATTTTATTCGTAAGGTACATAAAGAGTCAACCGACATGTCGCGTAATTCTGAGAGCAAAATATAATCTGCAGTCAACTCTATACATTTTGCAAAAAAAGCTCTCCAAAGCAGGCAATACAGAGAGCCGTATTGCTTTTCACGGAACTCTTTAACCATTTGCGCAGGTGGTACCGTAGCCTGCGTAGCGTCTCTATGACTGCCGCCCCCATAGGCTGCGGCCGTTTGTTTTTCGTAGCGATGAGCTTAACGAAAAGACTTCGTCCGCTCCGCGGGCTAGTGTTATCGAAGCTTGTGGACGTGTTACAAATGTATAGATATTTGAAAACGTTAGTCTAGACTTCATAGTAACCATGTGCAGGTGAAACTTTATGGCTAAGACTATTTTTGCTGGATCCCACCTAGTATTTAACAAAATAAAAATGGTGTCAACAAAACTGCATAATGGTTTATCATCCAAGACATAAACTAATTTTCGCTCAAAACTTGAAAAGGGCTGGTTATTCTTATTGGAGCACTGTAAATGGATTAAAATGATAATGAAATTGATCACTTATAGTAGTCCTGTCGAAGTGTGTCTTGTCTAAGCAGGCTGTACGGCATTTTCCTTGTTTAGATTGGTTTTGGAAGTTGGAGTTGGGAAAAATGAGTCTAATCTGCCTTTAAGGCAAGATGCTTTTTGATTGGTCTTTCTCTCGCCTCATGTCTCCTTCTTTACATAAATATAATTCCTAGGACTGGTCTATCCTTGTGATATGAGGCGAATTGAAGATTTTCGCTGCACCCAAAAGAGACAGCCTATATGAAACATAAGACTTCACTGTCGTTTTACATCACAAGAGTATCGTTTTATAAAAGACAAGGCTTCATAATTTTCACTTTGACTCGACTTACTTTTTGTGAAAAAAGAATTAAAAATATAAGTGAAAGGTACGTAAAGTAAGAAAAAATGGTGCAACAAATGTGTCATAACACACTGCACGTCATTATCACCAGCGGCTAGCGCCCCCTTATTGTAGTAGAGCATGATCTGCGATGACTACATACTGATATAGGCCTATACTGCAGTGGCAGTCTTTCGTCCAGGTGTAGCAGACGAAAATAGTGGCAGATTGAGGGATCGATATCTTCCTCTTTAATTCCTTGGAGGATCGTTTCTCTCGTGTCGATCCTCTTCAGCTTTCAGTCCTGATTTCACTGCAAAATGCCAGGTTGAGCGTTGTGAAGCTCAATCTACCCAGCTGTTAATTTCAGTGTATGTCGACTGGAGGCCCCTTTTACGTTAATCCCTGAACATAGAATGGAGGCGGCATCTGGAACGATAACCACTTCCCAGCTGCCCATGCAAAAGGTCCTTTGGCAGTTTGGATGCCGCCCTTTCCCATGCGATGGACATGACCAAGCCAGTGTAGACGGTGTTCTTTGAGCATTGCAAGGATGGTGACATGCAGGTCAAATATCATGAATGGAAATTTGACCCGGAATCGAGGGATCATTAATTTGAACTGATGCAAAATGGTGTCTGGAATCGGCATTGACGGGGATCAGGATGAAGATAAATACACCTTATGGCATACTTTGTGTGTGATAAAGTATAGGAATGGTCTTGTAAGAATGGTCTCCAGTGTATGATTGCCTTGTTTTCAGTAAATTAACCAGCCATCCGAAAGGCAGAAAGGGCCTTAACCTAACAAAGTCAAATTCGAGTTTGTCGTCGAGACGTTCGTTTCGTCTTCTAAGTGAAATGAAATAAACGACAGTGCAGATTATATACGGTATCTAATTTAGTGAAAGTAGGCATTTTTGAAGTAATTACTTGATTTCGTACCTGCGCACAAAATGTGTTTTACACACATTCATGCGTTTTATTAATTGTTACACAATTTACTTACTCATTGTTTTTGAAAGAAATACATCAAAGTTTATTTCCGTTCAAACATTTTTTTTTCTCAATCACTTTATCATGACGCAAAAAGTCTGGTGGCCTAGACCACCAGTCCCCGTATCATGTGTCCCAAATTAGTGACTTGAATTAATAACCATGTATATTACATATGATGGTTTGTTTCCTCGGTAGGTAAACTGCATTCCAACTATACTTTTCTGCACTTTGGTATATAAAAACATGAAAAAGCACGACTGGACAATTAGAACTAAATTTCTGCGAAATAATGAGAAGTATCCGACGGTTTGCTTCGTTGTTACAGCTGCGTTTTTGTCAGGCCACAAGCTCTGACGTTCCCGGATGCAGTGGTGGCCTTGTTAGGTGCCACTGACTATTCGTCTTTGTAGATACTGCGTAGCTTGTTGGTTGAAAGAGCAACACCAAAACTGTCGTTCATTAACCTTTGGAGTAAAATATGTCATGATAGATACACAGGAAATGAAGTCGTGCTGAGGGAAGTATTAACTATGAATCCGTTTTGTGCACAAAGAATAAAACGTTATTGCACATGCTAAAAACTTTAGTTCACCGAATAGTTTCCCCACTTAGTGGATTCTTTTTGTTCAACCTCTTTTAAGGTTTTTCATATACCTATCAGCCTATAAGGATATACATGCAAAAGGATCATGCCTTAAGGCCGACTACGTAGTCAAGGTAAAGTCCGTAGTCGGATTTGAAATCTGTAAACTATTCACATGTATATATCCGGACTCACTCATGCGTACCAAGCTAATTACTTGGCAGGGATTCTCCTTTACTAGACACCAGAAGAAATTTTCCTGTTTTCATAATTCTCAACAAAGAAATTTTTCGCCCAAGACCATGCCATAGCCTATACCTTTATGCCGTTTGCAGACTAATAGGCAATTAATGAAGCCATTTTAATGGTGCACCGTCGCTATTTCATCCAAATATTCATCATATTAGGTTATCTAAAAATAAATTATGTTGCAAATTTACTCGAATGAGGATTGGGCGCTCATTATTTGCCCTCTAATGTCATGGTTTTTCGTGGGTACTGATCACCAATTTTTGCACTTCTTTTTTTTTTTTCATGTGTAGCTTTTGGCGTGGGATTGATCCGTGTTCCTATCTTGACCAAATATAGGACGTAAATTGTTTTCAATGTCTCACGTAGGGATGCATTTATGGTATGAATACATCAGAGTTTTGTTGCCTAAAAATTGGACTTATAATTAAGAGTTAAGCAAGATATCGGTCGTCATGGAGAAGATGATAACATCACGTTGCTTACTTTTTGAACTGAAGAATGTTTCTCATCCCCAGCTGCTAACTGAATGTAAATGTTAGCCCAATGCTAAGAATACAGTGTATTCCTCTTTCACATATCCAAATAAAGATTAAAGTCCAGGCTACTTACCAGCCGATTTTTCCAGAGAGAGAAATGTGCCCAGCCAGTGTGGTATCGAGATTTTCTACACTTTGAAGGACAGACATCCCACACGGGTCCCGGAACCGGACGCTATGTTGCACTTTTTCTTACGAAGCGCCATCCGTGTAAAAACTCTTTAACGTTTGCTGACTTAAGCTACCTTAAAGGGCAAGAGCAGTCATTCGCAATTGAAGAAGATAGTAGACTGTCTAGTTTCATGATTGCCTGTTGGAAGTCATGTGACAAAATTTTTTCTCTCTAAATGTGAAATGTACCAGAAATAACTGCTTGGTTTACCTTGAGTATGCAACAGTAAAGTCATAAAATGTAATGAAAGATACTGTGAAGAGAAATAAGATGAAAATTGTGTTACTTAACTTTTTCCTCAAAACAAGTTTGGGGGGACTGCTCTTTACCTTTAAGCTATGGCCTGTGCTATGCATTGTTTTAAAAAAGACTCGCACGCTTAAAAATTTGAACCCGATTCCACTCCAGCATATCATGGTGTTAGACAAGTTGCACCAGATTCCCTCCCTGCAGGCATGACACTCCAATCCTGTTGTATTGAGAAATGGCGATTCCATCAAGCAAGGTTTGTTTTGTTTTGTTTGTATTCATAAGAGACGTCGGCAAGGAAAAGAATAAAGAGAAAAAACTTTGTAGACATACCATTGAACCTTTGGTATGGAATGTTTGGTTTATTGTGTAACATATTCTCATGGAAACATTAAGTTGCTTTTTAAGGCATTGTAACTTTCTTTGAATTGATAAATATTAGCGTTTATATCTTACATCCTGAAAAGGATGTATTTTACCACTTTATTAGATATAAATCTTTATAAATCTCATCATTTGAAAAAAATGTGTGGTTTAGGTAATAGAGGCACCGATTTAATTGCTTTCCCATCTTTCTTTAGGATTGTTCTAAGAACAACGTAGTATCGGTCATTGTCCAACGTTAATGACCTTTACTGAACCCGGCATTTTTAAATGTCCACCTGTTCTGGAAGTCTGCTGGTTCTTTTTGTGTCTCTTAACTTCCCGTAAATGTTAAATGAGTTGAAAGCAGTGGCGTCGCCAAACTATTCAAATGTAGGCATTGTGTTTCACCGAGGGACACCACAATAAACGAGGGGGGCGCCTGCACTCAGCAAATTACGGCCCTAATACAGGAGTGTTCACACTTAAAAAATCAGTTTATTTTTTAATTAAAAAAAATTGTTCAGGCTCGTAGGAAAATAAAGGGAAAGTTAAACATCAAAAATGTACCTTTTGGTCAATGGGTTAGGTGCATACTCCAAAATTGACACCCCCCCCCCCCCCCACTTTCATATTGCTGCTTACTCCACTGTGTCATTGGAAGCTTTGAATGGCTCTCCCGCAAGTATTGAGTCCCGGGCCATTTTAGAAGCTAATGAAGTTCAAGACAACACCTCAGACGGTTTTCAAGGGGTCCTATTTTGCCATAGGGTAATTAGAAATATCATCGTTCAAATGACGCAGAATGATGACTCTTTGCGAAGCTTCATTGGATGAGTACTAAAGGGTCACAAAACGAACTCATGATGTAAAAGTTTTCGTTACCTTTACTCGCATTACCGGTTAAATGACTAGGGTGTGTGAGTAGGGACGACGGGTTTTTTGTATTGCGTTTGTCAAACCCAAAGCACTGATTCGGCTCAATTAGATACAAATACTTTCTAGTTATGTCACCAAGTGAAGTTTTGACATTGACGGTTCATCTGCGTCCGGTCTTTCAGGATTAGACCCGGGGATATTGAAAAAAAAAACACTAGATTGTTAGTCTTTTACCCTATAGGTTTCAAATGTTTCTACTCTTTTCTTTGTTTTACCGAATAATGAGTGCATTTAATACAGGTGCAGAAGTAGCATTTTTCAGAAATAAATAGAAAATGGTGAAAAGAACTACCGCATCTTGATGCACGTTCGAAGAAAGCAAAAAATGACGTGGGACACACGCTGAACACACTGTAAAAAGGCACGAATTGAAGATTTTTATTTTATATTTTATTTCAGAACACAAACTTGGACGTGAAATTAATCGATGTGAGGATATTGTTCCACCCACATGCGGAGGTGGCGTGCTGTTTTGATTTTAAAACATTAGACTTGGAGTAGGTATAAGGGCAGGTACACCCGAAATACGTCACAAAATTATGCAACTTTAGTTTCATAATTTGCGGACAGAGTGACTTGTGTGTCTTCATTCACATCGATTTATAATAGGTGTACTTGTGCTCCGTTCTTACATCCCCCCCCCCCCTTGAGGCCACACGGGTAACACTCTAATCTTTTAAAGGGAAGTATTGCGTTTAAAATGCTACAACATAGCATTAAAAGTTAATAGCTCTAGTCGTTTTCAAAACATTCCATCTCAACAATAAATTCCAGGAATGGCCTCATCACCTCAAAAAAATTGTGCACAAGAAGAGTTGCATCTTTTAAAACTTTGAAAGTTTGGGTGAACAAATTATTCTTGAGCAACAAAAAAATGAATTTCTATCCGTGAGAAACTTGTTTCTTGAAAAGAAAGCTGCCATGCTGCCTTAGTTTTAATTATTTATCACTCTTTGCCAATATTAATTGGTTTTAAAAGGATGAAATTTCCTTGTAAAACCAACGCAGTATTTTTCTTCAACAAAACGTGACTCATCTCAATCTTGAAGACTCAAAACTTTGCTCAACAGCTTTTAAATACCACCATTTTAACTACTATAGGGTTCAGAAGTGGCTTGGTAATAAAGTGTTCTATGAGCAACTCAGTTAAAAACTCTGCGCAAACAGAGAGCTGCAATTACTATTGATCCTAGCTGTGAAGAAAGGCTGGGATTCCATCCACACCCTCGTGTCTCAAATAACGAACAAATGCTTCGAAATTATATTCGGGGGTTTTCTACCGAACCTCCACCGGAGTGTACTTCCCGAACCCCACCAGTCTTCTCGAAGTGTGCCCACTGGTCTCCACGTTCTAGAGAGGATTTGTGGTTGCGTTCTGATGGTCCCTGACGTTATCGCATTTGTGCATTTCGGGAGCCTATTAAACTGCTAAATAATAGCTCCCTGATGAACCCTTTCAAATCTCAGTGCAAAGTTCAACCATTCCTTTGCGCCTGGCTGCTCTAGCCATCGCAAATTAGGGCAATGCTTGTCATGTTTCTTTGACGAATCTGCTCGCTTGAAACGGCTTTACATGTTTATCGAAAATTGAAAACCGTTATTCCAAATAATATCTCTTTGGATTAACTAATCTTCTTATTTAAGGACAGGACAGGTTGGGAAGTGGAAGGCCTATACAATAACAGCTCACCGCGGTATAAAGTACTTACATATACATATCTTTTTTGCTATTTAATGAAAATTGTCGAAAAACTGAACTTTCTCTAAAACTCCGCAACTTCTTTTGTAAGAATATTATCTATGAAGTTTTTTAGAACAATTTACTAATGGAATAGTACAAAGAGAACGTGCAGGAAAAAAATTTTGTACACACATAGACCTTATGCCAATTATTTTTTTTTTTTTTTCTCCTTTATTACATTTCATCTCTCTAGCGGTAAGCAATCACATTTATACAACTTGATGATAAGCTACATTAGGTACACAATAGATGAAAAACAATCAGGATTGTACAACACCAGAGAGTCGACAAATTTATATAACAGATAATATGTACACATAAACAAAAGCTTCTCTATGATGCACTGTAAACACATGATCTTTGAATCAGGCTTTCTTTCTTAGCCGAAAGTACTTTCCTCTGTTCACATATGAAAGCATAAGCGAAATACATTTAAATGATTGAAACTAATGAAAGACACTGCCTTGTTAACTGTAGGAAATATAACAATTTTACACTGCAGACTCTGTGTCTTAAAATCATGCCTTACTTATTGATGAACATCTTCAGCGCTGTTCCATTATAAAACATGTATAGTAAATCATCAATTGATTGTAAGGTGCTGTTGGTAAACAATCGCAAAAGGACAATACGAAAAAAGCTCCGCCGAAGAGGCAGCTTTATTACAATGTCAAAAAAATGTGGATCAGTGTGAACTAAAAAAGGCTGGGACATGAAGCAAAAGCTCGCTCAAGATCACTAAAATTTACATTCGTTTTAACCTTATTCCTTTTCCGTTGCTCAACTTTTAAAGCGAATTTAAATTTATGAAAGAAATCATTGATTAACGGTTTTTCTTTTCTTAATTTACAATCAAAAATAAATTTCTTCATATGCATGGTTAAGAAATTGAAAGGATGACACGGTCGAGTACAACAAAAATAGTAATCTCTCTTTGAAAAGACAAATTGTTTTCTCAAAAACAGTTTTTCAACATCCAAAATAAATGTAGACGTGAAACTACAATCCCAAAATAGATGATCGATGGTTTCAACTTCCGACTCACAAAATGTACAAAGAGAGTTATCAGTTTTATTCATTAGCAAGAGAAGTCTATTAGTGGGAAGCACTCTATGGAGGAATCTAAACTGAAAGTATTGAACAGAGGAGTCTGAAGTTGATTTCCAAGGAGTACAGAAAAAACGTGACCAATCCTCGTTTGTAATATTATTAATTGTGGCTTGCCATTTAAGACAGGCAGTAGGTTTCTCAACAATTTTCTTTATCAAAATTCTATAAATAAATTGTGAACTGCTATGACTGCTCAACATCTTATCGAATAATTCCTCGTTAGTATTTCTATCATTAGAAAGATGAATGGACTCACGCCAATTGTGCGGGATACTATGTACAAGGCCCAGATACATGGTGAAAGGTAACGTGTCAATATTAAACTTATTAATAAAATTTTCAAAACTTAATGGTCTACCGTGCTCGTCGAATAAGTCCCTAACATACTGAACATTCTTCTCAAACAGCATCGGATAGAATACAATTTTATCATTTACGCGAATATTGGAATTATTCCAAATATGTTGATTACCAAAATCACTACTAGGATTATAATAGGAGGCACGACACCAAGCTTCCATGACCTGTCTAACAAAGTTATTATCGATAGGTTTAAATGTCATTATTATTATTATTATTATTATTATTATTATTATTATTATTATTATTATTATTATTATTATTATTATTATTATTATTATTATTATTATTATTATTATTATTATTATTATTATTATTATTATTATTATTATTATTATTATTATTATTATTATTATTATTATTATTATTATTATTATTATTATTATTATTATTATTATTATTATTATTATTATTATTATTATTATTATTATTATTATTATTATTATTATTATTATTATTATTATTATTATTATTATTATTATTATTATTATTATTAGGCCCCCTTATTACTGCTCCCCTGGATTTTTTTTTTAGAGTTTAAGTTGACCCCCAATTTTGGACCCATTGATTTTCTAGGTATTCGTTTTACTCATAATGGTGATGATTTATTTAGGCTAAACTATTTGCAAAAATTGTCCAGACTTAAGAATCAGCTTAGGCTGTGGAATGCAAGAGATTTGACTCCTATTGGGCGTAACGTTATAGTAAAATCTTTTGCCATTAGCCAATTGGTGTATCTTTTTCAAGTTCTCCCTAACCCTCCAAAGGATTTCATCCAGGAGGTTCAAGGTATTATATTTGATTTCATCTGGCGTGGTGCTCCCGACAAGGTCAGGAGAAATACAATGATTAACCCTTTAGAACTTGGAGGTCTAAAAATTATTCACGTTGAAAGTTTTGCAAATGCTTTAAAAACTTCATGGATTAAGCGTTTATTAGATAATTCTAATACTGGTCACTGGAAGATTTTCTTTAGTGCTTCACTATCTCCCTTTGGGAAAGAGTTCCTTTTTAAGTGTAACTTTAACTCAAGTGATGTTATTAAAATTAAAAATGTGTTTATTAGACAAGTCTGTATTGCCTGGTCAAGGGCGTCCTTTATTTCGCCGTCCAAAAATTTTGAAAATCAGATTATTTGGAACAACCATTTTATAAAAATCAATAACTCGATTTTCTATTACAAGAAGCTTCATGAAGCAGGATTATTGTATGTTAGAGATTTATTTAGAAACAATGGTTTACCAATTTCTTATGCACAGTTTTGTAATAAATTTAATGTAAGAAGATTCCCTTTCACAATTTTTGGGGGATGCTTTCGGCTATCCCTGTTATGTGGAAAAATTCGTTGCGGCTTGACGTAGCCAGCCCCCCAGACGATCACCTCGTTGATACTATCCCTAATAACCCAAATCTTTCAAAACAAATTTATTCTCTTTTGATACCCCACGTCTCTCTACCTCCACGTGCAGTAGACAAGTGGAACCTACTCTTTAATTTTAATGAGGAGGACTGGAAAATCATTTTTAGAATCCCTTTCCGTACCCTTCGAGAAACCAAAGTCCAGTACTTTCAATTTAAATTTCTCCATAGATTGCTTGCTACCAATAGACTACTTCATTTAATGAAGAAAATTGACAACCCTATTTGCTCCTTTTGTAAAATGGGTACTGAGACCATAGAACATTTATTTTGGGATTGCCATATTACTTCAAGTTTTCTTTTAGATTCCGAACAACTATTTTTTGGGAGGCAATTTATTTTGTCAAGGAAAGACTTCTTCTTTGGTTACAATTTATTGTTAGATCATCCCATGAATTTTTTTATTTTGCATTGTAAATATTATGTATACAACTGCAAGTTAAACGAGACTTTACCGAAATGTAATGAGTTCTTTTATAAATTGAAATTTATTTTAAAAGTAGAAGCTTATATCAATTCCAAAGCCGGCACTTCCAGAAATGCATTACGAAACTTTAATATGCTCAAAGAATGCTTTCACCTTTCACCTTCCACGCCTTTTTGAGTAATTATCAAGATTTGTTTAACATGTTAATTTTGGTGTATGTAACCTGTTGTTGTGCCGCAAAATTGAAACCGAATCTTTGTTGACTTGTTTTAGTAAGTATTCAGTAATACTCGTTTCTTAAATAACTCTCGCATGTCTAGTATACATTCGTTTTCATTTTGTTCGAAAGCCGGTGAAATTTAAGTATCTATTGTATTACGTTCGTACGTATGTAGCTGGCTATCAGCATTTTTTATAAAGTTTGTGTGACATTAGGTATCCTTTCTGGGCGGCAGTAGTATACAGCCACCCGGATAGGTGCCCTTCACCCTAAAGTAATGTACGGTCCATGACACCGCTTTGCTCCTGTTGCTGTGTACACAATTATAAGTAATTATAAGCAGGTATCATGCTTTGGTATTCTAACTCTGTCATATACAGTATGGTGGGTACACAAGATCCTTTTTGTATATGATGCGTGTTTTGTTTTGAATGTTCTATGAACATATTATCATAACTATGACTGTCATGGAAACTGTGTAATGTGCCACTGTGTGAGCACTATTTGTAGGTATAAAACCGATGCTTTTAGATTTACAGTTTACTTACATATAATTGGAATGTTCAGCTGCTTCATTTATAACATTCTTAAGGTATACTACTGATATAATGGAATTGTAGTGATGAATATAAAGCGAACGTACTGTTTCTATTCAGATTCGTGTTGAACACAGATATTAAAATACACGGAGAAAAAAAAAAAAAAAAGAATATTGTATTACGGCTAATATCATCAAAAAAGAAGGAACGAAATGTATATTATCATCTGCATTGTATATATGTTTAACAAGAATTGTATATATGTTAATAACGAATAAATGAGATGGAAAAAAAAATTATTATTATTATTATTATTGTTATTATTATTATTTTGGTCTCCCGAGTTTTGCTTATTTTTATTTTCGCCTTTACGAAACTTTACCTTCTTTTTTCTATTTTGTTTTTCTGTCTCCCGGACCTCGTACTTCGGTCTCTTGGAGATCCCCCTGTCTGAAACTTTGCTGCACGCGCTTAACGAAGAAGTGGCATGAGTGCTTGCCTTTGCTTCATATTGCTTCCCTCCTAAATGACGTCACATGATGTCAATGCATGATAGGTCGAGGCAGGTGTGTAGCGCTTCAAGTGTTGGTCCGTACGTGGCGCTTTTTTGGGTTGGTTGTGCCCTATCAATGACATTTTCCATTTTTAACAAACTATAATTGAAGGAAATAAACCTCTTGTTCTTCCTGTCACATGCGTTTATAATTATTTTCTTGTGGGCTAAAACACCTGTGTAAAACCTCTGCACCTGGGTGCTACGTGTGCACCATCTAACTTGCGAGGAAATTTTGTGAAAGCCATCAGAGTGATACTCTCAAAACTTTCAAATTTTATACCATACCTTCGTAAGTATACAGGCTCTTGGGTCCAGAATACTGACCGAGAACTTCCTCCTATAGACCTTTCGAAAACTGATTGAAACCTGTTCTAAATCTATCATTGGTCTGCAGTGAAAGAACAGATACTTCACTTCTTGTATTACCCTTTCCTTTGCCCTTTTTGAAGGGGGGAGGGCAATACACATTCTAAACTTGCATAGACTTATAGAGGTGATGTAGCATGAATCCCTACGTACAAAAATTGACCTACTCAAATCGGTCCTTCATTTAAAGTCTCCCAAAAGCGTGTGGATATGAAAAGTGGAATGATATTGGATAGGTCACAAAAACATTTATCACATAGTTTTCAAAATAATAGGTCAGACCGGGTAACACCTAGCCCGGAAGCTAGCAAAGTCAAATTGAAATGAACCCAGAAAATGACTCTGCCTCTGCAGATGATGAAAAAGATATCAGTAATCCTGAATTTGCGTAGTTGGTAAGATGTTATCCTACACCCTTCAAAGTAGAACAAATGACAGTTCTTGCGTAAATGGTCAAACTCATACGTAAGGAAAGTTTCTCGACCGCGGAATATTAAATACCTTTGAAGATGCTGTCTTTATGCAAACTCCGTCGCGCTTCTGTGGGCAGCGAACTCTGTTTGCTCAACCCCTATCAGGGATTCTAGGACTGGCAAATTGCTTCTCATGTCATCTCGTCTAGGCACGTCAGCTAGAGCAAGAGCCTTTGTCAAATCCCTGTACTACCTGCAGGAAGTTGTTACTCCACGCAGGGCGCTGTAAGGGAAGGAGAAACATCGACTTAATTCGTCAGACAAAATTTACTTGAAAATAATTAAATCATCTTCAAGCAACGAATTGACAGTTCACTTTGTTTTTACTGTTGACTTTTGTTAACTTTCCTCGTGAATGATGACCTCCCTCTTTTCAAGTGCCACAATCCTGTGTCAAAAATCATTGTCAGGATGCTACTTTAAAGATATCTGCTCAGCCTACACATGTGAAACGTTTTCACAACTTTTTATTAAAACGACTGTCAGTCACTTTTAAGTTGTACGATTACATTATTATTCTAATTTTTTTATGAAAAAAGGAATGAACCCGTTTGAAAACTAATGGGAGTCTAAATTTCGATGATGATATTTCAAACAATTCCGGATGGTTCCTGAAATAGCGAATAATGTATCTTTTCTTAAAGGGCCAAACCTCTCATCCCAAACTACAATTTTGGTACGGGGGTGCCAAAATTCTCAATTGGCTAAGCTCTTAGATTGACAGTTAATTCAAACAACGCAGAGTACCAAAGCTGATATTACACAGTATGAACGGTACCGAGAGTGTTTTGATTATATAAATTGAGTTTTTCTTTACCCACCTTGAAGCAATAACTGAGATTGTATCTGGATGTTCATAAATATCAGACAATTGTGGGAGGCGCTTAAGTAAGAAGGTTAGGAGAATTACTGAGGAGAATTGGTACTGTTTGGGGTGAGAGAACTGGGCCTTTAAAAAAATATTAAAGAAATAAACTATACCGTTTTAAAAGTGGCACTTTGCGGCACCAGTTGAAATAAATTTGGTTTTCTTTGACAACTGGCAATGTAATACTAATGGAGGAAACTCATCCTTAGAGCTCTTTCGGATGTAGCAGACTAAAACAATTGTCTTCAATGCCAAATCCCTGTTAGTTTAAAGGAATTTCAGGAATCAGACAATGCAAAATTTAAGTGGCGGCTTCGCACATAGGACAAAGGATGAGCTCCCTACTCCAAGTTGCAACTCCTTGCTCCTATCACCATATCCTCGAGCCGCGTACACCGTGACGATAGCATATCGCCCTTCTGGGCTGGGGTCAGAGAATATCCCCAAGGTATTCAATCTCTGTCTTGGAAGACCATATTTAAAAACCTTTGTTATCCGATTTTGAACTTGAAACGTGTGTGAATAAGTTTTTTAACTTTACTTTCTCATTACAGGAGCCCGTGAATGTTTCGACTGGGAAGGGAAAATCAAATCGCCGAATGCCGAAATGTATGGATAAATGGAAGAAGAAACAAAAGACTATAATATCTATATAAGATGAAGTAAGTCACTATTATGGTGTACTTTCGATTGCCTCCGGCGTGCCTCGTGTGTATCTATAAATGATGGTTTTAATTCCCTTTTCAAATCCATCGGTCGTTGGTTCAAAAGATGTTAATAGGTTGAGAAATGTTTGTGTTTACTGCGCAATACAACACATCATGGAATAGGTCAAACATAGGAGTGCCCCATTAACATTCGCGACTGTTTGCTGAATATTATATTCACGTCTTTGTGACCCCGCCACAGCAGGCAATTTAACTTACTAAATTTCACACTTGGAAAGCAAAACCACTATAAGTGATAAGCGTGCTCAAACAGGTGACCCAGGTGCAAATGCATAAATGACCATGTCGTCGGACCAGAAGTACAGAATTACCTAACACGTATGTAAAAACAATAATGATCAAGTTCCGGTTTTGTGGATTGTAGAGTGCGAATTCAGTGAATTTTCAGGAATGGAAAATGATTCACCGCTACGCATTCTCTTATCCAGAGAAGACAACGTTCCTGAGAGACGACAAATATTTAAGGGGCTGACCCGCTAGTTACGGGATTGCCTCGGTGCCATTGTCAACGTTGGATAATTTTCACTTGAAATTGCCCTTTTTAGCCACGCCTTTAAACCTATTTAGTACTTAAATTTCATTTGACCTAGTGACTTTACAACGGTCGGTCACATCCCGGGTGTCCCCCGGACAACAACTGCCCAAAAACTCCCTAGACCAGGATTAAATTTACTATGACGATGTGTTTCGGTTGCATGCAAACATGAAATTTGTTGAATTTACCAGTTTTACCGACAAAATCAAGTTGAAAACGTGATTTTTTTTAATTTCGAAGAGGTGTAGATTCTTTCATCTTATATCCGTAAGCAAATATCCTAGTGACTTTGAGAAAGGTGTTCTGCTGGAAGATGTCCTGGACTTGAACAAAAGAAATGGTGTAATTATGGTATTCGTGGTGAGTTTATTATACATCGAGTGTTAAAGTTCATAACATTTCTCCGCACGATAAGTTTTTATTACCCACAATCATGCCGGGGCGTCGACCATACCTACATGCGATTCCAGCACGTACACCGTCAATCCCTAAGGCATGTATTGTTTCTGTGCCCCATACATGCCACGATGGTTGATTCTTACAGCAGAAGTTATGGGGGTTTATGTTATTTAAATGAGAAAGGAGGATATGGGGGGCAGCGCGTAGGACCGTTTCGCGCTGGTTTGGTAAATGCTCGTAAGAGTGGTACAGTAACGGATGATCAAAGAGTTACTTACGCTCTGTTGATGATATGAAAGACTTTGACTGACAGCAATGCAGAATACCAAAGCTTATATTACATCGCATGAACTGTACTGAGTGTGTTTTAACTATGCACATTGAGCTTTCCTATACTCAGCCTGGAGAAATAAACTAAGATTGTGTCTGGATTAGGATGAATTTCAGACAATTGTGGGAAGGACTTAAGTAAGAAGGTTAGGAGAATTGGTTCTGTTTGGGTGAGAGAATCGTGCCTTTAAAGAATCGATTCTCTCACCGTAAACTTCAATTTTGGTACGGGTTTACCGAAATTCTCAATTGGCTCAGCACTTTGATTGACAGCTAATTCAGACAATGCAGAGTACCAAAACTTATATTACACAGCATGAACTGTACTTAGAGTTTTGATAACACAAACTGAGCTTTTCTACACTCACCCTGCAGCGGCAATAAATTGAGATTGTTTCTGGATGAGGATGAATTTTATACATTTTTTTTTGGGGGGGGGGGACTTAGGTAAGAAGGTTAGGAGAATTGGTACTGTTTGAGATGAGAGAGTTGGGCCTTTAAGACGTTAACCAGATGGGTACACATATTAGCTTTATGCATTTGTTGCTGTAAGCTGCAATAGGCCTATCATAAAAAATGACCTTTTTATCGATGCGCTCTTTGGTTTTGTGACGTCATATGTTTTAGGTCTGTTAAGTATTTGACCTGGCCCACAATAGCCTCCGAACATAATGGAAGTATTTTCATGCGAAATTAAGCCCCTGGAAGGCCACTACAAAGGTTCTGCCACTGGCATACATTTACCATCATATTGAATCATTGAGTACTCTGAAAGAAACAAAGAAAACACGATCATAATAAAAGTATTTCACAGTTGAAAAAAAATCTAGAACCGTTACACGAATGAAGAAGGTGTGCTATAGGGCTCCTGGCAACTCCGGATACGTAAACGCCTAACCCTCTATCCGCTGACGACGATCTCACAGTTTTTCGTGTGTAATGAGCCAGAGGTGATAGGAAGTTCCACATAAACAGCCTCATCAAATCTTAATTTAGTATGAGAATATCCATGCAGGTGTAATTGGGAGAATTACGACAGGAAAAACAGATTGAAAGAACAATTGAGGAAATTAGTCTGGACCAGTTCCAAGTTAGCCATGCATAGAAAAGTCATGTGTCACCTCCTGAGATTTCAAAACTATTTACTACACAGCAAGAAAAAAAAAACACTCAAACAAACAGTCCGACTCCCATCCTTAATAGGACATTCCTGAGGTGAGTTGGAGTTCATTCACTTAAATGGTGGATTGCGCAATAATTTGTTTTGTCATATATTATTGTACTAATTAAACTGTATTCTTTATATTTTGTTACCTTCCTCAAAGCTACTTCACCTTGCGTCAAAATGTAATCCAGTTCTTACTGATAATGGGGTTACTGGACTAAACCAGGTCTTTCTGAACAACATGTAATGTGAACAAATGGGAAGCGTTCAAGCTCATGTAAACATTTAGTTCTAATTCCAAATGGAAACAAAGCAGGTCATGTGAATTCTACAAGAAATTTGAAAAATATTGAATTATTAGAAATTTGCAAAATATTGAATATTTCGGCTTAGGTGGATCGATTTTGACATTTAATATCTCAGCAATGGAAGAAGTATGACGGGAATTTGATAAGTAGGATTCATTTAACAACCTATAAAATATGTATTTTAAAGACATTTGGTTCAAACAATGCTCTCATTAAGAGGCCGACTACGTGGTCACATGGTGGTAAGCCTAGCATCCGGGGATTGACATTCGGGAGGTTTGGCATTCGACTTCCACACCAGGTTATCCAACAGCCTATAAAAATGTAACCAGCTGTCATTGTGCTTGGTGTTCAACAAATGCAATGGAGTCAGGAAAACAGAGCAGTGGGCCTCAACTGGATCTTAAACCCAACCCGAATTAAACCAAGTAGTTAAAAACTGAACTGTAAAACAGGAAACAACTAACTCACCTAGACGTCCGACAGTCCCTGGCTGAGTGAACGTCGAAGACTTTTTTCATTACAGGCCTAGCTATAGGGAACAAACTAAACCAAGTGATTTTTTTACAGTGAGCTAACCTACTTAACAAATGTTTTGAGTCAACAGCAGTTTAATTTTTCCGTCTGTTTTCTTACCAATTTTGGCATTTGCGTCAGACTATGATGCTCATATAGTATATACGTATCGAAAAATTTTAATAAATTCCTTAAAGGACTAATCCTCTCATTCTAAACAATTACAATTCTCCCAACCTATTTGACCTCAGCGCCTCCTTGGAGAAATGACTAAAACTCATACTCATCCAGACACAAACTCAGTCATGTTTCAGGGTCAGTATTCAAGACTCCAATAAGTATGTAATCAAAGCAATCTCAGCAATATATGCTGTGTAATATGAGCTCTGCATTTTTTGAATTTGCTGTCATTCAAAGCGCTGTGCCAATTGAGAATTTCTGTAGACTACTACAAAAATTGTAGTTTGGGGCAATAGATGACTGCCTTTAAGTACAAAACCATTCCGCCGACAAGATATATAACCAATAGGTAGAATTGAGATATCAACCTTCTGTATTTTAATAGGCCAGACGTAATGACGTCCCGGCTTTCTTCTTACTTTTACTTTTCATTGTTTGAGGGCAACTTTTTGCAACGGTTAACCAAATTAATTTCCCTAGTTCAAGGTTACATTGTTTCCTAAAGCGATTTTAATCATTGCTGGATCATTGCTTTTTATGTGATATTTATCAGACTATTGCTTTTAACCTTTCAAAGCTTTAAGTTCTATTTAAATTCTATTTTACAACTTACGACTGAGTGCTTATTATTGTTCTTACTCTACTCTATCTGTATATACGGGTTGGGGTTATCGTTAGGTTGGGGCTATCGTAGTAAGGGAATTTCTTGTTAAACAGTGCGCATCGCCCCTCTGTCCAGCTTTAAGTCACCGACAAATTCCTAAATTATTTTACTGTATTTTTACATTATATATGCGATGATTCTCAAACCATTTTTCTCTAACCATATCTGTCTTCCATTTTGGAGTTAATGCTATGTCATCTTGAACTGGAAATATCGGTGTGTCGGTAGATATATGACGAGGATTTGCACTCAATCACATATAGTCCAAGACTTCCAAGTTACGATTTCTAATTTTTCCAAAAAGTGCTCATGAAAATACTATTTCGTTATTGCAAATGTGAAACTAAAAGTTCTTTAATGTCGACTGTGTTGACAAATTCACAACAAAAATTACTGTTTTTGATGTTGACATTCCATAAGGTGAAAAGAAACAACTGACAAAAATTTCAGGCAAAAATGAAGTTCTAGCTTTACAGATAGCTGGGAAATGGCACTTCTGGCAACAAATAAAAAGATGTCACGTTTTGAGACCTTCAGTTGGCACTATATATTTATGTTTGAGGTGTTCAAAGGTATAATCGGCATTTTGAAACTAGTTTTATTTCTGCGTATGTCACCGTAAGAGTGTTTAGACGTAAGCTTTACGGGAGCATTTCAGTTTGTTGGGGTGGATGGCAGAAGATTCTCTGCCAGAAAAAAGCAATTACGAATAGATAGACTACAGTGGGCCACCACAAGTTGCCGCGGAGCACAGTCTGAAAAATCGCGACCCACTCAGACAACTATTCACCATGCTTTTAGGCAGAATCTTAGCACTAATCAATGTTCTGTAATTCTGCCCGACAGATGTAAGGGAAGAATCCCACTGGTTGGCGCGGTGCGGAAAGACAATTTTGACTACTTATCTCCTCAGACAGGCAGAAGTGATATTCCCAGGCTTGTTAGCAGAACCTAAACAGTCGTCATTTCCAACAGTGTCTAAGAGTGGGAACGCCACCATCAGTTTGAAAGGGCAGGAAATTTGAAAACCCTCAGATACCAAGATTGAAAACAGAATATTAGCAGTCGCTTTTTGGCAGTCTTGCTCGAGGATTAAACAGATCACGTATGATCGGTTGGTTCGGAGCATATAGAAAAATTGTGAAAAATCGCAACCCATCAGACAGCCGGAAAGGGAAATTTCCCCAGAGAAAAATGACTAGAAAAATCCTTACAAAGTGCAGGGGTAGCCATATTTGGTGTGAAGAAGAGACAAAGTAGAGAGATGTTTTGGGAGGGATTTCATTAAACAAATATGAAAGAGCACATATGTCTATGTAAGCTAATGTAGCGCCTGACCATTGTTTTACCAAGTAAAAAAAAGTTCACCCTTATGTGGAAGGGTGGCTCGAGCCCCCTTAATCCGCCCTGCGTTTGTCATCTCCCCAGCAACTTATTGTTCGACCCATTGTCAGTTTCAATAATTACAGATGAATTGTATCATTGTTAAAAACTTGCTGCAAAATGGAAATTTGCTTCAGTTTTTTGTCATCTTTCCCCTTTTTCTACTTTCAACTTGTATGACGTAGGCCTACCACTATACAGGATCTCAAAATCTAAAGCAATTCAAATTCCTAGAATTTGACTTTGTGTAACATGGTCCTATTGATGTGAAAGATACTTCAATTGTCCATAACTAAATGACGCCTTGATATGTTGAGGGGGTACATTCAAATATCTTTTCAAAATAAAGAAATGAACAATAAAGCCGTTCACAAAAGATGTTGCTCCACCGTTATAGCTGACTAAACTAACTTGGGGAACTTATTTCGTTTCGTTTGTTCTGTGCCATGAAAGTACTACCATGTTCTGTGCCTATAATTACATGTTGTAAAATTCAAAAGGTAGGCCTACAGGTTTCATTCGAAAGTAAAGCATGGAAGTACCTCCGGGGGAGTACTTCCATAGTTGAAGTAAAAACCATAAAAATGGAGATATTTCAATTTTGGGGGGAAGTTAACACGTGGTTTGTCGGGTCGTTGAGTTGCGATTTCTCATAACATTAAGCATCATTTTTACATGAAAGTTCTGTGTAGCCATTAACCCTTTACCGTTGTGCTCCGATCGGGGCATATTTGCGCGCCTCGGGATTGGGCGGAAAAGCGGACGTAGCCCGCCCCGCATCGGCTTCCGTAGGACATTGACCCCGTGACGTTAAACTATTGTCTCTCTCGCTGTTGTGGCCGAATTTTCGGGTAGCTACTCGCAGTTTCGAGCTCCGCGTGACACAGTAGAGATGGGTGACAGCCGAGCTCTCCGCATGGGTCCAAAAGGACCCAAACAACGGTAAAGGGTTAAGTTGACCAAAATGATTGTCTGATACATTTTTTTTTTCAATTTGCAAGATAACTTCTATCCGTTGAGGCAGTTTCCTTACAGCCACGTGCTCCACACGGTGATTTGATGTCCCTTGAAGTCGTTATCAGTTTATAGTCGCTCATTGTGACATCTTGGAATGAAATCTTCGACATGCGAGTGATTGACGCGTTCTTTCGGAAGATGATGTACAAGTGCAAGTTATCTGTTTATTGCGTATGCCATGCGCAGTTGTTCTAAGGTAATCTAAAAACAAAATTGATTACAATGCGCACTCGATGAGTTGTAAGAACGCTTATAGCCGAATAGCCTACCATTTAGTAAACCGCAGTCAAATAAGAACAGCCACAACCCGATAATTAGGCTTTATGCAGGATGAAGTCAGGATTTTACCCACTCTACAGTTGATTAACATGCGATCATGGGTTGTCGGCTACAGGGATTTCGGTCAGAGACGACGAGATCGGGTTGCAAGGGCGCTTTTGAATAAATAAATGCTATGAAAGTCATGGTTCAAGATTTTATAAAATGCCTACTTTTCGACAGTATAGGTTAAATCTGCTAAAGCCAAAAGAAAAAAAAAACAATATTTTGGGAAGTAAACTTTTGTTCGATGTACATTTTGGCATTTTTAAAATCAAGATGGGTAGGCCTGCACAAAAATCCACCAAACTGAAATACGTGATGGGACCACTCTTAATAAATATATGTGTATATGATGACTGCGGTTATTTTATTTGGGGGTTTGGTGGACTAACTATTCCCGAAATATTAATGAGACCGGATTAGTCACGGTGGCGAACACTGGGTTCCAATAAGGCTATCACAAGAACAATTGGTAAGCAGTTGGAAATGTCTGTTTCCGGTCAGGAAACATAATTAGATCAACAGTTGGTTCTACGATGTGAAGAGGAAAAGACCATTTGGCCCCATGCATAGTTCACTCAATGCAACCTTCCTGTTATTAACAATCTACTATCTAGAATAGCTATGCTGACAACATACTTAACATTTAGCGGCCTTGGTTTTGATTGGTTAGCTGGTGCTTTTTTAATCAATTAAGGTCATTTTAGCTATTTCGGTTGGCTTCGATTCTCCAGTTTTTAAATTCTCGCCGTTAAATAACTATACGGTATTTAAATGGAACTGACTGCAGTGTATATTTTCTTTACCTTTACTCCGGTCAATCTATTAGTTCGATTGTTGCCGTACGAGGTGTCTAACTTTCAAATTACATGTACTTTGTATGTTCTACAAGTTTAAATGGTCTGTTCTTATCTTATTGAATTGCGATGTTATTTCCATTTCCTTTAGAGGTCATGAGTAAGCTGTAAAAGAAGGCAAAGTTAATGGTATGTGAACATCTTAATGTTGTACTTGCCCATACATGCCTCATACATTCACCATACCGACACGAAAATATCATACATATTCATACGACCATGTATATTTATACCATGATCATACATATTCATCCCTGTTCAAATGTGTGACATGAAAAATAATGAGGATGTAGAGACAAATATTTGGTGTAAAATATTTTTAAAGATATTTCCCTGGCCATTAACATCGTAACCACAACGTATCTACAACGTATCTTACCCATGGGAAGGGTTCGCCTCCACCTAAACAGAGCCAAAATTAATTCCTTAAAGCCATATGATGGCATTTCATCTTGTTTTGGGAAGAAAAAAAATATTCCACACCGTGTCCTTCAAATCCTGTCTCAATACCCTTTTCCTAACTAAAGATATTTCACTATGAAGATTGTTTATTTTTCTTAAAAAATACCCTTGCTTTTCATCAAAGCCACATTAAGTTATGTAATGTGGGCACATTGCTTCAGATTCCTTTTGTTTTTCGTTATAATTGAACGTCCTGCTTGTCCTTCAAATTTGATACTGTTGCGTAATATTTCATTTCATTTCATTTATTTATCTTTGGTTTATCACAACACAAGATTGAAAACAAGAATCACAAAGTAAATAAGTAACAAAGAGTGTGAAAGGAAGTGCACTTAGAAACCCTTTGGGGCTTGTCGAGAAGTGACACTCCCTAAAAAAAGAAATAATAAAGAAAATACGAAGATAGAAGATAAGACTAGGAAAAACATAGAAAAAGTCATAATAGACACGCAACCCACCATCCCACGTCACCCGTCCTAGAACCCAACCACCACCCACCCCTCGGGCTCAACAAAGAAGCTAAATAGGCAGGAATACAGTATAATAAACAAGTTCATGGGTTTAATACAAGCTTATATAGAACCTTTGAAGATTTTTCCTAAAAGAAGTTAAGGAAGGCTTTGTCTTAACAGTAGACGGTAGGTGATTCCAAAGAGTGGTGGCACGGTAATGCAGACTGTTCTTGTACAAATTGTTGTGATGCTTCCTTGTATGTAGATGATCAGCTTGTCTTGTGTTATGTGAATGTATCGATGAGTTATGTGTAAAGAGAGAGTTTAGTGAGCTTGGAAGCATTTCATGTAGAGAACGATAGACAAAACTGGCAACATGTAGTTTGAATAGGTCAGTAAGTTTAAGTAAATTCATGGATTTGAATAAATTGTTTGTATGATCTCTCGAATTGGAACAGGTGATATGTCTGATTGCTCTTTTCTGCAGAACACCTAACTTATTTAATAAATACTTGCTTGATCCAGACCAAATAATGCAACAGTAAGTGAGATGTGGGAGTACAAGTGTTTGATAAAGGGACCTGAGAATGCTTCTGGGGAGTGTATGTTTTAGTTTTGAAAGGATTCCTACACTTTTTGCAACAAGAGCAGAAGTATACTTAATGTGATCATGCCAAGTAAGTTTAGAGTCTATGAAAACACCTAAAAATTTAACGCAATCTACCTTTTGTAGCAATTTACCATTAATATCAATATTAAAGTTTACCATATCATCATTTTCATTGAAAACAATAAAATTCGTCTTATCTAAGTTTAGGGAAAGTTTGTTTGTGGCAAACCAATCACTGTATGCAGCTAGATCATTTCTAATGGTTTGTTTCAGACGTTCAACACTACTATCATAAAAGAAAATATTTGTATCATCAGCAAATAACACAATGGATGAATTTGAAGGAATTTTACTTACATCATTCATATAAATGATAAAAAGAAGCGGTCCTAGAATTGACCCTTGAGGGACACCACAGTGAATGTTATTTACATCAGAGTTTATTCTTTGAAAAGAGATAAAATGTTTTCTGTTGTTAAGATAGCTAGTAAACCAAGAAAGAAAAGTTCCCCTAATACCGTAGTGAAATAATTTTTGACAGAGTATGGTATGATCAATGGTGTCGAACGCTTTAGATAAATCAAGAAATACACCTACAGCAATTTGGTTGTTGTTTATGGCCTGTGTTAAATTATCGACGGCATCAGCAAGGGCCATATCAGTGGAGAGACCAGGTCGAAAGCCATATTGACCATTAAAAAGAATGTTATGTTTTTCCAAAAAATTAAAGAGTCTACAATAAACAATGCGTTCAAGAATCTTAGAAAAACAGGGCAAAACAGAAATAGGTCTATAGTTAACAAAACAATTTGGATCACCTTTTTTAAAAATTGGGACAACTTTTGCGACTTTCAAATTTTCAGGAACGATACCAGTTGATAGGGATAAGTTAAAAACATAAGTAAGGGGTTTACAAATAAAACAGATAACTCGAGTAACAACGAAAGGCCTAATTTCATCAAACCCAGCTGACTTGCCTGGCTTTAGGCAGGATTTTGACATACTTATCAATTCATCTTCGCTAGTTGGGTAGAGGAAAGCAGATGAAACATTACTATCCGATAGAAAGTCAGATGGTGAATGATTTGAAGAGATCTTTGCAGCTAGCGACGGACCAACATTAACAAAAAAGTTATTCAGACTATTGCCAATAGCAACAGGGTCAGTATGTTTCTCACCATCTATGATACAAAAATCGGGTTTGGTAGGTTTTTGCTTGTTTTTATTCAGCAAATCGCTAATTTTGGACCAAGTTTGTTTAGAGTCATATTTACAATTATTAAAGATATTCGTAAAGTAATTTTTCTTGGAGATACGAATGATGTGGGTCAGTTTATTTCTAAAGGTTTTGTACTCAGATTTCTTTTGCTGAGAAGGGTTTTTGAGCATATTTTTGTAGAGTTTGTTTTTTCTTTTTATAGACGTGGTTATGCCAGGGGTGATCCAGGACTGATTAACGGAAGATCGGCCTTTTCGTTTCAGACGCATAATAGGGAAGCTTTTGTCATAGACATTTTTAAAAAGGTTAAGGAATACATTATATGCAGAATGGACATCAGACTCACAATAGACATCAGCCCAACTCGTACTAGAAATATCAGAGATAAACCTTTCAATATTACGCATAGAATAATTACGAGTAAAGATGTCATCATTCACATTGACTTGCAGCGTACACTGTGTGTTTAGGAAAATTGGGAAATGATCGGTGAGGTCTGTCAAAAGAACCCCAGAAACATTCTTACTAGGGGTTATCCCCGGTGAGGCAACATTTGTAAAAATATTGTCAATGAGTGAACAAGATCTCTCACTGACCCTAGTAGCTTTTGAAATGGTTGGATAAAACCCACAGGAAATTATTTCATTAATAAAATTATTTTCCTGATTAAGCATATTCACATTGAAGTCGCCCATGATGAAGCAAGACTTACATTCATCATTAATTTGACACAAAAGATTGGAAAGAATGTCTATAAAAGTAGGTAAATCACTTGCTGGTGGTCTATAAACAACACCAATAACACACTTTCTTGTTTCATAGGGAAAATTAATTTCAATGAAGATAGACTCAATAAAATCATTAAAGATAGACAAATCATTTCGGACACAAAAACTAAGATTATTCCTAACAAAAAGGCAAACACCTCCACCTCTTTTCTTTTTGCGGTGGTTTTCAACAATTGTAAAATCATCGATGTGTATTAGTGGTGAGAAATTTTCATTGAGCCATGTTTCAGTAAATCCTAATACAGAAAAATTATGGTTTAGCACAGAAAGGTAATCATTTATGTCATCAAAGTTCTTATTTAAGCTTCTACTGTTTAGATGAAAAAGATTGAACCCATCACGGGTCAGTTCCTTAAAGCCATTAACGTCAAAGTAATCACATTTACTAACACAAACATCGTCAATGAACCCATTACTTTTATCAAAATTTAAACACACTTCCTCTTCCCTGAAACCCGTTGGCTCAAGAAAATCATATCAATCAGAGACACCCTGGAAGGGCAGGGCAGTAGAATTACTTAAATTATCACAGAACGACAAAAAATCCATTCATAAACATACAAAACAAACACGAGAAACACAAAGAAATCACTTAACTGGAAAAGAAGGTGTAGAGTACATGAACTGCACAAGACATGCAATAATTTCAACAGTTTTTTCGCAATGTTAACGAGGGAAGTTCCACACAAGATTAAAGATGATTCAAAGAGACCTCAGATTATCTGAAGAAAGAAGAAAGGAGACCCTGGACTGATAGCGGGAAAACATCGGGTAAAGCTGGCTGGTAATTTCATAGAAGGCAGGGAGTCAGCTGAAATCGGGTTCATCCTGGAACATCACAAAAGGATTACATAGTAGAGCAGATTAGGTGAAGTTAAAGCGATATGAAAGACGGCAACCTGTCGAACTAATAATAAGACGTCAACTTAAAGACCATGGTTAATTCAATTGATTCTTGAGATCTTCCATGTTTCTTATGAGAAGTGCATTTCCGCTACCCTCATGGAGTGTGGCGAAAATTTTGCCATCTTTGCTCCAAGATGTCTTTACCTTTACATGGTTGATTGTTGCCTTCAGGAGTTGTTGATTTATCATTGTAAGGTCTTCCTTAATTACGACTTTGGTGCCTTTCAGTTTGCGCCGATTTTTTATCAGATCATTTCGGATTCTATAATTTGTGAACTTCACGATAATACCACGAGGCGCTGAAGGGGAGGAAGGGGCTGGCTTACCAACTCTGTGGCAACGATCGACATCCGTGGGTGACAACTTAACTCCAATTTTTTCGGCAAGGGTTGTTACCTTTGAGGTACAATCTTCATTTTTTTCCTCTTGAATGCCAAAGATACGAACACAATTTCTTCTTGAATATTGTTCCAATTCATTCAGTTGCACTCTCCAACTCTGACTTTCCTTTTCCCATTCTTTAGTCACCGCTTTGATTGCAGTCATATCAGTTTGGCATTCGTCTAACTTACTCTCCAAGTCAAATATTTTGCCCTCGTATTTCTCAAGGTCTTCGGAAATCTTGGCAAGTTTTCTTTCGATGACATTTTCAATTATACCTTGTAGGACTGATTTAAACTGAGCGCTCTTGGTTATTTCATGGAGTATTTCACTTACTATCTCTTTGCTTGTAATGGTCGTGGTTGCTTCATCATCATCCTTCTTACTAGACTGAGATCGGGTGTTAGGTGTCGTCTTTTTCATCATGGCGAGATACACTACACAGCTTTAAGTTGTAAGTTGTACATGCACAGGTAAAGTTGTGATTTTAGGTGCTTGGAATGGACACGGCACACAGACTGATAGAAATGAAAAGCACTTAGCTGTTAGGCTCTGTGGTTAGGTTCATTCTACGGAAAGAGTCCACCTCTGCGGTGATATTTACGCCGAATAAAAAGGCCCAAGAGAGGATGAGATTCCCTCGGCAATCAGAAATTAGTTTAATATTCCATGTCTTGCAACAGTCAGTCCAGATGGAAAAGGTATAAAGATCTACATCATGTACTTTTTCCAGAATTCGATCATCAAAGGCGGTATGGGGTGTAACCAATATTGCCGGCAGCGGCATCAGAATAATAAATAAATTGAATGCAATTAAAATAACTGTGCCGCAATGACATCACACAGTTCTTATGATGCACCAAATCTCAAACAAAAAAAACAAAAAAAACATTGTGTTGCTTTAAAAATTTGTTTCTAACAAACTCTACATGATGTTGAGATGCAATTTTCACCTCCTGAAATAGGAAATATTTCTGCGTATTTTTAAGTTAATGAATTTTGTCCAAAATATGCCTTTAAACTCTTTGAAACTTAACAAACTTAGGAACTTGCTTTAAGCCCTGTCCTTGACCCCAAACATATACAATTCTCTAAGCCTTTTTACTGACGTCCTCCCACAACTGTATAAACTGATCTTCATCCACGCAATCTCAGTTTATTGTTTCAGGTGAGTCCCGCGAGACCGAAATTGCATTGCAGCCTATGGGAGAAGCGATAACTTGTTTAACGTGTGATCATAAGCTCTGTAAGTTCCACGAGACCTAAGGTCCGCGAAACCGAAAGTGAAAAAAGGGCCGCGAGTCTCCCGGTGTTTACTGGGGGCGCCGAGCCGGTAACCAATGGAGGCAGGTTCCTCGTATTCTGAGGAAGAACCTCGGAACTCCGTCATGAGGCATCCGGTATCGCTGCCAGTAGACTTCCTCTGCCTTTTTGCGAGGATCACCACGGTTCGGAATCAGGGGTAAGTTCCCGCCGTTGTCCCCTACGGCGACAGTCTGTTGACTGTGAGAGCGGCTCCTTGGATACCTGCGTGTTCAATAGGGTTTCAGTTTACGGTCCGTGAAGGAGATTGTTTCGGTCAGTGAGATAATAGTTGCCGGGGCCTGAGAGCCTTCGTCCGTGCGGCTCGGAGTCGAAGCCAAAGAATTAGATGAAGAATGGGTCGAGTTGGCCGAATTGAAGCCCTGACGATTGGGAGGAGATTTGGACTTCGAGCCCCCTTTAAGCAAGGTTTTCGCCATGGACTCCCATCTCTTCTGCTGTCCTGAGGCCTTATGTGCGGGGATGCAGGCGTTCGGTCTCGTGGACTTTCGGTGTCCCGTGAGGCTATTGCTATTAGTTTTTCCTTGTAAAGAAATTGATGAAGGCTTCGCATTCTCAGAAACATCTCACATTAAGGCATTCTTGGCTCAAACTGATATATTATATGAACATTGTGATTGTCCATAGGTAAAATTAGTGACTTATATTCATATTTTCCTTTTGACATTTAATGGGCTCGGCACTGCATGAATTCTATGTCTGGGAAGGATAGGCCTTCATCCTCTGATGGATATAACTGAACTATGCATTTATCACCCCGAAATTTGATGATTCAGTAACCAGGTAAGTAAGAGCTAATAGTTTATTCCTAAATTTAGCAATGATTACGTAATTTATCTTTCAAGATGACATGTACAGTTCATTCAAGTACATTGCAAAAGAAATGAACAGTTTAGCTTTACCCCTGGTACCACACTGTAAAAATAGTCAGTAATATTCCAAAAAACAAAAAATTTGTACAATTACAGAAGAAAAATGAAAAACAAAATACAAAAGGAGTAGATAAAGAGTGTTGTCAATGAGTTGACAGACCTTTAAATAATTCCTTTGTTTTTCTTTAAAAATAAGACGCGCATTTCCAATATGGTATTACATTTTTGGGGATTTTTTAAAAGTGCTATATCACGTTTACAATATTTTCTTCAGTTGAACTTACTCCATTTGAAGGTTATAATCTATCTGCATGGCCTGAAAACCATTACCAGCCGTTTACGACATCAGAAAAAAGAGGGCGACATTGTTAAATAGAGAACTTCACGCGCTTATCTTGCACTTTGCTTTATACCTGTTCGTCAACATCTAGTCCAAAGAACCGGTCATCTTAACATCGAAAGATGGATTGCGGCAGTAAATGTATTTCAACGTAAGAGAAGGGTAACCATAGCAACCTACTTAAGAGAAAGCAATGATTACGTAATTTATCTTTCAAGATGACATGTACAGTTCATTCAAGTACATTGCAAAAGAAATGAACAGTTTAGTTTTACCCCTGGTACCACACTGTAAAAATAGTCAGTAATATTCCAAAAAACAAAAAAATTTGTACAATTACAGAAGAAAAATGAAAAAAAAAATACAAAAAGAATAGATAAAGAGTGTTGTCAATGAGTTGACAGACCTTTAAAGAATTCCTTTGTTTTTCTTTTTTTACTTTATTTTTTATTTTATTTTACTTTATTTCCTGTGAATGCAAAGACATTTTTACACAGCGAGTTCGATTTGCGTAGAAGACGCTATGATTACAAGTTATGTGTTTCGAAGGGTCCTAGAATTGAAGTTAAAAATCTTGGGGTTTTTTTTAAGTGCCCAAGACAGCATAACTGGAGGATGAAAATGTCTACGGTTAGAGGAAATTTTCCTAACACTGATGCAAACTTTCAGCAGATCAACTGTTTCTTTAAAATAAGACGCGCATTTCCAATATGGTATTACATTTTTGGCGATATTTGAAATTGCTATATCACGTTTGATATTTTCTTCAGTTGAACTTACTCCATTTGAAGGTTATAATCTATCTGCATGGCCTGAAAACCATTACCAGCCGTTTACGACATCAGAAAAAAGAGGGCGACATTGTTAAATAGAGAACTTCACGCGCTTATCTTGCACTTTGCTTTATACCTGTTCGTCAACATCTAGTCCAAAGAACCGGTCATCTTAACATCGAAAGATGGATTGCGGCAGTAAATGTATTTCAACGTAAGAGAAGGGTAACCATAGCAACCTACTTAAGAGAAAATAATTCTCATCAAACTGAAGTCGAATAACGCTTGCTCTCACCTTCGTTTGTGCCATTAGTCCGGGTGATTAAACAAACTGTCGTGTTGGACGTTTTTAATAATGACATTTATCACATGGAAAATAAGCTGGTGAGCCTGGTGTCAACAGCTTCTAGGCCTGTTTTCTTTACTTCTCATTTCATTTTCATCATTACTATTTTTTTTTTCTTTTTTTGTGCCAAATGTTCCCCTTAATTTCTTCTGTGGGGAATCAAGAAAGCATTTTGATGCAAGCGTTGTAAAGTTAAGGTCTATATATGCAGGTGTGCGATCTACAGAGAAAGTAAGTAGTTTCTCACCGTAGAGTGATCTCTCCTTGTTTATTGTGGATCTTTATCGGGGCAGGCTTTTTAAGTTTGTCTGCATGAGAGAACCTTCTGGCTCTTACTATGAATGGATGCAAGAAAAGGTATTTTGGTAACAAGCAAGTAAAGAGATATAACCTTCCTTAACTATAATAAAGCTGCGATTCTCGTTACAATGTTGTTGGTTTCTTTATATACAATGACTGTATGACCAAGGTTGGGGCATCCCTCTTGCAGCCGGAATGTCTTAAGTTCGACCAGGGAGTTCCCTGGTTTTACTCAGCCGGGTCATATACTTTAAAGATGACTTTACAAATGAAACCTACAACCACTATGCCTGGTGCTCAGCATGAACAATGGATTAGGGAAAACAACTCCAGTAAGCGGCCGAACTGGAAAAAGGGCCGTGGCTAGTCCGACTTAAACTAGCTGTATGGAAACTGAGCAGCAAAACCTAATCCGACTAGGTAACAACTCTTTCTATAAAATGAAGAAATATGACCGATACATATTGAGCCACAAAAACCTATGAATGGCTCAACTGACTAGATGTATTTTCGAGAAGGTATTGCACTGTTTGCGTTTTCTAAGGACAATATTTAGGCTGTTAGGATAAAATCATTGGCACCTACATTGCTTTCCATTGTGCTCATGCAATCAGCGATTACCTTTTTCTCTCGTTTTATGGTAATTGTTTTGGAAATTATTCACTCACCCAAACATACTAAACTTATTCTATGTCTTGCTGTTTATTTCGTCATTGCCTTTCAGACAGAAACGCGTGGAAGAGTTTTGCTATTAAAGAACATAATGCTCCAAAAATGAAAAATATATGTCACATCAATTGGCAAAAATATTGAAAACCCTATATTGATAACAAAAGAAAAATAAATAAACCGGCTATGCATATTTTTCTTCATGACTCAAATATTGGAAGGGGGACATTTGATATGATGCCCCCCCCCCCCATTGGTGGACATGCGCTCGGCCCCTCCGTGATCGCCGCTTATGTTAGCAACCCCGTGATATGAGACAGAAGTGGACTGTTAAGGTTTTCTGGGATTTCAATAGTCATATCAAAGTTGTGAAAATAAGACAGTTCTTGAGAATGAAACATTCTTTTAAAAAGCGGAAATCATAGTTTGTTCTTACAATTTTGTCACAACTTGGGTGCATTTTTTGTACACCACATTCGTGCATTGATTTAAAACTAACAGAAAAAGATCAGTGATCACAAGCACACTTCGTGTTTGGTTAACAGTATAGTGAATGCTGTGTAATCTGCATCTGTTGCATCTGTGTGAAATTTTGGTAGCCGACAAATATTCAGAAATTTTAATTCCAACCGCAATTATCACAAAATTAACGTTTCGACTAACCTGAAAGACCTCTCGAATCTTTCTGTAATGTGATAACCAATCAAATCAAAAGGAGAAAAGAGGTGATGGAACAAAAGATTATCAATCTCTGTCTCACTCTGATTTCTACTTTAAGATGCAGGATTAAACCTCACTCTGCATTTCGAAGTTCTGTAGGCACCATTTTAAAGACTTGTATTCATAAAAAACACATTGATAATGGTCTCTGTCCTTTGCTAAAGCCCTCCTCCCCCTTCTGACCGGACCTGCCCTACATTTTTGGAGATAACGTCTCTGTCCCTTGCTAGTACCCCCCTCCCCCTTTTCTGACCGAATCTGTTGATCTGTTCTAAATTTTTGAAGATAACGTCTCTGTCCCTTACTACCCCCCCCCCCTTTCTGATCGCATCTTCCCTACATATGCGGAGCGCTTTCTCCTCTTCCAAACCATGGAGCTAACACGTGTTAGCTCCATGTCCAAACTACCAAACGAACTAATTCAGGTGTCAAAATGTACCATAATTCTACATAATATCTACGTGAAATTGATAACCGCCAAATTAAACACCAGAGGACAAACTATGGGTAAAAGTCCTCTTTGTAACATATAAAGCAGTGGTTCTTAGAGTTCAATAGACTGTTGTCAGCTTCAACCATTTGAGATGACCCAATGCTCCTCCCCTACCCCTCCATGCATCCTACCGTTCATTGCCAGACTTTTAAGGGAACAATTAGATTGCCTGAAGATGTCTTTAGAGGAATTATAATGCACTGCTGCGGCAAATATCTTTGCCAAATACAATCTTTACGGGGAAGAAAGTTAGATCTAGGAGATTAATTGAATTTCTAATGCCATTTTAAGACAATTTGGGGTTCACAAAATTTCCTTTTTCTGTGTCAAGACCCAGGAATGCCTTGCCGCTTCTTATATTGTTGCATTGATGTGTCGTAATCGCAAGGGATCCCAAAGTCAGTTACAGCGACCTCTTAATTACCTTGTGCGCTGAAATGCTCACATGAGACCCCCGGTTCCCTCAGACCTGTAAAAATCCATTTCAGGAATACTGATGTAAAAACTGTCTTACATAATTGTATCTTTTACCGAAACCGTCGTTGGAGACTTTGGTAGTTGTGTTGTTTGCGGTTAACAAGAACGTAAATGATAAGAGACAAAACATTTAATCTCTTGTTTTACGTTATTTATTTTCAGTAAAAGGTTAGACGCCCTCGCCTTTTAATAATATATGCCTGTTATTTTATACATATTGAATAGTTACAAATAAATGTACAGTGTTCGAATTACCCGTGCAAATATAGATATATTTATATGTATATGTTAAATTCACGTTTTTCTAAATGTTCTATTACGTTGGATTTAAGTTTCTAATTTAAGAGGCAGACCAACGGAAATTTGCCTGAAAATTTCGTCCAATAAAATTGTCACTTGAGAATACAGGAAACAAACACACTGACTCTGAAAATCCATGTCTAATGACAAATGATGTCTTACAAATTATGTTTTACATAGTCATTGTCAAAAGATTAAATCGACAATATTAATTCACATTGTCCTTATGAATACAGCACCATCTAGTTAAGAGAAAAATTTGACCAATGATTCCTAGTTCTGTTCGGTTCAAAGGCCTAAATACTTAAAACTAGTCATTCGTCACCCCAAACTTCAACTTCACCAATAGTGTGCGGAATTTCTCCATTGGCACAGCTCTTTGCTTGATATCAAAATCAAAAAATGAAAAGGAGCTAATATTAAATAGCATGTTCTGGAAGGGCTCTCTGCCCACACATTAGAACCTTGTATACCAAGCAGGGTCTACCCTGAAGAAATAAACTGGGTTTGTGTCTGGATAACGATGAGTTTGAGTCAATTGTAGGAGAGATTAGAACCAAGTAGGTTGAGAAAATTAAAACTGCCTGGAATGATGAATGAATACATCTTCACCTCTTCAAACAGTGGCGTAGTCACGGGGAAGGGTTTTGGGGGTAAGAACCCCCACCTTCATGACCCAACCTTGCAATGCAAAAAAAATACCTTAAATAGCGGTATTTTCTCTCTATCCTTAGACTTTTTCCTCATATCCTGCCCCAACCCCCACCCATGACACCAAAACCCTCCCCATGACACAATCCTGGCTACGCGCCTGCCCTTAAATATGGTAAATTTACTGATTTGATCTTCATCTCATAAAAACATTGTTCAATTTCAAGTATCAACTTAAATATGAGTTAAATAAAATGCCTTATTCATGACAAGCAGTTCCAAATTACCGTAATGAATAATACTTCATCCCTTATAAAAGAATATCAATTCCTCAGAAAATTTCGGTTTAAAAGAAGGCTAAACTATCTAATGCAGATGTTTTGAAAAAGATATTTGTGTAGCTCTTCTTTGTAGTTTACATGGAGCCTTGAGACCAACATTCTACTTAAAGATATTTCATTGAATGTTCCATAAAACTGACACTTTTACAAATGCAAGATAGTATATATCCAGTATGTTTTTTCACCACATAAAGGTTGCCTTTGATGATCGAATTGGCAAAATATCCTAGCCATTACATCATTTTGAAGGAATAGAGTAAAAGTTGATTGAAGTGCATTAAAATAAGACATTGGAAACTAAAACCAAAGATTTGAAACATAACAGACCTTCCAAACAATAGCTCGTAGAATTCAATTATTTTCAAAATACCTGTAATGTAAATGAGTTTGGTGTTAATGCAAAATAAAGGTACTCTTGTGGTGCAATAAAATCGGTTAATGAACTTGACAAAGTTTACACACCACTACATCGGTATACATAAACTTGTAATAGTGCATGTGCATACCCTAGGCTTGGTAATACATTTTCAGTCGGCTTATTCGAAAAGGCAAGCTTAGCAAATAGTTAGACAAGTGATACACACCCTATTACCACATACATTCAAAACAAAATCCATTGTCTATACCAATATTTTCTGCAACAATATGACAGCTAAGAGTTGTAGTACTGAGTATGTGCAGGAAGTTTATGTATTTAAATAATTAAATGAGATTTTACTGCTCAAATTCTAACCGGAAGTCTATAGTCTACATATTTCACGGACGTATGTAGTCTCTAAGGATATAAGGATTATTATCTAAAGTCATGGTTCGTAGTCAGCTGAGTATGTAAG
This sequence comes from Holothuria scabra, assembly GCA_037179385.1. NCBI lineage: Eukaryota > Metazoa > Echinodermata > Holothuroidea > Aspidochirotida > Holothuriidae > Holothuria > Holothuria scabra. The sequence continues at coordinate 17,729,329 of CM074192.1, read as the reverse complement.
GGGGCTTTACTTGGTAAAACTACCACCTCTTGGAGAGTTTTAAGTTTCTCATTTACTCTTTTGCCCCTCATCCCCCCCCCCCCCACCTCCTCTGACAACATTTTCTTACTAACGGTTTGTTAAATCTACGATTACGCGAAACAAGGATAACTCAATTCTATCGCCATATCATAACAAGAAAAATAGTTATCGTTCAATCTCTATGTAGTGATCATTCACGATAACAGAATCCAAGAACGTTCAGGTGCACAGAAACTTCTTTCATTTTGGAATCGTTTTGTATTGAATTCGTTATCCTATACCCAGTGCGACAGGGGCTGAACACATTAGCAAAAGACCCTTACTGGGAATAGTCCTGTGTACTGCCTGCTCTCGATTGTGAAACATAATTTAGTAAAGTGAGTGACCTTGGAGTAGACGAAAAGGTTGCCAGGTAGAAGGATCACCTGCACGAAGGTAGGAAGGTCTCAGTGCCATACCCCTGTTTTATCACGTGCGCTAAGGTCGTTTGTGTATGCTGTAAACATGTGTAAAACAATAATGATCTGCCTCTCTTTAAAGGCAGTCATTCGTCACCCTAAACTACAGTTTCAGTATACATATATCAAAACTCTCAATTGGTACAGCTCTTTGATTTTGCATCACATTCAAACAATGCATCATAGCTAAATTACACAGCATGGGCACTGAGAGTGTCTTGATTACACATTATGGACTTGTATGGCCGCTGGGACAAGCCATGAAGCAATAAACAAGGATTGTGTCTGGATAAAGATGAGTTTTAGATAAATGTGGGAGGGGCTAGAAGTAAGTAGGTTGGGAGAATTGGAACTGATTGGGATGATGAAAATATGCCTTTAAGACTCCGACACAAAATGTTTGAAACGTGATCGTTTCCGAATGTTTCCGCAAATGTTAATTACTTAATGCATGAGCAAACATAGAAGTATGTATGAAAACACAAAATTTACTGCGGTTACAGTACGTTTAGTCACCTATAAAATCCCTTCTGACGTTTGGTTTTGAATAGTAACACTGCTACAGAATTAAAACCGTAGTTCATAGATGGAACTTAAAGCTTTAACCTTAAGAATCGCCAGGCTCTAAGCCGCTTCCACACTTTGCGACACGACTTACTGCGGCCAGACTGCCGAGTCACCGTGGTCGACTTAGTCGGGTGAGCGAGCTTTGATAGCCACATGTCTACTTATGTACAATTGTCGCATATCGATGAAGCTTTTCTGGGCGTTTAAAATATGCCTTATGCGTAACATCGAACAGAAAGTGAAAACTACATTCTCCATATTTAGTTTAATAGTTCTTTAAGATTTTTATTTCAGAAGTCGGCCGATGTTGTCAGCTGTACGTTTCCAGTCTCAAGCGACCGAATATGTTCGGTCGCATGGGTGTGGGCAGCGCAACCCCTCACTTGGGACGTGTTTGAACAATCTTGTCCAAAGAAGTTGCGTCGCGTTAAGTCGCCAACAAGGGAACGGGCTTTAGACTATGTTGAATGGTCATACTGTTAAATATCAAAACCAAACCTTGCAGCTTGCATCAGGTGAACATGAACGGCCTTTTAATCCTTCTTTCAAACATTACCAAGGTATGGTCACATGTCTATACACTCGTTAGCCACCAAGGTTGTAACAGTCACCCATGGTTCAGTGGCGTTGCCACGGGGGGGGGGGTGGTCAAATCAGGTCATAACGAAAGACTAGTCAAGACAACTTAAGTCCAGTCAAGTCATAAATTTGCTCGGACCAACCCAAGTCAGAAACTTGCATAGTTTAACAAGTCATACTGAGCCAAATTAAACAGGCTTACGGTGAAAGCGCCCTAAGCGCGCAAAGGTTTTCCTAGGTTTAGAAGATCCTGTCACAGAAAACAAGATGCGTTCCTTATTAAACACATTTGGTATTACTTTGGTCAAAAATTGCCTGAAACAAACAGAAAATATTATTTTCTTTTGATTTTCGTTAAGGAGGCAGTGGTCCGCATCGGAGGCAGAGCCTTCCAGTGCCAACGCCGAGGCACGGACCAGAACAATGTTTAAGGTAAGACATTTGAGTGCAAGCAACACTTTTTTTAAGGAAAGTTGAAAGAGTCCATGGTAGTTTAAGAATTTGAGGGAGTCTGCAATTTGCGATCAAAATGCTGCATAAAATGTAATGAAAATTTTCTCTTGTTTCCATATTTTATTCGTCTAATTACCTGAGTAACGGTTACGTAGTTTGACTTGTATTTTTGTTCCCGGTATTGAAACCGCCCAAAATGTTCTCGAATACGCTAGTGCTCCTCGCCAGTCGCTCCTCGAAGTCTATTGCTGTGACTTGAATCTGTCTCTGTGACCCGAGCATCTATTTAGACCCGAGTCATGATGGGCTCTAGTCAGAGTCAAGTCATTTTCGGTCGTACCTCTATTCAAGTATTGATGTTGGAATTTCTCCCAGATTCAAGTCATTAAACAACGGGACTTGAGTCCGAAGCAATGAGTTGAATTTTTTACAACACTGTGAGCTTTCTCATTTGGTTTATCCTAGGGTCATAAAAAAGTCAATTATACCAGCTTTTTTTTGTTAATTTTTGTGCCGGGACAATGGGTTGAAAATTACTGGACTCCAGATGTGAAATGCTTTGGCATCTTTATTTAATTTCTCTCGTAAACACCAATGTAAAACCCATTTGTTGTTTGAACATATCACAAGTGAGGTAACTTGTGGCATGAAAAATTACCAACTAGGAGTCTCCCATTTTGTTAATGATGCATCTCATTAGTGGAACAAACCCATTGAAGTTGGCTTAAAACCGTCCATTCAGGAAGCTTTTTCAATTTCCTCAAGTTTTCTCACTTTTTGATTTTACAGTGGATAGCATGGTATTATTTTAATTCCACATATTATCCACTGACGATAATGCCGGTCCATGTCTCGATCCCTTTGCCATGAACTATCCAAAATAATTCTTGGAGCAAATACTACTTTCAAATGCGCCATCAATAAAGATTTGCGAAACATGAGAGGCATTAGTTTGTTATTGCAGTGTTCATTTTAAGGCTTTAGGCAAAGTGTCGAAATGATTTGAATCATTCTTTTACGCCGTTGTAAACGTATCTGACAGTCTCTTGTGGTTCACCTTCGTGACCACTATCCTTTAAAGTCATCCAAGGGAAAGAATTCCGTTTAGCCTTCCAGTCCCTTGGTGTGTTGTGGATTTGTGCCAGGGTCGTGTCGGAATCAACCCGTACTGCCTGGTTTTGACTCGGTCTTTCTTCGACAAATACATCTTGGTCGAGACTTTCTTCATCTGCCTCCGGTTCTACTCCTTCGTCTACGGAGTCTTGGGACTGGAAACTGTTGTTGTTTGAAACGATTCCAGAAGTCTCGCCGCTATTATCAGAACTGTTGGCACTGTTGGTTTCTTCCTTGCCTTCTTCATTGGTCTTCACGTCCCCTGGAGCCATTTTCTCTGAACTTTCCTTTTGGTTCCTTATTTGATTCCGACCAGATGATACAGTATCCCCTTCCTCATCTTCTTCTATCGCATCTGTGTTTGTTTCTTCAAGGTTTGACATCTCGATATTTTCCGATGGTGTGTTTGCATCCTCCGCTTCGTCGCGCTCTTCCGTTATTGTACCTTGTCGGATGTGACTGGCCCAGAAGCTTCTGGCGAGTTCAGTTCCCGTTGATGACAATCGTCTCCTCATTGATTGTTTTTGCATTTCGTTTACCGCTACTACGACATTTTTAACGTTACGAACTTTGAGAAATTCAGGCAGAGACATATCGTCGTCCTGTATCGGTGCTTTCTTGATAGGTTTATGCTGAGCGCTGTCTTGATATTGTAGCGACTTTTTACCCTTTCTACCCTTGCGCATCAGATATGAAGGCACACGTTCTAAAGACTTTGCGCTATTAACTGACTCTGAAAATGATGCAGTACTGATAGACGAGAGGGAGCTTCCCTTTCGTGCCCCTTCGGTACCTTCTTTCGCAACGCTTTTCTTTGGCCCTTTTTCCCTCAATATCTCTAAAAGCTCATATCTAAACGAGGAGATGTCCTGCTTGATTTCGTTGAGATCATCCTCACTTATGCCCTCAGCAGCCTCTCCGCGTCTCTGGTGATTCAAGTAACGCTTGGCAAGGTTACGCATGACACGCTGAGTGAATGAAGAAAAACAGTACGGGAATAAGTAGATATATACCATTGATAATGATAAAATAGAACACTTAAGCTACAATTTGGGAAATAAAATTATTAGCCATCTTCACTGTTAAAAATGTCTGTACATTTACAGAAAATAAAATAAAGAAAAAACAAAAGAATACATAACAAGAGCCCAAGGGCACTATGGTTCCTTGCATTAAAGATGATATTGTATTAAGGTAGTCCCAAGGTAAGGCATAATTTGCACCTTTAACCCCAATGACTTTTGGCCATCACCCAAAAACATAGGGGCACATTAAATTTCAAAATCATACAAGCACTTGCCGTTTGAGAGAAATGGAACACTAAACTTTTCAAATTATCACACTGCACACTGCCCACTTCCATGCGACAAATACATTCATCACCTTTCACTAAAATGTCATTTACTTGAGTTTGGGGTAGTATAGGAGGTTAGTTAATTGCCTTTTTGGTCAATCTCAACAATTCAAATCCAGACCTTAAAAAGAAGTCACAAAGGTCAAATACAGTCAAAGTAGATCAAAACTGATTTTAAATAAACACAGTCTCTTCTGCACCAAAGAAATTTAACAGTCATATGGTCATTCCTGACCACCAAAATTTATGATGGATGACTAGAAATTATGTCATGGTTGTCCTTTAGACTACCCAATGTGTTTGCCTGAAAAGCAAAAATAAGGGAAAGCCCACAATTCTGCTACTAAAGGCAGCCCGATAGTGATTTATTACCACCAATTTCTTCTTCACAATTTGGCTAGAAGACCAAGAAACAAACATAGCTCTGTAGAATCTAATAAATGACTTTCAACTTGACCTTTTAACCTAAAGAGGGTGTTAGAAACAGCATTGTAGTCCCTAGGGTAAAAGCAGAGGTAAAGAAGAGAAACTGCTTTCATATTTTACTATTGAAATTGGAATCTTAGCTTGCACTGTGAATAACTTTATTCAATACTGTATGTGAGGAAAAGGTTGTTTTAAATAATAATTGCATTACTGTCCTGATTGTTAACTAAACTGCTTTTAGACTGAGAGGGGGTTATAATTCTTCTTTTCTTTTATACATTGCATTTGTCTAAAGGCATTAAACTTCAGCTGGACTTTTAAACCAATTGAACAAAGACCCAAAGAGTCTTCACGTGCACTTTACTTAGACGAACACAACTTTCCATTATTTCCACTATGTTACTTGGTTATTGAGTAATTGCACCGCATACCTGGCATTGCAATAGGCCTACATATGACCTACATGTACACACTAGCCTGTCATTTAAATGTCAGTAACTCAAGTAACGAACATTGTAGGAGGGTAGTGTAATAGCCTTTTTGGTTCGTCTGATCAAGACAAATCTTGACGTCACAAAAAAGTCACAAAGGTCAAAAGGTCAAATGAGGTCAAGGGGGGTCATCACGTGCATTTCACTTAGACGAACACAAATCTCCATTACACCACCCCTCTAAAATGTTTCAGTGGCAAGATATCAATAAAACATTACTTTTTGACCTTTTGACCCTTTCCAATTATTTTGGTTAATGTACCAACATTTTCACCTCCTACCAATCTAACTTATCCTAAAATGATGCCACTGCTTGAACAACGGATACTGAGTTACAGCTACTAACAGAAATTCAGTTTTTGGCCTCTGGTGATCACCAGTGACCTTTGACCTCCACCAAAAACGATAGGGCACATCTACTCCACAACATCTACATACATACCAAGTTTGAAAAAAATTGATCACTCGGTTATTGAGTTATCGCACCACATACCTCGCATTCCAATCCGTCACATACACACACACACACATACACACACACACATACATACGCCAAGGTGACTGCATAGGTTCCTTTGTTACACAAGGAACCAAAAAGTGTTGCCAACCCACTGACAGCACTTTTATGTATTCTTTTTGTAGTTCTTTATTTTTTCTTCTGTAATTGTACAAAAAATTATGTAACATTACAGACATTTTTACAGTGTTGCTTAAGATGGCACAAGGTCTCAGCAAATTCCCCCTTTTGTTCAAATAAAATTCAGTCAAATACATGTGTTTTATCTCTCGAATGCAGTTGGTTAGTTAGTTAGAGTTTTACGGTCCAGTTTCCAACCTATCCGTTCTCTCGAATGTAATGAAACATTTGGTTTTAAGTTAATCCGTGACCTATCTACATGTTACACCGAAAAACGTGTCACACATCATATCAGCTAGGTGCACAATTAGCGATTATAATTCATCGCAAAGAGCTATTCATTACTGTGGTTAGAAAACAGTTGTATATTTGTCCTAGGTGGACGGTTAGCCCTGCATGAATACCTTGTTCAAAACAAGAGAGTGGTTAGAAAACAGTTGTATATCTGTCTTAGGTGGACGGTTAGCCCTGAATGAATACCTTGTTCAAAACAAGAGAGTGGTTAGAAAACAGTTGTATATCTGTCTTAGGTGGACGGTTAGCCCTGAATGAATACCTTGTTCAAAACAAGAGAGTGGTTAGAAAACAGTTGTATATTTGTCCTAGGTGGACGGTTAGCCCTGCATGAATACGTTGTTCAAAACAAGAGAGTGGTTAGAAAACAGTTGTATATCTGTCTTAGGTGGACGGTTAGCCCTGAATGAATACCTTGTTCAAAACAAGAGAGTGGTTAGAAAACAGTTGTATATCTGTCTTAGGTGGACGGTTAGCCCTGAATGAATACCTTGTTCAAAACAAGAGAGGAGGAGAAAGGGAAATTTTGGAAGATTTCATTAGGCAATGGCTAAACAATCTTACAGGCTAAACAATCCACAATGTAAGTTACACGGATGGGATCATTTCGCTATGTAGTGCTTGGTATGCTGGTTTCCCGACTGACACAATCCTGGCTACGCTTTGTCGGGTGTTCAGTAGACTGAAGCCTTCCAACTGCTTGTATACAATAATGAACACATATTTTCATTTCGCAATTCAATTTGTGTCCTTATATGGCACGTCCCTCTCTAGACATCACATGATTTCCATATTCAACTCATGTTTATGCATAGTTAAGAGCGAATCAGAAAACAACCCTGTAAATTAGTCCATTTTTCATGGATTTCAATGGGAACTCTCCGCAATATTCTTGATTTTTAATGCTGTTTACATCAAGTATACAGCTTTCTCATTTCCATATCAACTGCATACCTTTTAGGCTTCCCATGAGCATTCTTTCTCTTAGCATGACCACTATGCTAACTTCATATATAATGGTTTCTTGCCATAAGATAAAGTCATTAATTCCCTATTTGCAAAAAAACTTAACGCAACTTGTCACTAGTAACAGGGAGTAGTAACAAGGAACGTATACATTTGTGCGCGTTTGTAGATATTACATACACTATTTGCGTTCGTTGCCTTGCAGCTTTGGATTACATTCTTTTCCTGATAAATGAAGCAATAATTCAAAGATCACCACCAGCAAATGAAATACAACTGTGAAGCAGCACACATCGTTCTAAGCTGTACCACTGCAACTCATCAGAACTTGTTATGCCATGTTTACCCCCTACACGGCCCCTGATTGTTTTTCAACCAATGAGACATGTTTCCTGTAAACAAACATAGTTTGTTTTCGAAATGTGGTGCTTCCATTTATATCATAGCCCAGTCGAATTTCTTGAAAGCGTACATTAGCTACCTTATATCACGGGCGTAAGGTTGCATCACATCTATATGTTAGAGAGGAACTTATTCTAAACAGTGTGGTGAAATTTGCATTGAAATCCTACGTATGGTTCTAAAGATATTTGCAAGTAACGTTGTCATATTTTCAACAAAAAACGAACTTGAAGCAAGCACATATGATGTCATATCCTCACAATATTCCACCGTCTTTTGTTTCTCCTGAGATTTACATCCATTTTTCTCTCAACAATCCATATTATCAGAAAATAATTATCATGAAAACTTTTAAAACCTTGCATTTCCTACTAACTCCTATTTCCTATTAACTTCAAGGTCAACTAAAAAAAACAAAGAGAAGGAAAGCATTCCTTGTCAATGTGAAGAAGTGATTTAATCTCTGCTGCCCTTAAGTTCAGTTTGAGTTAGTTAGTTAGTCAGTCAGTCACTCACTCACTCAGTCAGTCACTCAGTCACTCAGTCACTCAGTCAGTCAGTCACTCAGACAGTCAGTTACTCAGTCAGTCAGTCAGTCACTCAGTCAGTCAGTCACTCAGTCAGTCAGTCAGTCAGTTGGAGTCTTTTTCCCAGTTTCCAATCTCACAAATCTAGTCACTAAGACCGCTTTCACACTTTATCTCAAGCAGGGGATCAGTCCCGTATCTTATCCACCCCTCGAGATCAACTTTGTAGTGTGAAAGCTCTCGGACTCAGGATCAGATCCAGAGATTTTGATCCACCCACCGGGGCAGATCAGATCTCGCGCGGGGGATCAAAAAACCGTGTGTGAAAGCTCGTCGGATCAAGGTGACCCGAGATCAACGTGACCTATGACGTAACTTCCCGTTTCAACATACACGAACGTTGCTCTGCACATCAGCGCTGCAGTATGTACAGCCGGCTGCACTGCATGCAGTGCACACAGTGTATATACACATACTACATAGGCCTACTAGATAGGCTATTCTGTTTGACGTTAGTGATTGGCTTCAATTTTGAGTGTCTTTCTCCAATTTAAAAGAATAATTTTCACTCGAGAGTTTTCTCCACTGTGTTTTAGAAAAAAGCTATCCCTTTGCTTCTCTTTTATCTCCGTAAAGGTTTCGATATTTCCAATCTGTGTCTTTTTTTTCGCGGGAAACGAAAGTAAGAGCAATAGAGGAATAACGAGGATAAGGCGGGTTCATTGCGTCACTTCCTGTTTGTTGATCGCTTGATCGGGGCTTGATTCACATAGGGGGATCAAGTGTGAAAGCAAAACCTTTGATTTCGATGAGAGGATCTGATCCGGATCTGACCCCCCCCCCCCCCCCTCGAGATCAGCTTTCAAGTGTGAAAGCGGTCTTAATTTACTGGTATTTTTAGAAATATATGTTCGTTTTGAATGGCATTTTCCCCTCACTGTTGATGTAAATTTGGTTCGTCTTTCACATATGAAAGTTAAATCTTTGCTTAAACTTCCCTTTGATTTTTGATTTTGTCATTAACCCAAATTTTTTTGAAAAATAAAGGGGAAATTGTCTTTGCACTGACTTTCAAACTCCGTTTAAATCCATTTTGACTCTACATCTCTTATAAGTGAACAATTTTTCGTGGCCCTGTCTACAACTTGAAAGGGTAGAATTGCAGTAACAGACTAGTGATACCGTGGATTCCTGAAATTTCCAGTTTATGTCAAGAAATAAAGTTAAATAAAATGCACATAAACAAATCTTCAAGCATTATCTCTAAATTTTGGTAATTATGGCGACATTAACATGGTTATCATATTAAGTTGTTTCAAAATTGATCTTATTCCCTTCCAATAGACTCATTCATGTTTACGACGTCACGGCTGCTTGGCAAAAGAGTTGATGATATACGCGTACATTTCGTCACAATGAAATGTAGACTCTAATTCTGCGTTCAATCGCCCGATCACTGCACGGGCAAAACCGAACGTATACGCATGCCGGTATGTTCCTGCGCATGTTCTATGCCAACCAGTGGAAACCAGTGACGTAGGCGTGAATGAATCTATTGGGATTTGAATCGTTATTTGACGTTCATGGAGTCATGTCACCATGACACTGGGATAGTCACGTTTTAATAGTTCCTGTGCTTATTGACGTTATAATCATTCCGTATGAGTGAGTCCATCTTAAAATCATTTCGCTAAAAGTACTTGAGCGCTCTTCCAAAGTCCATCCACCCAAGCAATTCGATTGCTACGTAGCGTTTGGGTTCTTGGCGATATCCCTGAAATTTTTCATCACTTACCTGATATTCTATGTCGTTTTCCTTCTTCTTAGTTAGCATTGCTATCTGTCGAACATACGCAAAAGAAAGAAGAACGGTATTTTAGAAAACTCAAAGAGCTGTACCTAAAGCAAGAAAGGCGGTTGCATTAAGTAAGGTTTGGCTATGATTTGACTGTTTATTTTGGATTTTTTATGGCTAAAGCTGCCATGGTCCTTAATAAAATTTTGTGAATGAAAAATGTTACACATAACAATCAGTAGATTCTATTAACGAGTTAATACTTTGAACAAGAGATAGAAGGGAATTTTTCACTTTCCACACCTTTTCAAAAGCTGGTCAAAGTATGTTTCCACCCAACTGATGGCTGAAGGAGCCAGTCCGAGCTGGTCAATGATTTGTATAATAGTAAACAATTATGCGAAACCTTCATGAGTATAGTAGGAAGTCTGGGTTACTTGCATCACAATTTCTTGACTTTTTTTTGGAAGTTCGGTATCAATACGACAACTAGTGCTAATATTTGCTCTCAGACACCATCTAAAAATTAACAGTCAAACCACCATTCTCAAACTTCCACTATTGAATCTTCAGTCGTTCGATGAGTCAGCTATGACTTTGAGCGCAGTGAGATACATCAATGTAAAAACACCGATGCGAGCGACCCCCTCCACACCCACTACAGCGGCCCATCGGGTCCGGGTCCTCACATGAATTGTTAACATGAAAAAGAAACAAGAATGATTCAATCTAGAATGAATCTCAACAAACATGGAAACATTAATGGCAGCAAATTCTTCCTGTATTGAGCCCTTTTTAGCATTCTTAAGTGCATATTTAATCATACTTAGTAGTTCATCAATTTCTCTCTTTCTCTGAATTGCAGCTTGGGTATTTTACTGGGTCCCACGAACCACTAAACCTACAAGTTGAACCTCTGCAGCAGCACAGACTGAAAATTTCTTCCATTTTAGACCAATCCTACAATCAGGGAGTTGCTACTATACTCTAAAAAAATGTTGTGTAGAATTTACACAACATTGTGTGACTAGTCCACCAATCAACACATGTGTAGAAAGTACACATGGTTGTGTAAAAAAATGCACAACATGTGTAGAATTTACACAACACTGTTTAATTTATACACATGTTGCGTAAATTTTTTACATAACTCCCAGCTACAATCTTGCACAAAACTATCATATGCCACCTGATTGGTCACATGATTCAGTGATTATGAATTGATTAATTTAACGTGATTCATAAATCAACCTTTCAGATTTACATTCTTGATGCAACAAAAGAAACCTTACATACTAACCTGCGTAGCCTGTCGACTCGCTTCGTTAGCATTTGCATCTAGACACATACCACACAGAGAACAACATGTTTTGATGGCATAGTAGAAAGACTTGGGACTGGGTATAACGTTGAACGGGGGAGGTAAAGTATTTCCCTCGTCGAAATAACTCATCCACAACTTAGATCGAGCAAACTTCCATTCACGATCTGCTTGTGTCTGTTGAAAAAATAAGTAAATGGACATATTTCGTGCGTACACTGTCATACGAACATTGAAATGGGTATCACATGATGACACAAAAGCAAATTCTAAGGCCTAAATCCCGAAGCAAGAGTAAAGTTTACAACTTACCTGAATTTTTTGAAACGATGTATTCATCATCGCGATAAGTAGATTCAGTAGCACGATGATTGTAATGATACAATACACACATAACATAGTAGCACCTACAAACTCTGTGAAAGTGTGATCAGCGTCAACATTCACAACACTGATACTCGTCTGTCCGAATACTGACCATGTCAATGACTGCAGCGACTGAAACATGCTGGAAGAAAAGAAACGCAAGTGTGTGAATATTCTTAGCAAGAAACTTACACCTTTTGTGTACTGGGGTAATTTTTGTGGAGGCAAAGGCAATTTTTGTCCGAATATTGGTCAATGGCACTACTTATCATGTTTTGTCCATGTTTTGCCCGAATGGATCGACTGTGTTTGCCCGAATTAAGAGGACGAGTGCCCCCTGCACCCCGCCTCGTATTACCTACACCAAGAAGCTATATCATCATATCCATAAACAAATACTTCTTAGGCTAAACCCTTTAGGCTCGAAGAGTTTAAAAATAGTCTCTCTCCAAACTACACTTTTAATAAGGGTAGCCAAATCTTCTTGTTTTTAACTACATCAGTTCTGAAAATGGAAAATAGCTCAAATTGCATAGCATGCACATAGACTGTGATCCGAATTCACATTTAGAGTACCTCGTATTCTCCTCATTAGTATAATGAACTAGCACTTGGTCTACACAAGGAGAGGTTTCAGACAACTGGGAGGAGCTAAAAGTATATAAAGGTTTTGATATTTAGAACTGATTGGCATGCGAAAAATTTGCCTTAAAGACTCAGTCTATTATGCATGCACATTTAGTCTATGAGTCTTTCAAAGCTAACATTTTTACGTCCCTTATACTCATGAATCCCAACCTCTAAAAGTTGCCTTCCGTAATATTATCAATGTAGTTGAAATGTTCACTGTGAATTACTAAATTCGCATTTTACTTCTGCAATAACCTGAAACTGTGTGTAGTCATTTGAGATAACGTTATTTTTGCCACAAGGACTGGATCAATTTCCATTGTTGGTGCTATTCAGAAACAAGCATGCAAACTGCTTGCTTCATACATTTTTCCCCTTAAAGGGGAAGTTAAAGCAAAAATTCATTTTCACATGTGAAAGAAGAACTTAATCTACCCATTGTGGTGAAATTTCCATTCAAATCGGACATGTATTTCTAATTTGTGTCCCAAAGTTAATTAAGGGCAGCAGAGAATATATCACTTCCTCACATTGGCATTGGTTTTCTTTCCCTTTGTTTTTTTCAGACTGTTCTGTTGACCTTGACGTTAATAGGAATAGGATCTCCCCATGGGGATTGACCTTCAGCCCTTCTTTTAACTTACTCCGAAAATGCATTATTCTGAGGATCACAGGTGAGACCATAACAATCATCCCCTTCGGTCCGGTAGACCCAGTAAAGTTGATTTAATCCGGCTGCAAATGAAAAAACTACAAGAACAATCAGAACACAGAACTTGATGATATCCTCCACCATTCGACCAAGAGATATTTGGAGAGGGCCAAGATGAGAGTTAGCAATGAAGAGATACACCAGACGCAGCATGCTGTGGGAATAACATGAAAAAACATCACTTTGAGTGTGAAAGGTAGTAGTCAGCCAAATTTAATGAAAATGGTTGTCATTTTACTCATAATATACTTACGGTAAAAGGAGCACCGGTTTGTCTTATCATTTCATTCCTCATTCAAAGTGTACCTCAAGTTAAAATATTCAAAAATGTATATTAAAGAGCATGAAAAATTAATTCCGACAGTCCAAATCCCATCTTTATAGGATAATTCCTGAGCTGAGGTATTAAATGTTGAAATTTATTCACTCAACTTAAATTGGTACATTGCGCAATAATTTGTGATGTCATTGTTGTACTGCTCAAATTACATTCTTTGTACTTCTTTGTTTTCTTAAAGTTAATGCACCTTGTACCAACGTGTGAACTTCACCTCGATGTCTAAATGCTGACTTGCAACTAATGTGCAGCGAGTGTTCTATACAATTTTTACACACGGGTTTTCCAGAACATAGTCCAGGGGTGGCGCCAGCGGGGACACTGCCCCCTCCCCCCTCTCCCCGTCGGGGAAGGTCGACGATTTGGTCAGGGAGGCCAAAAATTTAAAAAAAATAATGAAAAGACCCACAATGACTGAAGTTACTGGACGGGCGATCTGGAACATATTTTTGTTTTGTAATGCTATTTTTATACATATCGGAATCGATTTTAAATCACTTCGTAACTCGGTTAAACCAGAGATTTGCTAGAGAAGGAGAAACAACGTTGTATGGTCTCTTTGAGACAATGTTCTTTTCCGTTAGCTTTTTAGCCGCTGAATTCTCCAATTCTCTCAATGCTTCGATCAACAAGGATTAGTGACGCATTATCGAAATTCCAATGAAGAGACGTTAACATTTTGTTGCCAGCCGTCGTGGAAAATTGTGAAATTTATGTCATTTGACGCTATCCGACCTATTTTTTCATTTGAAGACAGCAACAATTTCTCTGCAAATTACTTTAATTTTTTGTTTCTTAATGATAACCAAATTGTTTAAATCTGAGAGAAACGTATAGACTTGCACAATGCTTCCATCTTATGACGAAAGGGGAACAACTAAGGCACCTAGTTTAGACGTTTGTTTCCAGTCGTTGTGTAGAAATTGTTAATACAAGCTTCGTTATTGGCGGAAACAAACCTCTATATCAAAGGATATACAGACAATGCCATTGTTTAACTTTAGGGATTACTCGAAGCTGAAAAAAAGAGATGATCATTAAAAGGACTCAGTCACAAGGAATTTAACAATGGAAACAAAGGGACCTGTCAATCAAATAGAGGCGCCTCAAAAGATATAATTTGTTTCAAGTACATATTGTCTGGAAAATTTGTTCGTTGTATCTCTTTCTCCAGCAACTCCATTGTCCTATCTCTTCCCCCGTCGGGGAAGGACGGTAATTTGGGGGGGGGGGCTAAACATGAACAACGTAAAAGACTAAAGTTACTGGATGGATGAACATGATTTTTTTCTTTTTGAACTATTTGTTTTTCTTTTGTAACGTTATTTTAATGCATATCTGAATCGGTTTTAATCACTTCTTACTAGATCTTATTATCCCTCATCCCATCTTCAATCCGTGCGCGCAAAGTCATGCCTCCGTAGGGGACGTTGTTGAGAAAATCCGATTTCGTCGGGGAGCCTTCATCAAAAGACCCACGATAAAAGATGTGGGTCTTATTCACTCGGAAAATCTTCTTGATCTTGTTTACTAGAAGACCATATTCTTCAAGGAAACTCACAATTCCGAATTCTCCTTACAAAAACGGACGAGAGGTTGTTCATGTGCGTGCACTACCCAATGTTTTGCCATCTGGCCTGCCCGGACAGCCGAATTCTCACAAAGGTAATAATGAATATCGGTCATGTCGTTTTCAGCTACACATAATGATAAACAGTGGTGTGAGAAAATCTCCCCAAAAGTCTGACTGAGAATTTATTTGAAGGCACCTTGAAACGTGAATTTTTTTCAAATACGTTGGAAGTAAAACCATTTATAGTCTGGAGTTTGGGCAGTCACGTTAAAAATTGCATCTATTTAGTTGACCTTGCAATTGAATTCAACGAAGATTCTTAACACAGTCAAAAACATTGTAGTCTGTTTTCAATGCCGTTGCATAGTTTCCCCCCGAAAAGAGAAAAGACCATTACATCTTATTGTAGCAGCATACCTTTTATCTGGTACTTTTCTGATCATTAGTTAGTTGGAGTTTTTCTCTTTTAAAGTGAAACTTTCATTTTGAAGGAAAGCTCAAACTAACGACTGCTTCGTTCTAGTTACAAGTTTGGGAAATGCCATTCCGGCTATCTCAGGAGTTAGTTTTTTTTAACAATTTTTTGTTGGGCGCGCTCCGATAGATAGTGATAGTGTTTTAGTCGTTTGGGACAGTATTATGAAGCGTAAATAATTTTATTGCGAAAGAAATCTGAAAAAGGACTTCTTTAACTCTAGTTACGAGCCCAGGAAATGTCATTTTCTCCTTTCCGGGGGTTCTCAAATTTTTAAAAAAGTCTGTGCGCTCGACTGTGGTATTCTTTCGGGCAGGATGGCATTTTTTCGGACACAAAAGAATTCTTCCCCTCCCAAACCGACACGCTCCTGTGCGCCTATGACAATTAATAAAATATAAAACTCCAAATATATGAGGAGCCAAATTTTTTCCTCGGGCGAATGCTCCAATACGGTTCAAGGGCCTAAATCTGCATGATGATATTCAGTAACCTCAACAAAACTACAGATCACCCCCTACTTGATTTTGAGAACGTCAGATTCCTCCATAAAACCCCAAAACTGTCATAAAATTACAATTTCTTTCCAATATTAGCTTTAGATTGTTAAAAGTGGCAACATTTTCCAATTTCGATGGATACTCCGTACAATAAATAACCAACGCCAACTCTGTTTATCACCCGGCATACTACCTAATGTTGCTCCTGAAAGGCATATCACTTAATAAAAGTAACCAAAGTTTTCATTATAACCTTACCAAAAACCAATTTCCTTTTATTAAAGTCCAAAGTTTCTCTATTTTAATAAGCTCTTAATTTTCAAAGATTCGTTCAGTCTCGTCTCGAAGCCTTAGTTCGTAGGTCTTGTACGATTCAATGCGTTACCCCAAAAGAACGTCAGTTGTGGCCCATATAACGTTTTGGATTTTTTCCTTATGAAGGAGAGATTCTTCAATAAACACCAAAAATATTGTAGTATCAACAAAAGCCAAATTTCTTTCAAAAGTTTTAAATTTTACTTCAAATAAACTCCAGATTTTTAAGTAGGCCTATTTGTTCAAAAAGAAAGCCTAACATTTCGGGGCGCTCACCGCGCCTCAAATTCTGCCAAGTCACGTTCCATCGGGACATATAACATCGCCTTTGTCGGGGCCTTGAAATTCTTGTCCCCCTGTCGGGCAAATCCTGGCGCCACCCCTGACGTAGCCCAACTTTCTCACATTTTGGTCAGGTCATGACACCCTATCACTTTGTAGCTACTATTATGCGCGATTCCAGTTATGTTACAAAACTTTTTGAATGTAAATTATTATACCTGTTTTCGGATCTACCTCGTGGTTATTCATAAAATGTAAGTATAGCCGTGGAACCCATTGCCGTTGTGCGTCATGCTGTGCAAAGTCAATTTAGCATGGACAACAGCCCAGTAACCCACACTGGAAAAGGGCTGTTGGCGTCTCTATGATAAAACTAAAACATTAGAAGTTGAAGCGCAACCAAACCAGTACTGCATTGATTTGAATGAATTACCTGAATATATTTGCAATGGCAAAAACAGCCTCTGAGGTCAGCGTAGGGTCAAACGGGTCCCATAGTTCACGGGGAAGGTGACACTCTTTCATAAATGAGTCTTCTTCGCGTTCCACATAACATCCCGTACTGTTTAAACTGAAGCACGGTCCACCAAAATTATCCCTTAACCTCACCTGTGAACAGAAAACAAGAAATGGAATGGATCAGATATGAGGACCATCAGGCAACTCGTCCATACACATTTTCAAAGCGGGCACCCCCCACCCCCCCCCCCCTTTATTATAGACCGCGTGTCTGGTCTAACGGTAGAGCATCCGCCTCTCATGCGGACTGCCCGGGTTCGCTTCCCTGCAGGTTGAGTCATACGAAAGACTCTAAAAAGAGAACCTACTCCCGTTGTGCATGAAGCTCCGCATAAGCAATGGAGTAAGGAAAACAGTGAGTCACAACTGGAAAAAGGCCGCGGCCGGCTCGACTTGAACCAATTGGTTGGAAACTGGGCCGTAAAATTCTAACTAACTACATGTACACTAGATGAACTACAGAATTGTATTCCTCCAGATCACAAAGATTATCAGTACATACTGGTTGCATTTGGCCCTGGTCACAATGACCAAGTGATAGACCTGCACGGCTATGCGGGCTATTTTATTTTAATGCGCTTTTTCACTATTGCTGAAAAACGAATAGTTTCAATTGAAAACAAGTAGGCTTTCAAAATTACAAAGTGCCAACTTTATCATCATGAATAATGACGTCGGACAATACTTCCACAACGCAATAAACAGGTGACAAATTTTATAAACCAACCACAAAAATGACAAGCGAACAAGTCAGTTTAACGTTCGAAGGAGTGGTCTAATAATTAAAGAAATCGTTCCTAAGGTACACCGTGGACCATTTAAGGGACCGCACGCGGAGAATCGCTGAGAAACTGCAGGTAAGGTTAGCTTAAATTGATCTTTACATCCCAGTTTCTAACCAATTGGTTAAAGTCGAGTCGGCCACGGTCTTTTTTCAGTTGTGGCTCACTGGCTTTTTGTTACTCCTCCATTGTTTATGCTGAGCACCAAGCACAATGGCAGTAGGTTCCGTAAGAAATTGTAGGAGAGAAGCATTTTGCAGAAGTACATAAAATGGGTCAAAGGACCCCTACTTGGAACCTTAGACCAATGAACCCTGAATACCCGACCGGTCCACCACCCAAGGAAAAATGTATCCATGTTTAAAGAAAAGCCTGAAAGACATGCGGGAAGAAGGGCACTCTGAAGCAAGGGCTTTATTATTAGGTCTATAGGTCACCTCATTGCAATATACAAAGCACAGGGAATCAAAATTCAGTTCGCCACTCATGACTTTTCATATTCCGTAAAAAATATCTTTTGAAACATAAAGCAATCGAAATTGTCTTGGTAAAGTTGTGTGTAATTCTATAGTTCACCCTTTGTATAAGTGTAAGTATTCTTTGAATTAAAAATACTGCATGTGGTCAGACTATTTATTTATATAACTATTAATACTGAAAGATGGTCTTAAAAGTATACCACAACATAGTCTTAATGGGTCTTAACTCTTACGTTTAGATCATTCCTTTCTGTACGTTTTTTTTAATGTGTTGAAATCTGTTTGGAATGAATATAACATACCATTTACTTAGTGTTTTTTTAACATAAGTTTGGCGCTTTATATTGTTCAACGTTGTAACTAAGAAAACACTATTTTGCATTAAAAAAAAAACAATTTTCGGTAGGAAGCATATAGGTCTATACTCTAAAAAAGTTGTTTACGAATTAAACATATTTATTTTTGTAAACAGATGCTAAGCACATGCACTTGTCTGCTTCCTAAACATTTTTCTTTAACACGTTTAACTGCTAAACATTTAGTGTGTGAATAGCTAAACTTTTTGAGAGTTTAAACGCTTTTACAAAATAATATGAAATTCTTGAAATCGTTTTAAGAGTTAAAGTTAGCCTATTGAGTCTGTTGAACAAATTGTCTGGGAAAGTCACTTCATACATATGCACGACCTTCATCCTGGCAATCGGAAACGCTTTGGTCTGATACGGGGTAAATTTACTCATAACGCAAAAGAGGGAACTAGTCACTTACTAACGGAGTTAAAAGTGTTGATTCGCTCCATTAGAGTGCTAATCCACTCCTCAAAGAGTAAAATTCACTCCAATAAGAGTGAAACTTACTCAAAGAGGGGTGAAAAATTCACTCTTTGGCGAGTGTCTGTAATGACAACTTTTTAAGAGGGACCACTTTATACACTCTATCAAGAGTGAACTAGTGTAGAGTGACTTTCTCTCTTCGTGGAGTTAATTCCACAAATTAACACTCTAATGGAGCGAATCTTTTAGAGAGTGAATAAATTCATTCTTTTGCTTTTAGAGGGTGCACTGTAAAACATTTCTGTAGATTTACAGAACAAAAAAATAAAGATATACATAGTGAAAACGGAAAAAGTACTTTTTCCGTTTCCTCTTTGTATTTCTTTGTTTTTTGTTCTGTTTTCCTACAACTGTCTGTAGACATTTTTTACAGTGTGTTTGCGTTATGTTTCATCCGCTCATGGAAATCATTTTCCTTTCAGTAGAAATATGTACCAAATATCTCCATTTGAAGTGTCCTTCACATGACCCTGTCGTGGAACCTATCTTGCCTACCTACCGCTTGTCCTTAAAACGAAATCACCGTAGTTGCATCACGTTTGTAATTAACCATTGGGTTGTTAGATTGTACGTGCCTCACCAGCAAGACGTGCACTCCCCGTTCGTTTTGATCGATCGAGCCATTACTACTTGCTTCTTACATGTTACAACTGATCCGTAAAATACTGAATTAATGCCATTGCTTTACTCGAGTCTGTTTAACTTGAGGCCTCAAAACAAGGAAGATGTTTCAAACGAAATGTCACGAACTGACGCCGATCACGATAAAACTGTCAACGTTTACAATATCCCCCAGTTTTTGTTCTTGTCGGTTATGCTATGAAGGAGGGATGCTCAGAAACTTGAATCGAGGAGACGTATATAGTGATTTTTATTGAGAATAAATGCAAGGACAAGTTACCTATGTATCCTGGAGGAAATGAAACCATATAAAGCTTGCCACTTTCCCTATGCGATATTGCTTTTATCGATCCCTATACACTCCAACATGATTGCGAGTGAATTTCCGGCCCCCATTTTTCTCTCCTTTTATGTGATTAGACGTATGAGACGTTTTTGTAAATAATTATTCACCTTGTCCTTGATCAGAAATACGGTGGCTGTAAGGCTGCTTTTGTCAATAAGATTATTCTGAAATCTTATGGAACGTTTTGCGAGTGAATGACTTTAATCTGGAATGGACCATTCTTTCATTATAATCAAAGTTTAAGGTAGCACGGTAAAGAAAACGAAATCATTTGAGGAATAGGGTAAATCATGATTAATTTTTTAAAAAGTTGATATTTTTTTACAATTTGAGCAAGGTGGGGGAGTAATCGAGAGCTAGCATTGAAATTAATCTTGAAGAAATAATACAAAAATAAAAAAGACCATTAATGTTATCTTGATACTCAAAGAAAAAAGTGTACACATGTGATTGTTACGAGCCATTAAATTACACTCAAATCCAATATATGTGAACCTTAGCAAAGTGATTAAAGCCAAATAATTTTGTATGAAAGCCCATCTTATCAACCACATATTCTGATTCTGAAAGATTAATTTGATTGTATTGCTGTCACCAAGTGTAGTAATCGAAATAAGTACGTTATCTAACAAATTCTGGTTAGTACATAATAAATCGATATGGTTTAGAACGTCATTTTGAAATATAGTTATATTAGATTAGTATCTGACCGACCGTGGTGAATTTAATATTGATATTAATAGAAAACAAGACGAAAGATTGTTAGGATATGGCATCTGGCTTCTCTGTTTATTAATGTTGGTATCAGTATTCCACCAACGATAATATGCGAGGTTTTTTTTTTTTTATTGACATAAACGCATGTCATCCATTCAAGCCAAAGATATAAAATTCCCTTGACAACTGTACAGGCCTCTGCCATTCTTTATCTCGTATTATTATCGAAACTGGTAAGGCGGTTACAAGTCTCTCTTAGTAACATAAAAAATCAAGTTGTTAAAGACGTTGAAAACACGAAAAACGGTTACATTTCCCCGCGAAAATGCGTCCAAAGTCGACAATTGGACCACATTATTTTTATTTTTTCAGTTTAAGCATGGATGAGTTTCAGCTATTAAAATATGATGGTGAAATGCTAAGAGTCACTTCTTGATAATTCCTATGCTATCCGTTTACTCATCTTCAAATAAAAAAAACCTCATACTTTGTAATTCCGTGAAGGCTCTAGAGACGCTGCGATCATTAGTTTGTCAAAGTAGGCTGTTTTGTAATGTATTACGTGAAGTAATATCACTTGAGATTTGGGAAATTTCTAGAATCGAGCGCCGTACGAGACAATACTTGGTTTTCATAATGAATACGTTTAAGTTGAATAATATGTGTATATAGCTGAGACATGTTCGTTGTTAGGTAGTTAGCACTTTTTTAAATGTGTGTATTTTTTCCTCATTGCAATGATTGATTTTTATAAATACATCAAAAACAACATTTCCTGACATTCTAATAATTTATAACACTAAACAGCTCAAATGATTATTATTTAAAAGACCATTTTTATACCAAGTGACAGTAGTAATGCATTAAGTGTTAGTGTGAAACATTTGTGACAGAATAAAAATGGAACAGTAAATGGTCCTGTTCACACCGATGTAGTATTCATATTCCTTTTTATCATTTGTATTTTATTTTCCCTTGAAGTAAGGGTTTAATTCCCTTATGTATAAACCGAGTGAAGCAAATGCTTCCAGTCAATGACAAAAAATTAAATGGTGTGTTTTGACTGTCTCCCAACAATACGTAGATATTATTCATAAGTTTAATCACTGTGAAAAGAAGTTGAGTAAAATCTCACCAACATTGAGCACATATGTCAAGTTAGTGAGATTGGGCAAAGTTTTATTTTTGTTTATTTGGTAACCGTAGAGGCTGGTTACCCAATTAAGTGTTAACTTACTTTATTGGTTGACCCATTAATCAAACATTATTGGCTGGGTAAAATTTAACCAATTCCAGTAATTTGATATAGTTGACCAATGTTGGTGAAACTTTTCAAGAGTGATAAAATAGTCATAGGTATTTCAAACGATACACTGATTGTTTGAGACAGGATGAAGCGATTTCTAACAAAAGTTATTTAAAGGAGGTCTTTCAATAGAAATAACAAAATGCCTTCAAAATCATCTTAGAAAGCCCCTCGTAGACAGTGATGACGGATAAATTTGTTATGGTTAACAAGTATAACTTTATAGTGGCGCCAAATGGTGGATACAATTTCCACCCATGGTAATTGCATCACAATACTTTCAAAGTTACCTTACCATGAGGCAGTTTGTTTATATAAGTTAAAACAAGGAGTGATTCCTTAAAATGTCATTTTTTTTTGTCGTTCATCTTAAAGGTAAGACAGAAACAGTTTAATGTCAAACACAACCTTATTTTTCAGCCTCCTTATATATAGCTCTTGTGGAAAGCCTCTGCCCCCTTTTTTCATTATCGAGAATTGTTCTCGCATGGAGCTGTTCCAAATAACAGCTCCCTGGTTCTAGCAAGCTTGCAATTTCTTCGAATAGTAAGCCTTTGATGAAGAACCATTTTTTGTCTAGCCACGACTTGAATCATATGGTAGGACGTCATGTTAAAGGCAGTCATTCGTCACCCTAAACTACAGTTTCAGTATACATATATCAAAACTCTCAATTGGTATAGCTCTTTTATTGGCATCACATTCAAACAATGCATCATAGCTAAATTACACAGCATGGGCACTGAAAGTGTCTTGATTACACATTATGGACTTGTATGGCCACTGGGACCAGCCATGAAGCAATAAACAAGGATTGTGTCTGGATAAAGATGAGTTTTAGATAAATGTGGGAGGGGCTAGAAGTAAGTAGGTTGGGAGAATTGGAACTGTTTGGGATGATGAAAATATGCCTTTAAGGAACACATGGAAGTCAGTTCCTGGTCTGAGAAAATACAACACAAAACTTCTTCTCCGGTAAAGCTTATTTGTTCATTCCTCTAGGGAAAACATAGAAACAAAACTGTGTCAATAAATTGGACATCTTTAGATGATATAGATGGTAGCGAGAGCTGATAAATTTCTCAACCATGTCCCACTTTGTCTATAACAGAAAGTCATTCGAAATTAAAACTATAAATCTCACTTTATGGGTAGAACATTTTAAAGATAAACTCGAAGAATCGATGTTGTAAAAGGCAAATGCTACATGAAGACGTCGTGTAAAAATGTTTCGGAGAGTAATCAAGGTAGTATATCGAACACTATTTTAACCTGTCATCAAAAGATGTTCTTAGATTGTTTTTCCTCAAAAGACGGCTCACATTAAATGAGCTAATCTACGGAGATACGCGTTGTGAGTTTATACAGTATTGCATATTACTTTTCCTTGTATGATATCAGCTGCAAGAGGAAGGATGGGATGTTGATTTAAATTTTGCTCCTATCCCTTGTTTGATGTTAAGCTTATCTCGTGTCAGCCTTGTTCACCCTTGAGGATATCTGTAGCGCCACCATGAATAGTTTTATTAAGCGTTCCTCTTTACTTGACTACACATCTCACAATATAACAGCTGTAGGTCAACTAAGAAATCGGGGAGCTTACGTACGGTCACTACTTCAGGCTGTCAGATTTAATTTGGTTTTAGAAATAAATGTAATGAATGTCTGTTGATACAGATATGAATTTATTTTCTTAACCTATTTTGCCCTCGCCCCATTACACAAAAGTGCCATCATCTTATTTCACAAGGAAGGGCATTGTAAAGGTTTACTCTTCACGTCATCGTAAACCTTTGGGTAAAATGCTTCATTGATATTACACAGTAAAAGATTAAGGGCAACTGCATCCCAAATACACATTACTGAGTGAAGAATCTCTCGGAAAACTCGTTTTGAAGGGTTGATTACTTCTATTAATCTACTGAAGTGTATGGTGAGATATATTTGTAGAGGTAGGTCTCGATGTGGACAGAAAATATGAAGACATGGAAATGTATTAGAGACTAAACAAATCTATAGGGTCTACGTTAATCCTACTTCGCTTCAATCACTTTCCTACTTTCTAAAGTCATCCAAAAGTGGAATGAACTCAAAAGATGAAACATAGTGACTCAAAGATGTAACGATCTTTACTAGGGACAGAGTAGTAGCCAGATTAACAAATTTGACCGGGGCACATCAACGTGGAAGAGCCTTGCCTTATGGAAGAGGACCGAGCTCCGCTTTGAGAATTTTTTGCCTTTTCTTAAGAATCCTTATTGCAAAAAAAAAAAAAAAAAAAAAAAAAAACGATTTTCGATTTTGACAGGATTTACTTTGAAAGTTAAGCTGTGATCTTTAACTGGTGTGAATTGTGGTTTTTTTTTTTTTTAATTTTTATTTTCAAGATCCCCCACCCTGAGATGTGGGAGACACGTACCTCCCCCTTCGAGATGATAAAATTCTGAATAAAGTTGGCAAGGTGTGCTACCTTATAAATAAGTAAATGTAAACAACCTCAGAGAAGGATTTCACAGCACTTAATGATGAAGAGGGGTTGTTGTTAAGACAAGCCTAGCCTAGATTGGTGATGATTCGTTACCGAAAAGAGCCATGCCCTCTAGCATTGCAAGATCTCCACACAAACTTCAAAGTCAATAAAACCATTTAAAAGTGTTTCTGCCTAATGACGGGCCATGTTTTGTGTGGGGGATGGGGGTTAAAATTTTAATGTGATTTGGCAATTTCTTATACACTCAAAAATATGACTTAACCTTTAACGAATAGCAACGAAAGTTTCAAATTTTACACACCCACATTGTAATTGATAATGGTAAGCAAGCCCTAGCCAATGGGGCCGGGAGCGAGCGTTCCCTTAGAAATTTTCCGTCCCCTAGAAATTTTCGTACCCTGAAATTTGAAGTTGCCAGTGACTTTATAATTTAAGTACATTTCGCCCTTCCAAAAAAGTCCACCGGAGCCAGACTATCCCAGTCAGTACAAGGGTCCGAGAGATAAGAGGTGCCTGAAATATATTTCTTCCAAACAAGATGCTAAGTTATGGCTGTATTTGTCTGTTCTGCTTCGACAAAACTAAGAGTCTACGTAATTACTTAGATTCAAATCTTTCGTGGAAAAATCACAGCTAATTATCTTTGTCCTAACATATCTAAAGTTACTGGAACTTTCTTAATATTTTAACCATTTTGTGCCATCCCATACCTTGAAAATTTATGATTCCATTATTCATTCTAAATTGTCTTATTGTGACATTATCTGGGATGTATTTCCCTATCGTTTAAATAAATTACTCTTTTTCCAAATGAAAGCTGTTCTCATTACTCGAGTTCCAGACATTGTTCCCATAGTAAAAAAAAATGTTTTACATATTTAACTCCTAACGAATTTTGGTATTCAAATTCCAACTCTGCATGTTTATGTACAGGTATCTTTAAGACTTTTTCCCTTCAATTTTGATGCAAAATTTAAGTTTAACCGTGACATTCATATTCATAACACACTTATCTCTGAACATTTTCATGCAAATTTTCCCAGCACAGAAACATCTTGACTCTTCATAAATACCGGAGTCAGTATACGGAATTAACTACACAGGACGTTAAAAGATGTTAAATCCGTATTTTCTTCCGAGAAAGAAATTAAATGAAATTTAACTAGCGATCATTCTTCCTAGGTGGGTTTTTACTTTTTTCTTTTTTACTTTTTTTAATACTTTTAAACTTTTTTACTTTTTTACTTTTTTTAGGTTTTTACTTTTCGTAATTTTTTTCATGACTTGTTTTGTCAGGGCGTGGCTACTCCCGTTAGATTCGCTTACTCAGTCCCCCATCTTTAAGACGGTGTTGTCTATACTGTGTGTTCAACCTTGGAATTAATAAAAGTTAAACACAGTCGTTGGATAGTACAAAAAGTTTGGCTTTACTGTATGTGTCAGGATGTAGCGAACAGGGGAGAAAATTGAAATAATCTCCTTAAAGAAACGATGCTAAAAAGTGCCTCTT
Organism: Holothuria scabra; assembly: GCA_037179385.1. Lineage (NCBI taxonomy): Eukaryota > Metazoa > Echinodermata > Holothuroidea > Aspidochirotida > Holothuriidae > Holothuria > Holothuria scabra. The sequence goes on along the minus strand of CM074192.1, from coordinate 17,703,131 downwards.
TTAATTCTAGGAAGTAATACGAACACGATGCTTTTACAACACTTAAAGTTGTGAGAGGTGCCTGAAATATACTACTTCCAAGTAGAATGTTAAGTTAGAGTCATGTTTGTCTGCTCTGAAAATAGAACAGAAATTTTGGCGACAGCCGGTCAGAATGTAGTTGAAGGGGTCTGAAGGGATTTGATGTCCTTTAACGTGTCCTGTTATAATCACTTTCAGCATGTAGGAGTGAAAATCACTCATTGACGATTGATTACAGTGACCGCTCGAGTTGAGTAAAATTCCACTCTGATTTTGAGTGGAAATCTATTCTTAAAAAGTGAAAAATTCACTCGATGGAGAATGGAATGCCACTCCAAACGGGGATTAGTCAATGTAGTCATTCTTTTGGATAGATTTTCGCACTTTTATATTTAGAAGGTAGCAGATGCGAAACACAGCAGAAGATTAAGTCTGAAATAGTCTCCTATAAAATTTCTCTGGGGGAGAATTTTCAAATCGGAATTGGATATTCTTGCATGGTATCTAATATTGCAGTCCAGGTTTGACTGCATAATAACGTCGTTCTATACACAATATTTTTATACTCAATATAATATCGTTGTGTGGGTTCTGGTGTGTCTTTAAGTAGCACAAAGTGTTCTATTTCACAATCTTTGCCAAAACCAGTCTTGTTTTAGTTGAAAATGCAAACAACTGTCAGCCTGGTAGAAGTCCCATTCCAATAATGGAATTACGCTTAGATAATGAACGTAAACAGTATCTCCACTCTCGTCATACATTTATGTTGATGACTAAAGACGTTTCACCCAAATATATCCCGCACCAGAGTTCTGGCTAATTTCGAAATGGAAAAGTGCGACATCTGCTTGTGCATTTACCTTGATGATCCATTCAGCATGATATCAACATCATAACATTTTGACTGTGCATGTCTTACTATAAATTGTCGCAGATCGCCACCCCCCCCCCCTCCCATCCCGTTGGTCAATTTGCATTTTGATTAGTAATTTTAAACTTTGCCTTTATCATTTGTAGTTACCTACTTCTTTCCCAATGTTAAATCTTGCAATCTCCCAATGAGAATATGTTGTTCTGTATCGGAGAGTCAAGTACCTTGTTTCAATATTTATTCTACCCATGAGCTTGTGTCAAAGTAATACTTACGTTAAGAAATGCAGTCACTCGTAACCCGATAACCGTGACGTAGAGCGAGTTCATGACGTAATCCAATAGATTCCACCAATCACGTGTGTAGTCAAGGATTCCCTCGTCCCACATTTGTTTCACTTCTTGCCAAATAAATCCTGTAAAGAACATGAAAAATTATACCACATATTTATACCTTACTCAGCTTCTCACTTTCTAAAAACTTGCTTAGGCGTCCAGATCTGACCGACAAGCAAAAGTTCGCGAATCTGGAACAAAAGTACAATTGTTTTTATTACCACACATTAGTCGATAGTAATGTGAATTCCTTTCAAATAAACAAAACTGAGTCACGTATGGTTCACAGATTTCAAAAAGGTAAGAAGCTTAAAAAAAACAAATTAAAACAATGACAAACTGTCATTATCAATGGGGAACCGAGTTTATCCTAATTATTAGGACGTGTTGGGCTTGCATAGATGTATAAAATACTCCCTGTTAACATGTCTGGTGCCATGAATATGATGTTTATTTGTCATAAAAAGTGTGAGGGCTTATAGACACTGACACACCTCTCTGATTCATCACTTCGTTCTTACTCTGTCATATTCTCAACGTCTATTGGCCCATTTAGGTCAGTTGACCGTGCATTATCCTGCCATAAACTTACTGTTATGTAATAAACATCCATCGCTGACTTCTTTATTTGACTTGCGAGATTTGCGATGTTCAAGTGGTTAGTTACAAGCAAATTTCATCTCTCTTTTGTCTTTAAGATAAAAATATTTTGTGTACGAATGATGGACAAGGAAGCAACTCGGACATGTGCGCATTAATACACAGTTACGCACTCTGAGAATGTATATTACTGCTTGGTGCACTCGCCTGCATCACTCCATGTGTATTGCTTGCATAGACCTATTTCCAAATAGCAATTACAAAGGGATAGAGTTTTGGTGTGTGTCATTTTTGTCAATGGCATTTTACTGTGGTGAAAATTGACGCATAATTGCTATTTGGAAATAGGTCTATTATCCCTGTTGTGCTACTGCACTGTCCATCGTTATTTAAATTTTCATTCATCACAAATGCTGTCTTTATTCCCAACAATGTGACCTCATGAACAGGTCATCAATTAAATTGAATATTTACTCGAAAAGAGTGACAACGACTCTTATTCGATTGAAATTTTTGACTCCAAATTTGCTAATGATACTCTAAAAGGGTAAATTGCACTCTAAATGTTTTAAAGGGTACCCTTCAAACAAAAAAAAGATAGTTTGTCAAGCCATTTTTAATTTCACAATCTCTTCGATAGTACATATTGATACAAAAACCATTTAATCAGTTTTAAAGACTGAATTGCTTAAATCTAGTGTCAAAAATATTTCATGTTGTTTAAAAAACTAAATCCAGCATTTGTAATTGAAAAACCTTGTCTTTCTTTCTTATGTAAATGGTCTGAGGGGAGGGAGGTTGGTCAAGGTCGAGCTTCTTTGGGAAGCAGTTTAAAGTTTGGTTTCGCCGAAAGGCCCTTTGCCAGAGGTTTGGGAGGACTTTACAAAAAGTATGTACTCTGACACAACCGTATACCCATTGTAAATGACAAATTACATTCGTGATCTCACATAGCTCGATGAACATAATGCTAGCATGTTGTGAAGCTAGAAGACCGAAGAAAATTAGAATAAATACGTTAAAACTTAAAGGTAAAACTGGAGATATATCTTGAGAACGGTAAATGATATTGACATAATTCCAACGGATTCTTCCTTAGGAAACCTTGCTCCTTAATTACCAGAATTTTTTGCCGACATGTCACACTACCTTTAAGACAATTATTATTTACATTAAAATGCACATGGCCGTACGGGACGGAAGAACCGTGGCACTGCAACCCCTTCCAATTGGTCAAAACCCTGCCGATATGGGCGGCCTTTGATCTATGATGCCTCAGCCGGTCAGCAATTATGCCCTGAGTGATCTATAGTCGCGCCAAAGTCACCCCCCCCCCTTACCCGAGAGAAAGAGACCCGTAAAGACATGAAAGTGCACTACTAACGTTCATGATTTGAACCCTCATACAACAACGGTGTGTTTGAAAGACACAATTTTATAGAAATGAACGTATAGGGGTTTTAGTACAAGGTATGACGTGATTGCCCCCATGGGAGTTGCGTAATGCAGTGGCTCGATACTCCAACAAGAACTGATTGTTGAAATGTCAAGCACCAAGCTACGCCTTCGCAGTCCACCTTTTCTTGTCCTTTTAAACATGTTATGAGAAACGGAATTGCTAAAATTCAGTTCGGTCACTATTTTAGTATCTAAAGGTTAAAGTAAAAACTCGCTGGTTAAAGTAGTAGCAGCTATAACTCTTGATCTGTTCATACAACCACACAATATAAACCTCTTTTCACTCTACCACGTAGCCTACCGTCATTTATATTAAGTACATTAGAGTGGACCTTCAGCAATCATTTTACGAACAAGACGTAGTTCAAAGTTAAAAATTTTACAAGCAGATTTAAACCCGTCAGCTGTGACATCACAGTAACTAGGTAACGACTGCATTACAAATACTACCTACCATTCGCCCATGCGAATAGAATCCATTAAAAAAAAAGATGTGGTAAATGAAAACAAGAAAGGAGAGATTCATCAGCCTAGAGAGAGCAACTAGCTAGCTGCGCTAGGCTATACAGGAGAAAATTCCATGTACGATATGAATGTTTCAATACTTTAAACTAGGCTATCTAGCGTCTCACATAAGGTGCTCTGTTTTCTTGTTTACACCAAGAAAAAAATTTGTTATGGCGCAAAATTGAATTTTGAATATTTCAAGGACAAGAGTAGTTGCCCAAAATTTATTTTGAAGCAACAGCAAAATCGTACAATTTTCTTCTTATTTCTCAAAGGTAAACCAAACAGCAACTACTCGTAAATTTCACGTTTAACTGTTTAAAGGAACATTCCTCTCACCCCAAACTACAATTCTTGTACAGGAGTACCAAAATTCTCAACTGGCTCGGCTCTTTGATTGACAGCTTATCCAAACAATGCAGATTACCAAAGGGTACATTACACAGTATTAAATGTACACAGAGTGTTTTTATTATACACATTGAACTTTTTATACCTACCCTGAAGCAATAAACCTGGATTGTGCCTGGATGAAGAGGAATTTCAGGCAATTGTGGGAGGAGCTTAAGTAAGAAGGTTAGGAGAATTGGTACTGTTTGGGATGAGAGAATTGGTCCTTTAAGGAGAACAAATATTGTCATATGACTCTGAAGAGCCAGTCATGAAACAGGGCAGTGCACTACACTGCTTCGAGTTGGGGTGAGTGCATTTCCCCTGTTAAGGTAAGTATGCAATTCTTTTAGTGAAGTGAATGTAACAGATCAGGGAGCTGTAAAAGCCCCCTGAACAGACAGATGTACGGCTACTACTGTTGTAGTATAACGTAAAAAGAGAGAAATTAAGCAATAATTGTTTGTTCTTGACGTCTCAACCCTAAAAAAGGTATTTTTGTGGCTTGCAATATTTCCTACACATTGGTTGTCATTTTATCACGTTGTTTGTATCTCTCACTTTGATCATTACCGATGTCGACCATGGACGTCGATTTTGGTGTAACAGGGGACACGTCCCGACTTTTTTGGAAATATACCCATTGACCTGTTGAATTCAAACTTTTACACAGTATTTTTTACTAAAGTGGTCATTTCCAGTGTCCATCACCTTGGGGTAAAGATCGACTCCCATGGCGTCGAAAGGTTGGGCCCGAGGGAGATATCGTCCATTCATCTTTGGAAGAAGACATCTCCTCCGCATTATTTCTACCTGTCTACAACTTAATTAACTTTTTTACAACATTTAAAACTTCAAATTAAAAAATAAGTCTAGTTTATTCCCTTCTCTAAACACTTATTGCTGATTATTATAATGAATGAAAACCTTTCTACAAAATTATTTTTCAATATTTTTTCTAGACTAAGTAACCAGTTTAACAGTGCGATATTTCAATAGAGAGAATCGTTTCTTCAAGTTGAACAGTATAGTTTCTTAAAAAACTTAACCATAAAATGTACCAATCCTACGCCGCGATGGTGTATTTTTAATCCCCAAACTTTTACATTACATTTATCCTTCTGTATTGCGCTAAAGAACAATTGCTGAGTCATATGAATGGCTTACTGATTTGGGCATCTTTAGCATGTTGTGAGGTATTTCCTGTTTTTGATGTAAGACTGACAGCATGAGTTTCTTCTATCTTTAAAATATAATGTAGCGTAGAGAACCCGTCAGTCAAAATTTAGTGAGAAGTAGTAAACGTAGTCAAAATGAAAATTCATTTCCTTGGCGAGTCTGTATTCACAAAGGCTAGTGATTGTTTATCCATTGAGAAATTCAAACGTTAAAGTTCACTTTCGAAACTCCCTTTTCCACAAACTTGATTTGATTCAGGTTTCTCAAAATTTTGAGCTTGAGCAAATCGGCATATTGATTTTACGGCGCTTTAACAGGGATGGTTGGGAAGTTTCCGCTTTCCATAAATTAGAAATTAGTTCAAGGTTGACAATTTTTTTTATCATTTTTGACTGCAGGCGCAAAGAATGTCAAGAATGGGGAGAAGAGGACGAAGTTTTTGCGAGGCAGTGAAGAGCAACGGGGTATAGCATGGGTTTCCACCTCCTACGGTGTTGAATCGTTTGGTTTTGTGCAAACTTTGTGGTTTGGCACATACTTTTGAAGGTATTTTGTATGTACAAGGAGATACGGTACATGTTGGCAAATAATATATCATGCTGTAAGTTAGCAGATTTACATAACAAGTGTAACGCATTGCCTTTGTACACTAAGCTATACCACAAGGTACCGTGAGTACCTTAAACGGTAAGCCTCCAATTTATACCCTTACTAGGTATCGGTAAAGTTGGCAAGTATGCTATCAGTGCCCCCATCCTTGTTTTGATATGTTTATGAGCCGGAGAACATTTGAGTCCAAAACACTTCCCAGATCCTTTTAAATGATACTTTTCAGGCCTATTCAACGCATATAAATAGTAAAAACACTAGTAGCATGTAAGAAGAAAGTAATAAACTTTTGACCCCGCCCCGTCTACGTTCCTGGTAAACTTAATGGTAAGGCAAGGTTAGTAAACATATGACCAGTCAAGGACGTTATTCTAAATTCATAGCTGCATTGGCTCATGCATGACTAGCCTTCTCTGAGTTCTTTCCATGGACCTTCCATTAACCATCCTCATTGGAGGGCCGAGGGGCATACTCAGATACCTTCTGTGTATCTTTACACTGTGTCCGATGCTCGAATTTCAAATCGAGAAAGATCGTGAATAAAGCAGCTTCCTGAAAGGAACCCATGCAGATACCCTATTCAAATTTGCCGTCTTAGGACAAGTACTTCCACAATTGGCCAAGAATATCTGCTTCGAAAATGACATTGTTAGTCAAGTTTGTTTCCTTTCTCTGCATGTTAAAGTGGTTAGAGCATCACACTTGCAGTCGGGAGGTAGGGAGTTCAAGTTCATCAAAGACTTTTAAAACAAAACTTACTTCCATTGTGCTTGGTGCTCAGCATAAGCAATGGTAAGGGGAAAACAAGCCTATGAGCCACAACTGCAAAAACAGTGGCCAGCTCGACTTGGTAAAAAACTGGTCTGTAAAACTCCATCTATCTTACTAAGTCAATCTCTGCAAACATAATTCTTCCTTTCATTGTTTGAGCAAAGATTTCAAATATTCGTGAGAGAAGTTAAAAGAGTGTATAATTTAGAAACTTTTTCGAGGAAAATATTTTGAGCATTAAGAACTATAAATTATAACTACATAGTCACTTTTAGTTCCAACAGGGAAATAATTTATTTCCTTCGACAAAATAATATTGATGAATGTGGTTTAGTAAAAATGATTAAGGGTGTGGTTTGCTACTACAACTGTTAAAACGTTTATGTTGTAAATACTGCTATATAGTCTCTTCTTTCCTTCGTAGCGTTGTCATAAGTATAATAACTTTTCAAATGGCTAAATCCTCCAAATATTAACTTTTCTCCGAAATCTAACGCAAGGGCAATTTTTCAGAGGATCACTCAGAGTTCAGATTTCTTCCCAGGTTAATCTGGTTGTAAATCAAGTTGGATTCATCTTAAGCCATTTCTTAGAACTCTTGTCAGCCGAATTGTTTACTATGTGGAAACAAAATGGTGAAAAAGTTGCGAAATTCTTCTTCTGCAAATTGTTCTACTGTTATTTTCGTGATAAAAAGCTTTATCTAGGACAATGGGGCATGCTAAGGATTACATTGGAAATATGGAAAGATTTACGACAATGCACTGTAAGGAAATAAATTAAAAAAACGGTTCCGTCCTATGTAGTCAGCGGATGAAATCAGTGTATAGTCCAAAGTTGACGTAATCTTGGTGATCAATAAAATCATGAGGATGAAACTTTTGAATATGGATTGCTGTGTCGTATTTGTTTACTACATGAAATTGAATTCCATTTTTCAACAGAAAAGAAGATTTCAAATTTATTACTTCATATTTTATTTTAGAAAAAGTCACATGCAGCCGTAAAAAACACCGTTGAAGGACACAAACACTGTTAAGATATGTCTACAAGCTTTTAACTGTAAACTACGTGCCTGGTTATACAAAACGTGTACAATTCTTTTAGTTTCACAGCAACGCCTAAAATATTTTAATGTCCCACTGAGATAATACAGAATACATCTTTAGGTATAGACATAATCAGATAATTCTGTTGTAAATTAGTGACTCGGATAAAAAGCGAGGTTCGTGTTGAGTGGTAACAGCACTTACAGAATTGTACGGAGTCGTATGACAGACTTATCGACAACATTACTAATGTAAATAATTTTATAGACAAGGACCTATCTGAGGTTTATTTTCTGTTTCTTACATGTTTAAAACGGGAGTCCAATTAAATGTTTTCTGTATAGACATGATGCATTTTTTAACTGGTCTTCCTGTTTCACCAATTTTTCTTGAGTCCAAATTAATGTTTTTTTTTCAGTGTTTCTTTATAAAAACTATTATTCTTACGTTACCTGACACTACAGTGACATATTTTTTGTCTCTGCTTTCATCATTGTTTGAAAAAACTTTTGGCTTGTTTCAAAGTTGTAAAGTTAGCTCATATAGGATTTTGGAACTCTAGTTGGTCCTACTATTACATGTAAGGAATCATTAAAAAGAGTCATTTCTGACTCCACCCAAACCTCTTCGGTAAGAGTTTCTTTGTTGAGGTTCTCTCAAATCCTCTGTTTCTGTTCTTTTGTGATTATCAGATCTCGGAGAGTTCAGTACAAGCAGATACGAGACTAGATTTCAAGTTTTCAGTATACACCTCTCTGTATCTCTTCCTCCTCGCCAGACTTGGAAAATTAATTTGACATATCATTTTGAAAAGAAATGAGATGCAATTTTACTCTATAGAAGTTTCCCTACCCTCTTTCAGTCTTTTGACATGACACAGATTCGCCTCTGAAAAATATAATTACCAACAAATGACATTTTCATTCACCTTTCTCATCTAATTCAGTGGTTCTGATCATAAAAGTCTATTAAGTTACTACCTTTTTGAAAAAGACTCAAGAATCAAAAGTCGGGTGTAAGGTTCGCCATTCCCTGGCCTAGAAAACCTCGTGGGTTTGGAGCTCTTTTCCTAAAGTCTTCCCGACCCTCTGGCAAAGGGCTGTTTGGCGAAACCAAACTTTCAATTGCTTCCCGAAGAAGCTATTACGTCCACTGAAGGACAATAAACGTTACCGACCTCACTGCCTTCAGACCATTTACATCATTGGTCTGCCATGTATGGCTCCATTCTGGACTGGCTGAAAAGAACAGATACTACACATGATCCTAGCCAAAAGGCCAAGAAGCGATCAACTTTTCGGGCTGCGAGCTCTAGAATCATGCCCACAATATTCCGAGCTATTGTAAAAGATAGCTAAAGATCCGACTTGACTGCTTGAGCCAATATTAGCAACCCCCCACCCAGAAAAACCCATACCGTAACTGTTTTGAAGCAGTATAAACCTGCTATCTTTCCATTTTAGATTGCTGTTTGCTTGTTTTCCCTATTTCACCAATTATTTTCGAACGCCGAATACATGGGACGGTGTAATATTTTCAAATAATACATGCCATGTTGCCATGTGACGATGGTTTTACAGCAAATTCAGAGAGACATGGCAAAATTAAACAGTTAAAATGGTTACACGAAAGCGTATTATTTATGCACTAAATAGGGGCCGCTAAATAGACATATCCCAGAAGTCGTCCATTTAGTGTAAAAACCATCTCCTGATGCGAAGTTTTTTCTGGTTCGAGGAGCCTCTATAATATATCACTTATACTCTCATAGTAATATGTTAAATTTAAGAGACAACAATATTTCGTGACGAAGCAATAAACACTCCACTTATATAGGGAAGTCAAGACGAGTACTCGTCGTTACAAACTGTGTAAGGAACATGTCAAGTACTTTGCATTATTCTCAACGTTTACGATATATTGTTAAGGATCAAAATTTAAATTATACATTATGTACACCTGGTTGATTTTGTATGGTGAGCCATAATCATTCATTTAACTTAAGGTTTGTTACGTTTTGTAGTGTCGACATTAATTTTTTTTATTTTATATTTTTATTTCTGCTTCTTCACATGATGCAAAGAGCGTAGAGGCCATGGACTTAACATGGACAGAGCATGTAACGTGTACGTTATATCCGTAGATGGTCGCCACCGACTCGGGCAAAAAAGGCGCACCAAGATGGCCACCGTGAAGCTATAAATCGTCTTATTTGACGAAGAATCTGTAATATTTCAAGCAAAATTTTAACTTGACTGGGAAAGAATATCATATATCATGCAATATTTGAAGTGATTTTGACCTTACCTTGCCATATTTCAAAAATATTCCAACTCTCTTGCAAAAGATGGGAGTATACTTGAGCAAGTCCAAACTTTCACACAGAAATCATAGCAGACGGCCATCTTGGTGCGCTTTTTCTTACACGTACAGTAGCGACAATGTTACGTGCTGTATGCTCTGTCCATGTATAAGAAGTCCGTGGTAGAGACAGAGTTCACGGTGTACATACATTTTTTATTGTGTGGGTAAATAAAAACAGCAACCACGAAGACTTGCTCACTTTGAAAGAAAAATCAATCTTTTTAGGTAATAAATAAGTCTTGTGATAGAATCCATGACATTAAGTGAGTACAGCTCATCCTACTCCGAGTGAATTGTGTAACACTTACTTAATCAAAGCCAATTTCAACCCAGTGTCCCCAATTCCGGGCCAATTTCGGGATCAAGTCATGGCAATCAACAATTCAGAATATTATTTCCATGCTCTTTACATCATTTTTAAGTATACTGCTTTTAAGAAATATTATTTAAGAAGTCCATTACATAGTCTGGTTCACCAAATTATTCTTTTGATTAAAATTTATCGTTCATATGCTAAACTATGTACCCATGAAAATACCCTCGGAAACAAGTGATTAGGAATTAAACGTTTTTCTAAGCACTTTTTGCCCCCACCCCTCCACACTTTGTAAACAAATGTACGTGCTAAACACAAGTGCCAATCATCTCAACCCTTTAATTTTAAACACGTGTAATTTGTACAAATTTAGTATTTTTAATAGCTAGACATATTCACAATTTAGACGAGGTTGCATATTGATAGCGAAATAAATGTTCAATTGCTAAACACATTTTAGAGTTCATGGCAAAATATATTTTGATGTGCTAAAGGGGAATCCTGCTAAAAGTTTTAGTCATTTCCTATGTTTGGTTCTTGAGATAGGCCTATTAGCGATTGAAGTTAACACATATTTTCATTAACAGTGAACTTGAAGCAAGCAGGTGTGATGTCATGGATTCACACTGTTGACCAATGTTTTGTTTTCCTTTACTTTTCGTGTTACTAGTTTGACTTGAATTGATAAGGGGTGCTGTTTTGCCCTCTGGGCACATAAAATTCATAAAACCCCATCGCTCGGGCAAGACAGCCACAACTGGAAAAAATCCGTGGCCGGCTCGACTTGAATCAATTGGTTGGAAACTGGGCCGTAAAACTCCATTTTACCTAACCCATTGCTTAGGATGAACTTCTTGTATCACTATATTAAAGTTTAGTTTTATAAATTATAGTGTTATACGCAGTGGCGTCACCAGACATTTCATTCTGGGGGGGCACTGAGGGGGCACAACGATTTTATGGGGGGGCATTGCTAGACTCCACTCATGGCGTCGGAGGCGCCACCGAGCGCGAAGCGCGAGGCTCAACGGGTGGGGTCCAGGGGGCCGCCTTAGGGCCCCTGGTGGGATCCAGGGGCAAAGCCCCGGTGGGGGTCCAGGGGGCGAAGCCCCCGGAAGCTCCTGGGTTTTAGCGTGTTTGTGAGGTATTAAAGACGTTATTTAAGGGTAATTTTATTGACTTAACACTGGTCTAAAAGTTACCTCCAGGGTAACTTCAAGTAAGCCTCTCGGTAAAAAACCACTGACTCAACTACTAAGAGCTTATCCGGCTGAAATTTTGAAAATGGGGTAGATGATCTATAGAGAAAAAAGTTGATGGGCACTTCAATGTGAATTTTGGTTGGGGTCCAGGGGGCGAAGCTCCCGAAAGCTCCTGGGTTTTAACGTGTTTTTGAGGTATTATAGACGTTATTTAAGGGTAATTTTATTGACTTAACACTGGTCTAAAAGTTACCTCCAGGGTAACTTTCAAGTAGCCTAAGACTTTCGGTAAAAAACCACTGATTCAACTACCAAGAGCAGATCCGGCTGACACTTTAAAAAAGGGGTAGATGATCTATAGAAAGAAAGATGATGGGCAATTCAATGTTAGTCTTAGTGGGGGTCCAGGGGGCGAAGCCCCTGGAAGCTCCTGGGTCTTTAGCGTGTTTGTAAGGTTTTAAAGTTGTTTTTTAAACGGGTTGTTTTAACACTGGCCTAAAAAATTACAGGGCAATTTCGAGTAAGATTTTATTTTTGGTAACAACACAAACGTTAGTGAAACTACTCTCAAGAGCGTATCAGGCTGACAATTTGAGGAAGGTGAGCTGCATGTGCACCGTGACTATAAAGAGAAAGAAAGGCAGTTGATGGTCAATTAGATGTGATCCTCTGAAGGAAAAATGTAGGCTTAATCCTGCTTGAAGGGTTACCTGAGCTGTGCGCCACCTCCAATTGACGTAGTCGGAAGTGTGAAGAAAATTTTGAAAAAATGTAACCCCTCAGACAGCCGGAAATGACATTGCCAAGGTTTTTTGGGGGGGATATTTTCATTTGGAAAACATGAAAATCCACTGCCTTTTCTTTTCAACAGAGGAATCGAATCCTAAAAAATTCATAGTCACACTCTGACTACAGAAGACATATTTTTTTTGGAAAATCTCAAATCTCAGTTGGGGGGGCACACGATTTTTCAGGGGGGCACGTGCCCCCCCCCCCCTGGCCCCCCCTTGGTGACGCCACTGGTTATACGGCACAACAAATGAAAGCAACGCATTGACCATCAAAGTGAATCCACGAAAACACGCCTACTTGCTTCAAGTTCCTTTAGAAAACCTGCCACATTCAATTGCTAATATCTCTAGAACTAAACATGCAAAAGATTAAAAATTTCACCAGTATGCTAAGAATATTTCCCTTTCAAACATATCAAAAATAAATTTGGCTTTGGACTATTCTTTTAATGGATTTCCGGAATAGGCTGGAATGGGATCACAGTCGCTATATTTCTACACGGATTGTATTTTTATCTCATCAAACCTATAACAATGCAGACGTGTTGTATCTAGAGAATAACAAACAAACAAGCCTTTAGTTAAATTACAATCATGAAGCCTTTAAAAGAAATACCATACACGAAATGTAATATTACACTTCCACCTTTACATGTGACATGCAAGTAAGTTAAATACAGCTTGTTCTATGCCTTAGGGGGCTTAAATTTAACGGTACTATAAAGTTTTATAAAACAAACTACCAGCAGAAAAATTAAAGGTGTATATGAGCTATAGAAACAATTGTACACCAAAATTATTTGCCACGTCTCTAACATGACATTCTTTTGGCCTTTCAAGTCTTTTCCACAAGCAGACCTCACAAGACGTGTCTGCCGCGTCATTTAACAACACAACCATCACGTATCGTATATAACCTTTTTTTTTTGTCTTTTTTTTTTCTTTTTTTCTTTTTTGTTTTGCTCTCATTGAGTTGAAATAATCTGCGGAAATTATACACTGGAACGAAATCTTATTTTGTTTGGTATATTATGGTAAGGTTTTATAACTATTTTCCAGCTTCGCGATAACAAATGACGATGAAGTACCTACCCATGACGTAGCATACAATCAATAGTTCAATAGATGTCGGCGCTGGTCCTCTTTCGTTTTTCTTTTGGTCAGCAGTATCAGCGATGTCCAGTGAGGCAAATAGGAGAAGTAACAAGAAGACAAGGTATGAAGCACTATGACAAATGAACTTGAGAAATGGAAGACGCAGAATTTTGCCAAGTTCAGTCTTTGGTGCTAGAAGATACATCACAGAAAGAAGTGGGAATGACATCCCAACAAAAAAACAGATTAAGACCTTCAGGGTCCAATGTTGACGTCGCCAGCCGGGTAAGCCCTCGTACCATTGTTCCGCCAAAAGTTGTTGACAATTGGGGTGGGCCGTGAACTAGAAGTAAAAGCAGATTAAATAGACTAGTATGTCGTTATTTAAGAATTTACTGTGATCATCTAAAATATCTTTCACAATAGGAAGGGCTGGCCTATAAAAAGTGAAATTTTTCAACTTTTTCAACTGACACGCGTCTTCTACTCTGCGATAATGATTTGTCCGCGGTTGATGTGCGTGTATGCGTGTGTGTGTGGTTCTACTAATCACGCGTATCTCACAAGGGGCGTTGTTTCTGTTCTGTGACGTCACATGCATAAATCTATTTGATGTATTTGACGCACTCATGTCGTCATTGACCAATTGAGGATACCTGGAACTTCTCCGGCTTGGAGAGCTGGGTTCCCCGCTACCCTGCCTCTGTTGTACATATCACCAAAGTAAAGCCATGGGCTAAATGAAAATTTCACTTTTAAATTTGAAAGTATTTTGACGGTACTTTTATAGGCAAACACAACTTTGTCCTACTAATTTCTACGCTTCATGTGCTAACAAGAGAAAAACATATTCTAAACTTACTTAAAGGTCACACTCTAAAAACATCTTTTGATATGGGCACGAACCGGAATCTTTGGTTTCAATGATGGCTCAAAAATAAAACTATTTGTTTCATTTATGAGTCGAATCCAGGGAAATTTTTTTATAAGATTCCGGTTTGAACCCCAATTGATTACATTCTATTTAAATTTGACTAGGGAGTTTAAGAGCCTATGTTTATTCATTAATGTGTACGTTTGGTTTTTTATTTTAAAAGTAAGGGAAGACACAATCTTATATTATGTCCAATAGCGATGATTACACTTACAGTCTTTTGTTTATATTTAATAGCCAGCCTGAGTCTACTTAGAGGTAGGCTACCCGTCGGATGCATGTGATCCCGATTTAGAATTGTTCCGAGTTCGTTTGAACCACGAGTCTCATCTAAAAGCTGCTTAGCAAACTCTCGACACTGTTCAGCTAATTCCTCGTATTCATCCTTGAATTCATTTTCTCTGTGACTGAGTTTCCGTAACTCCCAACTTAGCTCAAAAGCAGTAAGGATAGGATCTTCACTACACAAAGATATCAAACTTGGACTGGCCAAAGCACGGTAAATATTCAGACGTGATCGAGAATGCCGCAAACCGTCGTAGCGCATGCTGCTCCTACACTCCTCGCAACCGCACTTTGCATCATGTGGCTTGGGAATGGATACACCTCTATCGATTAAAATCTTCAAAATCTCATAATTATTGCGATGAGCAGCGAGAATAACTGGCGATATGTCAGGGTCAAAATCGTTTTCCAAAGGTTCCTCTAAAAGCTGAGCCTGTAGAAAAATAAAGGAGAAAAATTGTTTCAATACTCTTATTAAAGTATCAATACATTAGGTTCCCCCTTACCACTCAGAAACTCAAAGTTGAATCTGACTGGGACGTTTGTTCTCGGAAAAGTGGGGCAGTTGTCCCACTTATAAAAAATATTGCGGGAAAATGTATCGTTCTGCCCTCCCCCCCCCCCCCAAGAAAAAAAATAAAAAAAAACTAATTCAGGCAGAACAACAAGCATAATAAACAAATTATGACATTGTTGCATACAGATGACCTTCAAGTTATGACAAAACGTTAATTTGAGCCTATTACACTTATGTAGTTGAACATTCTGCATTTATAATGCACCTTCTACCTATGTTTTGTGTATGCCTGTTTGTTTGTGTGTGAACATACTCGTACGCTCGCGCGAGTGTGGGCCGATTGCTCGTAGACGAGACACGTTCTAGGGTTCTAGCTGTCGGACATTTTTGACCCCAACCACAAACCAGATCTACGCCCTGTCTGACACTGATTTTTTTGGCGGGGGGGTCTTTCTTTCTTTCTTTTATTCAAAACCAAATGGAACATTGTTCCCCGTTCCCGAACAGGAGTCGAATAAAGCCATTTTACGTTCCACGTTGCCTACAAAAGCCTTCTCATGACGAATATTTAGTCGAGGTGACGGTATCGAAAGTATTGGTTTTTAACACCAGTTCCTTTCTGGATTTGTTGAAAAACTCTCTCAATCTTTTGCTCCAACATCTACAAGTTATTCCTTCCATTTTTACATCAGTTGGTTTGGAATGTGTACTTCAAAGTTATGGGATGTAATATTTCTCTAGCATAGGTCATTTATACTGAGCCATACATCTGAAACCTACCCCCTTTCCAGCTTCGTGGGGCAATATAAATTAAAGCAAAATGTAGGGGAAAGGGGAATCTGTCAATTGGATAAGGATCTATAAATCTTTGAAAATCTAGTGGTCTTCCTTCTTGAAAAAGATGAAAAAATCTCCTGTTATACTATACTCTTTCTGCTCAGTAAATTAAACACTACACCACGCTGTGTAAGAACCTCTTCTATATATGTTGCTGACATCATCAGCCGCCTCATTTATTTAACAATAACATTAAAAAGAGAATCTCACACATCTCACTCAAGTTATTTTAAAGAGCTGACAAAGACACGTCCCCAAAAAGTCACACGGGGCAAAATAATGCAAGACATTTTAACCACACTACGTAGATTTTAGACTTTGGACAGAACGGTGAAAGCGCGTAACCTTCATTTACAGGATTTGTTACCACGGAAAGCTGTATTCTTTGTGAATTATCAGACCTAATGACATCAAACGGTGCACTCTTATTTTGAGTGTTAAAGAGAATTGGTGGACTAGGTAGTACGAGAAATTAGGAAATCAATTAAGACGTAGCAAAGGTTTAGCCTGCATAACTTTTATTTTAAATTTAAGATCCACTTATTAAGAACTGTATCAGGTTTGGAGTATTAGTTAAGAGTCTTGAAATCTCCACCTAAATCTGTTAAAATACTTTCCGAAAGGGGTAAAGACAATGACGTCAGTAATAATTCCATTTGCCCTGTATTATACATATTTATACGGTATAAAGCCAGCTGCACACTTACACGACTTTGCACACCGCATCTCAACTCGATCGTCGGATCTCCAACACTAGTCGTGTGATGTGAGTGAGTATATGGCTGCGATTGACAGCTGCAAGGCCAGATTTTAGTCGCACCGACTTCAGTCGGGAAGACATGTTGGTTCTTCTTTAATGAAGTCGGTGCGACTTAAAACTGGTGTTAACACTGCCAATCAAAGTCGTAGCGACGATCGAGTTGAGTTGCGACGTGCAAAGTCGTATAGTGTGCGGCTCGCCAAAGACATCCAACCGAAAGACCAACTTAAGAAGAGAGTAGACATATAAATTTCGAAGCAGCTATTACCACTGGACAATTTCCTAATCTGCATTGAGTACGGTTATTGGTTGACTTTTTTACTTAAAGGTTTATCTACTGATACACATGGTTTGTTCGTTCGCAAGTTTTCACACCCAGAAACAGATATTAAATCAACTATTCACTGTCCAGACAAAGGCCAGAATATTAATAGGAAAGCCATCTCATTCACATGTCTCATCTTTTGCTATTGCAGTAAGGGCTTGTGAGCATTCATGCAAAGTGAAAAGTTGCCTTCTTTGAAGGGGCGTTTTCATTTCTTTTTCAGGGGATCATTAAGTGGGGATTGAATCTTTCACTGAAATTCAAAAATTAGGGGAGATTGCCATGGAATTAATGACGGCATTACTCAGAAATTCAGGAGCTTTTACGTTTCTTTGAGTAATCTTCTAGTTATAGGCGACAAATCTTATGAAAAACGCGACTGTGGGAGAAGTTGACCTCTTGACGAAAAAACGGTGGATTTGACCTTTCGCCTACAGGTCGACTTGTCGTTATACACATTTACTATATTGTAGTCTCCACCTACTGATTATCCATTTCCGTTTGAGATTGCCATGGTTACAATGAAAGAAAATTGATTCACACGAGGTATTTGAAGCCTATTGTCACTTCTGTGAATCACGAACTTTAACTGATTTAGTGGTCACAGACTCGGACCGAACGAGGATGGTTGGTGGAAGTCCCCCCAATGTTGCTCACTTCGGGTGCTTTTACACTTGATCCGGGTCTGATCGCCCGATGTTATCAGTGTATCGAATAACGTGAATGGCTTGATCCTGGTGCATTTACACTTGTCTCGTACTGTGATCCTCCTCTATGCTTAACCCTTTACCGTTGTTTGGGTCCTTTTGGACCCATGCAGAGAGCTCGGCTGCCACCCATCTTCACTGTTTCACGCGGAGCTCGAAACTGCGAGTAGCTACCCGAAAATTCGGCTACAACAACGATAGAGACAATAGTTTAAGGTCACGGGGTCAGTGGCCTACGGGAGCCGATGCGGGGCGGGCTACGTCCGCTTTTCCGCCCACTCCCGAGGAGCGCAAATATGTCCCGATCGGAACACAACGGTAAAGGGTTAAGCGGAAGTGGCATTACGAAATACAGGCACACGCGCGTACGCACCAAAGTGTAAACAAAAATAGACCCTGTACATGTACCATGCAAACGGTACCTTGCCTCACCGTTGAACCGGCGAGCATTTACACTACAGATTTGATCGCCTGCGCGGGTCTGATCCTCCCCCCTTACTAGGATCAAAATCGGGTGATCAGATCCGGATCTGATCTGCGTTTACACTACAAATTCGATCTCGAGCAGTGGATCAGACCCCGCACAGGTGATCAGATCCGGATCAAGTGTAAACGCGCCCTTTTTCTGTCTGGCATTTTCTTTAAAAACCTTTCCTCCTTTGAACGGTCAAATTCGCTTCTTTGACAAGGGTCTATGCTCTATATTTAATATGCAATGTACCTAATATGCAATGTATACCGTTTATTTTTCATCATGATGGGAATAAAGTGCTTTTCTTCAAAGGAAAAGGGGCTTGTGCTCTATCTATGATTGGTATAAAATGAAAAGCAATAATATAACACTTTATCGAAACAATTTCAATTTCTACAGATTACGCTTCCGAGAAGTGCTTACTCTATCTTTCTAGAGTAAACTTCGGAGAATAACTGTAGGCCTACAATCCTTTATAAGACAAGAACATTTGCGAAAGATAAATCTTACACAAATGCTTCTCTCTAAATTTATCCAGGCTCCTGGTGAGCCCCTTGGAAATTTTAAATTTCACTTTTCTTTAAACCGTTAATTAATTTAAAGGAAAATATTGTGTAGGCTACGTAGATGCTCTCAACGTAGCATACAAAGAAAATAGCTGAGTCATTATCAAACAAATCGGGCTCAGTCATTGACACCAGCTATGGAAGTTGCATCGTTTGAAATTTGTTTGGATGAAAAATTACTCTTCAACACCAAGAAAAAATGAATTTCAATCTCAGTGAAACCTATTTCTTCAAAAGAAGACCACAATATTCTCTTATTTTTAATCATCTGCCACCCTGTGTCAATAAATACTAGGCTAGTTTTAAAAGCCTATTAATTTTCCTTGTAAAACAAACGCAATATTTCCCCTTAAAGGCACATTTTTTTTTAAACAGATCACTTGAATTTTAGGGTATGTACAACACGCACAAATTAATTGTATTATGGTTGAATCATCGCAACATAATGTTTTAAGTGATTTTTCCAAATGCACTCCACCGAAAATGAATAGTGATGGCTATTTACATTTTAATCTACTACGTACATCTTCCCTTCATGAATTGTTACCATGGAAACTACAAAGGAGATGTAGTTTGAAATTGAATCTTTCTGTGTACAATTGTTGTTGTTATTACTTCAGTCAGGGCTCACTGGCTCTTTGCGGCAGTAACATCGAAATTTCAAGGAAGTTCCGATTTTAGTAATAGAACTGATAACTAGACGAATAGCTAAGATTCATTGTATACATTCCAGTAATTGATTCAACTAAAGCTTGCAATAGGCCTATCATCATAATTTCACGTTTTGAAATTTGGTGAAAACGAAAAACAGCCAAACACATCCTTCTTTTGTATGGATTTATGACATCCCAAAATGTTAGAAAACAAGTCGTGATAATTCTCTTCTTTTGTAACAAAAAACACTTTTTTCCAACGCACCCATGAAATAATGTCGGAAATTGACACCAAATAATCTCAGATCTCTATTACTATTTGCAAAAAATACGGATTTCGCGGATTAAATTTTGGAGGTATTAATGAAAGTTCCTTAACCAGACTTAAGAGTTATACATTTTCTGTGACGGTGGGACCTGCAATTTATTACACGAAATGAACTAACAATCAAGCTATACTTTACCAAATATAAAATTTTGCTTACCTTTAAAAACATATGTCATCATAGCTGTTTATTAAAATTTATTGAGAAATATCCCCAGTTTTGCTACGTAATATGATATATGTGAGATTTTGTTTGTATAAACGGCACTCACGAGAAAAGTTTAATTTAATAAAAACCTCAATAAGTAAATATTGTATCGAAGGTGTGATAAAAAGTAATTGATGCGTTTTTTCAAAAAGATTGAAAATTGTGAGAGCCACAAGTAATATCATAAACATGAAACATTTATTGATTTGATCTGTATGGAGAAAATGTATCATCTAAAGAAAAATCGATCCACCAAGGAACACCACTCTTCCAAATAAGATGAAATCTGATTAGATGTAAGCAGTGGAGGCGGTATGTGGGGGCAAGATGGGGCATCCCCCCCATCCCCCAGATTTTGGCCTTGTCCCACCACTTTCCCCCTCAATTTAGGCCAGTAACGAGTTCGGTTAACCAAACAAATGCTGAAACCTCCAAGCTTCCGGTGGCTTCGCCCGTGGCACCCCATGCCCAGGAACGGGCCCTTTGGTCTCGGTTTTGCGCGGCGCCCGAAAATTTCGCCCCCAACATTATCCTTTGCCCCTAATTTCCCTCCAATTATGACATTATGGTGCCGCCACTAGATCTAACCGTACCATTAAAAGTGAAGGCTAAGTTCATGGCGTTCTAACAGTGTAGATATGATTGTTTTTATTTTATGCTACCCAAAAGTTGGTAATTGCATTAATTAATGAATCTTTCTCCGCCGGTGCCAGTTCTCACTCTTTTGGTCCTTTTGAACGGATTTCATTTTTCTATTTTTATTAAATTCAGATCTTTTGCAACTGTTTACGTCATCTCTTTATCTTTTATATTGTTTTATTCATCTAAGAATCTAGATGAATATATTTCAAGATAGTTTACTGTATTATCCAATCAGCTTCGGCATGTTGCGACTTTTGCTGGATATTCATTAAGATCATCGTGTGATGAACGGTGCATCGTTCTGTCTGTTTACAAACAGAAAGCTTTTCATTGGCTGCAGAGATTAGTGAACCGGACCGCCCAAAATGCTACGTCACCATATGCAAAAGCTACAAGTCTCTCGAGTCTTTCTAAGTTTAAAAAGGTCTGGACAGCTGGTAATTCCTTTGTTTCAATCAACGATGGTAAACTTTCCTTTCGTTTGTATTACACTGACAATTAATTTTGCGTTTGTTTTTATTCAATATTGAAATGTAAAATGTGCTGTTGAAATTATGTGGGTTAAGTTAAATTAAATACTGTAACTACTTGTAAATATTATTTTTATTTAGCAAAACTTTTTATATATTTGTCTGTATATATATGTATTTGAAGGCAGAAATCAAACGTTCCTTCAAAAAAAAAAAAATAATTCTCTCGAGTAAGCTTGATCTCCGCTTGTTGATATGTGTACAGGGTATAAACAAGAATCTGCCACGCAAGATCATTACAATGACTCAGTGCAGCAATGTTCAAAGCGGTGAGTGTTAAAACTTGTTAGCAGGCATTACCGGTCGAGGTGTGATGGTCGATGTGGGTTGGTTTGCACAGTGTGTATTGGCGTTATAACGATTTGAAGTGGAAAGAGGAGAGTGAGAGAAGTTGGTTTGTCCGCAAAGGTACAGTTGGAGAGGTCAAAGGGGTGACCCGTAGAGAGGGAATAGTGACAGAGAATAATCCTTACAGCTGATAGGGACATCTCGAGAGGCTTGGAGCAAGTCTATTGATTTATTTGAGATACAGTGAACTTATTGGTTGACTTCAGCCATGGTTGTATATAACTGTGCCATGATTCTGATAAAGTTAAGTTTTTAACCAACCACTTCAAGTCAAAAGGATCGTTCAAGAGCACGCTATGAAACATAACCCTGTTCAGTTCGTATTAACCACATTTGTGCATGCATCGTCCGGCGTAATAAGGACATCTGTGATACCTTATAGCCCCCCCCCCCTAAATCTTAGTTGTGACGCCCCTCAGGTCTGTCCAATACCTCAAAGAGATGATGGAGACGGTTGTCACCTGATGACCTGGGAGGTCTCTGTCGACACTGAACGATACTAAATACTGTAACATTCAGATAATATTTTTGTTATTTTCACCTTACAATTACCTCATTGATTGTTTTCATTATTCGAACTTACAAATAGTTACGTTTGATGAGAGCTCAAATACTAGTGAATACATTGTACATGTATGCCTATAGCATTAGAATAAAATATGTTTGAATTCTATCATTTAGAGTCTTTGAGTACGGCCATATGATTTTGTAAGGCTGCAGCGATTAATAAACCTGTTCTTTTGCGTTATGCATTTTGCGTGAGGTAGAGACTATTATTATAATGTTTGTTTCATAGTAAATTAAAGAGGTCTGTCTGGAACCGATATTAAAATTCAATCAAAGTGGCTAGGTAAATTCTTCCTTGCTTTTATCTTTATTTTCACTGTTTTATTTCACTAAACTTGCTTGAAGTAGATTAGAAGTAGAAGGAAATCAAACAAAATAATACTGCAGATACCATGAAATATTTATGAATATGTCCTTAATATTGTCATTAAATTAAAATCGATGTGCGCCTGGAAAATCTCAAGAGCACATAGATGACGCCATTGATGTGGATACTCTAGGCAATGTATCTTCATTTGTTCCTCCAGGCAAAAGGATATAACACATTCTCCCCCCCCCCCCCCCCCCCCTTAAGATAAAAATAACTAACATGATGATAGAAAATTATCTCTTTTGCCTAATTTTTTTTTTTTTTTTTTTTTTTTTTTTGATAATGTTTGCATACGGTATCTTAAGTCTTTCATTAGTATGGTTATTTTGAACAAATGAATTTATGAGAGCGCAAATTCTTAATGTAACATCCCGTACAAATCATCAATGAAGCACAGTTTACAGGTTACATGTAATAAGATTACGCACATGCTCAAAATACGATATAACATATGTTTGCTCATTCGAAGTTCGTCACCTGGGGATTGTGACAATTTTTGCTGGCTTTGAAACATGTCTGATAGAAACATCTACATCAATAAGATGAGAGATGTTAAGTTTGAAAGGTTTTACGGTCATATGACATAAATCGAGTCGAAAATGAAGCCATCATAGACTGATAGATGATCAACTAGAAACAACCTAATGAACAAACAGTTTAAGGTCAATACTTTTTTATTGTTCTGATTAAAGAGGGTAATAACTACCAGCAAGCAAGCAGTAAATGGCAAGAAAACTATGTTTGCATTTAAACTGATCATATAAAGAAGTCATTCCACTTTTACTTTTTTTAGATATTATTTCACTTTTACTTTTCTAGCATAACAACATTTGCAAGCTGTTGTTCAAAATTCTTATCTTAGTTGTTTATAAATCAATCTATAGGTTGTCTCCACACTTTTGCACAGTCCTAACTTAGTTGGTTACTACGAGATAAAAAATGCAGGAGAATGTTAATTTGTGAAGCGCCCAACCCTAGTTTTACGGAACCCCAGAATCAAACATCGAGTAGTCACCGAAAGATTTGAAAAATATATGAAATGCAGGGTAAAATTTGTACATTATACACTAGGGATGTACTGGGGACGTATTCATTATCTATTTGAGTGTAATGCATTCGCCAATATAAGGGAATTGTATATTAAATCTTATTTTAGGAAGAACCTGTACCTGGAGAAATTACTTCAACTTAAAATAAGGAAACGCTACTGAAGTTGAGTTTATTCTGTGAAAAGTTAAGGATAGCATTTAAGTCTTAGGTTGGGCCTACATTAATTTGAACCATTATTTTACTATTACTATATTTTCTATTATTTTAATGTGTATATTTTTTTGTGTGTGTTATTCATTTTTTCATTCTCCCTGATCTTTTGTTATTCGTCAAATTTCTGTAGACTCTATACCTGTGAAATTGTAGTTTGTGTGACGAATGACTGCTCATTGTTATATAAAATTATATGTAAATATTGGTTAATGCAATATTGATGTTAATAAGCTCTTATACCTCTTTGGAGGATGAAAAGGAAATTAAACTGAACTGAACTGATATCACTGCCTCTTTCTTCTAACAGCCTAAAGACCACAGTCTCACTTGCCAATAGAGGCTTTTCACATGACGTCATAATACTCTCCGGCGGCCATGTTGGAGTACATGTAACTACGTAGTAAACCATACGGGACGCGCTTGCTTGTTGAATTTGTACACACCGTGCACATCACAGTGCACACTTTGCAGTGCGTTCGGCGCAAAGCCACGTGTATTTGGCATGAATGTCCTCCAGCATGGCGGTTCCGTGACGTAATTGCAAAGCCTCTATAGGTTCGCCATTCTTGTAAACAACTTAATTCTCGGAAAGTTTAGTAATTTTTGTCCTTCCTCTTACATTGATTTCATAACTATTTAACCAGTTAATTGATATACTGGCTCGAAAATCTGAATTTTAATTACGTCCCTTCCTGTTGACATGAAAAAATGACATCCCCTACAATTTTCATTTGGTCTTAAGGGTGGAGGATGTAATGAGTTCTTTGTTATTTTGATGACTTAATCAGCCCGGGAGAGATTTCAATGCAACAGACAATGTGTGTGCTGATTTAGCCAAGACAAAGAAACTTTAAAATGAAATACTGAATGCGTCAAAATGACGGGCGAAGGAAATGACTTTGTCATTATTAAGTCATTCAGTGTCACCAATAAACACAAGCAATAGCTCAACAAGAATAATGGAAGTAACGTCATACGACGTTTTGAAAACTTGGTGAATTACCGTTGTTGTTCATCAGCAACAAGTCACCGAATATTTATCCCTCTGTGAGAAACTGATTTCTGGAAAGGAAAACTGCAGTTCTGCCTTACTTTGAATTACCTGATTTTTAGGTTTTCCAAGTATAAATTTTCTTTGTCAAACAAAAGCTATATTTCTCTTTAATTCTAGTATCTCAACTGGACAAGTAATGCAAAGGAAAGAAACATCTTTTTGATTTGTAGGGCACCCTACTGTCCGTCCTTAAACAAGATGCGAAATAATCTTTGCTAGAAGTACTTTAAATATTTACATTTTTGCCTTATGTCGAATTACCGCAGGTTAGTCTACCTGAGAGAATTGAATTATAACTCCATGGTTTTTAATGAAAACAAATAGACATGTCCTTTTCGTGTCAAATATTCACAGGTTCACACAAGAGAATAAAATTATTTTAAATATTCACCCGGGATCATTTCGTCATTTTCGTGCATAATGAAGTGTACAATATTTTTTCATATTTTCCTTTTATATGCTAACAGGTGAAAAATAAATTCTAGTATTCAAGTAACTGGAGTACAAGATTTAACTTCGGGCGAGACTAAGAATATTTCTGTTTGAGCATAGTTAGATTGCTTTACCTGGGGAACGGAAATCAAAATCAATTTTAAGTTATTTCCTTCTTTATTTTATTTTTTTTTTATTTTTGTTTATTTTTGTTTTTGCTTTCTGTTACATATTTAACGGTTTATTGTATCTAAATATCATGGTTACTAGTATTCTCTAAAAAAGAGAAAACAAAAGTTATTGTTTCTCCAATAGTATAAAACATAACTGAAAATACTTGACACAAGAAAAATATATTTTTTTATATAAAAAGGTGGAGAACCTTTTTGCAATAGTTTTGTGGACAGTTTTGGCCATTACGGGTTTTATAACGCGGTAAGCAAAGCAACTATGTTAGGAAGGCTACAAGCAGAGACAATACATACACCACCTGCTCTCCGAGGTATCGGTATTAAATTATGGAAAATTTGACAGCTTGAAGTGACAGAATATGAATGAGAAAATTTAAAGTGATATGAATGGCAATATTAAAATACACTTCTAAACCTATACTTTACACCGGTTAGGCCTACACCAAAATATGCCTGCTACCTATAACAAGGCTGTTTAGCCTTTAACTATCCTTCTTAAATAATTTTGTATAAAGGCATTTTGGCGGTCGACAACACATTATTGCGATTGAACATGTTCAACGGGATGGACGGTTTAGGATGGAACGAGGTGTAATCGTCGTTACGACACTGTTCCCCACGATTCGTCGCGCCCAGGTCTGAATAATCGCTGCGGTTTACCGCTTAAAAGGGGACTTTAAATAGAAACTCTTGGTAGAACTGCCATTCAAGTTAAACGTCCTGAGTTTGGTAAATTAGCGTTTTTATCATGTCTATGCCAAAATGAATTTAATATGTAAGATGCAGGTGTGAGGTTAAGCATTTACACAGATGACGTTATAAATACTAAATAACAAATAAAGAAAAGAAATGAAGGTTTTTTGGAAACACGTTCATAGATCTGTAGTAACAAGAATCACAGATAGACAGTCAAAAAATACCCCTGCACCGTAACTGTGAAATCAGTAAACTCAATCCCCGTCTTGGTGTGGACTACGAATCCGGACAGATTGTGATGGTCTGATTTAAGTCGGCCATTACTGGGGTCCATCACCTTTAATCTTTAGATTTTCTTCCTTACCTGTTCCATGGATGGTTGTACACTGAAGTGTATCTTGATTTTCTCAACTTCACTGAATATGAAGATTTGAAATTCACGTAGTCAATAAATGAAGATGATTTTAGGCTGATGGACCCCACTAATGGCTGCCTTCAGTCACTAAAAACAAGCGCTAATCGGATTCGTCTGTAACTAGTAAGTTTTTACCTCTGTTGGAGTCGATCGTCAACTATTCCAAGTTATTTATTTCTCACAAATCATCTCTCATGATACTCCTAAGCAAAATCAGACTATGTAACAAGTACATATCATAGTAATGTTGTAAGGATTGAAAATTGACCTTAATTTGGAAAGGACAGAGTGGGTCAGGGTATTTAGTCGATATGATCTGGCTCAACAACTGGGACCAGTGACACCGTTTTTGTAATTTCTTCAAACACGTAACAATTTAAAACACAAATTCAACTTCAATGTAGCATATGTGGCACTAAACTACAAATAGGGACTACAAAGGGGATTTTGAAAGGTGAGGTCGACGATTACATGACATAATGCACTTCCACCAATGAACTGAATGGTTTGTTCAAATAAAAAGGAATTATTTGAAACCAAATCCGCTTCTGATGAAATCTTGTCATGTGACAGATGTCTGACTCCCCTATCTTACTCATTACATCCAATAAATCAAGAGGGAAGGGGGGGGGGAGAGAGAGAAAAAAACACTTACCCTGGGATCTTTCTTTGGTGGTTTGTAGTTCAATAGCAACTCTACTGCTTCTGCGACTTCTTCATCAATCGCATGGAGAAGTGCCGATCCTACGTGCACATTATGACGTAATAATAATTCGATGATTTCAATGTTCTCATTCTGTATTGCAATAAGGAGAGCAGAGCGTCCTAAAGGATCTCTACAATTGATGTTGATGTTAAAATAGATTTCAGCTTCCTCTAAGGCATGTCTAACTCCAGCAAGATCTCCTCTTTCCACAGCAAGTATGAACTGTTTCTCGGCTAGGTTAAGTGGTGGTTCTTTACGAACCGTGTGTAAAGGTATCCTATCACTATAGACATCTACGTTGTAAAAGGCTGCCATGTTCCTTCATTGTTCAAACGTTGAAGTGTCGAACGACGAAGCTGAAACAAAACAATAAAAGAGTCAGTTTGAAAGGACTGTGCATTTAGTCTCAGTGAAGCAGAGATGTGTGTTGTCTGTCATTTCATTAACACAGAGAGCTCCCTGATTGACAAAACCGTTTAGGCCAGTACTGTTGCTGCTAATGTCCCTCGAAAAGTAAGATTAATTGTAAGCTGACGGTTAGAAGATAGATAACTTGTGAAATTCGAAATAAGTGATGTTACTCATTTAATTAAAAGTACCTTAACCATGGCGAACATCTGAGTCATGATAAATATAAATCAATGATTTGAACCGAAGTGATCAAGGATGAAGGATTTCACAAATCAACGATCTCGTCTGCAAGTTATAATTGTGCTCCTATCTCTAACAGTCTAAGGACAGATGGAATGTGTTCCTTGTAAGGTTACAGTTTGTAAATGTTGAAAGGAAACGAATCAATTAAAGTTTAAAAAACAATGAACCGTGCGTTAGTATAGGAAAATACATGATCGAATGTTAATGACGTGAGGCAGATTGGCGAATTCCGAGTTCCAGCGATACCATAAACTCCCGATTGGGCATTTTTCTCTTAGCTGCAGTTTCATTTATTCTCTCTTTCACATCAAAGAGGTATATTAAGAGACTTGCAACGTAATAATATAACAAATGTGAGTGATACCTCAAAATACAATACGAAAAAAAGGAACGGATCAAAAAAAAAAA
This sequence comes from Holothuria scabra, assembly GCA_037179385.1. Lineage (NCBI taxonomy): Eukaryota > Metazoa > Echinodermata > Holothuroidea > Aspidochirotida > Holothuriidae > Holothuria > Holothuria scabra. The sequence goes on along the minus strand of CM074192.1, from coordinate 17,674,708 downwards.
AAATACTAAAATAAATAAATGAAATAAAAAAGAGAGAAAGTTGATCAAATAACAATTATGATGACGTTGATCATAACGATAGCACCATCTGAAACAGCGTTTAAACAAAATTACACAAACCATGCACCAATCAGTTTCCCGTATATTCATTAAAATCAACACATGGGTTCATCCATACTTATCTCTACAAAAATAAACGAAATTAAACGAGATTTTCCTACTTCTTTTTTGAAAAAGTTTCTTCTTTTCAACAAATTCATTTCATTTCAACAAATGTTGGTCGTTTCCTAAAATGGTGATTGTTTCATTGTTCTGGTGACAAAAATATTATAATCATAGATTCAAAACTCTTATCCCTACACTGTTAGACGAGGTGACCTCTCATGGAGACTCAAACGGAGGGGCGGAAGTGTTAATTTGACATGTGCAATTCTATTAGGTTTTCTGCGCATATGATTCAGTGAGCGTAAAAGGAAATTTTTATTATGACGAGAGATCGACGTCTGTGTATTTTTAAAACGCGTTCCATATACGCACTTAATACCTTTCTCTGTGTGTAGTCTGGGGTAAATGACCCGCACTTCTACGTGACTGTAAAACGAACGCAGTATCAGCCAGTCCCCACAGCCACCAAAAGTCGCTTCTTTTCTAATTTGAGTATGCATGACGTCACAGCCTTTGCATATATAATTAGCAAAAACAAACTGTTTTCAAATCCAAATTTCGACATGAAAAACACATAATCTAACAAAATCATCATTAATATTAATAGAGAACACTTTTTCCGATAGTTTCGCAACATTTTTGAAGTATTTTATACACAAAGCAATGAATTTGAGACGATTTTTTGAACTCGTAAAAACAGTTTTCATTCTGTTCGGAAAATCTGGTTTTTTCTCGAAAACAAGTTTTTTGGCACGATATGCCAGAAAGAGGGTACATCAGAAATTTCCTTATCCACCTAAAAAGTCTAACATTACCATGGAATATTTCTGAATACGGTCAGGTATTCGCAAATTTAGAGCAGGTATTGACACTGCCTTGCACCGTACGTAAAAAGCCCAATTTCCCGTACTGAGGTGTTTGCATTAGTTGCGCGAAAATGGAACTACACCGAGCGAGAAAATATCCTCCACATAAGTATTAATCATGTTAACCTCGTCGAGTCTTCTTTTACGTTTGATTTACATATGTATAGCAGGAAAATTACATTGAGAGTCAATTTTTGAAAACCTTGTAACGATTAAGTGGCTACCGATGCAAGGGTTATAATGATTGTATCTTAAGTACGTCAGTACCTTGAATCGATCACAAGAGTGTAATACAACGTACGCCACGATGTACAACACCTATTAATTGACCGACTCATGGTAATCTTTTGACATACATGGCCATACACTTTGCACGTTACTACATTATACAATCAGTAAATCACAGTTATTGTACTAGACTAATAAATTATTGCAATCAATAACATGACAAAAAATTGTGGCATTAAACTAGACAATAAAGAGGTAAAATGGAGGGATATTGGAATGTATAGTTCTCTTGCAAGGCTTAACTCTGGGGCAATTAACGCTATACAGTCAGTCCTTATCCTTAGGTGGTGAGGTCGAAGAAATGAAGCCTTGGATCAGAAACACTTTGTTTAGTAATAAAAGTTGTGAACAGCATGTGGAACTGGGTGGGTCTTAAGTTTTTTTTCACTGGGAACTGGGTACTCAGTACATAACCCCCACCCTATGCACAACTGGAGGCATATCAACTGAGAGTCCAAGGTAACAACAGGCCATCAAGTTAATTCAAGTTAGTGACAAAAACTTTGACTGTAATATGCCATTACTATATGGGGCAATTGCTACATTATTCATCTCTCCTCTGATCAGTTAGTGGTGTAAAATGACAACAGTTTATACTTCAAATGAGAAGGCAGTCTCAGAAGAACATATGAGATTTCATCCATCAGAATTAACAGCTGATGATACAGGACACAAGTGCACAACCAAAATTCTTAAGTCAGTAAATTGGCATTTTGCTTGTGTAGAGAAAAATTGTCCTGTAGGATACACTGACTCAGAATCCCATTTGTGCCATTATACAAGAAAAGGGTATATAGCAATGCAAGCTCTAATCTTGACCTTAACCCCCAAATGGGCCTAGAGCACTAGTAGGTGTGGGCTATAACTAGCAATTACATTTCAACAGGAACAGGCTGAGAACTAAGGCACAATTAATTCATTTGTGTAGAAATATGATTCAGCACAACAGCACAAAAATATGGTAAGTAAGAAAACTGAGAACAATGGCCCAGGCAAAATAATAAACAAAAAAATCCTGAAACTGATGGAGCTCTTATAGGTGTGCATTCCATATACTCTAAGTATATTCCTCAAGTAATTTCCCTTTTTAAAATTCTTGACTTTGTCTGGTAGAACCATATGAAGGACCCGACAGGCTGGTAAAGTGTATGTGTAAATAAATGGCTATAGGGCCTATATCAATTGTTTCATGTAGCCTGCAATACCCGTAAGTGTAACACTAATTTGCTTATTTTGGTTCTTCATCTTCATCGTTGGTACTGTACATTGCTCCGATTCAACTCACAAGGTGCATATGACACAATAATTTTGTGCTACAGGCCTCTTAAAAATTTTTACAAGCTTTTTTCTGGAATGGAAACTCACTCATACAGCAAGCAAGGACTAGTAAAGTAGTATCTGTATGATGATCACAGATCATCAATACACATTCATACATTCACTATGTACCATAGTGTGCAGTTTTAGAATGCATAGGCCAAGGCCTAGTATAGACTAGGACTGTCTGTAAAATTTTAATGTTATTTGTTAGTGGTTTAAAACCTTAAAAGGGCCTACAATATGTTAGTCGTATTAAAATTCACTTTATTACTTGGCATAAAGACTAAAATAGTATCCTAGTTAGCAGCCTAGAATCAAAAGACAATGACAATAGTTTACCATATGTTAACCTTAACGTTACCGCCTTGTGCGATGCTCTACGTGGCCAAAAAGTGCAAAATTCCAACTTGCAAAAGCGTTCATTGCGACTATTTTGTTGTTTTGCTCGTAGTGTAATAGGTATCAGTAGTTAGCTTTATGTCTCAAACACTCGGTTTTGGAAGTTTTACACCCCAATGATCCTGAATACGGTCAGGTATTCGCAAAATCTGAGGCCAGTCAAAAAACCCCACCAAAAGTTGACCTGTTTTTGATGGAAAATTTCTCTGTGAAATTGCGAAAGAAACAATACCTCACGATATTTTTAGTAAAGAAAAGACTTTAAGATTTCAAATGACCAAGGATACAGCAACAAGGAACGCCTTTTTATGCATTATTCAGAAGCTTGAAGTTCCACCAGCATGTTAGGTACCTATTCTGCGAAACTCATGGTTTTCTCTTGTGGGCGGAGTTTCCATTTTAGAGGATGACGTCACAAGCCTCATTAACGCTTACAGCGAGGCTTGACTGGTATTGTCATAGAATCAGCAAGTTCATTAACTTCAGACCAGTCGTTGTGCGTTCTTATGCAAGTGTTCTTACGTGGAAAGCTTGAAAAAGCAAATAACTGCTTCATGTGAGTGGAATGTATTGAAGAATCGTGTTTGTAAGATTTGAAATGCTTTGAAATCACAAGTATTTTTACTACCGAGAGAAATTATTTTACCTGTTGGCTACCGAAACGACTTTTCAGTGATCAGCAATTCCGCCCCTTCGTTTCGGCCTCCATGAGGAGTCACCGTGCCATGTTAAGTTTAATATCTATGGTTGTAATATCTTTGGGGGATTAAGCTCCCCATTCCTACCCCACACCCAAACAAGCTTTCATTAACTGGAATGCGTTCCTTTTTAACGTAAGATGATCCATCTGAAATGCAACTGGAATATGCCTTTAAATCGGAAAGATGCCGTGGAGCAAGGAGTTGGTTGGCGTAACACACGCGCTCCTGTAATACCCGTCATAAGTTTCAACCATGAGTTCAACCAAAGGTTGCTCCCTTTTTGAAACTCTCTGAATACTTCCCTTAAAGATAAATGCTAAGAACGTCGATGTTATGAGTGGTAGCGGCTCAAAGCAAAATAAGTAATCAATAGACCAGGAAGAATAAAAGGAAAGGTCCAATCCTCTCAACCCGAACAGTTCCACTTCTCCCAACCTACTCACTTATATTTGTCCCTTCTCCCCCTCCCCCCCCCCCCCACTGCTCTCTAAAAGTCATCGTAATCCAGAGACAATCTCAGTTTATTGCTTCAGAGTGAGTGTTCAAGATCTAAATGTGTAATCAACACACTCTCAGTACAGTGCATTCTGTGTAATATGAACTACGGTACTCTGCATTTTTAACTTGCTGTCAGTCAAAGAACTGTGCCAATTGAGAATTTCTGTCGGCTACTACAAACTTTGTAATTTGGGGGTAACAGTTGACTACCTTTTTGGTTGAAAACCCTGACCAAAAAGAACTAAGATTTTCAGGATGTTTTGTTTTAAATAACAAATATGACACCACAAAAGACGAATCACCTCAGTCAAGTGATGGTCTGATTAAGCGGGCCTTAATTGGGATCCATCATTTTAAATCTGTCAAATTATTTGCCTATTCCTGCCTGTATCATGGATGGTTGTACACTGCAACATTTCTTGATTCCCCCAATTTTACTGAACATGAGCCTTTATAATTTGCATGAAGACCATAAATTTAAAACGATTTGAGGCTGGTGAACCGAACTAATGGCTGACTTCACTGGCTGCTCGGACTCCTCTATGGGGACTCTTCATCAAGAAAAAAACTTATTTCACCTTAACACCTCGGGAGGTGTTAGGAAAGGCTACCAAACATAAAATTACAACTGCTTTAATGCTATAATGCACTAATTTTTTCAGTTCAGTTTTGTAAGACTTTATTCCAATCTCTTACCATAATATAAAAATACATAACAACATTCTAAAAGTAGTTAAGGTAACGAAATTACAGTATGTAAGGATCACCATGCTTAAACACACCATAAAATTAACTTTACTTAACAAAACAAGGTAAGAGACTGAGGAGTGGCAACTAAAAGCTCCTAGAAGCTTGTGGGTGTTGACACCCCTTTAAAACAGACAGAATACCCGACAAAAGAGAAAAAAACACAAAAACACGGAAAATCAAAGACGGAAGTTCAAAGGTAGTTTGCAATAAGATGAACTTCAAGCTGTTTTTTAAATGCATATGGTGTTTTACAGTTAGTTACTTCCAAGGGGAAAGAATGTCATAGTTTTGCACCTATAAATCAAAGACCAAGTTGAGATGACCTTAGTCTACAAAGGGGAGTGATAAACTGATTTGAAGCACGACAAGGGTAAGGGTAATGGCTATCACGAAACTGAAAATGAGTACTTAATATATAATTAGACTTTAAAAATGAAACGCAAACTATTGTTAAATGCAATTATATCATTTTATCATTAAAAACACCATCCCGAGTTCTGAACGTTTAACAGCAAATATCCAGAATATTTTATTGTCTCATATTTCATGGCTATAGTACAGGTCTAGATACAACTAATACCCTAATGTCAAAGGAACGAGGCATATATAAGCAAGTTTTCGTTTACTCTGCTGTCGCAAAGATAAAGTCTAATAAATTATTACCTAGAAACCAATTAAAATTGGCTTTTTACCAAAGAGAGGATTAATGGATAACACACTTTACGATAGAGAAAGGGATGATACGTATGAGAACAAACAATAACTCATCACAAACGTTCGTTTAGTAGGAATATTCTTGATGTGAAATTAACGTATGAATTACAAAGATTAATATTTTCAACAAGCTTGGACCGATCAGCCTGTTACTCAGTTAATACAGGTTAAAGTATAGACGTTCTATTTATTCAAGTCAGTGTAACAGTGAACCCTTTCAGTCGAGCAGTATGTATAGTTCCAGCCTATTAATATAGCCTAAGTTTTTAAATAGCACATGTGTTCCAAAAGTCCAACGTAACAATATTAGAATAATGTGAGCCGGGGAGTTGGCCTCTGCCGTTGTTTGGGTCCTTTTGGACCCAGGCGGAGAGCGCGGCTGTCACCCATCTTTACTGTGTCACGCGGAGCTCGAAACTGCGAGTAGCTGCCCGAAAATTCGGCCACAACAACGAGAGAGACAATAGTTTAAGGTCACGGGGTCAATAGCCTACGGAAGCTGATGCGGGGCGTATTACGTCCGCTTTTCCGCTCACTCCCGAGGAGCGCAAATATGTCCCGATCGGAGCACAACGGTAAAGGGTTAAGTTTACCCACGGACTTCCTATACATGGACAGAACATACTGTACGGTATGGTATGTGGGAAAAAGTGCATCAAGATGGCCGTCTGCTATGGTTTTGGGCGACAGCTTGGACTTGCTCAAGTATATCACCATATTTGCAAGAAAGTTGAAATATTTTTCAAATATGGCAAGGTAAGGTCAAAATCACTACACTTATTGCAGGAATATGATATTGTTTCTCATTCAAGTTAAACTTTTGTTTAAAATATTACAGCGTCGTCATCAAATCAGACGATTTATAGCTTCACGGCGGCCATCTTGGTCCCAGTCGGTGGCGACCATCTACGTATAAGACATAAACGTTACATGCTCTGTCCATGCATATAAGTCCGTGAGTTTTCCTTACAGTCAATACTGTTAGTCGATGTTTCTCACCTAGTAAATGATTTTTTTCTCTATCTCGTAAAACGAATCGCCTTTTGAATCACATCCGTCCGAGTATTTTTGTGAATTTGATTTGTTCGGCTAATTAATTTATGGTCGTTAGCTTTCTACATCTTCGGAAACAACCCTTTGACTTTTTCTTCGTTAGGAATGTCAATTGTACATTCTAGATTTTTCTAAAAGTGTACATTGTGCATTCTAGATTCGTTTCAAATCTGAACAATCAAGTCCACTCCTTGAATTGGGTGATTTTTTCAATTCAGCTGTTGTATAAGAGTGACCCAAATCAATGGACTGTTTTTACAAAAATCTAGTTCAAATCTAGTTCGCTATCCGTATAGTAGAAATGATGTTATGTTTCACCATAATCTCGTATTTGAATATTCATGTTTCACTGAATTTTCTCACTATCAGCAGTATCGACTGAATACATTTGGATCGGCAGTTGTAAGAGAAATTCGGCCAAAATGAACTCGCCAATAAAACAATAAAAACTGGCCCTGTGGATGCGACACAAAGAGACCTTTAAGGGAACAAGTGTTTGTATCACATGCAGTTCATTATCTGATTATAGTACCACAGTCCAATATTACTGCAAACAACACTTTAATATATAATCTCCAGAAAGGGCATGAATCAACATACTTACAAGCAGTATATTTGGTCCAAAACTGGTGAACGTCCAAGCCATTCAAAATGCATTACCTGGTACATAACCAGACAAGGTATTCGAGGTGACGAACGGTTTCCTTTGGGCAAAAGTATATTTTTAGGGGATGACACTTGTCAAAATATCGATGGCAATTTGGAAATTTTCTGTAGGGGCGAAATTTAAAGAGCCCTTCCTTCTTGCCGGGCTATCGCCTTGAATATTACATCTTGAAGTTAAAGGAAAAGTTCCTCTTTAAGGCAATATATATTTTGTATACACTTTTCTTAAAGAATGTAGACTGATATGCTTTGGCTCCACGAATGGTTACCTTGGAGACTCAAATTGAACCAATAGGTTGGAAACTGGGCCATGAGACTCCATCTTACTTACTAACACACCGAAGACTTTAAAAAATAGTAAATTTGAAATACGAAGTATGACAACATACCCAAGTAAAGATATAATATTTTCCTTGGTATATCACTTGACATATTGATGTAAGAATTAACTTGTGTGCAGTGATCATGTGAAATCATCTTTATTTTGGTCACAGGCCCGTAACCATCCCATGTGGAGGGGTGGGTCTTTCTTCAAAGATGTGGACCTTTTTCCAAATATGGAGGCGGGTGGCGCGTGCCATAAGAATGCAGTTGCTAGGTCCGGGCGTGCTTCCCCGGAATAGTTTGAAACCCGCAGATCTCTTTCAATCTGGAGCATTTTAGAGGACTTTTGAACACAACAGAAGTCTTTTTTCCCCAAGAATTCCACACAGTACACCACTTTTATAGAAATGAACGGAAATTCGTCCTCAAAATGTCAAGATAAGAAATATTTCACAGCTGACCCTTCAAACACAGGGATGGAAAAATGGACCTCCCTCAAGTTGGGGTGGGTCGTTCGAACGCTCCTACCCCCTGGCTACGGGCCTGGGTCAGTAGACTCTTTAACTCGTGCAAAGACGTTACAGATACAATCTAATTGTCATATCAGAAGCATGGTAATTACCAGTCCTATTAGTATTACAGGATCAAGTGCACAGCATCAGACTTGAAGTCTGGATGTCGTGTGTTCGGGTCTTCGAGACATTAAAAATGGAACCTACTACCATTGTGATTGATGCTCAGCATAAGCAACAGTGTAGGGGAAAAAGCCAGTAAGCCGCAACTGGAAAAGGGCCTTGGCCGGCCCGACTTGAACCAATTGTTTGGAAACTAGGCCGTAAAACTCCATCCAACCTTACTTAACCGTAGCAGAAAGTCATTTTGCAGGTAAGCAATGCAGTTTAATGCGCGGAGAAGGGTTATCCTAGCATCGTTTCACCGTCTGCATGGTGAGGTGGTTGGAACATCCAACTAGTTGCAGCCAGGAGGTCTGGATTTCAACTCATGACCGGGTCATACCTAAGGCTTTAAAATTTGAACCTACTGTCATTATTCTCAGGATGAGCAATCGAGCAGGGGAAATAAGCCAGTGATCTAAAACTTGAAAAAGGCCGTTGTCGGACCTACTCAAACTAATCGGTTAAAAACTGAGCCAAACCCTATCTAACTAACTAATCAAACGTTTGAGTGAAGGGAACAACTGACTACTGTAAGACCATATAAAATGCGTTAGGGTATGTTTGCTACTTACCATGAGAACATTTTACGTACTGAAATGATGGAGTGAACAAAATCTCTGGGTTGCAGTACACTCGCAATATATTATGACAATATATTGTGTGCACTCTAACATATGATGTTCAACGTACTGACCGACTCTGTAGCACGTTGGATAAGAGATTATCCGATTACAAGCTTAGCTTATCCGAGCTGTGCACAAGTCAATTCTCTGCACTATTTTGTAAGTTTCTACTGCATTTACTTGTTTTCATTAGAGGGCAAGCTTTTTTCTCTCTCTCTTTCCTTTTTCTTCTGTCTGTTACGGCTAAACAGCTAAGCGCACATGGTGTATTGACAGCCAAACAAACCTTATTGTCAGGCATCGAATTAAATGTGCTTATTTTCTTCATATTTTCCCTACAAAAAGGCCTGCATTCAATACACTCAAATTACTTTCAGGAAAGCTTGACCTTGCTTAGACCACTGAAGTAAAATCTGGTCAAACAGTTGATTAGGGTTATTTACTTCGATGCATTTTTATGTTTCTTTATCATCAAGGTGCCTTTAAAATGACATTTTATGACAAAATGATTGCCACACCATTCAAATACTATAGCTTAGAAGTGTGACCTTGTTTAAAAAGAGTGGAGTGCCTTTGTATTTCAGAAACTTCAAGATGATTGTTTCTGTCAACCTTTTGAGGCAAATAAGTATGTAAATGACAGAATCACAATTCTGATTGAATAAAGACTAAATGGAATCATTGCGGCTTTTATGACGTCGAAAACGTACCAGTGAGGGTTCAAGGGAGAATATTTATGGGGGACTACAATCGGATACAGATTAATTCAAAGATCACATGTTTTTCCTTACCTGGCACCTTTTACATTTTGTACATTTAGAAGAGCTATAGACTTAACTCGATCAGAGCTTGTGCTTAATGACTGTAGGAAGCCATTAGTGTGGTCCATCAATCTTAAATCGTCTTTACTTTTTAATTAGTGAAATTGAAGAGATTAAGATACACTGTAGTATACAACCATCCATGATACAGATAAGGGAAAAAATGAATTTGAAAGATAAAAAGGTGATTGACCCCATCTATGGCCGACTAAAATGAGATTATCACTTTCTGTCTGGATTCGTCTACACATTTTGTACAATAGGAGATCTATAATAAAACAAATTATAAGGTTGACCCACCCGTAAAAGAAATGCACGTTGTTTATTTTAAAGAAAACTAATTCGATTGCTTAACAATGGCATTCTATTTGGGGAATCAAGTCCATACTCAATATCGCTGCCAATCAACTTTATTCCCGAGACACCCAACCCTGATTCTACTTCTTTGAAATTTCTTCAGTTACACCTCAGGAAGTAACTGAAGGTGTGGATGGTTACCTTTAACGGTACAAGTAGAAGACTTAAATGGGAACAAGTCGTTGGACTTGAATGTTGAATTCAGGCTCGAACGAAAAATTCTCATTTGAAGCATAAAGCTTACATTGAAGAATATGGAACTTAAAATACCCCATAGTTCAAGTTGAATGACCTAGTATGAACATATTTCTAGAATCAAAACGAAACAAGTCAGAGGAAGTAAGCTTTCTTTTGTAATAACGAGCATCTCATTGCGAAATCCTATATTTGAGATAACATCTTGTTTACATGCTGCTGACAACCATTTCTATTGCAATCTAAAATATCTTTTTGATTTTTGTGTGAGAATGCGTAATATTTCTTTATCATGTACCGCAAGTATTGATATAGAACTGCTGCATGATAAATCAACCTAGGTAACACCGTGTTAGTCTCGGAAATACAAACTTATTGGTATAAGATCATTTTGAATCTAAATCTAACAGACAAGCATTAGGCTACCGGTATGCTTGTCAAATTGGTTGTACAGAAAAAATAAAGGCCTACCAGGGAGCTATAAAACAGCTTCCAGCTTCCTGGATGTGCAAACAGCAACTGATAACCGGAAGTTGCTTTAAAAACAAACTTACAACGGTAATGATACATCAACTTCAGTATCATAACAGTTACTTAATCAAAAGCCCCTATAACATGTTGGACAAGAATCTGTTTGTACCGTACATGATGCATGCAACGTTCCCATACATGCGTTCAGTTTATTTTGCCATGTACATCGGTCTAAAAAACAATCTGCGAAAGTGATGACACTGCGACAGAATACACTCTAAAATCAAAAAAATGAACTTAGTCACTCTTTGATCGAGTGAAAAGTATAAATTCGCTCCATAAGAGTGATAATTCACTCCAAGAGGAGGGAAGTTCCCTCCAAAAAGAGTGAAGTTCACTCCAAAAAGAGTGAAATTCTCTTAAAACGAGTGAAGTTTCCCTCTTGATGGAGTGCCCAGAGTGATCGCTCTTAAAAAAGATCGATCATTGCAGGCACTCGTGGAAGAGTGAATTTTCCCTCTTCCTCCAGTGAATTTCACTCTTTTTGGAGCGAACTTCACTCTTTTTGGAGGGAACTTCACTCCTCTTGGAATGAATTATCACTTTTCACTCGTTCAAAGAGTGACTAAGTTTACTCTTTTGATTTTAGAGTGTAAAATAAAAGATTTTTTTTTTACATTTAATCACATAGTGTGATAAGATAGATGACTTTTAGAATAGGTTTTTTTGTCACAGTAAAACGTCATTGACAAAATCAGAGAGTATCAAGATCAACCCGTCCCCAAGTTGTGTCATTGTAGTGGCTATTTGAAAGGGGCCTACTGTTGCTAAAAAAAAGTACGTGTTTTAAGAAAAGTGCTTGGATTTTACGTTACAGGAACTTATATATGTCTAACGACACATAATTGTCATGTTTAATGACAGTGTGAAAAAACACGTGAATTATTCATCTAAAATTTTTGAAATTCACAAATACATTTTAAACCAATAAAGCTGAAAACTAGAGACAGGGAAATCTGCCAACCCTTAATGTATTCAAATCACCGTTCAACCCCAACAACCTTTTAGCAATGTCGCCTTCCCACTCAGTACAGAATATCAAATATCCCCGTTCTCTATCCATGCAGCAATATCGACAGCTATCATAGAAAATGACCTTTTTATGTTCAGTTGAGGGTGATGTACTTTGCTCTACAATGTTTAATATATACACCAGTTACTTCAGAACAATTGTTTGTTGCTTAATCTGCGCCATCTCTTATTTGTCTCATTACCGACACTAACGATCCTCAACCGATCTTTTAGACACTTATCTGCCGGGGACTCATTATTTCTTATGACAACTGATACCTTGTTCTGTTTTTGGAAAACCGAAGAACCTGAGTCATATTCAGACAATAACTAAATGAATAACCTTATAAATAAAAGCGAGATCAAGAACTAAGATAAAAATGATGAAGTGTAAAGACCTTTCTTTACTTTGGTGCTCTTTCTGTAGAAAGGACACATATGTTGATAAACAATGGAAGTAATACAGGATTCTACTTGATTTATGACAATGTTAGACATTGCATATAGGAAAACTCAACTTATATAATCAAAACACTCTTAGTACCATTCATGCTGTGTAATATAAACTTCAGTACTATGCATTGTTTCAATAAGCTGTCAATCAAAGAGCTGAGCCAATTGAGAATGTTGGTATCCCTGTACCAAAATTGTAGTTTGGGGTAAGAGGTTTGGCACTCTTAGATGATTTATGTTTGGAGCAGGAAGAAAATTTAATTTATGGATGAGATGATGAAGTTTAGTATTAAACCTGGGAAGTTTCAAGAAATTTTTTAATGATATTCAGTTTTGTTGATTAAAGGATCAAAACCAAGTCGGGATACGGTCAAGTATCGTCCACACTCACTAACTTATAGGAAACAATACCGCCTTACAAACTTTGCTTCATTGTTAAACTAGTATGATAAGCGTCTAACCTTTAAAGGGCAGGAGCAGTCATCCCAAATTGAAGAAGTGTAGTAGACCAACTACACTTTTAAAGAGAGAATTGTTGACTTGAGACAATGGCTGTCTCCTCCCTAATAGGACTACAATGAATGAACTCATGTTTCCAAACGCCAGCAGGTAAGGGGAAGCCTGACACCTCCGATTTACATGTTAGGGTCAACTTGGGTTCATTGGAGTTTTACGGCCCAGTTTCCAACCTATTGGTTCAAGTCAAGCCGGTCACGGCCTTTTTTCCAGTTGTGGTCCAATGGCTTGTTTTCCCTCTCCATTGCTTATTGCAAAGCATCGCGCACAACGGCAGTACCGAAAGGTTCCATTTTTAGAGTCTTCGGTATGACTCGACCTGGAAATAGAACCCGGGCCTTTCGCGTGAGACCTCTTACCGTTAGACCAATCACGCGGTTGGGATCAAGTTGGGAAACATAATTTAAGACCGAATAGCATGTTACTCTATTATACTTGTAGTGCACTTAAAAAAGTCGATTAGGTAAAATTAGTGCCTTTATGAGGAGTTTGCATAAATTTAGAGTAGAATTTATAACTAATCCACCACTGGCATTTGCGTGACACTGACGAACATTCATACTGCGGCAGCGCCGCAGACTGGCAGAGATATAGACGTTAAGATCTTAGATGACAGGTCGATTAGATCATATTCATTTGCTTAAGTAGCGCAGCACAACGCAACGCTCTCGCAACGAAAACAACATTCCACTAAAATATATGAACCATTTTATACACGAAATGTTGCCTGCAGACCTGGAAGTAAAGCAAAATCGTTATAAAATATATCATGAACACAAGTGCTGTTACCCTATATACCAGCATTTTGTTACATGGCGAAGAATACATATGTGGTTTGAATGACAGCGGTTTTGTTTAATACAAATGCCTAAAACCAGGCCTCCATGAAGGAATTCGCGAAACCACTCTACATGCTTTTCTCAAAAGTACATTATTAAACCATGTTGTGTTTCAAATGGAAACAATGGGCGAAAACGTTTTCTTTTTGCATTGCAAACTTAAGAACTCAACGATCAAAACAACACTAATTTAAGTCGTTGTGAAGAGGAAGTGAAAGTTTATTGTCGGAAGTGTCTTTGTTATTTTTAATTAAAGTCTTCAAAAATACTTAGGGACACAAGACAAATATTGATTGCGAAAACTCGCCAGGACCAATTAAGTACAAAGTTAAAATTGCAGCCATAGCTGTAGCTTCCATAGTAAAAGTTAAATTTCAAGTTTAGGTAAAAAGAACTAAGAGTTCAATTCGTCTATAAGCTTCACCAATTACGATACCCTCATGAGTGTTACCCACTCTTTAAAAAGATGAGTACATATAGCACACACTAAATTTGCTGATGAAGAAAACTGCTTAATCTTGAACAAACCATCGTATTTTTCCCCAACTATTGTTTGAAACCTGCCCAATAAATTTAGCGAAGTTTTCTCAAAAAATGTTTCATGTGCTAAGGCCAGTATACTTTTGTAACAGAAAAAACGTGTGTTAAAGGCATTTTCTGGTTGCTTATTACCTCTATCTTGTAAGAAAAACAAAAATATTTCACACCATGTCCTTCAAACCCTTTCACAAAATCACTTTTCTAACTCAAGATGTCTCACTTTAAAGAGTGGTTATTTTTGTTAAAAATACCTCTGCTATGCAACAAAACCACAGAAAGTTATGTAATGTGGGCACATTGCTTCAAATTCATTTTGTTTTTCTTTATAATTGAACACCCTGTTTGTCCTTGAAATTTGATACTCTTGAAATGTTTGAATATCTTTTCCTGTAGATCTAGCATTACCCTTCATCATACATAGAGCACAGCCAACAATGTTGCTTAATATTGCGTGCAGCTGCATCATAATTATAGACAAATTGAATGCAATTGTGTAATAAATGTGCCACGATGACATCACAGATTTCCCATGATGCATCAAATCCCAAGAAAAATTTGCAATACTTTAAACATCTGTATCTTCTGAACGCTATAAGCTATTGAAATGCAGTTTTCACCTTTTGAAAGAGAAAATTTTCCTAGTTATTTTGAAGTGGACGAATTTTGTCTCCAGAATACGCGTTTTTTAAAGTTTTTACATTAGAGGGAAGTCTCGTTGTGCACATTTAAGACACAACTCATCTGCTTGACAAATAGACTGTACTGTGCATCTCAATTTCCTAGCCCTCATGAACCTTATCCTGACCTCTGGGAGATTGCGTTGTTAAAAAGTTACTCATGCATGACACATAAAACAGCTGTGCTAAGGCTGAATGCAGCTGGAAAGCAGACCTCATAATGTGACAGTCCCGCAGCACTCTCGGTGAAATGGGAGACGTTACTCCAGCTAGCCTGATCAGAGCGAAAACGGAGACCCGTTAAAAATGTGAATAATTCTCATTCAGGGTCTAACTGAATGAGTATTTTTTTTTTTTTTTTTGGCAATTGAAGAAAAATAGAAAGTTAAATATTCAAAAGAAACTCGTTTTAGTAGATAGCGATTGTCAGGGTGTGAACTTGGGCTAGAGACTTCGTCAAAAGCTTTCTGAGAAAAGTTGAAAATGGTTTTGAACTTTTGTAACGTTACAGTACTGCGAGTACTTCTTTATTTATTATTTTTTATTTTTATTTATTTTTTTTTTGTTTGATTTTGTAAACACTTGGTGGCTCATTATTTTGTAATTATTGTTGCTACCTAGGTGGAAATATATTGTAAATAATGTACATATAGTAAATGAGGTGAACCAGCGAGTTCATCGTGTAAATGCAAAGAAAAAACAGCTTTCTGAGAAAACCGAGGGAGCGTGACCTAACTTGCGAAGTTTAAAACTGCATATTTTCCGTCTTCAAGGTGTCAAGGTGGCCTGCTTAGTAAAAGCTTTTTGCTTTTTCAGGCTTCCTCCACCGTCTTCTATTATTCTATATATTTGCTCCTGTTATTTATGATTTTTGTGGAAAATAAATAATGAAATGAGAATATGCTGAAATATCATTACACTTCCAAAATATAGTGATACCCTTCCTGATTTCCTTTCATGCATACTGCTATAAAGAACTCTGTGCCTGTTCTACGCGGCTTCATCTATTCCTTATATGTACATACTTTCGCATCACTTACGTATGTGCACGCCCGATGCATGGCGTCGTGTTGTATCTTGTATTGCAGTGCTACAATATGCTAGGTACTCATGCATTGCATCGTAGCATAACCAACGTCTTCAGCAAAATTGGAATAATCTATCCACAAAAATATGTGGGAAGGTGTATTTCGTGATGAAACTTGATCATTTGGTAATTTGTGACCATTCACCAGTATTAAGAAAAGGTTACCTAAAATCTCCCAGTGATTCTTGCACCTTTTTAGCCGATGATTTCGCCTTAAATTGATGATATGATAATTTTGAAAGTTATCTTTTAGCAATTTTCATAGTTTTCTTGTTCGTCATTGATAGTATGTAGAATGAAACAGCCATTCTTCTTTCAAAGTGCACCTTTTCATAAGCGGCTAAAGTTCAAAACTGTGTGACATCATCAGGGCTTAATATATTTTGGTGACCCCGAGGTCAGCTTCCCAACTGAATAGAACTTCGGCAACAGTTTCGAGGAGAAAACCACAAGCAAACAAGTCAGCATGGTAGATTGATTCTGCCTCCCCTATATTGTCAAAGGCAGGTCTGGTAAGAGGAGCTAATGGGCTGGGCCTTTTATGTAAATTATTTGTTGGCTCAGCTAAAAGGGAACCAACTGCAGGATATGAAACATTCGGAAACTTTCCCATGTGTAGCCAAGGAGACCGAAAACACGCCTTATTTTCAATATTTGTAATGTTTAGTTTTTCAATACTGGTATAGGCCTATTCCCCGATTTTCATGAAGTAAACATACCGGTATACCCGGGAGTGTCATTTCCAGCTGTCCTGGAAGCATTAGGCACTTAACTTTTCTTGCGTTCCGCACCAATCCACAATGGTGCGGAGTGAGGTACTGACGTATTCGTTGTGGACTTTGCAATCTAAACACATTCCTGGTCGTGCACCCTAATTTTGACATGTGTGACACCAGATCATCAAGTGGAACTATTTAACTGCAGTGTATCTTTACCACATTACCTTTCATTTGTCGATAAATTCCAAATGTTTTCCCAATGAAAAAGGGCACCAAAGCGTCTAAAGATTTTGAAATTTTCGACAACCTCGGATTTTGCAAAAAGGGATAGCAAATTCTTCAATAACATTTTTTTTTCAAATTCTCTCAAAAGAAATCCAAATTGCTTTGGGAAAGAATCTTAATTTTTTTTATCGGTTCCATACGCTTTTGTTTTTTGTCTTAACAGTCAACGGTTTCTTATTGCTTTAAAAAGAAAGTCGGACCATTATGGTGTCTATCCCACCCATTAGGTTGGCAAAAATTAAAGATGCCTTATGTGTTTCCACAATAAGTTTGTGGTCCAACTACCACTGTTTACTGGGGGAAGCACAGGAACAAGACTAGTTCAACAATGCTTTAAAGCAGATGTTTGCATAATCAATGTAACAGTCAGCCGTTCTATTGTGACAGTTTCAGAATAACACAACATTCGACACAGAAATTACACTCTGTATTAATTACGAGACACAATTGAATCTATTTTCCTTCTGTACAAGAGCTATAGTAGCATACATTTTTGTTTATAGCCGGTTTTGGTAATAGCACAGAGGTATCCTATTTAAAGATGCTCATTGAGTTGATATCGATAACTTATTGGGAGTCTCAAAGGGATACTACCACATAACAATGCTTATAGTTAGCATAACAAGTCCAAAAGTCACAGAAAATGCTAAAATTTTTAATTTTCTAGCGTCCTGACTTGTAACGGTTTTGTTCATAATTTGAAAAGTGTCTGGTCACGAATTTTTGAAAACCCACTTAAACCGTTAAGTATTCCCTCATAAAATTTTTTATTTGTATGTAGGGTATGGGGATTGTCTAAGATTGACCATTTGTCATTGGTATGTGAAGAAAACTTCACAGATTTGGAAAAATTTGTTGAATTTCACATGAACGAACTCAATCAGCTAATCAGTTCGGGAGATAACCGTTTTCGGGGGAAAATGAGAATGCACCCGATCGGGAGAAAATTTGCAGCATGAATATTCATGAGCACTTAGTGTGTACTTCTTTACAGTCGTCGCTTTGTTTTATAAATGTGGATATGTTCAAATACAAGGTAATTGTTCACCACCACAGACAGAAATCTTAAGAAACTTTCAAGAAGGTACTAATGGGCTCAATTGCTAGCACGAGTAACTTACACAACTTTCTGCAGAAAAAAATTGAACAGATCTTGCGGCTGTGTCGAGTCTATTATTTAAGCTTAGGACACAGAACGTGGCAAAATTGCTCGATATCTCAAAATTTGCGCGGTGAACTACCAAACATGATCCGGCTTTTTTGTTCTCCTAGCAACAAAGTTTCTAAATATTCCAAAATTTCTCTTTCCTAAGACCGATTAAATTTTCCAGGTGTTTTGAACGTTTGTTTCCGTTTAAATTGCGCAGTAGGATCGCAAAGCATTAGGGGAAAAATTTGAAAATGGCGCCACCCATTGGTCGTATGTTCCCCCGATCGGGTGGAAAAACATTTCCCCCCCCCCCCCAAAAAAAAGGGTTATCTCCCGAACTAATCAGTGAGCCGCTTTAATATGGCCCTAACCGCTAGCGACTCATTAAGTCAAGTGTATCAGGTTAAAATAAAGTGACGATTCAAATACTTACCAACTAGCACTCTTAGATGTATGATGTGTAAAGATCATTCAAACGTCTTCGGATAATTTTCACACAATTGAAGGGCTAGAATTAAAATTATGACACGTAGATATTGATAAATGGGAAATAAAACAGTCACATCGGAATTTTCTGGACAGAACTTAAACGTAAGGATGCAGCGTCCTGTCTATCTGTCCAGTTGGTAGTTACTACACTGAATGAGTACCATGTAACACTTTTATCAGACCACATACCATAGAAAAATGACTTAGATCCAGAGCTTTTATAAGTAACGAGAACACTAGACCAACGCCTGCGAATTTTGTGAAACTGGTCGCTTTTTGTCGAAGTAAACAATAAACCTATTAACCACGACCAAACACACATAATAAGGACAGTCAACTTTTTGCATATTGCAGATCGTACTGTTGTATGGATCTATGGTACCAGCAAGTTGCATGCTTAATTGCTATTGAATACAACTAACTTTACTTGAAGGATCTCGTTGAGAGAAATACTTATCTGCAGGCGACCTAACTATTTTACACTTAACAGTCAAACAAGATGGTAACGAAATAGTCTGCCAAGTGTGGCTAAGTTCTTCGATACGGCATAATAGAGGTGCGCACTATGACGCGTTTAATAAATTGAGATGAAATACGGTATAACCAAAAGCAACGATACGGTTATTCAGTGGCATCAACAAGATTTCAACAGTGCGGGCAAATGGAGGACAAATTACTCTATGAAAAATTAAGGTAGATTTACAGAACAAAATAAAAAGATAAATAAGGATTACAGAACTACTTTTCTGTAATCTTTCTGTTTCTCTTTACATTTTCTTCTGTAAATTTCATTTAGAGCCAATTTTTACCGTGCAAACGTGAGGTAAAAAATGTTAGTGAGTAGCGCGAAGCTTGAGTTTTGCAGGTGCGGTCCAGAGGATTTCACGGTCATTCGATGGGATCCAGAAGGTGCAGCCCGGAAGGTGTGCAGAGTTATCACAGGATGGGTTACAAATGTAGTATCACGATAGATGCATGTTACAAAAGCAAATGGCGTCCAGGGCCTGTTTAAGGCATCCTGTTACATTACTTCATGAGTGGCATGCCTCGGTCGGATCCAGGTGCAAAAAACTCTGGAGATTGTGAGGTGTTAGCATACCTAAGTTGGTAATAAGGATACATACAAGTGCTTGGGCCTGTCAAAGCATCCGTATTCGATTGGGAGTTGCTCTTGAGTTTCGGTATACCTCTTGGTGCAAAACTATGTCTTACGGTACGTGAATCAGGTTCAGAATTGGAGGCACCTGGCAACAAATGCTCTGAATCGAGGACAAATTGTTCGTTCCTCCTTGGTGCCGCCGTTGCCTGTATTGCCCTACCCTGAAGCCGCAAGTCCCAAAACTGAGTCTGTAACAGACTTCAATCTTTTAGCTTACAGGTCAAGATTAGCACAGGCGAAAGATGTTCACTCTTCCAACCGCAATCATACGGAAGCGTTCAGTTGCTCATATTTTTTTCATCAAAGACCATAGCTGAGTGAAAGGGCGAGATAGAACCCTCCCATCGTTGAAGAAACAAAGAGCTACCTGAATCTTAAATCCGGTTCTTAATATGGAACGCTAAATGGACGCTATTTATTAATACTGACGATCTGTGAAAATAGACTCACTGTCATACATAGTCTACAAGAAACATGAATTAATTTAGTAACAATTCTCTTAAAAGATAAATATGTTTTAATGATAGGCCTTTCGCCCTATCCCTTTTTCATGTTTCGTACACTTGAGGTCATGGACATGATTATTCCAGGCCAGTCAAGTTTTGACTTGAATTGGTTTGATTACTAGCTCTTATATTCTTTTGCTATCTACATTAATGACTTTTAAAATATTCAAGGAATATCCATCAACCATAATTGAAGCTCCTTCTAAGTAAAATGCATCAACAAGTTACGTCCAAGACCGTGAAAGGAAATTATCGAGCAGGTTGTCATCTCGATCACTCAAAAGTAGGTCACTAATTTACTTCATAAGTTAAAGAATGGTCTTCTATAGTTCTTTTGTGATAAGACTCACGCCTGTTTCTTTTTATTTTTTGTATATTAAACTTTAATCTATATCTCATTATATTAAACTAGTTTCAATTTCGTTATCCACAATTAATCACGTTATCGATGTATCGTGGATAAGTGAATTTGATTTTGTTGGCGAAAGGTTTTCAGAAATTAAGTGTTCGAACTCTCACCTTACGGTGGGGATTATATGATTTTATGGCTATGTTTTAAGTACCTAAAAATGGTAACAAAAGTATGAGACACTATAACCGATAGATAAGGGCTATATGAGTTGATGTTAATTATTTTGTTACTCTCAAAGTATAAAATAGTGAAAATATACCAAAATGATTGACTAACTGCTCCATTTTTCTTGTGGCATTCAACTCTCTATCAAATGACATTTTACTCTATTAGACTTAATTATTACTCCGCGAGTAGAGTGGAATTCCAGTCGATTCCCAGTGAGGGAGATACTACTGTAGATAATCATTAAAGGGTGAATTTCTCTCTTTAAAGAAGGAACTATTTCAAAGAAATATGTCTACAAGCACTAAAGCCATACTAGTTTAATACATCTACTGTTCAAGTTGCGCAAAAAGTGAGACAGCTGTAAATCAATCAGCTCCAGTGAAATCAACCTCAAAGAGTAAAATACTAATTTTAGATATGCTGTAATGAACTATCTGTTCCTTTATAGACACACCAGGTGTGCAGACCGCCTCCATTGACAGTACTTTAAACATGGTTGCTTAAATCTTCCGTCGGCAATTTTTCATAACAATATCGACATGAATTGAAGCTTGCAGTCTCTTTTAGATTCTTCTAATCAGATTCTTAAATTATTCGCTTTAAGTGAAGGTTCATTTCAGACATCACAGACTCTCTGTTTTGTTGTTCTTCATTTCTATACGTCGGGTGTATTCTAACATCTCGTAGACTACCGACCACTTGACAAATGACAATTTTGTTTACTTTGCCATTTCGAGAAGAACTTGCAAACTACTAGGTGTTTATTCAAGCTTTATGGAGTCTCAGAAATATTAATTTGAGCCTGAAAGGGATTGTAGAAAGGATAAAAATTTATGCAACTCTTTTTAGGAAGATAGGAAGTTAGCAACCGTGCTAAAATGATGACGATGATTCGCCTATGTTGTTGAGCAGCAAAGACTATACCGCCTATCAAAGATCATCAGATGACTTCGTGATTTGCAGAACCTCCACACAAACCGCAACGCAAAGTCGTTTGTTCGCCGTCACCAAGCACTCTTGATTTCTTTTATTGACGTTTGAATTCATTTCGCTCTGCTCATTTCCCATAATATCCTTTCTTAATTGGTTCAAAGAAGAGCAGAGAAGGTATATCTGCTTTTTCGCGTGTTTTGATGGAAACAGATTCACAGGCAGAATCTTTGCTGTTTCCGTGCAACTGTGTTTATGCTCTGTTGCAAATATGTAGAGTCGTGTGTAATCATATGTCATAGTTTCCCAACAGAAATACGCTCTACGCTCACTTTGAATACAAACTAAGGCACCCAGTCCATGGCTTAGTCCTACACTGTTTTAGTACAGTAGTTATACCACGTGCTTTATTAAAGCTGACAAACTCCTTACTATGTTAATAAGAAGACAAAAATCTGAGGGTATGGTAATGTTTAACAAACTCTATTGTAAAAAAGTATAGTAATGGTTATATAATAGACCTATGTGTATCACAATTTCTTGGTTTTAATTAGACTTTAATAGGTTTGACATGCTTTTCATGTCATGCATGGCACTTTGTCTTAGTCATATATCAATAAAGATATTTATGCAATAAGGTATTTTGAGGACGATGACCGTGGCTTGCTTTATGCATCATTTTCTACCCGTCTTGAGTTACAGTCCGCGAGACCGATGGTCCACGAGACCGTAAGTCCGCGAGATCGAAAGGCAAAAGGGGTTCACAAAAACTAAGATTCGCGAAACAAGAAAGAACTAGAAAGCCAACAGGCTTAGTGATTCCTTGCCGTAGGATATATCATAGCAAACATGGAAACAAACATGACATGCATGAGATCCCATAAAATTATCCTACTTAATTGAGATATAATACTAGTAGGGTCAAAACTTTTTGACCTCATGTGACCCAAAGTGACCTTTTGACCCCTTAAAAACAATAGTGATCACCTTACCAACACGTCCATCAACATGAGTAATTCAAAATTAAGCTTAGTACAGAATGAGTATGAAAGTACTACCACCATGGTATGAGATCCCTCACAGTTATCCCCCTAAAAATATTATGTCTACAAAGTTTGATCTAACTGTCACCTCAAACCTTTGATCTCCACACACAAGAGGAATTTCTCACACAGCTTTAATATTCCAGAAAACTGTCTCATTACTTGATAAAGCGGTATTTTGAAACCATTTTTATCAAAAGTTTGGTCAATGGGGACAGCTCTCCATTCTGAAGTCTCTATGTTCCGATGCCTCTATGTTTCGAAAAGTCTGCATTGAGGTTAGTGTTTAAACAAGCCCTCATCGACACACTCTCCTACAAGCATTGGATCAAATACTGTGTTCTCACATATCCCGCGCTCGAGGAAACACTGTATTACCTCACGCTCGAGTAACGTGGGAACGCGGGTTAACGCGGGGTCTGTGTTTAAATTTCAATCCACCTCAAATCGCAGGGTTAAGCAGTTTTAAACATCGTGTTTGTTTTAATCAAGCAAGGTCACAGATATTTATAGCACTGATGACAGGTATTTTCTTACATTTTGCTGTAATCGGTGTGTGAAATATTTGGTCTCGTTACTATGGTAACACTATGCAATCAACGAAACACTGGGTACGTGAGAACACAGACTGGAAAACACGGGGTTAGCCTGTGGTTTTGTCTGATTGTAAACACGAGTTAACACTGGGTGTTGCGGGGTATGTGAGACCAAGCCTAAAGAGACATCTGAACAGAGATGTGTAACCTTGGCTATTACTGACGGCAATTTTTGCTTTATGGGGGAAATGCCCCACCATTGTCTATGGTATCCTTTGCAAATTAACAAAAGCAGATATCCCTATTAATCCATAATTTAACAAGACTTTTAATTCGCCTTTTGTCTACTTATACTGTAGGTACAGCATAACATACAGTACAAGTTTTCCTTGTTTGATACACAGTATACAACTTTATGCTTGCTCTTATTACCTGAACTACTTTTAAATGACAGCAGCAATGCAAAATAAAATCTTAATACTTTTGAAAAGTGTCATAAAGGGTAATCTTGAAGCAATGGTTCTATGCATTAAGCTTTATGGTACACTTTTTTTTTGGGGGGGGGGATAGTGACATGGATAAAAATGAAATGTGAGAGAAGAATTCCCCCACTCGATGATGGTATTTGACATAGCTATATAATCCTTCACACAGGGGTTACTTTTTTGGTGCGGTTATCCAGATATAAGCAGAGATGAGGCAAGTAGTATGCTGATACATTTTATGCTATCAAAAATTTAAAACAAATTCTAGAATGAAACTAAGTGACAAATAATCACTGTAGAGCATATTGAAACTGTAAAGCAGAAACACCAATCTAGACAGACACCAATGTTTAAAGTTTTGTTCAACAAAATTCCTTATACAAACACACTATTTGTTCAATTCCACCAGCTTCTATGTAAAGGACACTAATTTCTGAAGGGTGTCAATCTACAGTATTTCTAAGATGACTTTCAGTTTAGAAACTTGATCAGTGTACATGAACTTCTCCATCTCCAGACAATGGCTAGGCAAACAACTTTTATTTGTGGTCAGATGAGACAAGATAATGTGGACAGTTATTTTATGCTGGATTTAGCAGAGGTGTGACTTTCATGGAAGTCTGACATTTTGACCACAAAAAGAGTACTGAATGCCTGCAGGGAATGGCAGGAAATAGGAGTATATACAGACAATGGGCTGTCATGGTTATGTACTGAGATAAAAATGAGCTTTCTTCAGAGGGTTTATAAGAGTCAATTAACACCACTTATACAGTAAAAAGCTTAAGTCAATTGAGCTGTATGTTTGTATGAGGTAATCCTTCAGGACACTGTGGGGATAACTGGCAGTCAACTGTGAAAAATTGGGCGAGATAACTGTGATCAAATGGCAAAGAATGGGTCAGTCACAATTTGATTCACTCTATTAGGCAATGACAGTTCATGTGCGCTGAAGGGTATTTGATACCAAATGATCAGTGTAAATTAGGTTCTTTTTTGTAAAACTAACTAACTGTGGTATATCTAATTAATCCATTCCCACTTCCAATTAATGTATGCTTGCATGCATATGTCCTCATGAGGACAGTAGGCACAAGGTTTGTCAAATATTAGCACTTTTTGCCACTAAATTTAATGTTTTCTTCAGGTTTTCTTTAAGGTTATTGAAACAGCAATGTAGGTATGTTATAAAAGAGATTCTTGTGCATCACACAGAGCACTCTCTGTTCAAAGTTTATACTTATGAAGTTCCATATCAGTCATCTACTTAGTGTGCACAGAAGCATCTTCTAATATTTTCAGACTATGTCCCTAAATGACCCTTATATACAGACTGTTTAAACTCACATGTTCCACATCAGTTTCATGAAAATCTATTTACTTGTGGCTGCAAAATCAGCATACCCATGAGCATTGAAGCATGTATGCCAGCCTGATGAACAGATTTTGCCTTTTAAGATTTTATATTTATCTCTGCCCACTTTTTCATGTATTAATACTTGGAACTTAATGTAATAACAGGGCACAATTTCATGCCAGAATCAACATACTGTACAGTAACTACCATGTGATGTGCCTTTTTGTGCACCTTAGACCTTCTTCCTATGAGCTTGCTTCAGTACTTTACAAATGCATTTTCAACATTACCTCACTAAAGAATTTACATAGTGAAGTTAATAAACTGTTCCAAAAAAATTATATACCCTATGCCTATTACATTACACATGCCAAATTATTCTTACCCTTTCACCCTAACCGCTCATGGATATTAACTTCAACAGTTATATACTCTTTTGAGATATAGTGTTTGCAAGGTTTAGATGTTTTGAACTCTGATGACCCCAAATGACCTTTGACATCCAATTAAAACAATAGGGGTCATCTACTCAGTATGGACAATCCACTTAGTAAATATGAGATTCCTGGCAGTTACCTTTCTTGACATATGGTGTTTACAAGTTTTTGAGCTTTTCATCTCTGATGACCCCAAATGACCTTTGACCTCCACCAAAAATAATTGTGATCATCTACTTAATATGGGCAATCCACCTGCTATGTATGAGATCCCTCACATTTACCCTTCTTGAGATACAGTGTTTACAAGGTTTTGACCTTTTTCCCTCTGGTGACCCCAAATGACCTTTGACCTCCATCAAAAACAATAGGGACCATCTACTCAATATGGACAATCAGCAAGGTAAGTATGAGATTGCTCACATTTTTCCTTCTGGAGATATCGTGTTTACAAGCAATTTCCAAGGTATTTACATTTTGACCTCTGGTGACCCCAAATGACATTTGACCCCTACTGAAAAAAATAGGGACCATCTACTCAATGTGGATAATCTACATGCCAAGTTTGAGATCCCTGGGGGTTACCGTTCTTGAGATATCGTGTTTACAAGCAGGCGTCACACACACACATACACACGCACACACACATACGCGTTTCTGGCGCCTATCGGGGACATGCTTATTATACCAGTCAAGTGGGGATATTCTGTTTTTCCTAGTCAACTGGGGATAATCACAGGTCATAATCAAGGTGACTGGGGATCCTGAAAAATTTACACACACATTTTCACACAAATTCAAACAAAAACCATGGAATCGCGGATATACCTCAGATCAAACTGTAAAGCTACAGGCACTTATTTGACACCCCACTTTGCATTATTTTGGACTTTCTAAAACCGGGGATATCCCCGTTTCGCGGGGTATCCCCAGTTCCACTGTAATTTTCATGTGTGTATCCCCGATTGACCCCACAAACGCACGCACACACACACACACACCTACACACACACGACATCACCATCGCATAGATTCCTTGCCTGCCTTCGGCAAGGAATCAAAAAGGGGTCCGCGACACCGAAAATGAGATACCGATATTTAAACACCCGCTAACCTGTATTCATTTCCAGGCTTGCAGACCTTTTCTCATTTTCGGTCTCGTGAACCTTTTCACCCTTTCCGTCTCTTGAACCTTTTCACCCTTTCCGTCTCGCGAACCCTTTCACATCAGTTTCGATCTCGCGGACCTTTTCTTTCTTTTGGTCTCTCGGACCCTTTTTCATTTACTTTTTTAGCCTCGTGAACCTTCGGTCTCTTGGGCTTCGATTTTGTTAAATTCCAACGGGAATGACCCAAACACATCTTCCTCTCATGGCCACGTTCACCAATCATAAAATGCCGCATTTGGGACTCACTTTCTCAGACATTTAGAGTGAAAATCATTCTTTTAAAGTAAAATTAGGGACTACATTGGGAGTGAAAATAGCAATCGATCAGGATTCACATTTACTCTTAAACTGTGCATACTCTGTCTTAATGTTAGATACATTCATAATGTCACTATTTTGTATTTAAAGACTGGTCAGTTCCACAAGAATTGAATTACAAGCACAATTCTTTATTCATGGGACAATTACTGTTACATGTGTTCAAAGGCTTGCTCCCTTCACCCCAAACAGTTCCAGTTCCTGACCTGCTTACTTAAGCACCTCCCACCATTGCCTAAAATTCATCCTCATCCAGACACAGTCTCAGTTTATTACTTCAGGGTGAATATACAAGACCCCTGTATGAAATATGAGCTTCGATATTCTGCATTTTTTGAACTAGCTGTCAATCAAAGAGCTGTGCTAAATGAGAATTTCCGTGGACTCCAAAAATTGTAGTTTGGAGTGAGAGGATGAACCCTTTAGGTCATATCGTGAAAAATAGCATTTCCTTCCCTGCTTTTGTGTTAGTCCGACCTAACCTGAAGGTGATCACGTGATATTTACCTTTTGGAGCAATGGGAAGATACATTTATGCATTTGTTCACTTGCTTATAAATATTTATGATGCATTATCTCATCTTAATGTGTTTACCATGGTTGGGAGACACATTTTCCTTGCTTAAAATATAGTTCAAGGAAAACTCCATTAAATTAGAGTTCATATTTCTCTTAAACAAATGAGCAGCTACCATGTTTTTGGAAGGGTCGCTTTTATTTTGTTGGAAAATGGTGGCATTTTGACGCTTATGGTGTTTTCAGAGCATCTGACAAGTAAGAAAAAGACATTTGGGTTTTGCTTTTCGTGTGAGCAATATTCAAATGAACTCTAATACGAAAGAATCAACTTTATTCCAAGAAGAGTGCATCCCGGGACCATGTCTTGCTAGAAAGAATTTTACCTCTCAAGTATACACGAATCCGTTAGCGCTTGCGTTTAGTGACTGTGCGCCGCCATAAGTAGGGTTCATCAGCCTTGAATCGTCTTCATTTATTGTCTACATGAATTTCAAACCCTCATATTCAGGGAAATTGAAGGAATTAAGATACAATGTAGTGTTCAACAATCCATTATATAGGTAAGCAAGGGAATCGAAAGATTAAACTGTTTGAAGGTGATGGACCCAGTTATGGCCGACTGAAATCTGATCATCACTTGCTGTCCGGATTCTTCTATAAAGTGATAATTCATTAATGACTAACAGAAGAATCATACTTCACCATATGAAAAACCTTGGATCATAAACCTAATAAATGTGTTACATTGTGTGGGCGCATGGTGTATTGTTCGGTTTTTCGCTTAATGTAGTACTCGGGGTTGTGTTTTAAGGTCTGATTAATTTGGATTTGTGATGTTCGTACTACTACACACCCAGTGAATCCTTTTTTGATTGGGCACACCCTTTATTTTTGTCGTAAATCATTAATTTCTGGGAACTGATATCTATAAGGAAAATGTGCTTTTAACCCCAAATTTACATTATTTAAAGGATTAATACTTCTAGCCACAAATATGTCGAAATGACGAACCGCGTTTATGGTAGATGCATGTCACAGGTAGCAGGAGGGAAAGAGTTGGTTTTATTTGGGTCTGTTATTTTTTCTTACACCGCGTTTAAGTGACATGAAATGACGCATTATTTTTTAGAAGATCACAAAATTTTGAAATCGTCAAAAATCATGTACTTCGAATGAAAATCGGGTTTCATGGGTTGCTTTCACCTAGACATATCATTTCGAAGCATAACTGATTAAGCTTACCTTAATAGAACAATGTAGAAATTTTGGTGTTAAATGAGCAAAATATCGTTCTTGTTCAAAACTCTCCGATATGACCGGTCAATGAAATATCACTCTTATTGGAGTAAATTCTCGCGACAGGAGCAATCCACTATAATTAGACTTAGTTAGATTACTTAATTATATAAAGTTTTACGGCCTAGTTTCCAACCAATTGGTTCAAGTAGAGCCGGCCACGGCATTTTCAAGTTGTGGCTCACTGGCCTGTTTTCCCTACTCCATTGCTTATGTTGAGCACCAAGCACAATGGCAACAGGTTCCGTTTTTAAAGACTTCGGCATGACCCGGCAAGGACTTGAACTCCCAACCACTCAACCACGCAGTCGGTTCACTCTAACTAGAGATAGGTCACTGAGCACACTCTTTTAGGGGTCAATTTTGCTCTTCTGTTCTTGGGGTGTAGTTTTACATTTGTACGCGTATAGGCCTATATCTGACGTATTAAAACGGGCAGGAAGAACACTTGCAGTGAAATAAGGATTTTCAAAGTGTTTAAAAAAATTGAGATTCATTTATCAAATTCAACCGCAAATGTAAATCCAAAACATCAATTATTTGATCACAAACCGCACAACGTTCAAAAACCACCCCTAGCTATTTGAATTCCGTTTATTACGTTCATATTGGTAGTAATATCTTTAAATAGGATCGAATCATTAAAATAATGGCTAAATACTAACCCCTCACAGCACAGATCCCTCCCCCACGCAGATGTAAAATTACCATGAGTTTTTCGTTAGATAAGTGATTCTGCTCTCTAGATCATTTGAACGTGCGGTTCCTTACAAGAGAACAGACCGTGTTTCAATGAAAACTTTGTATGTAAAATATTTAGTTTTAGGTATAATTTAGGATTTACACAACTCTTTATCGTCTTTTGTCTTTTATTGTTTGGATAAAGAAGAAAAAGGAAATTTCGAACTTCAATGGGTTTTTACTAAATGTAATCACTGCGCTTTTATTCAAAACAATCAAGTACGGTACTCAAAAGTAAAATATTTTATTAAAGCGAGTAGCAAAATTTCTTATTTTGACAAAATGTTGAGAGCATGAGAGCAAATCAAACCGGTGTTACCTGTCTTTCAAAGATTTGAAAACCTTTTAAATTCGATGAGGTCCGTGAATCTGTGTATCAAAAGATGTTCTCCTAAATGCACAGTGTTAAATGTTGCGAAAAATCAGATGAAATTTCAGTTAAACCGACAAGAGGAATCCATCTCACCCCACTTACTATTACGAAAAAGCAGACACATTTTCATACATCATTTGTCACGCAATTTAGAGCTTGCTTTCTTCAAGAAATGGCTCTCTAAAATGCAACTTATGTTTTATCATATAATTGAAACGTGTATTGTGAAATTGTGTTTCTTGGGGCGAGGCTGCATCCTACCTTTATCTCGGGTGAACTTAGTCACTGTCTAACAGAGCGAAAGGTGTCAATTCACTCCTTTAGAGTGACAACTCACTCCGAGAAAAGTGAAAATTTCCTATTCAATGAAGGTCTTTAGGAATCACTCTTTTCTAAGAGTGTTCCTTATAGACAATCCATCGAGAGTGAAACTTCTTTTTGTGGTAAATGTCACTCTTTCTGGAGTAAATTTTTAGCTTTTTTGGGAGCGACTTTTATAAGTTTCACTCTTGCAACAAGTAAAATTTCACTGTCTTAATTTTTAGAGAGATAATTTGTACTCCCATATTCCCTGGATGCAAAAGAGTAACAATTTTACTACAAAGGGTAATGACTCTGGTGACCACTCTCTGCTTTGAGTTACAGCCACGAGTTTAAAGTAATTTATCACCCAAAGCAGAGTAGAATTGCAACCCGACAAAGAGTGGACATTGTATGGGTGAATTTGAAATTGTTACATGACGAGAGTTGCATTGTAGATATTTGTCTACCTTTCTTGCCGGTGAAGTTAACCTGTCTTTATAAATGTATTGTTATTTTCAATAAGGTGTAGTACTTTTCTAACTTTGATTTTTTGTTAGTTCTTTTTTTTATAAGTACCGCCATACTCTCACGGAATAATCTCATGCATATTTATGACTTGTGAAATATTCTTGACCTGTAAACATTCTTCAGCAATTC
Source organism: Holothuria scabra (assembly GCA_037179385.1). Lineage (NCBI taxonomy): Eukaryota > Metazoa > Echinodermata > Holothuroidea > Aspidochirotida > Holothuriidae > Holothuria > Holothuria scabra. Next base: position 17,643,585 of record CM074192.1, on the reverse strand, counting down.
GTCTTATCGATACATCAAGCTTTAAAGGTTAAACGCCAGTACATTTTATTTCAAGAATATTAATGCAAATAGCCTACTTTCCTGAAAGTTAAAAATCTGCAACAATATTTCATTTTTTGAAGGGAGGTACGTTTTGCTTCGTTATATTCCAAATATGTGGGGGTATTCGTGGTTCCTTTTTACATAACATCTTTACGGTTGCTCATGAATTTGTGAATAAGTCGAATTTTGAAGCTATTATTTAAAGTTAATGTGACATATCAGCAGAAAACCCAGACTTGACTGTTATGGCGATGTCCTACCAAGGGAATTATGTCAGTTGCTTTCACGGTTCTTGAGATATACTTCTTCAAAGTTTTAATGTTGCTGAAGCAACTTGATGTTCATGACAAAATGATGTGGAGTGTTGCACAGTGTTAACATTTCTTTTGTAAATACAATATAAGTTATCTCTTAATTACTCATCAGGTAGTTCACAGTTTGACGATTCATGCTGATGATTTCAGGGGCACAATTGAATCGGACCGTGACTGTTAAGCAATGTGAGAAATTACGGGTCCATCAACTTCAATTCAATTTTTCTCTTACGAATGAACAGAAATAACCAGTTGGAAACTAGTATACATAAAACCAAAAACATTAAGAAGGACTCTAGAAAAAAAGAAAATACCTGTTTTCCAAAGGAGTGACCCAACTAAGGAAAAAGTATACTCACGAAGTAATGTAAACAAAAACCATACTGAATTAAATATAAACAAACTTAGCATGTCTTATAAAACTGCCATAATATGGCGAGTCTTATGGTTTGCTTACTATTGTGTTTACTTTTTCCATCTTAGCACAGCAGATATAGCTGTCTTACTGTAGTTATTACTTTCATTACAAAAACCCCAGATGGCTACAAACAATCCCAAACCCCGAAATAAGATTTACTTCAGATTTTGAATTAAATACAACATATTCATGATACAAGTAGACGAAAGAAATAAGAAGACGGACCGGACAAATCGGCAAATCTCAAAATCACTTGTAGCCGATCTTATGTTTATCTCACACACCTCAAACTGAGTCATTATTTTGTAAGTCAAACCTGCGTTGTTGTCTATTTTACTTACAATGTTTCATATGTTTATGAACCTAGCTCTCACACGTTTTCATATTCTACAGTAAAAATCAAAACAATCAATAAGTTACCAACTTAAATACATTATGAAGCAATAGATCATGATGTAAGGAGTGTTATAGTTTACTTTAGTGTTGCGTTTATTAATCAATGGCGGGATATCTTTTGTCATTCTTGAGAATAATTTCTTCCTCCAAGAAAGAAATGATTTTTTCTCCAGGTTGAAGATTACTACTAGGCTGGAAGGTAATTATGTCAAAGTTAGCTGCTAACAGTTGAGCATTACTGAGAAGTTCATTTTAAATTTTGAAATGTCATCTGATCGTAAACTTGTTTATTCTTAGATAACATTCACATGGCTTGAAAGATTGAAAAATACAAAGACAATGTTGTTTAAAAGTTTGTCTTTGTTTTCCAATAATTTAGTAAATACTATGATTAAAAGTGAAGTCTGAGATTAGTATTGGCCAGAATTGTAAGAGATTTGTTCATTCACTTGTACTTTTCAAGCAGCCTCATTGGACACGTGCAGTGAATGCCTTACGTAAACAATGTTATCAGCATTTCACACACAAATGTTTAACTGCTTTAAGTCTAAAGCTTTTAATTTTAATTATTTCCAGTTACATTTAAGACTACAACAATATGTCAAGATAATTACAATGATTTTGAAAAATAGGTACATCATCTTCGTACTTATTCTTCTTTTTGCATGATTTTGAAAGTTAGTTACATCATCTTCGTACTTGTAATCTTCTTTTTGCCTAATTAAGAATGATTTTATAACTTTTGTAATCACGTGGTTAAACCTTCGAAAATTTTGTTGATGTGAAATATGTGATACCAGCCGCTTCAGAATAAATAAATGGCTAACAATGTTTCGGGTTATTAGTTAATTACATCCAAATTGGATGAATTGATTGATATTAATATTACCAACTTCATGACAATTAAGTTCTAAAAATACTATGTCCTGTCCAACGTAATGACTCTTTCTGAAAAATCATTAACACAATGTCAGCAATGTTAAGCTCAGTGAGGCAGAGTTTCTTTCGGATTGAAAGCTGATTCTCAACTTTTTCCTGTGATACATTTTCACCCAAAATTGAAATTGTCTCTTTTTAACAACTTTATCAGAACACGTTCACAACAACTGTAAGAATTTTTTGCTAACTTATTTTTATATTCTGTGTTTTGTAATGGAGTTTCGTAATTTCAATCTCATCTTACGAGTGACTTCACAAGCATTTTATTATAATGAAGCAATTTCTTTGACCTACATTAAATCTTTCGTCAGAGCTTTAGCATTCCTCCATCAGTATTGTTTAGTCTCAACAGCATGCAGTAAAAAGTAATTGCAGTTAATAAATGAGCCATTGATGAAGTCAGCATTTTACCGTCACTGTTGTTTGCACTTTGGAACTAGTTGTTGAAAAAACGCCTGCAGTGTTAAGAGTGTTATATTGTTGTTCAAACACACGTAGTCTGTAGATATCCTGATTACCAAAAACCTACAAAGCAACTTAAACGGACCAGCATATTTTGCCTGCAATTTTCAGTCGCTATGGTTGCCATAAAAAATGAAGGTATAATAATTAGGAGTTAGCTCTTTACATGCATAATCAGTTTTGATTATATCATAGTAGATAAACGAAAAAGTGTTGTTGTTTTAATTTATGGAGAGGAGTCTGGTAGAACAGTAAATAAATTAAAAATTTATCTTCTTTGGGTCCGATTTGTTGGAAGCCAGTATTTTTAGATGACATAGTGTTTGTATGGTTTACATATAGTTTAGACTAAATCTACCAGGCTTGGTAAGTAAACTTGTCTATTTAAGATAGGGTATGGTCATTGTGTATGTTTATGCGTAACAATAAGATAACAGGTGCAATTAACGTCTAAAGAAAAGTAAAAAAGGGACATTTCTTACTTGCATTCTAATTTAAAATATTTCACGGTGGAAATTGATAACTGAACACAGCAACTTTGCTCGTTCAGTTCAGTGTATTCCATATATATGTACATTTATTAAGATGCATTTAAAAACAAGAAGCATGGTGAAATGTAGAGTTAAAAACAACACAATAGAAAAACAGTAATATGTTAATCATGGCTAGCGACCTTTAAAGAAAGAAAAAAGGAAATATAAAAGAACAAGAGGGCAATCCACGGAGCTGCATATCTCATCGCTAACATGTGCTCAAGTTGGTTATGGAACTGGAGCTATTTATGTGCTAGAAGTTTAATCTGTGCTGTTTTTTATGCTACAGTATAATGTCATTGACAAAAATTACCATACTAAAACTCTTTTTTCGTAAGATAGGGAGGGGAAAAAATATGGCACAGACCAATCAAGTTCTTGGAACGATAGGCTTATCCCAAAACAGCATCCGAAACAGCATCTTTTGGATATCTTTAAATTCTGACACCGGATTATGAAAGAACTGGAGAAATAGGCTACCCAATCTTTGTAACGCTTGCCCTTTTAATCCAGTAGGCCTGTCTGAGATTTTGAAATAAATTTATTTTTTAAGATGCTGTTATCCCCTTGCAACACTATGAAAAGAAAATCCCCTTGCAACAATATGAAAAGAAACAGCGAGCCTGGCTGTTACTCTAAGGTAATTCGTGGTGGTCAAGTTTATCGGGCGATGTACTATGTGATGTATTCAGTTCACACGGTCTCACGTTGATTCTTTATAGACTAATCCAAGCGCGCAGACTGTAGGGATGACCGTCAGTGACGGCCACAAGGGATCATATTCCTATTTTTTTTTATATGTAACTGTACCATAGGTCCTTCCCTGATACTGGTTTCCAAGTAGCGTCCAAAAGGAATTGTGGGATAAAGTTCTGGTACCCGTCGTTTTGGTAGCCTACAGGCATACAAAAATAGAAGATAAATGCTGGATGACCTCTAGTAATGACGGACTTGAATCTCACCATTATCATCACTTGACTGCGCGCTTGAATTTGTCTATAGGTCTATGAAAGTCTGACATCAGTCGCTGACTGTCGGCAAAGGCTACACAGACTAAACACAACATTTGGGGGGACTAAAAAAATGTGAGTTTGTAAGTTAGAAGTTAAAATGATCGGAAGGGATGGCTCACTAAACTGACATGGATATGGACGCAACGATTAAAAGAGTAAGACGCTTTCGGGGACAAGTGCGTAATTGCTATTATCCACGCGCTATAGCTGGGGATATTCTCCATTTTGACGCGACAGCAAACTTCACGTGTGTCGAGCTGATGCGCACATCAAGTGCGTCCCAATTTAGAAACTGGGCGTGTGCGCCATGTTGAACGCGTGACGTTAGAAGATTTCCGGCCGACGCACAAACCTTTTCTAGGTGCTGACCTTTGGCGAATCCTAGCCCGGGGCAAGGAAATCGTCACGTACGTTTTTTGGCGATGCTTCGGAACCGCCAAGTTTTAAGGGCACTAATATGTAAGATAGGTAGGCGCTATGACTGACCTAATGTTAGTCACCCACACTTTCATATCTTGGGTAATAACTCTAGCCTATGAATAGCTATTGCTTTTAGTTCCATCCATGATTAAACACAGAGTAAGATCAGTCTATAATCTGCCCGCCACTAACTAATTGTAGGATGAGAGGCCATTAAATGCTTAAACTTAACCCGTGGCCCTGTCAACCAATAGGTTTGAAACTGGGCTGTTAAACCTCGTCTAACCTAACCTAACCGAGGGCGTTGTTAAATTAAGTAACGGGTGAGAGCGTCCCGCCATGGGAAATTTCGATAAAAACAACCCTAGATTGCAGGAAATGACACTCCCTGTGCCTCATTACTGCATACTTAGAATGCCAAATGTTCCATGTCCCTGGAGAGTTTTAAGGAGACATTTGTTCACAATATAAATAAATATATATATATATATATAGCTCCCTTCACAGGGTTGAGCACTTAACCATTGCCTGGTTGACATTATTATTTTTTACTATTACGGTTATAAATATATATATATATATATATATATATATATATATATATATATATATATATATATATATATATATATATATATATATATATATATATATATATATATATATATATATATATATATATATATATATATATATATATATATATATATATATAAAGGAAAAATCGGAAACTCTGAGGGCTACCGGTTTGTTTTGCTAACAGCCTTAAGTCGAATATAAATGTAATGCTTGTGGAACGAAAAAAAAGGAAATTGTGATGATTAAATGAGGGAATATTTCGTTCACGAGGCTATGACTATGTTATTGTTTATAAGCAACGTTTTATCATAGTGCATCAAGTTGATGAACATAACATTAGCTCAACAATACAAACAGAACTAGCTCGATGATAGTATCCTATGCTCAGGTCTAATAGCCTGTCAGTGTTGCGCAGAATACGCTTCGCTGATCAAAACACCCTGCACATGTACCAGAGAACATTCACGCTGCTGCAGAGAGGGCATTTCTGCGGAACGCGAGTGAAGCGCGCTTCATGCTGCAGTGACACAGATGAGATCTGGGGAAATACGTTGCATGGAAATACGAGTTATGCATGAGAAATGTTTCACGATTACTTACAGTGAGAAAATTTTTTAAAAAATAGGAAAAGGAAGTATGGAAGTATGGAATTTGCTCTAAAATTAAACAAATTTCTAAAAACGTCCACATTTTTCAACATTTCTTTATCAAAAGGCGTATTGCATTCGGAAAACTTTCCAATTAGGGGGAATATAAATTTACAGACGACATTCTTACAATGTAGGCCTATAGTGCATTCAACTTTGTTAACCTGTTTATATCCACAATGGTAATGTTTGAAAAATAAAACCTCCATCATTTTAAATTGATGATTTTAAGTGAAATCGTTCCCCTCGATTAAATTTTCGTATGAACTGTAATGAAATCTCAGATTATGTTGAGTTCACCATAATTAAATTTTGTCAACAAGATTGATGTGATCAGCGCCACCATCCCAATATGTAGCAGGAAGAGCTGCATAATGGCGTCTCATTCAAGGGTGGTCCCGTCTAAATGTAAATGTTCCACATTCATGTGACTGCCACTCTCTGAGCTATGCAAAATACCGCATTTTGTGATGAAAATGACCTAACAAGTGTAAGGAACTACTTACTTGGGGTCATGAGTTACCATACCCAATCCTTTTAATACATCGCATAGGTAACCACACCATTTAACGCTGTCCCTTGCAGGTTTAACCATATAATTCAAATTATGGGAGGAATCATTTCTAGGTCTATAACTAAGGGGGGTTTAGGGGCTAGCGCATGCCCCGGCTTCTTAGCTTGACCAGAATGCTCTGCGGGCATAACCAGGTCCCATATCAGTAACATTCTTAACCAGAACTTACTGCCCCCGGACATGGGTTAGCTTCGCCTCCTCTCTACGTCTAGTGACGGACCTGAGCAGTTCTTATTTATTGTGCAACATCTTCCTTTCAAAAGTAGGCCTCCGACAAACAACTGTTTCGCTCTACCACGAGCAGTAAAATAGAAAACCACACTTAGCTAATAAACCACTACACTTACCGTAGTAAGTAAAATTTCACACTACATGCATACTGATATAAAAATGTAAAGTCGTGTCAATAGCACGCACAGATAGCAAGAACATCTTTACTTGCGCTGCTCAAGTTTTACAATTTATTATGACAACTTTAAAATTAAATGTAAAATCACAACCTGCAGTAAGAATTCTAAATTCCGTTTTCCTACTAAATATTGCTTATCTTACCCTCATCTCTGTAAAAAAACAAACCAAAGACTAAAAAAATTTTTGCTTCCTCTAAGGGCTTTTCTCACTATCATATGATCTTTTATGGAGATTTCCCGTTGTTCACACCATAAGGAGAATATTTATTGTGAGCGGTTTCAACACAAAGCTTCTATATATTTTAGAACTACGATCCAGATGCGCAAAAGAGTGTTCAAATGATGTATGTATTTGCAATTATTGTGACCATAAAACCATACAGATACGCCCATTAGAATAGCCTTCGGGGAGATTAATATTATTCTTTGTAAAGGCAACAGAGTGTCTCAGATTTACTGATGTTAATATATTAGAGAAGAAAAAAGGAAAATAACTAGGAATCGTGGAACTAATGCTGATCGAAATATAGCTTTGCAGAAGAGAAGTATATCTTCGGGGTTTTCAAATATATGAACAAACGGCACATAATTTCCGATTGCATCCTACTGAAACTGTACTGGTGCAATGCTTCCTAACATACAGCTAGTGTTTTCTTTAACCGAACGAGGTACAATTAAACCATTATTAACATAGCTTTCTGTAGGAAAGCAGTAGCTAAGGAACCAAATGTGACTTCTACAAGTACTTAAATGGGAAAATTTCGCAAATATTTAATTTTCATATGGAAAACAGGAATCGTCAAACTACACATTGCGGGGTACTTCCATTTAAATCGGACATTTGTTTCTGGACAAATCAATGAATTCAGCACTATATTTGTGTTCCAAAGTGATTCAGGGCAGCAGATCATGTTATACCACCAATGTTGTTGTCGAGTCTGGAGAGTTCGAGTCACGAGTCTGGCAATTTTTAACTTCCATGGACTCGAGTCAAGACTCGGAGTAGAGTAACTCTGATCAAGTCCTTCAGATTCTGAAATCACCTGTCCGAGTGTTTTTTACGTTTATATTGACCCTTGAAGTTAAAAGGACCTCCCTGTGGAGAATGCAAAGTTTGCAAAGCTCTCATGCCTCTAATGCAATCACGTTCTGATAATATAGGATTGTTTAGGAGAAGATTGAATATAAATGTTAAAGAAAAACAAGACTGTCCATTATTGTGAGTTTATCATGTCAAATGTGCTTGCTTGAAGTTGAAATTTTGTGAAAATGTGACAACTTTACCAGTTCAAATCTTGAGAACCACACATCAGATGCCAATTCAAATTTCACCAAAATGCTTAAAATAGTTACCCCTTTATCATATCAAACCTTGATGTGACATACAACCTTTCTTTTGAGTGTTCAAAAATTCTCAAAAAGGAGGAAGACACTTAAGCTCATCATAAGGCCCTACAGTTAGTCTTCAAAACAAAGCTTCATGCCTACGCAAGTATAGATAATACATGTCAGCATGTCATCCCATAGAATTATGGTTATTTAAACAAAAAGAGTTTAAAATCATTACAAGGTATTATTAAAGTAGGTATGTTCTCTTTAGGTAACAGCGATGGTTTTCACTCCCCATTCTGCCAATACAGATATTACCTTGTCAAAGCTGGGGGTTTTATTGAGATTTAACAAGACTAGCGTCGAATAATAACTTATGTACAACTTAATAAAAACGACTGCGCAGATGTATTTATTGAAATGGATGGCTGGGAAATCTATCTCCATCTTTCACAACCAACTGGTAAGACACTAAAAATCTACAACCAAGAAGTACTTCTTCCTAATTATTTTTTTCGAACATCTTTTCATTTTCAATTCGTCTGTCAGTCTTAGTCTTCATCGGATGAGAAATAGAATTAATCTCGAATATTTATATGCTGTAGGCAGTTAGGGAAATTATGAAACGAGGGACACACTATCACCTCTTTTTCAAAAGTAACTCGATTTATTTTAGTTACATGGCGGGAAAATGACAACTTTGATCCAATGACAAGCACCCGTTGGTGGCTACTATGATTTATACATTTGTCTGCGACTTGAACAGGATATGGCTAAAACCAAGGTTATTTTTCAAAGGCATTACGTACACACACACACACACACTTAATGCTCAATACTTAGGTAAAAGATTGGGTGCTGCTCTCATATGTATCATTCCAAAGATAGCATGGTTCTTTCAACCACGAATTCAATCCACCTACATACATAACGAGTGGCTCGTTATTGAGCCAATTATCTCATTCGTGGCTTTAAAGTTTCTGGATCGAAGGCAATTAGCGGTAGCACAGATGACTTTGTTACACAAGGGTTTTGGTGAATATCAAGCTGTTGTAGCCTCTCATTAACCAGGGAGTTGCGTTGCTAGCAACTCCCTGGATTTATTGCATGTGGAATACTTGAAATGTAAGAGCGTTTTCCGCCTATATGGCTAATGTGCCGTTTGTACAAAAAATTCTTTCTTCACATGGCACACCTTACACGAAACAGACGGAGATAGTTTTAGGTAAAAAAATATTCATACGTTCCAAATTGACGGAGATGACGTTAAAGTTTTGACAGCGGAACAAACAATTCACGAGAAAGACAAACGTTTCGGCAAAACCCTTGTCTTCCTTCAAGGCTCATTAACAAGTACTCGCTGAGCAATCGATTGACTTATTTGAACCAGTTACCTACCTAAAGCATTTGCACACGGCTGCAAATTGTGTTGCGTCATTCGTTTTCACAGCCGACGCGTACAACACTTGAACGGAAGCATCACATGCTGGTGCGTAATGCGTATTGCAAGACAGGCGATTGCAGTGACATTTTTTTTACATTACCCTCTTTTAAATCCCTTGCAGTTGTTTACTCGACCCGCTTTGTCTTCGTACGAAGAGACTTTAAAGGTCTGGTGGCATAAAAATGATGAGGTGTGGTATTTGGTGTGAAAGTAATAAAAATCTTGAAAATAGCCGTAATTTTCATGCATATTCGTCGAGTAAGACCATTTCACAGGGTAACTAATTTCTAATGGACTTGATTATTTCTTTAACATGAACCATTTATGAAAATTATGTGACGTCGACAGAGGGTCAAGCCATACATGGGTAATGTTATCCTTAATTTCTGAAAGCTTCATTTCAAAGACCGTCGTTACATGCGTTTGTCCTGAGGTTTCATTTTGAAAGGTTAAATCTTTTCTCTGAACACCATCAGTATCTGATAAGTATGGACCACAAAAGAAATGTCAACACTGTCCAAAACTCTACATCATTATTTTTACATAGGGAGTAAGTTGTTCTAGAAACATTCAACTTTGAAGACGTAGACTATATTTTGAGAACAGTGGCAGACATTGACAAAAATGCAACAAGTTTTCGTTTGGGGAATTTTACTTTTTAATTGTCAAGGAAAGTCAGGACATTTGCTATAACGTCACCATACCGTCTAAAACCATTAAAAAACGTCATCACATGATATCTACCATTTTTCATAGCCTGCAATGAAACTGTTCAGAAGTATGGCATGCATAGATGTGCTCTAACTTGTCCACAAGTTAGTGACCCACAACTGGAAAAAAGGCCGTGGCCGCCTCGACTTGAACCAATAGCTTGGAAACCTTGCCGTAAAACTCCAGCTAACTAAGTAACCAACTTGTTCAAAGTTAATTGACGTGGCCTCGAAGGATCTCTTCTGCATAAACCGGCAGGATTAAATCTAACCGTTCTAACCAAACTGACATTATTCACATGCAACACATTTTTTTTTATCAATGTGACATGAACAAGGTAAGCGAGGCTTTCAAACAGTTTGTCCGTTGTCGGTAATAATTGCATGTTTCCACATTCAACTTGTTTTAGTTTGGTTACTGTCAAAAGTTGACAATTAGGACGTAAATGAATCGCATGAATGTTAGTCGTTATGTAGGCTATTAAAATGAATCTTAGAAGTAAACGAACCTTGTTAAATTCAACAAAGAATGTTTCTGTTACGATGAGAAAGTTTGGGACAGGGGAGCTTGCCTAATTTTGAAGAATATTTTTAACTCTGAAAAGCTGAAAAAAGGACGTATTATTTTAAGACCTAGGCGGAATAACTCGTTGGGAAACTATTGCATTTCATGTATGAATATTTCTACGCTGGGAAAGGAGACAGTACAATTGTAAAATTCGGGAAAAATTAATTATAAGGGTCCAAGCTGAAGGCAATTCTGGTCTAAAAGGGACAATGGTTTCAGATTTGTTCAAGTTTGATGAAAGGTTTATTTAAAGAGCCCATGAAATGACATAGTAACAATGATATGGGGTCATTCTCTGACACTATCTATCAACAAAAATAGCATTTATTTTAAAAAATCCCACCCCACGAAAGAGAAATCCTCGAGGGAAATTGTATCCCTTCCAGCACAACAGCTGAAAAATGTAAAAGTGCATTGAACCAAGAATGACATCATCACAGGAACCCAACTTCACATTGTGTGTACTATACTGCACTTGGAGTATACCCTGCTCTGTAGATGTTACAGAATCTAACCATGTATAGATGGTCTTAAATGATTGATATAGTCAACAAATTATCATTATGAAACCTAAACCTATGTTTGCTTCACAAAACTAGTGAAAAGGGGGGTTTCAACACCTAGGAATATCCTTGTTTAGCAGATGGAGTTTTGTGACTTCTCGATATTCCTTGAGCCAACTTGCAGGGAAAATTGTTTGGTATACATCATACAAGTGTTTGGAGTTCCCTGGTAAGAGACACACAGAAAAATACCTCAGGCTCCTGGGGGATGTAACTGCATCCATTTGTCCTCCAGTGTTATGTAACGATTATTTTTATTGGGGAGGAAGCAGTGATTCTCTCATTACACAGGCCCATATGCAATACTGTATACCATTCTGCACAGTGGCTAAATACTACCAACAAGTTCTGTGTTGTTTTGGATGCATGTGCTAATGCTGCAATTAGACTTGGTTCACAGAAAAGGAACAGTGATTAAAGTGGGAAAGGAGACTAGCTGATATTTTGGTTATTTAAGGAAGTATTCTGTATTTTTATCAAGTTTGCATGAAGTTACTATCTCAACTCCATGCATTTTGAAGTCTATGCTAGTACAAGATCCATTGCATGATTTCCACATTAATGTTTGTGACAAATTTACTTGGAAGGGATGTCTTTCAAAGGAATCCGAGTGAGATATCAGTCTTCTTATTCAACAATCTGACTGAATGTGAGTTGAAATATTTTCTCTTTTCTGGTGGAAAGAATTGCTGTTTAGTCATAGATCGACTAGATTGCAGGAACCAAAAATTCAAACTGATAGGCCTAACATGATGGCATGGGGCAGCTTGAGTGAATAATGACAAAATTCCTCTTTTGAGGGATTGGGAGTGAGAATTTCAAATTTTGATTGATATATTTTTGGCTTTATACTGGGACATTCTCCAGATATAATTCAGAAATTATTTGGCCAGTCTCATGCTATGAAATCTGTGAGCAAAATGTTACTTAAACATAGCATTATAATACACACCCTGTGAAGTTTGGTTCCTGTGGTGATGTCATTCTTGGTTCAATGCACTTTTAAATTTTTTACATTTTCAGCTGTTGTGCTGAGAGGAGAACCATTTCACTTGAGCATTTCTCTTTTGTGGGGCAGAATGTTTTAATATAAATGCTTTTTTTGTTAATAGATAGTGTCAGAGAATGACTCCAAATGTTGTCATTGAGTCATTTCATGGGCTCTTTAATTTATTCAAAAACAGAAAAGAGAGGGCGTCTACGAAATTTGGGTATGTATTTCCAAATCAGGTTCTGGAAGGAAAATTGGGAGGTCCCTCTTAATTTAAAAGGTACGAAAAATTGTTGAGTAGAAGTTTTATGAATGTGTTACGGGTTTATACTTTCAGGCTACCGATCTAGGGATGTAATTCCAACTCAGAAGCGCGTGCCAACCTGCCACACTCTCGAGAGACGACCAGTAACTGCATATTATACATGTAAACTTAGTCCTCGGCTACGATGAGACGACCAAGGATCTCTTTACCATCCGTCTTCAAGGCTACTGGAATCGAAAGCTTTTACACAACAGACTATGTTAAATACAGGAAACACTTAATAATTTTTATTATTTTCTTTAGAAGATTGAGCACAAGGAGTGTTGTTTCGATTGCAACGTGTTGAAGACTCTGTGAACTGAATAGACTAGTAGTTATATCGAACTGACAATTCCTAGACACCAAAAGAGAGCTTAAGTGTAAAAAGGGTAACAGCTTAAAGGGGTACATGTGTTAAATGTGTTGTATCAACTATAAGCATTTTCATGTTAGCTCATGTTAGCGAGACAGTCGTTGCAAATTATTTAACATTCTTTTCTTTGCTTTAAAATGATCTCTTGTCTCGTAATTATTTCATGTTTTGCGTACACGTATCCTCGTACCATTGACGCTTTCCATGGAACCAAACTGTCATCAGAATAAGCGTGACAGTTACTACTTACACAACCGCTTAAAATCTGTTTCAAGTAAGCTACTCACTTTCACAATACTAAGATACGGCATTGCTAGTTTCTCTAACTTGATTAAAATGGTGACGCTGTACATTCACCTTCCCCATTCAAAAAGTATGTATTATGCAACTTATAACTTTTGCGTGAATACTGTTTCGATGATCACAAAACCAAGTCGTTCTTATCGTCAGACTTTTTTCTGCTGTTACCCAGGGATATCAATTCTTTGTTATTTCGGCCTACGGAGGACACTAAACATCTTAATTCCATTACTGAATGCCAAATTAAATAAAGTTACAAACTATTTTTGTTTTTGTTTCAAATTTTTCTACCGTGTTCAATGCTACTCAGAAACATTTTGACTGGCCACGAACCAACGAAGGCCAATAAAAACAGTAATTTATTTAAATTTGTTTTTTTTTTTTCGTAATTTATCGAATTGAATGATTTTCCTTAGGTATCGATCAACTGCTCTGAAAAGGACTTTCCTGAGGGGACATCCCTGTCGAGAATATGTCAACCAGATATAAGCAGGTTAGAGAAAGTCCATGCATACTCTTCATATAAAAAAATTATACTGCCAAAGACTGCCAACGACTTGGATTTATGTCAAGGGAAAATCCTTTCGATTCGATTATTATATAGCACTGAGAGACGCAGGCGGCTATTTGGTCATGGTCCCCGTCCCCGACGCCAGTTTTTAGATCCTAGAAGTACATAGTAACACAAACTTTACTTAAAAAGGTAGCATATGTGGCACCAGATTGCATGGACACATAAAGAAACCTAATTTTTCAAAAATTTTCAAAGGGGAGAGATTGTCGCACAAAGCCCCCTCACTGATGACAATTTTGTAACACGGCAGATTTTACGTCAAAACGTAGCACAGGCATATGTGGCAAAAATTAGATGTAAGGATACCTAGTTTTTTTAAAAATTTCCAAAGGAGAGGAAGAGGACCCCTTCAACCATTCCCCATCCCGGCGATCTCTGTTACCCTTTTATTTCAGTTCCTAAAATCAGAAAATTTTGAAACAAATTTTACTTCAAAAAATAGCGTTGCTAGCATCAGATCGCATGTAAAGACACCAAATTTTCAAAAATGTCTAAAGGGTCGGGGAACACCCTTTCCCCTTAAACCGCTCCCTAGCCCGGAGGTCACTCAACATTCTGCATGGCGCACCCCTCCCCCTCAAAGAAATTATGCGAATGCCTCTGTTATAAGGGGAAGTAAAAATACTGCCCTGAATACGTCTGTTAGGCTAATCCATTGTACAAGTCCATTGTACAAAATGTCTGATAGGTTGATGCATGAATGGCAAATAACAAACCGTAAACTTCACTAGCAAAGCTGTTAAGTGTGCCCCGGGTTTGATCAGATGCAGATAAAACAAAACATGTACATACAACAAGAATATATGCCTATTTAATGGAGCTAAGTTGTCGCCAAAGTAGAATGTATTTTCGTATTCTTACCTTCTTTACGTCACATATGATTATGCTTCCTGTTTAATCGATTCGATCCGATCTGCCGTTAATGATATTTACACCAAAGCCATGCATTCAGTGTGTTTGGTGTAAGTAATAGTACGCTTGTTAATGTCGTTTACAGGACTAACGTTAGCGCCTGGTTATCCCGATTTTAATCTCGACCTAGCGTTAGGGCCTGCGGTCTACCTTGAAACATAAATTCTTTGTTCCGAAAAATCAGTCTAAATATCTACAAAATGACGATCATGGGACTCCTGCAGATGATTCGCCAAATAAGCGTGTCTTGCCACTAGTCACTAAAACATGCAATGCTAATAAACTGAACATGCACGTACGTTGTGCGTGGTGTGTACTACTGCCTGGTTCGATGCATTGAGCATAACCGATGCAAGGACAAACGATTCAACATTGCTTGGGCCAGAAGAAAAAATAACGAATTAGAGATTCAAAAAAGAATCTGTGAAATATTTAGAGAGTTTTAATCAAATGATCCAAAGAAATGATTAAGGGACGTTATTTTAAAAATTTTACTTTATTTTACATGAAAACTCATAATGCCTTAATACTATAGTACGAAGCAACGTCATTACACCTACATCATTATATTAATTATTAACATATGCGGATACCAAAATTTAATTCAACAAGTTATTAACGAATTACTTAGGCGGCAGTACCGAAAACAGCCGTTTCGATTTGAAGTAATTTCGAATTATTTATTTTATCATTTCCCTTTTTTGTGTGTTAAATCTTTTTCAGATATATCTCATGCCTTTTACTGCTAACGCTACTTCAGCTGACATCAGTGACAACTAATCAGCAGTGACTGTTACACTGGTAGTGAACAATCTGCTCAAGGATACACAGTCCTTTGCATGCCCTTCAGGTCAAATAAAATCAAGATTCAAGTTGCAAGATTTATGATTACGTGATGAATTAGATGAAAGTCACATGAATAGACGGAGTCCACTGAAAAGGTTATTGTATCCAAAGGACTATGATTATGAACAATATTGTGCGTTATGAGCATAAATTAAACAGAACATTAACTCTTGGGACTAACAATGACTAAAACGTGTACTTACTATTCATACTTTCCCACGTTTCACTTTAAGATTTAAACTCAAACGTCTACAAGAAGTTATTTCCAAGTTCATTGTATCTACCCCAGCTATCTAGCTTGTGTATAAAAAGCAATTTTCTAGACACGCCAAAACTAGTACATCCCTCTTAGCGAACAAAAAAGTACAGTAGACACTTTATTAAGCACTGTTGACAAATTCAAACTAAAAAGAAGTTCTGCTTAGGTGGTTCAAGGACTGAGTTTCTCACGTGACTTCTTGACGTCACTTCACAAGGCGGGAATATCACCTGCCCTTCTTAAATCGCTGGCAATGACACGTAAAAATGTTTAATTCCTTTTATTCTTCGATGATGTGCTTTCACGGTGTCAGAATATGATACATTGCAACTTAAGTCAAGGTCCTTTACTAACTTGTATCCATGTTAGTTATCACTTTAAAGAAATTGTTATGAGATGTTAACGCATATATATGACACGGTTTTGGAGACGAAGCAAAAGCTGAGGCGAATATAACATTTTATTTGCATATTCATGAAGTTTGATGTGCGTGATTATATGTACTTCAATTATTCATGACAAAGTAGGATACATTACACTTCCTTGCCATTGGAAAAGGGAGAAAGTGTTTCCTTAGTTTGACGTTGTGATAATGAAGTGAATGATTGATGAAGCTAAGTAAGATTTGTTATAAGGGATGTGATATATGAAAAGTATATATGGTCCCTTTTGCACTTATCAAATCACAGTGTTAAAGATAACTTGAAGGTGTTTTTAAGTACCTGAGACTGAATTTCAAATTTTAATACCATATATGATTCTGCAAAACACTTTTAAGTGCAAGCTGAGAAGGAAAGATGTCAATTTCGACTGACGATGGAGGAAGGCAGTCCTTCAAAGTCATGAATTCTGAAAATAGGACGCAGAGTAGAGACACGGACGTTCAATGAATATCGCGTAGTTAAAGGAGAGCAGTTTTTGCTAATCGCACCTTGATAAAGCACCTTGATCTACACTCTTCGCTAGCATGGGGACAAAGTAAAACGCTTATCAGGGCATCCTTAAGGCCGTGTAACAAAGGTTTAGAATGAAAAGAATATATTATTTTAAACTGTTAAAGGTTGGCAAACGACGATGTTTCGCACAACTACCATTTCAATATCTTGTTCGTAAATCCAAATTACATTCTCTTTTTTTCATTGTTTTTCTGAAAGATGCTGCACCTTGTATCAAGGTGTGATAGTAGTACCCGTACTTATCAGTCTTACTTATGTGGGTGATAAAGATCTGTATAACTTCATATGTTAGCAAACAGGAAGTGATCAAGTTCATAAAAATATCTTTAATATTAATGGCACAAAAACATTTTTAATTTTAAAGGCGAACGAAGCATGTATTGTGATATTTTTCCATGCAGTTTAATATGTTCTTTTTTATTTTATTTATTTATTTATTTTTTTTTTGACTTGAGGTACAATTTAAGATGTGAAACTGTACAAGAAGTATCAATCGGGTGAAAAGTTTGAGGATTCATGGTTCATGTGCTCCAGATGTTTAACCTGTCTTATTTGTAACACAAACATCACAAATAATTTTTCTTCGACTTATATTTTAGCTCATGAATGCCTTGTGAAGATGAAATGCGTACAATTTAGATCTTATTTCAAGCTTACTGACACATCATTTTGAGTATTTTAAAAGTTGCAGGAACACCTAAAAGTCTGCTTTTTTCTTGAAGGCCTAAATAAAATAGTACTGGTGATGGTTTTATGCTTTTCCTATAGAGGAACTTCGCTTTAAAAAAAGAAAGCTCCTCGAGCAGTTAAGTACAAATTGTTGGTAAAGGAGAATTTTGGTTCGTTGGTTTCTTGGATAGGTATTTATTTTGACTGATTTAATGAAATACGTTTATTGTTAACGGTTAAGATTGCTTAAACTATCACAAAAATGCAGGATTCAGAACAATTACTGTGGAGATAAGATCCCTGGATTTATTTTCTGCCATTCTTATTAGTTTATGACATAAAAGTTCAACTTTAAGCAACGATCTTAACTCCAAATTTTTTTTGAACAATACTACAGGTGATATCAGAAAAAATTCACAGATTTACGTGCACCATAGATGAAGTTCAGGACCAGTTTCGTCTATCTGTTTTGAAGAGGTTGCGCAGATTTAACTTATCTCTGCTTTACTTATCTCTACCAATAGGCCAACGCTCAACTGCCTATTGGTTAAGGCATTGGACTTGTGATCTAAGGATTGCCGGTTCGATTCCCACCTGGGTCATTATGTTGTGTCCTTGAGTAAGATGCTTTATCTCGATTGCTTCTCTCCACCCAGGTGTTAAATGGGTACCTGTGAGGTAGTTTGTATAGTGATGGGCTGTATGTGGCTCCTATGGAAAGTCCCCCAGGGGACACGATGAAGTGGCATTGTGCCGGGTACGAACAGCAAGGGATATGCACTTTTATGGTGTGGGTTTGACGAGTTACCAATGACCAGGGGTAATGATTGTGAAGCGCTTTGAGATGTTGAACATACATGTTAATTCAACCATTATATATCAGTATGGGTACATTCGTTAGCAAAAAAAGGGAAGAGTCCCAATATGCAGTATATTACATATCATTGAATCGGTGTAAAAAATAAAATGTTTACTGGACTTGAAAAATTAGTGGGACGAATTCCCAACTAACATGATAATTAACTATGCGTTACGTCATTTATCATACATGTAACAGGTAACTTAATAATACCCATGGCTATTATGTCAAAGCAGAGTGTCGAAGGTTAAAATACTTACTTTTTTTTTTTTTTTGTGTAAGATGAACTTGTTCTGTTTATATTGTGTGCTGCTTTAACTAATCTTTTGTAAATATTGTAAATTATTTATTTATTTTTCTTCTTTGTCTTCTCTATGTATTTTTGCCTTGTTAATAAAGTTATTCCTTCTATGGGGGAAAAAAAATACCCATGGCTAGCGTCCTCAGTTTAGATTGATGATGATGTGCTGTATCACACAAGGAAGAGTAGTCCATTTGAACATAAGCAAAAGAACTTTTTATTGCCCTGTCATCTTTGAACTAACGATGAAATGCCAGCATGCCATTTAAAGATAACGTTTGATTATACTTGTATAGCATAGTACCTAATGGAGAAATTATCTGCACAATAGTAAGTATGACAGATGATTTTAGTACGCGGGGAGAGTGTCTTAAATGTTTCCTGTGTAAACTTATAAGTGACATTAGTGACTCTGCAATCTTCATTTATATTACATATTTAATGCTTAATGACGTTGTTAGGTGCATCACAAATCATAATAACCTCAAAACACATCAAAGACCAGAGATTTATTGTAATTTATAACATGACCTTTTTCAACAATTTGTCTAAATGTCACAGAGCATCAGATGGTACTACTGTGTAATAATTTTGCCAGTTGCAGAATATTTTAAGATAATATGCTTTGCTGTAATTTATGGCACCGTCCAACAAACAGACCGTTTGTATGGAAGATAAAGTCTTGAAATAAGTTATCGCGAATCTATTAATGACACGAGATACCAGATGATTATTTTTTTCTTCTGCCGTAGACAGACAAGTTTTAGCAAAATGTAACTATGGAACTAATTAACCCATGCTGTAAGGGTATTAATATCGTACAATAAGAATATTCAATGTTATTGAATTCTAAACCGAACAAGAATCAGCAAGTTTTATGATCAACACTAGCCTTCTCCATGATTCTCTTTCAATAATCTATTAAACTATAGAGGGTATTACAGCAGCCGTGAATCGTACAAATAATTGACAATGCCATTCAATTAGCGCCATGAATCTTGTAATCGGGATTTAAAAGAATTCAAAAACATGCGAGTCATAAGAACAATCCTAAATGGCTGGCTTTGACTACACTTTAATTACTCTAAAATAAATTCAAACTTTAAGAAACACTCTAAGACCGTCTGTGCTGAATTATTTTTCATGTACCGAGATCTATACATGTACAGAACATGCGTGAGAAAAGTATGTTGTTATAGTTTAGTTTGGTTGCTGTCTCCTGGTTTTGTGTGGACGCTCACTTACTGTTTTTACTCCACAGAATCAGCCGGAAATGCATAAAAATCACAACAATGCATTTATTATTACGTAACTTTAATAGGAACCTGGCTTCATATTTGTTTGCATGTTATTTTGAGAAGAACTTATCTTGTTCCATGAGCGTGGATCCATCTCCAGAATTGGGAAATGTTCAAAAATTTCACAATTTCAGAGAGGGCGAGGCAACTGAGTTCAAGGGAGTTCGCAAGCCAGGGGTGTAGAGCCTCGGTCACACTAAAACGAATTCGGATCGGAGTACGATCCGATATTTTTGTGGTTTTTGTTTAAATCTCCTTCATCAGTCCATCTCTGGGCGTACAGACCCCAAAATGTGTCAACAAATTTAAATATATGATTTGCATCTGATGTCCATTAAAAATAAAATACCACTTCACTTTTACGTGACATCACACCTGCATAAATTTTTATCGGACTTTGTAGTCCGATGAAACCTGTCTTTCGAAGTGACGTCGCGGAATGGGTAGCATAAATTTTACTTTCATAGTCCTGCGGTACAAACTATATATTTTCACATGTTGGCAAAGTTTTAGCACTTTCCGACGAGAGATTTAGAAGTTTTTGACAAGAAGCCGAAAAAATAGGATAGTAATCCGATCCGAATTCGTTGTAGTGTGACCACGGCTTAAGAGGGGGTGTCCCCACCAAAGCTTTGAATCTTTTGTGTTTTTTGAACCTGAAATTTTGTGGCGTGGTTCACTGGGTGGTACTTTTTAAGCATAACAGACAGGTATTTATGGTTTTTATGAATTATTTTGAAAGATTAACCATATAGAAGTCAACATACACAATTGTTTCTGGCAAGTAACCTACCATTCAACGAGTTAACAGAATCGCAGACTAGCTTCAAACAAGTATAAGGTGTTGCTTTTATACACAGGCCTCTTCCAAAAACCATGTGTGCCTTATATCATAAGCCTGCAACTATAACTTATGTTACTGTGCAACGTATGCTACTAGTGTCAGGTGCCAACCCATGAATTGGCGAATGGGGCGAGGTTGTGGCATAACAATCCTCTCAGCTGGCTAAAATTGACACTTTCAGGCACATTTATTACATCTAAATAGTGGAAATAGTAGGGTATTTTTCATAAACAAAAAATACCAAAATCACAGTTTTTCTTTATACCGTTTTTTTTTTAATTGTGAAGTGACAGGACGATTTGGAGGTTTCCCCTTTTCAAAAAAAAAAAAAAAAACTGAAGGGAGCGCCCTCCGTCCGTGATCCACGCCCATTCTATGTTTCAATAATAATCTTTATCGGAATTGAAAACTTAAGTTGCACATAGCTATAATGAAACCAGCGTCAAAAGTCCGTCATTTTATCATGTTGTTGTTGAGATGTTTTAGGAGCAATTATATTCAGTTTCCACCTTCACTGTGAGTGTATAGCCAAGAAATAAAAAACAATAATATATACCAGTACATCTGGGCAATCAGACAATTAAATCCCATCGTCCGATTAAAACACGAGCAGTCAAGCTCACTCACATTAACGATTCGACAGCACATTACGCGAACGATTGACCGCTGTCTTTCGTTTCCATAACAACTAGACGTGCCTTTACCAGGGTTTGACAAATGTAATTCAGTAACTATGTTCTTCAACGGCATGATATTTTAATCGACCTTCGCTATGATTTGCCCGTACTTAATAACATCGCAGACTCCTACCAGTTATTTTCGGCTTTGACTTTTTGTAATACAGCAGGCATGCATTGAACACTACGCATGAAAAGCCACAATGAATGTAAATGATGGAATTGTAGCTGGTTGTAAAAAAACTCAGGGAGTTGTTTCTAAAAACGTACTGATTAATATGTGTATAACGTTGAATGTTTTAAAAAATGGGTGAAGTAGGTTAACAAACATTAAGCCAATTAAACGAATTTGTCAACGTATGGTTAATGGCAATCTGAAATTAATTTTCATAGCACTCAGTTTTTCGACCAAAGGTGACATACAGGTGAATGTATATTTGAATTGAGAGAAAATTTTTCTCTCTGGTGTTTTCTTCAAAAACCGTTCCTTCTTTGATAAGGGTCCGTACTTTATCTTGGATCGGTATAAAATTCATGATCGAATGTATTCCAACAACACTTCCCACCTATATATATATATATATATATATATATATATATATATATATATATATATATATATATATATATATATATATATATATATATATATATATATATATATATATATATATATATATATATATATATATATATATATATATATATATATCACTAATTCGGCACTTAGGGGTGAAAAACTTATTTTAATATTACGCGGTACTGAACGCATTCAACTCTATCTTGTTTGTATGTAACGGTTGATTTCCATAACACAGTTGACAAAGCCGCCAGGAGGCGGCGAAAATTTCTGTTTCAATAAATCATTCGTTGGATCTATATGCACACTCTGTTTTCCATTTTTCCTTATTTATTACGTCCAACACACGGAATTAATTAATGCTATATATATATATATATATATATATATATATATATATATATATATATATATATATATATATATATATATATATAGATATATATATATATATATATATATATATATATATATATATATATATATATATATATATATATATATATATATATATATATATATATATATATATATATATATATATATATATATATATATATATATATATATATAGGTAAACAGATTGGAATGATAAAAAGTGCTAAAATTCGGAAGAAGCTCCGCAACGTTTCGGGTATGTACCCTTCTTCAGGCGGCAAAATAATAACTGATCAAAAAAACGATATTCAAAAGAAACAACAAACGCGTGCCGATACAACTCGATCGGCGCGCGTACAAAGGCCAAGCACCTACGTCAACGCGTTGTGTGTCTTGTTATGTCCCCATCAACTCGTTACAATCGTTTCTAAGTCCCTGTAGTGCGGACGCACTGGTAACACACGCACTACCCATGACAACATCCATCCAGGGAGCCAAACCAAAACGCGCCGACGTCATGCGTACAACCTCTTTACAAAGGAAATGCCAATAATGAAATGTTTGCCTACTTCGCTACGCAATTTTAAACACAGCTAAACGACGCAACCGTGCAAAATAAGTTAATAGTGATGACGCGATAAAAATTAAAGTAATAATAACTACACGCACATGTTTGATACTTTTTCTAATCTTTTTTACTTTTCCAACCGTGTTCGGTTTTTTTTTTTTTTTTTTTTTTTTTTTGTGTGTGTGTGGTGTACCTTTCCACCCAGAACACTCTTTTCCTTTCTGGTTTCGTTTCGTTTTTCACCAGCCGCAATTCATTTTTTTTTTCAAAAAACACTTTCATCCGGTACTGTTTTGACACTGACCGTTTCGGATTTGCTCCTTGTCGTGTCCATTTCTACTTTTGGTTGTTTAGTTTGATTTTGCCACCCTATGAAGGTTTTATACCCGAAACGTCGTTGACTTTTCCGCAAACTTTTAAGCACTTTCTACTACCTCTTTTCGACCTACACAGTTCTACAGTGCGACCCTATTTATACATGTAGTTGAATGTGACTTAGATTTTCAGTTCCTATGGAAAAAAGAACCTTCAGATTCATGTTAATTGGCACTGAAAATATGAAAAGTCATGATGGGCAAAAAATTCAAATTTTCGAGTATAAATATTCCCCCTGATGGGCAAAAATAGATTTACCCGCATGTAGAATACTTGAAATGTAGGTTGTACAGCGAAAGATAAATTATGGCAATAACAGTTTTATCGTTTTTATCTAATCCACTTTCAACAGTCTGTTGAGTTGAGCAGTATGTACCTCGTATCAGGAAGTTGCTATTTCTCAAATGCTAACTCTCTGAATGTATCTACTGCATGGCTCCCATCGTTGAAATCATGTCTTTCACGAGAAACCATTAGGCCTTTGTAGAATATTCTGGAAGTGTACATCTCTGTATCAGCATTAACGGCTCGATAGAAGCTCAATTCATTATCTCTTTCGAGTTGAAAGCAAACAAATCGTAATCTAATATTAATTGGTATGAAATTGATAACTGGTCGTCATTCTAGCAGTGCACTGAATCCAGTAGCTTCATGTATATCTATGTAAGCTACTTCTGTACTTCCTTTTATCAATTAATTTCACGGTACAACGAATTCAGAAGAATTGAATTTTGGAAGATATATAATGCTGACAGATTTTGAAAGCCTTGTGCAGACAATTAGTTCAAACGCACCTGCCTTTCAAATACCAATGGCAAACGTGAGAAAACATTGATATTAGCTGCCTACAATACTATTCTTGTTACGAAACTTTGCGTGACATATATTTTAAATCTAGTCTAATAAGAGGTGTTGCCTGACGTTGCCAGATTATATTCGCATAACGAAAATTCAATGAACTTTGATCGACAGCAGCGAAAAATCGATGTTCTTTTTCAGGTACACCTCATATACTAGATGTATATTTTGGGAAAAAGCTTTGTGTAAGCTTGAACATCACTTTAAGTATTTTCCTTATTATATATTGTATATATAAATATATATATATATATATATATATATATATATATATATATATCTTCTCTCTTCTGAGATCCGCTTCTCTCTTCGGAGATCCGCTGGCGAATAAGCAATTGTGTTCAGCTGGATGGCATCAACTTTGATCTTTGGTTGGGTTTGCGTCAAACGAGAACTAGTGCTGTTCCAAAAAATTAGGCGCCTGCTCAGGAGGTGAATTGCGAGTTGCTTCATCTGTCATTTGAACAAAGGCCAAACCAACTTGGCTTCATGGCTCAGTGGTTAGAGCGTCCGCACTAGAAAGCGGGAGGTCCCGAGTTCGAATCCCGGTGGAGTCAACATCGTTTTTTCACCTCAGCCAAATTTTCCAGCTTTACCAATTTGATTTATATATTCCACGCAGTTGTCGTCAGCGTTTATTTTCACTTCATCTCTGCTTTCACAGGTTTCTGTATCTCTTCGGAGATCCGCTGGCGAATAAGCAATTGTGTTCAGCTGGATGGCATCAACTTTGATCTTTGGTTGGGTTTGCGTCAAACGAGAACTAGTGCTGTTCCAAAAAATTAGGCGCCTGCTCAGGAGGTGAATTGCGAGGTTGCTTCATCTGTCATTTAAACAAAGGCCAAACCAACTTGGCTTCATGGCTCAGTGGTTAGAGCGTCCGCACTAGAAAGCGGGAGGTCCCGAGTTCGAATCCCGGTGGAGTCAACATCGTTTTTCACCTCAGCCCAAATTTTCCAGCTTTACCAATTTGATTTATATATTCCACGCAGTTGTCGTCAGCGTTTATTTTCACTTCATCTCTGCTTTCACAGGTTTCTGTATCTCTTCGGAGATCCGCTGGCGAATAAGCAATTGTGTTCAGCTGGATGGCATCAACTTTGATCTTTGGTTGGGTTTGCGTCAAACGAGAACTAGTGCTGTTCCAAAAAATTGAAGCGCCTGCTCAGGAGGTGAATTGCGATTTGCTTCATCTGTCATTTGAACAAAGGCCAAACCAACTTGGCTTCATGGCTCAGTGGTTAGAGCGTCCGCACTAGAAAGCGGGAGGTCCCGAGTTCGAATCCCGGTGGAGTCAACATCGTTTTTCACCTCAGCCAAATTTTCCAGCTTTACCAATTTGATTTATATATTCCACGCAGTTGTCGTCAGCGTTTATTTTCACTTCATCTCTGCTTTCACAGGTTTCTGTATCTCTTCGGAGATCCGCTGGCGAATAAGCAATTGTGTTCAGCTGGATGGCATCAACTTTGATCTTTGGTTGGGTTTGCGTCAAACGAGAACTAGTGCTGTTCCAAAAAATTAGGCGCCTGCTCAGGAGGTGAATTGCGAGTTGCTTCATCTGTCATTTGAACAAAGGCCAAACCAACTTGGCTTCATGGCTCAGTGGTTAGAGCGTCCGCACTAGAAAGCGGGAGGTCCCGAGTTCGAATCCCGGTGGAGTCAACATCGTTTTTCACCTCAGCCAAATTTTCCAGCTTTACCAATTTGATTTATATATTCCACGCAGTTGTCGTCAGCGTTTATTTTCACTTCATCTCTGCTTTCACAGGTTTCTGTATCTCTTCGGAGATCCGCTGGCGAATAAGCAATTGTGTTCAGCTGGATGGCATCAACTTTGATCTTTGGTTGGGTTTGCGTCAAACGAGAACTAGTGCTGTTCCAAAAAATTAGGCGCCTGCTCAGGAGGTGAATTGCGAGTTGCTTCATCTGTCATTTGAACAAAGGCCAAACCAACTTGGCTTCATGGCTCAGTGGTTAGAGCGTCCGCACTAGAAAGCGGGAGGTCGAGTTCGAATCCCGGTGGAGTCAACATCGTTTTTCACCTCAGCCAAATTTTCAGCTTTACCAATTTGATTTATATATTCCACGCAGTTGTCGTCAGCGTTTATTTTCACTTCATCTCTGCTTTCACAGGTTTCTGTATCTCTTCGGAGATCCGCTGGCGAATAAGCAATTGTGTTCAGCTGGATGGCATCAACTTTGATCTTTGGTTGGGTTTGCGTCAAACGAGAACTAGTGCTGTTCCAAAAAATTAGGCGCCTGCTCAGGAGGTGAATTGCGAGTTGCTTCATCTGTCATTTGAACAAAGGCCAAACCAACTTGGCTTCATGGCTCAGTGGTTAGAGCGTCCGCACTAGAAAGCGGGAGGTCCCGAGTTCGAATCCCGGTGGAGTCAACATCGTTTTTCACCTCAGCCAAATTTTCCAGCTTTACCAATTTGATTTATATATTCCACGCAGTTGTCGTCAGCGTTTATTTTCACTTCATCTCTGCTTTCACAGGTTTCTGTATCTCTTCGGAGATCCGCTGGCGAATAAGCAATTGTGTTCAGCTGGATGGCATCAACTTTGATCTTTGGTTGGGTTTGCGTCAAACGAGAACTAGTGCTGTTCCAAAAAATTAGGCGCCTGCTCAGGAGGTGAATTGCGAGTTGCTTCATCTGTCATTTGAACAAAGGCCAAACCAACTTGGCTTCATGGCTCAGTGGTTAGAGCGTCCGCACTAGAAAGCGGGAGGTCCCGAGTTCGAATCCCGGTGGAGTCAACATCGTTTTTCACCTCAGCCAAATTTTCCAGCTTTACCAATTTGATTTATATATTCCACGCAGTTGTCGTCAGCGTTTATTTTCACTTCATCTCTGCTTTCACAGGTTTCTGTATCTCTTCGGAGATCCGCTGGCGAATAAGCAATTGTGTTCAGCTGGATGGCATCAACTTTGATCTTTGGTTGGGTTTGCGTCAAACGAGAACTAGTGCTGTTCCAAAAAATTAGGCGCCTGCTCAGGAGGTGAATTGCGAGTTGCTTCATCTGTCATTTGAACAAAGGCCAAACCAACTTGGCTTCATGGCTCAGTGGTTAGAGCGTCCGCACTAGAAAGCGGGAGGTCCCGAGTTCGAATCCCGGTGGAGTCAACATCGTTTTTTCACCTCAGCCAAATTTTCCAGCTTTACCAATTTGATTTATATATATATATATATATATATATATATATATATATATATATATATATATATATAAGTAATGATTAAGTAAAAGATCCACGTGTACTCCTGAAGATATAAAATTAGAGGAAAATCCGAAGAGACAAAGATGGACAAAAGAGAGTACTAATTTTTTGTAGTCAGATATTTCCGCCCCACCTGGGGCCTTCCTCGGTGACAAATGAACAAAGTTTAAAATTTAAACATACACAATGGCAGATTGCGTTAAAAACAGAGATAAGATCGTTCCGAAATAATAAAGAAGAATGTTACGAAATAATAAAGACGCGCATCGTGTTGCGTCATAATCAAGGATCTTCACGTGACGTAAAAGCGTAACTGCCCAAACAGCAACAAATGGACACGACAAACGTCAAATCCGAAGCGGTCAGTGCAAAAACAGGACCGGACGAAAGTGATTGTGAGAAAATATGAGTGCTAAGAATGAAACACGAAGCCATAAAAGAATAAGAGGGTCCTGGATGAAAAAGTACAGGGTAAAAATCGAACATGGTCGGGTAAAAGAAAAACGTAGGCAAACAATCAGGCCCGCAAAAAGGGTACATAGTGAAAAACGAGCACTAACGGTAGGTGTAAATGGAGTTAAAACTGGCTCTAAAAGGGGTGAATATTACAAGAGGTCAATTCTAACGTTAAGGCCGTGTGGAACAAGAGAACCTTGCCTCATGTAAAGGTAACGGTTAAGTGCTGTAGGAAAAGGGGGGACTGAAATTTGTCTGACAGATCAGGTGGATGTTTCTCCTTCACTTACAGCTCCCTGGGTCAGTTAAGTTAAAGTGAGCTGCTGCAGGGAATCCCGTTTTGTTATGTCCAATAGTATGGTAATGGTTATTAAATCTTGGTCGAAATCTATCACCTTTCTCTCCCACATATGCAGTTTCAGGGTATTAACGCAAAAAAGGTAATATACAACATAAATATTCCATCAGACACAAATTATATATAATCCTTAATTTCAGGTACATTTCAACTTAATTTCAACAATGGTTTCAGTCTTGTGGGAGTAGGTAGTTATCAAGGAAATATCTTGAATGTCCCGAAAGAATTACCTAGATGGAACGGCCTTCTTTTCCAGGAAGATCTACAAACAAAATGGTATGTGAGCACTAGAAATGTCCTTACAAGTTCCTAACAAACAGATGAAAACACATATCCAAAAGAACGTTACCAAATGAAACCTTCCTTAATATAATGCTTATAACTTAAAGTTATCACGGGGTTTTAACGATAAAGAAGCTTTTAATGCGATAGGCTTGTTGTCCAGTGTTATACCATTCCGCTATTGGAAGGTTACATCCATTGCACAGCAGCAGCAAGTTACATTTGTACTGCTCTATAAAAAGACTTGCTATCCACTAATCTTCCAATAACGAACATAGAAAAAAGCAAGGTGGGTATATTTTCATGATCAAAACGCTTTGACTAAACGTTATCCATAACCGAATGAAATAGACTACTTATCAACCAGCATTATCATTTAAGAATGTTTTTTATCTTGACCAATGACCCCTGTTCAACGAGGCGCCAGATTTTGTATAAAACTTCGAAACCGTCCTGGAAAATAACATAGTATTAGTAAACGATCGTTAGTTTTCTTATTGTAGTTCCTGTTGATGGTGCTGTTGGTTTGGTTAATGTTTTTGCTTTGGTGGTATTAATGGTGGTTGTCATTTCGTGTCGTTTTTGTGTAACGTGTTGACGGAACGGTTTTCTTGGCATTACTTTAATTATTATTGATGTTGCTGTAGTTGATTTGTTACTGTTGTGAGGGTTCCCTTTGTCGTTGTTTTCGTTATTGTGGTTAGGTTAGGTAAAGTTGGATGGAGTTTCACGGCACAACTTCTAATCACTGGTATAAGTAAGTCCGACCACGGCCTTAAGTTATTTCATGTTGTGGACTTGTTTTCCTTACGTTTTCCCTCACGTTGTTTAAGTTTCTGACATATTATCGATGCTGTCGTTCTTTTTTATTTGTCATGGCCGTATATTTTGCTTTGATTTTGCGTGGTTTTGGTTCTGCACAGCAAAATTATTCCACAAAGCTTCTGCACAGCAGGATTATTCCACAAAGCTACTGTCATCAGATTTGGCAATGAATCGTCAAAGTCTGGCAACGAATTGGGAGATTTGACATTTAAGCCCAGTTTGTTTTATGGACCTTTTCAAGGTTGCCCGCACTAAGTATATTTAAATACCATGGTTGCTTTATTATTCTTTTTTTCAAAAAATGCATAGCAATAATTTTATCAAAGTCATGTTCTATGGGCGATCTATACCTTTATTGATAAATATTTTTCGAGTTGAAGTTTCGTATATACTTAAAATTGGAGGGGAAAGTCAGGCAAAAGATCCCCAAAACTGTGCCCCTGTTGAACTAGATTTATGACTTGATAATTGGACCTATGAATGTGTGTTCTGTAGGATCAACCTGCATGTTGTTTTGATTAAAGTTGCTTTCGTCGTCTCTAATATTCCTTATATTGCTGATGTTGTTGTTGTGTTTCATTCTTTGGCTGTCGTATATCGTTGTATTTGTTCCTGCAGGCATTGTCGTTGTCTTGGTCCAGGGATTTGTTATTGATATAATCCCTGCTTTGTCGTTGTTGTTGCAGCTGTTACCAAAGGTATTTCACAGGCTCCTGTTTTTCAGACTACACTCTTGTGCAGTGAAAGTTACACATCATGAAATCTTACCACATACATCATTTAGCTAGATACAGTCCAGTTGATTTCTCTTTTGCACCAAGCACCCCAATATGCCGTCTACGATATCAAATTTGCTTTTTACAATTTTTAAGACCGACCACAATTTCATAAGACCGACCAATTGGTGAGGTGGTTAGAGTATCAGACTTGCAGTCGGGCGGTTGGGATTGCGGGTCCTGGCTGAGTCAAACCGAAGACTTTAAAACGGAACCAACTGCCTTTGTGCTTAGTGCTCAGCATAAGCAACGGAGTAGGGAAACAAGACAGTAAGCCATAGGGCCGTGGCTCGACTTGAACCAGTTGAAGGGACGTAAAACTCTCTCTATGACCTAACTTCCTCTAACATTTTTTTACGAATCGATGACTAATGGTCCAGCGCTAGGTTTCGAACGCTTTTTGGTTCCTTGCGTTAGCAAAAGGAACCTATGTAGTCAGGTTGGTGTGTGTGTGTGTGTATGTGTGTGTGTGTGTGTGTGTCTGTGACGCTAGCTTGGGTACGCTGTAACTCAACAAGGGAAAGATGGATTAAATTGAAACTTGGTATATAGAAGTGCCGTAGTTTGACGGTGTGCCCTATAGCTTTTGGTGGAGGTCAAAGGTCATTTGGGGTCACCAGAGGTCAAAAACTAAAAACTTTCTCAACATGATATTTCAAGGTAGGAAACTTGGATAGATGTCATACTTAGTGTGTGGGTGTGTTATTGTGTAAGGTTGAAATCTGATATGTTTGGTGAAGGTCAAGGGGTCATCTGGGGTCACCAGGGGTCAAACACTGGAAAACATTTTAACATAGTATTTTAAGGTAAAAAGGACAGATTTCAAATCAATCAATGTTTGGTTAAGGTCAAAGGTCATCAAGGTCACTGGAGGTCAGCCACTGGAAATGTTATTTAGAAAATGTTTTAAGCTAGATAAAGATAGGTTCGGTAGATTTTTTATCTCACCTGGTTTTGCATGCTTACACACCCAAACACCTTAGAAATTTGGCCTTAACATTCGTTCAGTAATGATTACTTCGGGTTGTACACAGATTTTGGATCATTCAAAGATGTAAGAGGGCAATAACTGAAATCTGTAGATTTCAATGAGCACAGGTCACACTGCATTAAACTGGTCTCTCTGCCAGTGGAAGCAATGCATGGGTTATACAGTATGTCTCTTTAATACTGCTGTGCTCTGTGGGGTAATCTAATCCTCGTTCTGTTATCACACCCCATTAATCACTTGCTTTAGGCTTAACTGCTGAAAAACCCCTGTTTTCTGTGTGGAGATAGCAAACATGACAAATGGTAGATTGTTTTAAAGTAATAGCAAGTTTTATTTGAGAGCAGGTAAAAATAACTTATGAGAGAAGTACAGGGGTGTTTTTCTCTCTCTCACCACATTGTGTATTGTTTATTGGTGATAATATCAAGTTTGATTACAAGCATAAATACATGTGGAAATGAGGAAATGTTTTTGAAGGATCACCAAGCATTATACAAGCTGAATGTAAGTAAGGCCACAAAAATTTAATCATTAATATCATGTAATATAAGTACTAAAATACCCCTTGTGAAGATGTTACAAACATTGAGGATGAGCTTTCGCTTCGCTCTATTTCGAAGACTGGCTGTACACTAGTTCTTATAATATCCAGCAAGGAACCACAGTGCCCATTGGGCTATTGTTTCTTTTTTTTTCAATCAATGTACTGTGTTTATAATTTTCCACTGAATTATGTACATACAATGAGATGGGAAGAAAAGTGCACCGTTTAATTCCTTTGGAGTACATTTCATTGGTACATATTAAACGAGACAAAAAATTGAATATTTACAGTGTAAATGACAAATATATGATTGATCATTGAAATATACGTGACCTTTGACAGTTTGAATTATTTAACGTCATATGGTCTTGTTAGAACGAGAATCGGTGCCATCAGAAAAAAATGCTCCCATTAGTACCCTCATGATGCACTGAAAGGTCGAAAAACACATAAATCCGACCAGGTGTATTAAGTTTTAAATACAAACATTATGAAATTCCTGCCCCAACCTATAGTCGTTCAACAGTCACATGAAATGAATAAAGTTTACTTGTACAATAGATTTGTAAAAGAATGCAGAAAATGAATCTAATTTTTCAATGGCATAAGGACAACCAAAGTAAAAAAATACTTTCTTCTTACCTACAAAACCGTGTCAATCTTCTGTTTTTACCCATTGACAGACAATCCAAAACTCTTAAAAAATATATGCTCTTTTGAACTGGAAAATTCCTTTAAAAATAGATATAACCTGCAAAGAAATGAGAAGGAAGTATAATTCCATAAATGGGTAACAATGTCGCTTTCGCTGCACAGGTTTGATGAACCTTGGATAAGTACTTTACACGTATTAAACGCGGGTTGACGAAAAGTAAAACACATTACACTTTTCAAAGGACGCTTTGCGTCAAAAGCCCTGTGCCATTAGAGTAAAAACTTGTGACTTGGGGCTTTTGTGATTTTCTATCAAATATTTACAGAATTTTCATTTAGAAATCAGATGCTTGAATTTGTTCATCATTTTAGTTTTCCGTTTCGAAAAGGATAAAACTGAGATAAAATCAGCCGATAAAATCAACGTGTTCAGCTATTAAAAACTAAAGGTGTAGCTGTCACCATCATGTAATAACATTTGGTTAAGTATTGGGTGAGATGACAAGTACACGCTAGTTTTTCCGTCACTAGAGAGGAATTTTCCTTGAACGTTTTGGAAAAAAAATGATTGGTTTAGTTTGCTAAAAAGAGAAAATTTATTTTCACCAAATTCGCTTTTTTATTCAGCACGTGAAAAATGCCAGTGTTTGGAGGCTCAGAGTTCCACTGCTTTATGTGTTAAAAGAAGCCACCGCATTTCACTTCTGAAATGGAGTGGCAACAAAAAAAACCCCGGATATCCGTAATCTGAGCAAAGATCTCACCACTAGTTGATTTTACACAACTGCGACTTAGCTCAACACTCATATATTGTCAAGGATGTGGGCATGAATTTCTCCACTATACATCAAAACTGGAAAGATGCATACTAAAAACGTTGGCTATGAAATTCTACTTTCTTTGTTCGCCGATTAGCTGCAGCTGCACGCTCTATTAACTGCTCGATTCATTTACGGCAGCAACGCAGTCCTTTAATTCCTCAACAAAAAACAGGCAACTTGAACTCTACTAATGCATTTTCACTGACGTCAATCAGGGACGAACATTTAATGAAATTGTGCGAAAACAACTTTACAGAATAATCTATACGCAACCAAGTACGATGAATCTTCGAGAGGTTTCTTTTAGCTAACAATGATTAAGTGAATGACTTATGGAATTCCTTACAAAACTGAAATTTGACCTGAGGAAATGTGCAAGAGGGACAAAGTCTACCCACCTTTGCAAAAAACTTAAAAAGATATGTTTTCCACATAAAACACTCACCACCATTTATCATGTAGGGAGTGGTAAATAAAGATATGGAACCATGATGATGTGTGAATTTGACTAAATAGTGATTAAATGAAATGTAATCCATTACTGGATGCATTGTTAGTGAAATATCACAGGCTGTCAGACGCCGGCTCAAAGCTTTATTCCTAGCTTAATGTTACAGCGACAGTAAAACGTTATACCAGCCGAAAAAGTTATGAAGTCTTGACTCAATGTCGTCAGTCAGGGAAAATAGGTGCTTGTAATCCTGAGATTGGTTGCATAAATTTGCATGTGACTTAGTGATTTGTTCCGAGAACTCAACAGTATTATTTAAAGGATTACAAAAAAGTGGATCTTTTTAGATGGTTTTTGTTGTTTTTCTTGCAGCCTTGCAGTCAGGGGGTGCAGTCCTTCTGGCGCAGACTATGCGTAGTCGTGTATATGCCCACACTCGAACGCCGACATGTGTGCATATTGAGTGCCGTCGTCTCGCCCGCATATATATATATATATATATATATATATATATATATATATATATATATATATATATATATATATATATATATATATATATATATATATATATATATATATATATATATATATATATATATATATATATATATATATATATACATATATATATATACATATATATATATATATAAATTTATATATATATATACATATATATATATTTATATATATATATTTATATTTATATATATATATATATACAACCAGACACCATCTTTCTGAACTAAACCAACAATTTACACGCAGAGGTTATAATAGACAAATGGTAGAAGATCAAATTCATAATGCACAGCAACTATGTAGGGATGATCTACTCACCTACCGACAAAAGCAAAACAACCAGCGAGTACCATTGGTAATCACTTACTCCCCTAAACTCTCTAACCTCCCAAAGAAATTACAAAAATGTTCAAAAATATTGACTGATTCACCAGAACTTAAATCAGTTTTTAAAGAACCCCCCATGGTTGCTTTTCGCCGTCCTCGGTCTCTGAGAGATCTTCTCGTGCGGGCTAGGGACCCCTCACCTAATGACATTCCAAACACAGATTCAACCGAACGAGGTTTTTTTGCATGCAAATCCAACCGCTGTATGCTCCATAAATATATTAAACAGACAGATAAATTTTCTAGCACTAAAAAATCAGAATGGATAATTTACTTAATTACTTGCACAGCCTGCAATAAACAATACGTAGGCAAAACAGACACTACTCTTTACACACGATTTAGTAATACGAGATCAGAAATCATTAATTTTAACAAAACAAGCTCAAAACAACTACCTTACACAATACACTTTAATTCCCCGTCGCATTCCATAGACAATGTCACACTTACTGGCATTAAACTCATCACAGAAAGATTACACACTACAATTCTACACAGAGAATCGTTCTGGATTGAAAAACTAAAAACCCTAAGCCCGAATGGTATCAACGTAGATAAATAAATTCAAATGACACACTGCGTCACCAGTCGCAACAGCGGTTTCACCAATTTACACTGCGCACTTCCGTAAGTTACCAATTCTCTTTAAGTTAAGCCGATTGTTTTAATGTTCGTTGTGTTAGTGTAGCATCACTTTGAACACTGAATACCTGTAATGTGTACGTAGAAAGGTTTTTTTGCATAGTAGCCTCTTTAATTAGTAATCTGTTTTGGTTAGTTAAGTGTAATATAATTTGTTCACGAATACTACCCGTTTTTTAGTCATTTTCTCTATTTTTGCTACTGTAAATACTAAGTTTTCCCTTCTCCCTTCTCTCCTATATAGTATCCTGAAGAAGAACGATACATACTGGCCGAAAGCTTGATTAAATCTTAATATTTGAGTACCGCGAAGCTACGTCTGCCGAGTTTTTATTTTTCTGTTGTCCCACTCTATATATATATTTATATATATATATATATATATATATATATATATATATATATATATATATATATATATATATATATATATATATATATTTATATATATATATATATATATATATATATATATATATATATATATATATATATATATATATTATATATATATATATATATATATATATATTTATATATATATATATATATATATATATATATATATATATATATTTATATTGAATGAAATGTACTGGAACCAACAAAATTTCACAGACACCACTGGAATATTGCATATTTTGAGTGAGAAAAGTTAAGTGGCGGTCAACTACACGCTAAAGATGACAAGAAGCGCACCGTGCCTGGTAGCTTTCGGTTATTTATTCAACCTTCAACAGCCAAGTAAAATGAAACAAGCTAAAAGACGTTATAAATACCCCTGTGCATCAGAATTAAAAGGTAAAAGGTCAAAAGTAAAAAGCACCCCTCAATAGACTACACAAGTCTCTAAAACGATACCAAGAAATAGCCGTCTACTACCAATCTCCGGAGAAAAACCGGAGATTGGTTTTTCTCCGACGATTTCTGAAAGTTAATGTTATGGAATAAAGTTAATGTTATGGAATAAAGATTGACTTCAAATGATTATAAAAGTTGCACCAGACTGCATTTGAGAGTATTGAAATATTGAATACTTGCTCAAAGAGGAAGTAGTAACCCCGTATTTATTTGTAAATTTTGTAAGATCCTATCTATACTCTATGATTTATACCCTCTAAAAACAAAAAGTGAACTGAGTTACTTTAAAATAGAGTTAAATTTTGAATTCACCTCATTAAAATGTTCATTGATTCCACGAAGAGTGAAATTCACTCTTTATGCGACGACCACATTGATAACTCTTAAAAAAGTGATCACTGCAGGTACTCTTTAAGGAGTGATTTTTTGGAGTGAAGTTCACTATTAAACTGTTGGAATAATATTGGTATCCAAAACTCAAAAAACAGTATTCAAACAGTATTACCTGAAAAATCGAATATTTTCTTCATGGACCTCCTGCAAATGATTTTTTTTTGCCACGTGTATCGAACCGAAACGTTCAACGCTAATATACCTCACACGTACGTACGTTGTGAAGAGTTTCTACTACTGCCTGGGTAGATGCATCGATCAGAACTAATAAAAAGATAAACGATTCAAAATTTCCGGTGCCAGAAGAAAAATTAATGAATTGAACGTTCAAAAAATAAATTGTGAAATATGTTGCAAGAGTAAAGTCACATATCGAAAGAGATAACATAGCATTACTGCAAAATCATTTTGCATTTTTCTTAAATGTGAATGAAAAACCCATGAATATTTTTAAAATTAGCCCCACATACAGGATAATGACCTCATGTCTGTCGTTGAAGTACTTATCTTGCAAGTGCATGACACAACCCTGCTCCCTTAACGCTATAGGCCTATATTTTTTATCACCATCAGATCATTATTTACGGTTTGTGTACTGTGTCTGTGCCATCACAAAATGATTTCTATAAATCCCAGGTGTTTTAAATTTGTTTTCTTTTTTTTTCTTTTACCTTTTTTCCAGAATAAACTAATATCTAAGTTGTTAGAATTTGCTCCAAATGCCTAGGTCCTTACTGCCATCGGAGTTGCGAAAATACCTCAATTAAAAACGTTTATAGTAGTCCTCGTTGAAAACCGATGAATTGTCTAATCCAAGACCTCATAATATTCGGTTCGCTATCATTTGAATGTATTGCCACTAGGTTCAGTATATATAATCAGGGACTCCATGGTATTATCTTATGATACACTGGCAGAATGCCACATAAGTTAAATCAGCCAGTAATGGAACAAATCGTCAACTTTTATGCAGTTAATTCTTCGATATGTCAACTACAACTTCTACTTTAAAGACGCTAAATCGTATTAAACCCTTGTCTACGCAATAATGCATACTTACTGCCTGAGAGCTATTAACGAAAATCTAAATAAACGAGCATAGATTTTATCGAATGCCAAACTCGGCAAAAAGCATGAACATGTTATCATTCGGCTACGGCAGAAAATACATGCCATACCTCTGCATCAATTATTAAGCCCACCATAAGCAATTGCTGCCCTTTCTTTTCTTTTAGTTAGTTAGAAATGTAGGTTGCATTTGATGAACTCACGAGGATAACGAAGACTTTGAAAAAATCTTCAATAAAGGATGGACTGGGGCGATGGAGAGTACAATGTCTGTAAACTTTTTCTTCGTGGTATTCTTACAAAATGTACCCATTCGTTATATCGAATATGATTATTTCCTTAAACGTCGGAAACATTTTTTTAACGTTCAGTAGATATTTTCCTTACTGTCTTACTGTCGACTGTGGTAGGAGTTTCATTGATGTTCGTAACTGTCGCCTGTGCGCTTTTATCGCTATGGTAAAACCTGACATAAAAACGCGTAACCTTTCTGATGAGGATTGATTAATTTGTTTTCAGCGTATTGCAATATATCTTTCTTCAAATAAAATGTTCTTATAATGGTATCATACTACCGTAGACAGACTAATCAATGCTATAGTATGGAGCCATTTGTTTACCTGAACATCTTATTTGTGGGATTGCGGGTCAGTTAACGTTTTCAAGTGTTGCTTCAAATTGCTACTACGAACCCATAAGTGACGAACTATAAAGAGAACACGTACCGGCAAACTTACATTCATGAGAATTGCAGTTGCACTGTGATCGAACGAACAACTAACAGAGTACATATACGTCTCAAACAAACGCATTACGTACGTCACTAAAAGACGTAAATTGACAAATCAAACAGTCGTGCTTCCTAGTAAAAATCAGTCCAATATATACATACAATACAAAGGTTTAAATAAAATGGTTCCTATATCATATTAAGTTTTACAGTTTAATGCAGCAAATCCATGTTACAACCGGAACTTCAACTCAAAGCACTAAATCTATTTAAGGGGCTACGTTTCAATACAGTACCGTTGCTTTTAGTCCATGACTGTTGCACTACAATTTTCATGCAACACACTATAATGTGTGGTGACATTTTTATTGAAGGTCTAAGTTCCCTTCCTCAGATACCCCTTCCAAAAGAATCTCTCCCCCATCTCTATCCCTTGTAAAATTTTACTATGAAAATGTCATGCGCCTAATCAGGATTCTGTCTTAGATTTGTATTCAAAAATGAGTTTGAGGGCAGCAGTGGTTAAATCACTTCTTAACATTGAAGAGGAATGTTTTATTTCCCTTTGTTTTTTTCACACTATTTTTTTCACCTTGAAGTTAATAGGAATAAAACCTCGCAGTGGGGGATGCAAAGGTTGTGAAGCTCTCATGCCACTTATGCAATCACATTCTTATAATTAAGGACTGTTGAGGAAAATATAAGGTATAAAGTTTAAAAAAAAACAAAAGACTGTTCATTATTGTGGGTATATGATGTCACATGTGCTTGCTTCAAGTTCACCCCTTTTTGAAAATGTGACTTTACTTGCTCATATCTTGAGAACCACACGTTGCATGTTGATGCAGATTTCACCAAAATGCTTAGAATAAATACCACTTTCAATATCAACACTTGGTTTGACCGTAAACCCTTCTTTTAATTTTGCACTCCTTTCACGTTTACGTATACATATTTGTGATTGCTAGTAGCCGGGGTGGGGTCCGGAAGTTGAAGTAGTGCATCACACACTAGTTCCTAGTCATAAAAAACATTCTAGTTACGCTGCACAGTAGGCCAATTGTTTACCGATACTACAAACCCAGCCGGTGGCAGGTATACAAGTGTTATACCCCTTTATATGCGTGGAAAAATACCAGGTGCATCGTGAAGGAAATAATTCAATTCTCTTCGTTGTATTACCCTTAAAAATGCACGATTGACGGTATAATAATATTTCCATGAAGCTTCTGTCAGCTGCCACTCCTGACCAGATTATCACTACTGGGCAACGGTCGGACATCACAAACTGATGGCACTACAACAAATCCTGACAGATTGTGATGATTTTCGTCGGCCATTACTGGGGTCCATCACCTTTAATCTTTAAAGTTCCTTCCATGGATGGTTGTACACTTAAGTGTATCTTGATTTTATCACCTTCACTGAATATGAAGGTTTGAAATTCACGTAAACAATAAATGAAGACGACTAAAGGCTGATGGACCCCACTAATGGCTGCATTCAGTCACTAAAACAAGCGCTAATCGGATTCGTCTATATTTAAAACGAAATATTAATACATTTTGCAATCAAAGCGGCTCATTAAGTTGGTTCATGAAATTCAACAACTTCTAATGCCTTTAATTTTTCTACACATAGCAATGACAAATTGTCAGTCTTAACAAACTCCATATTCTATACATGCAAATAAATTTTCTATGAGTAAGAACTTGACGGCTCAATTCTGTTTTCAAAAATCGAGACACTTTTTCGAATAGCCGGGCCATGAAATACTTTTCGCCCCTAGAGAATTTGATGTTTGTCATTAATTTAAGGCTTCGAGATAGACAGTTATACAGTACCTGAAATGTGCACATATGTCTATACTTTTCTTTAAAAATTTAACGAGAATGATGTTTCTTCAATGGTGTCTTGTTTGACATCGATAGCACAGCTCTCACGTCACATCGGATGGGACCGCCCTGTGGCGCACACAAACATAGTGAACGTCATGTGCATCCAAGCTACATATTGGAGTGTTTACCGGTCCTTTGCAAATTACCACAAAGTTTGGATTCCATGAATCACATGACTGCAACATCAATGTTGAAGTTTCAGAAAGCCAGAAAGCCATGGGCTGCCGGAACAGTGAATGAGAGAGTGGGGGTGATCCGTTCATTATGGTTTTGCTTTCTTTGCCCTATCATTTTTGTCGAGGATTGTAGGCTCGAGATGACTGAGGAGAACCTCATTGTTTTCTGTTCTTCGTTGCGTGCTTGAACAAAGAAGAACACTAGCCTAATATCCTATTGTGCCAAATACTATAGCATCCATTGAATTACTCTTGACAGGTATTAGTTCAGTGCTACATCCTACATCAGCAGCAGGTCATGGAATTTTAGCTAAATGTCATGATTTCGTGCTTGGTATTTACTCACATGTTGCCCGCGTCAAAAGCTAGTTAACAGGGACACTTTTCTGTAGAAAATCAATTTTTTGATTTATTATTGCTATAAGAAACAGTACTTTTACTATAGAAAGACACCGACCCCATTAACCCTCCTCCCCCTTCAAGTGCCGAAGTAGGTAAGTCGGGTGCTTCCTTCAACATATGCTTATGGTTTGGCGGTTAAGTGCTGAAGTTATAAACGAAATATTTCAAAATATTTCGCTTAGTAAGGGAAGAGGAAGATTACTTCTTAATCATACAAAATATCGATCAAAGGAAGGGTATTATGTATAAACTGCTAGATTATACTTACAAAAAGTTCATTTTTTTTTGTTTGTATTGTACACCTAAATAAATTGTTGGGTTTTTTCCTAGAGAAAACCGGTTTTACGCGTAACGTCCAGTCATTAAGCTTCGATATTAATTTCACATTTGACTTGTTGCAGTTGTCATTTTATCATCATCGATTTCCGCATGCATTGTTTTATGCTGCCTGTTGAAAACAAAATCCTCACGAGCCCATACGATAAAAATAGAACACTTTATTCCAGTCTCAAATGTGTACTTAGTAACATCCAATTCAATAGCAGTACATACTTATGGTTGATTACATTATAGTGTGACAGTGCGTACGAGGAATGTGGATATAAAACCTTATGTTTAATTGCTTCATACCCACGGACTTCCTATACATGGACAGAGCACCGTCGCTACCGTACGTGTGAGAAAAAGCGCACCAAGATGGCCGTCTTTGTTTTTGTGTGAATGTTTGGACTTGCTCAAGTAGATCGCCATATTTTTCAAGAAAGTTGAAATATTTTTGAAATGTGGGAAGGTTAGGTTAAAATCCCTTCGCATATTGCGGGGATATGATATTTTCCCCCATTCAAGCTTAGCTTTTGCTTAAAATATTACAGACTTAAGGTCAAATCAAACGATTTATAGTCTCACGGCGGCCATCATAGTGCGTTTCTTTTGTCCCAGTCGGTGGCGACCAGCTACGGATAGGACGTATTCGTTACATGCTCTGCCCATGTATGTAAGTCCGTGTTCATACCACACATTCAATTTCTTCAAATGTCTTTAACATGACACGCAATGATAATAACGGTATGCTTAGTGTTTTTAACGTGCCTTAGGTAATCGTTTTATATTAGTATACGGAAGAGTAAGACTTAATATGCTTCAACTGCATGTTCATAATTTTTCAGTTTATATCAGTCGTATTACAAAAAATCTTTTTCACAGTTCAGTTGCAGGTCATGGTCCTGTTGCCCCTTTGACCCCCCCTCTGCCGACGCCACTGTTAATCGGCACTGGAACCATAGTTGATGAAAGCGGAGACAGTATACACTGATGTAAAAAAGGTCGGGCGAATGAATGAGGATTAATCGTCCTCCTGGGGAGGGATAGTTAGTTAAATGAGATTTTACAGCTGCGTTTCTTACCAATTGGTTTAAGCGTAACAGCTCCTTTGTTTAAGTCAGGCCAGTCACCGCCTTTTTTCAGTTGTAGCTTATGGGCTTGTTTTACCCCACTCCATTGCTTTTGCTGAGCGTAATGGCAAAAGTTTCCATTTTTAGAGTCTTCAGTATGACACGGTGAGGCGTCTAACTCCGGACCTCCCTGCTGCCAGGCGGATGTTCTAACCACTTGAACATGCACTCGGTCTGTCCCGAGGGAGGGGTCAAAGAAAAGTTTGCCTTACGGAGAGTGGGTTACTAGATGCAAAATGAAGGTAGATTTGACAGACCTTTCCACTGCCTCCTCTCCTTCCCTTTTAGTCTTTTTTCCTTTTCCCTTTTCTCCCCCCCCCCCCGTCTCCCTCCCTCTCTTTGAGCTGGGTAACTCCACCCCCCCCCCCCCATCGGTCCCATGGCTACGTAAAGCTTTTAAGATGCATCAAACTGGGTGCTCGACAAAGCGGTTTTGTAGGTTGCCGATAAAGCGATTTTGCAGTTTAAAAAACTAATAAGAACTCATGACCCCGTGAGTTAATTGCATGGAAAGTAGTCATGTGACATGTCTTTGCATATGCCTTCTACCCTGTCGGTACGTGATCTTAGTTAAAATCGTTGCACTTGTTGGCGGAATCATTAATTGAGGAGCCTTGACCTATAGTTACAATAGTTATATTCAGATTGTATAAACTAGCACAATATGCTATAATTATTTTTTACATCAGTCCTACAGCTTACTTTCTTCATTGACGTAATCTCAACTCACAAATAGAAAGAAAATATAACAGCCTCCATAATAGGGGACGATTCAACATGACCTGCAAATTATAAGTTTAATAAATGTGGAGCGTTGTCCTATTTTTTCGGTAATTCTGTATCAAAAAAAGGATAATTTTTGTGTGTATGGAAGCTGTAGTTATACATGGCGTTATAAGATCTTGTTCGTGTGTGAAGCATTCGACATAAAAATGAAAAAAAAAAACACCTCCAGATGAACAGAAGATAGTTAGACTCAACATTATCATCA
This sequence comes from Holothuria scabra, assembly GCA_037179385.1. Taxonomy (NCBI): domain Eukaryota; kingdom Metazoa; phylum Echinodermata; class Holothuroidea; order Aspidochirotida; family Holothuriidae; genus Holothuria; species Holothuria scabra. Next base: position 17,600,388 of record CM074192.1, on the reverse strand, counting down.
TCATCATGAACTCACAACTCGACACATGTTCATTAAATAATGACAGAGGCTTCGTCATCAAACCACAGCATTTCTGATCGACGTTTGGCTCGCCGCGAGGATGTTTGCCGTAATATGATTGTAAATGCTCGTCATTATACTTCAACTGCAATTTACTAGATATGGGTCTATTTCGCGATGCATCCACGAGCTTTTAGTGAAGAACATTGGACTGAAGCAAGCAGCCTATACCCCGAGGGGCTTCATTCTTTCATTCAGTGTTTGTCGACTGATACATCAGTTTGGGCGTGACTTAAAAAGCGGACACTTTATGGATGAAACAAATGGAAATTTTTCTCCTTTTAAAGAATAAAAATTACAATTTATGAAGAATAAAAAACAAGGATGTGATTTGGAGACTGAGGCAGAAAACGAAATTGATTTTTGCATGTTTTTATTCATATATATGAATTAGGCAAAACGTATCCATGGATGTGATTACATAGACGAGCGTGTAGTGTTTGCATGGATAGACAGGGGAGAGAGCCTTCTATTGTTACGATGGGTATATTTCATAACAGAAAAAATGATGTGATTCTTCAAATTGAAAAGGTCGCCACAAACAGACGGTTAGGACAACCAAATGTTCGTAAATCCTTTAAGATAATTATTGTTTTGAAACCATAACTGCAAAAGACGAATTCATTAAGCTATACCCCTTCTGGAAGATGAAACAGAGTATGTGCATACTTTTTCAAATAGGGAACAGATATACTGAGGAAAATCAGTGACAAAAATGTTTCTGTTTCAAAGATTGTTTCATTTAGGTAAATAACACTTCAGGAAAAACGCTTAGCAATAAAGTGAATGTTATTATTTAATTTAAGTTATAAGACTGATTCAAAGTAATACTTAACTATACTATACTATTTCCACAACACATGGAACTTTACCTCCAAATTCATAAAAACAAAAACTTGCATTCAAAACACCTTAATGGTAACAAAAGTGAGTTGTGGTTTCACTGTTTCAGGGGTGTTGCACAAAACTATTAATGGAGTAGGGTTTTGGGGTAAGCAAATGCTTCAATATAACCGATGACGACTAACGGGTTATTCCAGGTCATATTTTTCGATCTTTGTTTTATAAGAACGCGAGCCCACTGTTCCACCCGTTAAAAATCATTTATACAGTTTACACAGCATTAAACAAATAAAACAACTCCGTCGAAAATTTTACTAATCTATACATCTTGATCACCGCAAAAACACAAATGTGGAAAAATGAGCCTGATAACCACGTTCTATAGCCTTGTCAGACACCAAGTAGGTGTGTCCAGCCAAAATATTTAAGGAGAGTAAGGTTTACCACAAGGTGTAAAAATGAAATTGTAGGAATCCTACTGGATTGCTCATTACTTGTCAATGTATCAGTTCGGGAGAAATCCGTATTTGGGTGAAAATGAGATTTATCCGATCGGGGAAATTGCAGCATAAATATTCATGGGCACCTGGTGAGTACCTCTCCACAGTTGTCGCTTTTTTATAAATGTGGATGTATTCAAATACAAGGTAATTGTTCAACACCACAAAACGAAATCCCAAGAAACTTTTAACAACGTACTGATCAGCAAAATTGCAAGCACGAGTAACTTACACAACTTTCTGTAGAAAAATTGTATAAATCTTGTGGCTTTGTCGAATTTATCATTTAAACTTAGGATACAGAACGTGGAAAAATTGCTCGATATCTCAAACTTGCGCGGTGAACTACCAAACATGATCCGGCTTTTTGTTTCCCTAGCAACCAAGTTTCTTAATATTCCAAAATTTCTCTTTCCTTAAAAATTTTCCAGGTGTTTTGAATGATTGTCTCCGTTTAATTTACGCAGTTGGATCGAAAAGCATCAAAGGAAAAATTCGGAAATGGTGCCACCCATTGCCGTATTTTCCCGCGAAAGAGGTTATCTACCGAACTGTACATACACATACTAAAATCTCTACGACTTGTGAGGATCACTGGATTTTCAAATCATATTACAATCATGACTGTAATTGAACTCATTATCCCTTTTTCCAATTTTTCGACATGTGAATGCCAGTTTTCAAATACAGTTTCACACAAATTTCATGACACTCTTGACAAGATGTGGAGGTCTGTGCCCAATGGCCAGAAAAAGCAGGACGTGTTGGGGGGCTATGCCATTCAATTTGAGTATATATAATTTAATTCTAAATATTCGACATATGGACATTATGGCGAATAGCTGAAGGCTTTGAACACCATTTGTAAGCATACATGCAGGATTTGTACAACAATTTATCTATACTTTTTGAAGAGTAAGGCAAGGAGTTAGTTATTTCTTGGTAAAAAAAATACCCGCCCTCGTCTATCTCGTCACTTTAACCATTACTATGAACAGAAATGACGCAAACCAGAGCAATTAATTTACATTCAACCATGGCTTTACAAATATTTTCCCTGTAAAATATAATAAAGGTGCCATTGCGTTTCTAGGGAGTAATTAACTCTTCATAAAGGAAATTATTTTTGTTTCCGAAAGAGAAACGGGTCTTTTGTTTGGTTTGATGGCTAATTGCTGTTTGCACAAATGCACTGACTGGTTAGCGCTACTCCAAGAGAAATTCATTTCCTTCCATAAAAAGAGTCTATTGGCCTGTATGTAATTGTTAGTATGGAATTTTAAATAGTTAGATCTTATTGACCTTCGATCTCCATGAACAGGTCGATTGGAATTATTTGCGAGAGTTAAGTTGGCCGTACAGATCGACAGTCTCTTTCTGACCAAAGGTTCGATGCATCAAAGAAAAGTACAATAATGTAATGGATTAGAGATTCAACAATAATTTTATTCAAGATGTAAAGTTTGTGCAACTATTTTAAAGTGTACCACCCAGTCTAAAATTACAAGAACACATGTTGTTTAGGTTGCGAAATGACTCTTATTTATTCAGCTGAGCTCCCAATTTGATACCATACAAAATTTTGAAATTTATCCATTTTTATTGAAATAGTCAATATGCACGATAATTTGCGATTTTCTTCTCCTACAACACATTACTTTACTTTCATCCCTATTTAAAATTAAAAAGGATGAGATGCCTGGGTAAATCAACTTATTTTAACGTCCAATATGACGTGTAGAGAAGATTTTTAGACTAGTCACCCTAAAACAGTAACACAGAGATCACATTTCGGCACAAGATTAAGACGCTTGTCAAAGAAAAAGGAAGAAAGGGTTTTGGTATTTCATAAAATGATCAAGTTGTAATCATTATATGAGAGAGGGATACTGTGGGTGATATACCGTACACCAAGGGAAATATGGAACTAAATGAAACTAATGATATGATTGCTTAAATTGTCGAAAATGTAGATTGTTATTTGAGTAGCACACGAATCGAACCAGAAAATTGTACACTTTTTAGATTGATAAGATGATCTTTTTCAATGTGTTATACCTCAGCTCATGGATATTCCTTTTGAATGTATATGAATATGAAAAATATAAATAAAGAGTAGGACAATTTGGATATATTTTTCATATCTGAATCATTCATTTTTGAAATTTTAACTTCAGGTACTCTCTAACGATTTGTGGTATTGTAGTTGTAATAAGCGTGAGGAGGACCTTGCTAACTTCTCTATCTGTCATAGAACACAATTATTACCAAGGAGTACAAGCGTTATCTATTTCAAGGCTTATGTTCAATTATCATAATTACCCAACCGACACAAACGAGCTTTGAAACGGTTCAGCTAGGGCAAACATGAATTATGTCAAACTTATTAGTTGACTGCTAGTGACTTCATAAAATGTGTATGAACTTTATGACAGTTTCAGTCTTTGTATACACGTTGACCTATTTCAAAGTTCATTCTTCGGCAGTTGGTAAGCCTACCTAATAATTCATTATTAAACACCTATTTTGACAAGAACTACTTCAGAGTTTTTTTTTTTTATTTATTTATTTGAAAGATTCCTTATCTGCCACCTGATGTGAATATCTTAAAAGGTTATGTTTGACATCCGGTGTAAATATAAAGGACAACTGTACATAGTCATTGTTTAGCCCCGTCCACACCATGCGACTCCATGCGACGCAACTCAATGCAACGCGAATGTTCAGCCTGGTTGCAAAGTGTGAAATGCTTTGCACCTAATTGCAAGCAGACGCCCAACAGGACCGAACACGCTTGGTGGCATGAAACTGAAACGTGCAACTGACAACAATGACGAACTTCTGGAATGAAGCCCGCGAAGGCCAGTTAATCGAAACGGACACACCAAATTCTTGTCTCTTCAACGTAACAAATAAAGAGTAGGTTAGTATATTGCGCGAATCGATTCATGAATCTGCGACCTGTTGCACAATATGGACACTACGCTCTTAAAACTAGTTAGTCTGTAAGTGGTCAGTCACTCCCCACGACAAGATTGTCTTGTTGCAATACGTAGCGTGACACATGGTAGATGGGGCTTTTGTGATTCGCTGTATTATTGCCGCCAGCTTAGGGCGATTTTCGCGAAGTGTCCAAAAGTAATGGCTTATAATTAAGGAAGGAAACACAACTCCACAAATCTGCCTAATAATTTACACTTATCGATTTCATACATCTTAGGTATTGAACTTTGATTGACAGATCTGTTTGTTTCCATTGCAAAGCAGAGTGGACTAACCTCCTTAACGACCACCTGCTCCTTTAACCCTTTACCGTTGTTTGGGTCCTTTTGGACCCATGCGGAGAGCTCGGCTGTCACCCATCTTTACTGTTTCACGAGGAGCTCGAAACTGCGAGTAGCTACCCGAAAATTCGGCCACAACAACGAGAGAGACAATAGTTTAAGGTCACGGGGTCAATGGCCTACGGAAGCCGATGCGGGGCGGGCTACAAATATGCCCCGATCGGAGCACAACGGTAAAGGGTTAACACTAACGGACGATTCTTTTTTACCCATTGCTTGAGATACGGGATATTACATAGACCTTCAGCATCTCCTTGCACTGACAGATTGACGTGAAGTTTCTTTACCGAAGAGTGTCTAACTTTAATCAAATATAATATACCACTTTTAACAGACACCCGTGGCGGTAAGCAACCAGAGCATATTCCATATTGTACAATAAAAGTTGCTTTCATTTTCTCTACAGTGTATGGAGTTAATCAACTGACCCTATTTACAGATGCAAAAAATTGCTGGCGATCATAAAATACTAGGGTAGATATGGTCTTTATCTTCAACTTAAAAAGGAAGAGGACGTGGAGTATATCTCAACCCCCTTCCCCACTCACCCCCACCCAATCATATGCAGCCAAAGCTTTCCATTATATTTGTGGACATTGGTATTGTTTATTTAGATGTTAACTCTTGAAAAATAATGGGAACTTCATTGAAATGTCAAGTTAGTTTCCGATCCAATTACGTCACCGATCATAACAGACAATATTTTCTGTTATAACCAATTTCGAGTCAAACCGTTACCTATAATTATTGAAAACTGTATGCTTTCATTCACCATAACGAAAAGAAACCGTTGTTCATTTAAGAGATTCAGTGTTCCTAAAGAATTTAGTCAATTTTAACCTGCCTTTTTTTATTCCATTATAAGTCATTCCATCGACGTAAAAAAGTGCTATTGGAGGTTCACAATCTCATGATAAAAATAATTTGTTACAGATATACCATAAAACACTTCGACCTCGTGCAATGAGTGTGCTATAGATAATATTAACTATGAATTATTTTGGCAATTTGTCCAACCTTGTTATTTATTATATCAAAGACATGAATAATGACATTCATTAAAGACGACGCTCTTTCGTACTTTTTCTGTATTATAGTATCATTCTGCTTGAGTAGAGAAAATAATGAATCCCAACCACGCTGTCGCCCATCTATAAAAAATAAATCATTATATTCATTGGGCGAAAATTGGGTAATACATCTAACATGTAAAATATGGCAGTGCGGCCAATGATGCAAAGACTTCGCAATCTTATCTTGACAAAACCTATCTTGAAGGAAATGACTGCTCCCCCATCGACCTATATAAGCAGACAACTTTTAGTTTATGCTTTCAAGATTTTAATTAGTAGGCCTACACAGGAGCCTATTTCGTCTCGTTTTGTAGCCTGGTATAATAGGCAACCACATGTAGCTATCCATCTAATTGTCGATCAATGCCCTGTCGTAACACTGCACTACGTCATTGTTTTAAATAGCTAATTGTTTAACTCTTGCGAAAGCACGAGTCAATATTGTGAGAGTTAATTTTGAAGTTGTATTTTGACCCCAGTGGACTTACTTCTCTTGTTCCATTTCTTTGAAAGCTTTTAAATTATGGCGAATTTTTTATGAGGGTTACAGGCGAGGACGTATCATAACCCCGCCCACATTTTTCAAAGTACAAACGAGTGTAGTAGGCACATGTTTAATTGCATATGAAATCAAACACATTTGATTAAATTCTGGGGATAATGCCAAAGATATGTGACCTTCCAATTTCTTTATTGTCCTAATGTGTGCCTGATCCCTTAATTTGAGTTCAAGTAGCAGGGGTGAAGGTCGTGCCCTTCCCGTCCAACTTTAGAGAGATTGCTAACGCCCCTGTTACCCTGTTATATGTAGAAGGTAAATATTTCAACGTGAAAAAGGGTAAACACAGCTAACTGTAGACTCTTTTATTCTACACTCACTTCATTTAAAACTAATTTCAACAGATTACGTTTCAACATGAAAATGTTTACATCAATTGTGGCTTGTAGCTATTGGAATGTCTGTTTCACGGTTAATTTCAGTCGTTAGAAAATTAACCACTCCACATGACGATTTGTTCTGTTGACGTCAGAGTAACATAGCTATTTTGATGCCAATATTTTGTAAGGTCTTGATGGTTCTAACTTCAAATACTTTCAAACATTCTTTTTATTAGATACAGAGAATCCCTTAACTCGAAAACAGTTGACATAATTACTCTTACAAGTCATCACAACAGTTCAGGTCCGCCCCCCCCCCCTCCTGACCGTATTTTACAAAATATGTGGGGCTGTTTAAACTATTTTCTTCCCACCCCTTGCTTATGAGCATTTTACCTTGCTTTAGACGTATGTTGAAAAAAATTACCCAAGGATGGACATATCAACACATAAAAGAACTGAAGGGACAAGTGAGTTTCGGCGAGTAAATGGTTTTATAAAAGTATGCAACAGAATAGCTTCCTCAATTCGGAACTCCAACCTTACCCCCCCCCAACCCCCCTCCCCCCGCCGCCCATCCCCAATAGGTTATGCACTTGCAACTTTACGCCTACCGTTGTACTCAGAGCTGTCTCGCAATTGAACACTTATAATGCCACATTTTGTTATCAAACTTAATTAAATCTAACCATGTTAAGCTATTGAAAGTTTAGTAATCAAACGTATTCTAAAACGGAATGTTTGGGATTTTTAACAAGTGTGTAATCATCTAAACATCTCTCCGAGTGATGGCAAAAAAAGTGTTTAGAAAAGCGTTTAATTCCTAACCGTTTGAATGCATTGGGCACTTCCTATCTTATCGCTGTGCGCTCTTCTCCTTAATCATGTATTGTAGGTTTTCATGAAATTAACTTTTCTCATGAGTCTTAATTAGTAGTTGATGGTTTTTATATTGAATCAATCACGTGTTTGCATTCAATAGATACATTCAAATGTAAGTTAGGTTGAGTTAGATGGAGGTTTACGTCCCAGTTACCAACCAAATTACTTACAATTGGATTCCCTTACATAGGTCTATTTCATGTTCAAACGGTTAGAGCGTACGACTTGCAGCCAGGAGATCCCTGGACTTCGAGGCTTGGTCGGGTTATATCTAAGACTTGAAAGTAGAAACCAGTAGCAAAATTTGGATGAAATTATTTTTCCAAAGTTCCCTGAAATTCTCATCGTGGTATAGGTTGACTTTGGGCTCCCTTGTCCCATTGTGATGAAATTTACTTTGACTGCTCGAATTTCAACTACATCGTTATTACAAGCTTTAGGACAGTATGTGTGACATAAATTTTCAAAACGGCAAGTAAACTCTACCAGTCTTTTCACCTCCCATTTACAACAACAAGCCCTCTGGAAAGCTCCATAGACTAACGAAAATATTGAACCAATGTAACATATTTAAACGGTGATTGTTAAATTTTGTTAGTGCTAATTCAAGTCTATGAAGATTAGATATGTAATAACTGCAATCTCCTTTTCCACCGATTTTGACATGCGCTTTTACATATATCTGTGAGTCATTCATGAAAAGGCTACGCCGTGGTACGAGGAAGGTGTTACCGTCTATAGTGACACATTCCTGTTGTACATATGGAATGTAGGGTTTGACGAGGTTTCACAAATCCATTAAGTGAAGGGGAATAAACTTAATGCGGACCAGTGGCGGAGACAGAAAGTCAAAATTAGGGTACAACTAAGGGTAAAGTAAAAAGTTTGGAGAGCAACAATTTTCGGGAGCAAATCAAAAAAGAGTTCGAAGTGCTTCTGGATGTGGGGGTCCAGGTTCTTAGGTTTTATCGTATATGTGGATGAAAAGTTTGTCTCGGGAAAGGTATACTATTTATTATTTTCGATTAACCTAACTGTTCTAAGTTGGAGGACAATTGGGGGGAGAAGGCAAGGCCACAATCGGTGAGTGGAAATGTCCCCCCCCCCCTTGTAGCGCCGCCACTGACAGGGATCTTGTACATTCGAGTACAGAATAAACAGAATTTAAAAAGTATAATACTACGCAATAAGATAAAATCCAGGCCTGTCCATCAGCAGTCAATATACCTATAGATAGTTGGAATAACTTTTTAATCAAAGTTATTTATCAGGGATTTCATCAAGAGGGTGTCATGTACGTGAAGGATCTTTGTAACGAAGAAAGTACCACTGTTATGATCAGTTGATCAATAAATTTAGGTTTAATCGATCTAAGTTTCCTTCAATTTATCGTATTTTCACCACATCGTCCGGTTAAAAATTATTTTGCATTTTGGCAAGCGAACAGCGGTTCTTATCTTACTATTAATAATTTTTTGTTTAAATTCGGTACTTATCATCCTATGTTTTTCTTTATTCTTTGTTGAATATAGCATGTAGATAATTTCAAGTTAAACAACAGTCACCCTTTTGTAAATGAATTTTTCAGTAAAATGATTTTCTTTGCAGGAAAGAAACAACACTATATTCATTCCAAATCAAATGCTGCAGAGAGTTCTTTGCAAAAATTTAATTGGTTCAAAAGTTGCTTGATACATACCATAGAACTCTTTTACTGATATTATGTTTTATATTTTAATTCATTCAGTACTAAACCTATATAGTAAAAAATTAACATAATTAAAAAATTGGCTATTATTTATTCAGCTTCAAAGCTAAACTCGCTGTTAAAACTGGAACAATTGTTCAAAACATTAAATGTTTGTGAGAATAAATTATGTATTCCATGATGTGTATAAAAAGGTACAAAAATTATGCTTTGAATAAACAGGTAAATGAGATAAAAAGATCGAAACAGTGCATGCACTGGACGAATAGCTGCTCTAAACGACACATGCTTTGACCAGTCGTGACTAGCTTGTTTTTCCCTATTCCATTGCTTATGCTGAGCACCAAGCACTATGACAGTACATCACTTGGTTTTAAAAGAAACAGTGTTCCACAGTGACTACTTTAATCCCTTGTTAGTGATAAGTGAAAAAAAGTTTCTTTTCTTCGTCCGTAAATCAGTTTGCAAAATAATGCTACTTTGTCCCACAATACGTTTAAAGAAAAAAATTACGTCGAAATTATACCACTCTTAAAGAAGTTTAGGATTCTATTAGTGACGAAAATTGTCTTTCATAAACACTTATAATGATATGCTGCATTTTTATTGGCTGAGACGATTTGAGAGACTATTTGAGACGGGTCTTTGGACACCAGTTAGGAGAATTTTTAATTGTGAGTTAATTATAATCACCCTTTTGCCACTGTATACACTGTTATGCCCATGCTAGGTTACCATGGAAATATCCTTAGCCTTCCCCATACCAAATTGCTCAATATGCGTTTCCCTGCCTATGAGCAAAACCAAGGCTATTAGTAATCATATAGCTTTATTACCGTCGCTGTGTAGTGTTAAGCAATTATCGCCCCTGACTCTAGTGTTCTAAAATTTAGTCTATGTCATTCCAAAACATATGCCAAGACAAAAACAGACAGTCGTAGCCTCCACAAAATAAATATTAGTAAAATTACTCGCTATCACATTCTGGCTCAGAAGCCGTGTCACAGTGGCACTGTTAATTCACTCATAAATGAGATCGGTCAAATAAAACTCGACTTTGTTTTGGGTTAGGCTATACTCTCTCTGTTGCCTCTTCAAGCCTGGGACTTTTGACAACTCAAGATATGCCATACACAGGACTGACAACTCCACGTCCTTTCAACAGCAGAAGATGTTACGTTAGAAAACTGTGGTCATATGAATATTCAGAAAGTAGTCAAACACCTTCGGTGAAGTCATCACAGAGGCAACCGATTTTGGCTATAGCCTCTGTCCGCTAAAGCTCTGTCATGACGTTATCTTCGGTCTTAAATCACATTTGAGACCGGACACCATCGCAATTATCCCCTAATTAGAAACCATACAGGAAGCCGTCACAAAAGTATATTCACGCGTGGGGAGTGGTATGTTAACAAACAAACGGATACAGAGGTATAATAAATCCTTTGGACTCTTATAATTTGCCACAGTTGCTTTGAGGCAATTAATTGTTTAGCATACATCAATATGTGCCATATACACTGACGGATGAATTAACATTTTGAACATACCTGTTTGTTCTCTCTATTCAACAGCATCCCATTATCTATTCTCCTTTGCAAGGGTTTTTAAATGTTTTACCAATTGAAACTTTCATTTTAAAGGGAGCCGAGTCACATGAACCACCGACTAAACTGAACTTTCAGATCGTGACTAGATTCAACAAACTATTTGAAACATTTCAGTTATGTAAAACAGGAGAAAACACGTGACTTTTCACGAATACAACTTAAACATAATTTTCACGAAAACCAGAGGTACCGTAGTGCATCATGAAAGTACGACGATAGTTAGTTTGTCATGCTTGATAACATAGTATCTTCGAATAATAATAGCCTATAAGCCTCAATTGTTTGTTGCGCCTGACCTGTCAATTTAATGTCAGTGTTCGAAAATTATCATAACGTAACTGTCTGCAACTTCTCGCTGTCCTATGACATCTTCTTAACAATTTTGTCTAAGAAATCGAGAATCTTATAAAATTTCCAGATTCGGCTAAACTACAAAGGCCCTATTTATTGGCAAATAACTAAAGAAAAAATAACAGAACTTTTTTATATCTATTTGCTGATGATTTCAAGCTTAGACACATCGGTCATGTGGCCTATAATTCCGTGTAATTCTTATGTGAGTGATTTCATAGCTCTAATACATATTTATCGAGTGTAAACCTACAGTCTAGAAGTGAAATCACGTTATTATTATGAAGTTCCTTAATTCAGTCTATCGACGAAATGTGAGCAACCATGGAAGAAAGCATTTTAGCGATATTTCTTTCGAACTTTCGGTAACTTGTTAAGTTTTGTTTAAATAGCAAAGTAAAACAATCAACAAATGAATCTTGTTTGTGTTGCAGTTATCAGATTGGTTAAACATATTGACCAAGATGCTGTGGTATCACTTTTCAGATTCAAAAGATGCTCAGTAAAAGCGTTTATATGGAAGCAATTTTAGCCTCATATCTCTGGAGTAAATAACTCAACCTTCCACTTAAAGGCCCAATTCTCTCACTACAAACAGCGGCGTTACATTTTCACCTTAATAGATCTGTTACGTCATCAAGACCTTAAAAATTGAGGTAGATCATTCACGCACAAGTTGGTTCCCATATGACAATCCTTTCATATACCAAATTCCGTCTCATTGCTATGTGCAACTAACAGTAAAACAATTGAGAATTGTTTATTTCTTGAAATTTTGCTTCAAATTTTACCATATGGAGCACAATTATGTATTGCATAAATTACATTACAAATCATTTATGCACATTCAATTAAGCACGCCACTGTGAACTGGCGGGAAGGGCACGCCGTGTTTAAAGCCTGTGATTTTTTCCACAGAGATTAACATGATAATTTGATTGCCTCAGTAAATAATGTTAATATAAGCTTTCAATTTGTAAACGATGTAATGTAACTAAGTATACGGGGGAATATTTACATTTTTAAGTACTAGCCAGGTCTACTGAATGCATATTTTCCATTTTTTCATTGTATACCTTCTAATGTAAGCCTTTACAAATTTCTCTCAACTCTCTTTACTTGTCACACTGTTACTAATAATTTTGGAGAACAAAAGGGTGACGTTTACTAAATTAAGCCTAATACTGCAACAATTGGTTAAACAAACCCTAAATTGCGATTTTGTGTCGGGAACAAATGAAGTTTTAGCAAATGGCCTTTTTTCTTCCTTTTTTTAAGAAGAAACTAGGCGGAACTTGAACCAGTTTTACTAGGGCTTCTATAACCATAAGGAAAAACGAGTTTCAAAAAGCCAGGTTTTGTTACCTCGGCAGTCCTATAGAGTTTCGATTATTGAAAATATACATTAATGAGTCTAAAGCGGATACAACTCAAAGAAACCCGATGGCGTATGGAAACTCCACTTTTAATCAAACTTTCAACCTATCAGTTGCCCCATAGAACAGTTTATTTGTAAAATTAGCTTATCCCAGAAATTATGGTCGTCAGTGCCCCTTGATTTAAGTATCACGGATTTTTATTTATTTGCAGTTAATAGAAACAAACGATACTAGCGTAAAATATCATGTACGCTACAACGTCAAACGTCAGCTTGCCTACAAAATCAGTGTGGAAACTTACCAGGAGCAACAGTTTGTCAGATATGAAGAAAAGATACGAAGAAACGTCAGATGGTATACCAATTCCACTAAAACAAGTAGGCCTATTTGTCTAAGGAAATTCAAATTCGCTTGAAGAAATAGAACAGGACGCAAAAAAGATGCACTTCAGTTACGGTTTGCTTGAATAATTACTTAGATCCAATCGTCTTAATAGGTTCGCTTTGTTTGTATCATGTTCTATTACAGCAACTGCATTGATCCGTACACAAGTCAAAAGTATATTTCCCAGTAGCCTCGTAAGATTCGTTGTATATGTTTCCCGCCTGTTAAGTTGATACTATTTTGCTGCGTTGGGAGACCTTTGTTTATTTATGTTTAAACCAAGTCCTTTCTATTTCTTCATCTGCCGAAACTCAAATCATCGATGCTTAACTGACTTGAACAGTTTTAAGATGTTAGCTGGTTTCTTCCTCACAAAGCTATGGATCTCATTTGTGGACAATATCGTCTGACGCACACATACACAGTGTCTCACCATGCGTATGTAAACGAAGATTAGGCTACCACCAAACACGCATGCCTTTGAATTTAATTTCAAACTCTCGTTTGATATGCAAGCAGTTTCATGCATGTAGAGGTTGACTAACAGTTGTTGTATTTGCATTGGAAAGCAATCACTGTACTTTCTTCTTGTGTGTAAGCAATCGATGATAATTTTTTAGGTATTATTTAATCACGGCTTTATCATAAACAGAGGTTGGTAGAATCCAAAAATATTAGGTAAACAAAAGGAGCGGGTCATTAAAAATGTAGCAGAACAATGTCCTTCCTGCGACTTTTCAGTTAAAAGTACAACGTAAGGGGAATCATAAAGTAATAAAATCATCAGCATTGCAGAAACTAAGTAAATATTGAACTGTTCACATAATATTCCAAAATGAATCTATTTACAGGGGTTATTATTATGACTTGTGAAGTGATGATGCATTTAGGCGAAATTCGTTCTTTCATTACTAACTGGTGACTCGTTCCAAAGGTCGATAGCTCACCACTGAAGTTATCCCTACGCTAATAGTTGGTATTTGTCAGGAGACTTAAAAACAATACACTACAATATGAGCTATCTTTCTGGGATAGGGGTAAAACGTTTAAACTGAGAACATTCTTGAATTCATTTGGTGAGAAATGCTTAATGACTAACTAATGAGAACGATATTGAGAACTTGGCGGAGGTTGGCGAAGTACATGACTCTCAATTCGTTCAGAGTGTCCACCTGCCAGAGCAATGGTAAACAGAATTTTTATGAGTGGGTGTGATAATTGCATTTTTTTTTCTTAGGAATCCTCAAGAAACAAGGAAAGACTAAGGTAAAATATTGGGGACTGAGAACCAGCAAGACTTGCCTATGAAAAGGCAGTGCCTCTATAGACTGGCGCGGAGAGGAAAGGGAAGTTTTGGGCTAACAAACCCTCAAGATGGGCGAAGACGGCACTGTTCAAAGCTGCATCATGTCCAGCCTGAAAACATGGATCTCATGTCTAAAAATAATTTTAGAGTAAGTGATGATACTATCAAATGAATGGAAAGGTAAGCATTGGTCAAGGACTTTCGTGCTAATTTTAAGTAACTATTTCATGGTTCTCCTAAAAAGCTAGAATCCTGACTCAGTTTGAAGACATATCAATGTAGGGGAATTCTCGAATTCTCGGCTTATTATTTGCAATTTTCTGGCTTTTGAGACCACGAAAGTACAGAAATAAGCATTTTCATGAGATTATCGCGCAGTGTCAGAAATAGCCATTTATCATGAGAATGGTCACTTGAAGGAAAGCAAAACGAAAACTGTTTATTCAAACTCTTAAACTTTTATCACTAGAATCAGTTTTATTTTTTAACTTGAATGTTCTCTTTAAATGATTTTGAAAATGTGGAAGCAATTTTGGTATTTTTTTAAACTCTTTTTATTGTCTATGTTGACAATTATCTCGAAAACAAAAGGGCTATTTGTGCTACAATTATTGTTGCGCCCTTTGCAACATCTTTTATTAGCCTGGAGGGTGAATATAATGTCAGTCTGTGTATTTTGCAAGCTTATAATCACGTTTGGTGTGGAAGCAGTGGCGTAGCTAGGATTTTTTCGTGGGAGGGGGGCTATGAGGGACTGGACACTTTTCAAGGGAGGGGGCTGGAGTTTACTATCTAAGAGTGGCGCTATTATCAACAGGCGCGGAGCGTACAAAGAAAGTTTTGGATTTTAACACCTCCCAGATGGCTGGAAATGGCATTTGCCAGGTTTAATTATCCTTATTCTGGTGAGAAAACTTTGTGATTTTTCTAAGATTCAAACATACGTTTGAGGAATTGATTAGCCGAATCCATTACTCCACTGGACTGTGTATCCTATGGTGCAAATCCGGAATTCTGCTGTATGTTGCAAGCAGCTGTTCCAGGGTACGCTTGAGCTTGGTATTTCCGTAGGCGTAGGGGAGCATTTCAGTTTGGGGGTAAAAGATTTTTGCACGTAAAATGTAATTCTGCACGTAAGACAGTCAAAACGGAGCGCCACCACTAGTTGACGCCGAGCGCCGAGAAAATTTGAAAATTCGCACCTCTTAGACAGTCGAAAATGACATTTCGCGGGCTTATAAAGGGGATCCAAGCAGTCGCTATTTATGGTTTCAATTGCAGATAAACGTTCACTACAAATTAAAATTCAGTCAGAAAGACTAAGCGGAGCGCCAATTTTGGTTGGCGTGCAGAAAGTTTTGAAATATCCGACCCCTCAGAAAGTTTGAAATGACATTTCCCAGGGTTACAAGGGATCTAAACAGTCGATATTTTCGGTTTCCTTTTGCAAAAAATGTTCACTTGAAACTTAAATTTTGCCATGAGTCAAACTAAGAGGAGCACCACCATAAGTTGGGGCGAAACATACAAGAAACTTTGAATTCCCCATTTCCTATGCTTATAGGGGGCCTAAGCAGTCGCTATTTCGAGGTTCCGTTTGCAAAAAATGTCCACTTGCAACTAAAATTCTGCTATGAAGACCATATACGGGGAGCGCCACCACCGTGAGTTGGCGCGGAGCGAGCAGAAAATTTTGAAAAATCGGACCTCTGAGACAGTCGAAAATAACTTTTCCCTGGCTTATAAGGGGATCTTAGCAGTCGCTATTTAATCAAAAAGTTATCAGATAAATTGTATTACTACCAATCGATGAAATAGCCGAACATATTTTCTGGGTAAAACAACAAAACGGAATTGAAAACATGCTACTGAGTTTTTTCTCTATTGGGACTCTTGGCTAAATTCAATATAAATTGATAAAATTGTGTGACAGCCCGAACTTCCCACTATATATGATTTTACTTTTGAAAAAATGTTACATTACAAGGTGTGTTTAAATGAATTTCAAGCAGGCTTATGGGAAGACAATCTCAAACTGCGTCATTAAAGTATCAAAAAACCCGAATATTTGACCATTTCGGGCAGTTTTGCAGAACTACAGTATGAAGTGGGGATGATGTAAAACTTTTTTCACATTCTACCCAAATGTGTAGATCTTTGTTATTTTCCCTGACAATGTTACTTCAAAAATAGCGTTTTCTGTTTTCGGCAAAGATTTTAGGCTACTAAAATAATCGCCCATTTCGGGTATTGTGTTACACAAGATTTACAAACAGGCTCAAAAATGATTGTCTCTTCTAAGCCACAGGCTTGCAAATGCGTCCCGATTTTTTTATCTGTTTGATTTTCCAAAACTATGTTACCCTTACTATGATACTTATCCATTTTCTAGCAAATGCTTGAAAGGATTTGGATATTCGACAATTTCGGGCATTGTGTTGTGATAATCTGTGAAGTGCAAGGTTTTATGGGCTTCCAGCAGGTGTAGCGAATTTTGGAAATATCGACTTGGTTTTTCATGAAAATTTTATTGCGACTTTATGGCGTTTTTTCCATTTTTTAGGGCAATTTAAAATTTCGGCCACACTAAGGAATTTTTCGAAAACGCATCACATTTTTCAAATTAAAGGGATGTCCGAATTTTTCCAAATTGTTGCCCGAATTTTTCAAATTGCTGCCAAAATTTTTCACAAATTCCTGCCCGAATTTAGAATGTGCGGAAATTTGGGACAGTCTTTCCCCCTGCCCCCGTCTCGTGCGCCGTCTCGTGCTGGGTATGTCCACTCCACCCAAGAGCTATAAGTGGGGTCCTGTGAAGTAATAGTGGTAAGGCTGCGACCCTTGAGACTGCATTTACCCAACATGGGTTTGTTTGTTGCACTGGCCTATGGCTGGCAGCAATGGCCGTGCAAAGTGCAAATTCCTTCCAACCACATTTGACTAAAATAACTCAAATATTCTGCCCACCACACCAAGTATGATTTTGGAACAAATTTGTGCATCGGCAGGAATTGAAAAACAAAATCCCTGCAGGAGATAAAAACAGGTCAGATGCTAGGAGCACACTTTAATCCACACCAAGGTAGCCGATTTCATCTACTTCAATATGCTAGAAAATTATCTATCCAAAACCCGACCAGTAAAAAAATCAAGAGATTCCGAAAATATGAAGCTTGTCACAGTCTTATTCCGACATTCAGAGTGGATCTATCGCAAGTGTACCTATGTTATATTAGACGGGTAGCCCGGATTAAGTATTATCATCGGCCAGCATGAATATAATATTTTTTGCCCAGTGGGGGCTGCTGGGGGATGGGAGATTCAGTGAGGGCTGCAGCTTAGCATGTCCTTGAAACCCTTGCTTCTAAACTAACTGACAACAAAGCACATTTTTGGAGATTACATGGTCCAGTGAGCAATTACTTTTGTTTGCGGGTTTCTATTTTTAAAAAAGTGATGACATCGGTCAAGTCATGACGTCCACTTTTCAGGGGCAGAAATCTCTAATGCGAACTTCTGTTTGTTCTTTGATTTTATTTTGGAAAGGCAGGTTTTATTTCAATTGATAACCTGGGTTAAGTTGACTTTATCTGCAACCGAATGCAACTGATTTAACTGATTAAAATATCAGACTTGCAGCCGGAGGTTTGAAGTTCGACCCCTGGTGGGTCACACCGAAACATTTTAAAACGAAACTTAATGGCACTGATCACATACCTACATGGTGCTTAGCATAAGCATCAAAGGAGAAAAAAAAAGATGCGTATAGGTGTGAATTTTTTAACAAGGTTGATTGGTTGTTGTCATTGTATTGTTTTGATTGTATTCTTTGTTAGGGTAAGGGATTAGGATAGGGATTAGGATAGGGATTAGTAATAGTAATCAGGCCTTGAAGTGCAGTTGTTTTTCGACGCTAAGCAATCACGAATATGGGAGAAGCCGTTGGCTTATGAATTACAGTAGGCTACAACTTCACGTTGGGTGGCAACCATTTCAACAATTTGGATCAAATTTTTTCTTTTGTTTTTGAAAGGGCAGTTCAGATGGGAAAACCGTAGATTGCTCTTGGATGAACCCCCACCTTACTCGGTTAAGCTCCATTGCTTCAAATGCTACCACCATATCACCGGTTAGGGCCATCGTTAGCCAGTTAGGAAATTTCGGGGTAAGATGCGCACTGTTAAGCAAGGTACTTCTTGATTGGTTGTTGCCATTGTATTGTATCGATTGTAGTCCTTGTTCGGGTTAGGAATTAGGCTAGGGATTAGGGTTATCGTTAGCCAGTTGGGAATTTTCTTGTTAAGCAGTGCGCATCGCCCGAACGAGATCAGTAAGCCGCAACCTTAAGAAAGACCATGGCTTTATTCCAATTGGTTAGAGCCGTAAAACCTCATCTAACTAACTAACAAATTGATTTATCCTCAGGTACACTCCATCTGTCAATCTCTCCATATAGGCAGCGGTCCGTACACGAAAAAGTGCTTTCGTTTTTATCTTTCGTGACGCACATCTGAGGGTCGGCATAAAAATTACCCACGAAGGTCAATTTTAACCTTTTGAACATAATATCAATTACCACAAGCGAACGAGTTGGCCTACGAAGAGACATTTGAGGGTAAATTGCTGGTTTTTTGTGGCCAACATTCATTGTATATATTAGTTCCACGAATTTTCTGACACGTACAAAGTCGGGCGACAAAGCCTCTACAATGCCGTGCATAGTGCACAGTGCAGTGGTCAGTGAAATTGATAGGGATAATCTTTTATGTCAATTAATTGACGGGAGGGGGAAAAACAGGGGAGTAGGACGACTTTCTCCTCATCTGAGGAAAGGTTGAATAAATCAGGAACAGGAACGAGAAAGGATAGCGAAGGGATAGCGAATAAGGAAAATGAAATAGGACAAAACAAGAATAAGAATTTGGAATAGAAATTAAGAGGAAGAAAACAAACACACATGACATGAAAAAACAAGAAACAGAGAGTAGAGATGCGTTCAGTAAGGATACCAATAGATAATTCACATGATATTGTTCAGTCAAGTCTGGTTTGCAGTTGAGTTATGAGAGAGTAAATAACCAACGGCATGGTCAAGTGGTTAAAGCATCCGACTTCAGGCGCGGATAAACGGGTGGGGACTTACGGCCCTAACCCTCCCTTTTTCGCCACATCAACAATAAAACATATGGAAAATTAGCAGTGCAGTTCCCTCTCACCCCTTTTATCTCTTAGGTCAACCCCCCTTTTTTGAATGTGCGGATACGCGCCTGGACTAGCTTGCAGTTGGGAGGTCGGGAGTTCGAATGTTGGCCTGGTCATACTGAAGACTGTAAAAACACCTTTGTGCTTGATGCTCAGTATAAAGCAATTGAGTAGGAAAAACAAGCCAGATAGTCACAAGAGGAAAAGCTAGTCGATCCGTGGCGGCTCGACATAAACCAATTGGTTAGAAACTGGCCATATGGGCCGTCACGTAAAACTCCGTCCATCTAACTAACTTGAGAGGATAGGCCTAAATGGACAGGCCTTACGGCAAAGCAGAACTTTATTCCCATTGAGATCTTTAGTCCAAATCAACCAAAAGGTTTCAAAGGTGGCAAATGGGAAAGGGTTTTCAAAAGGATTTGGTTTAATTAAAAGGGTAATTTTATAATTCCCTTTGAGTTTTGACCAATTTCATCATCTACCAAAGGGACTGTCCTATTGCAAAGGGTATTTACAAAAGGTATCACTTGAAACCCTTTGGGTTCAAAGGGTTCCAAATGGAATTTTCAGCTGGGCTGCCAAAAAACCCTGACTATACCTAAAGCTGTAAAGTATAATCTCTTCTAGTGAGCATGCCTGCATGATTTTGAACCAGCGTCGAAACTCCATGAAGCCTTGGACGTTCACTCCAAGTATAAATTCAAACTATATGATCTATCATCAAAGAACCAATCTCAAATTTCCTGGGAGAAACTTAGCATCACGTATCGCCAGCATTTCTGCCAGGAAAAAGGGGAACCGATCGTGGGGTAAAGTTTACAAAATGTGAAAATACCGACCGGGGTGAGAGCTGTATGAATGAATTATCTTATGTCAGGTGGAGAGGGGCCCAAGATTCCTAGAGATATAATCACAACAACCAGTGGTTCGAACCTGCCACTCATTCATATGCTTGGTATTTTTCATGTATTTCATAGGGGAACATTCCATTTGGAACCCTTTGAGCACAATTGTTTTGAAATGGTAGGCCTACCGTCCGAAGAGTAAAACGAAAAAACTTTTTTTTGCATATGGAAGCGGGGGGCTGGGGGGTGAAACCCCCAGTGAAAATGAGGGGGAGCCTGCTTCCGCGCTTTCACTTCCCGTGTCAGAAACCCCTTCTTTAATTTTCCAAATCTCAAAAAACAGCGAAACATTATGGAACATAAAATGCACTAGTTCTCACTAATAGATCAGTTTGGTAAACTTTTCTGAGCTCTGGACGTAGTCAAAATCGGATATTTAACATTTGTGTGACACCACATCATTAAGAGACACCGGTGGCTATGTGCTATATTTTTGTGACCTGTCTTTCATAAAATTCCAATTTTCCTACAATTAAAGTCCTTGATTTTGAAATATTTTGTCTAAAAGGACAACAAATTTGGGAAACTTTTGAAACGTCATCGGGGTCTGCGGGGTCGCGATTTTTCAAAATTTTGTATACGCTCCGCGCCAATTAGTCTTTCGAGAAAGACTTCATATTCCAGGCAGGGAAGCATTGGCCTACCGAAGTCAAATGTTCTCATACACACCACATGCGGGACATCGAATCCAGAGTAGCGCTGGCAGTGACCTTCCGTATATCTTTGCCGCACCCGCACCAAGTTCAAACGAGTTTCAAGGAATGATTTGTATCTGAATATTGACGGAATCGAATTCAGTCATAATTACATACCAAATGATCTTGAACCAAGGAAGTCAGTCCAACTTTAGTAAAGTTATGCTCAACTGAAACTAAGATTAAAAATGCGGAAATAGAATGTAATTTTTTCAAGTTAATTGATATATTTAAAAAAACATATCAGGTACCGTCATTTCAAAAAATACACAAAGGCCTACGAGAAGAGGCGGATCCTGTTTCAGTGCCGCGAATTCGAACTGAATATTTTTCAAGTCCTATTTTGCCCGGCCGCATGTAAACACGGTCCGCTGCAGGCCGAACTGACTAGCTACTACAGGCTACCCCTTGCCCTAAAATACATGTAAATGCCAGTGCCCTGAAATAAGCACTTCCCCTGCTCTGGGAGGAGTGCAGTCCCCCTATCCCCACCTGAAAGGTCGACGCCTAATAGCATGAAAGATGCCAAGGTCTGCTTGCGATTTTCTATTGAAACACCAGCCCTGTCTAAAGCTATTGGCCATGTCATAACACCAAGTCTCCAGGGGCAGGAATTTCTGATGAGATTTTCTGCCAGAAAGGTCAAAATTTTAATACATGGCTACTTCGTCGAGTGTCGCAACAAGCATTTCATCGGGAAAGGGCTGATCGTTTTTACAAAATGTGGTCAGTGTACCGTATTCAGTTTGGCACTAGTGCTGAGCTCACTGAGGCTCATATTGGGACCAGAAAATTTAGTACACAAATTCCGATAATTTTCAGAAGGGAAACCGTTCCCAGCCGCTAATAACAGTTCGACCACAAAATTTTAAGTAAGTTTGTAGCGGTTTAGGATTTTTAGATAGCATGCAAGTTACTGCTAAGCCGAATTAAAGCTACAACTATTCCCTAACAACTTGAGAACCAACACACCCCAGATTGATGCCAGTGCCTAAGTATAGGAACCTATTACACGAAATACAGCTTGGTGACATTCTCGTCCGTTTTCGTATTGTTAACCTTCTAGATTTCGTCGTTCCTCGATACAAAAATGATACTAGATGGGTTGAAGGGTATTATTCTTTTTTCAGAGATCGGAGTGACGCAGATAACGCAATTTGGATCGGTATCCAGCTCGAGTTACTCATTCGCAGTTAACGTTACGCGCGAAACCGACGTAGCAGGGACATGTACAGCTCCTCGTTCGCAAAAAAAGTATCCCTTTTCTTTCCACATCTTTTTACCATTTTTAATCCCACGTACCAAAAATAGCATTAAAATCAGTGGCGTAGCCACGGGGGGGGCCTGGGGGGCCTAGGCCCCCCAGATTTTCTCCAGGCCCCCCCCCCCCACAGATTTTTTGCGTCCTGATAGAGTAATTGAAAAAAATAAAAATAAAAAATGTGCAAAAATTAAAAAAAAAAAAAATCATGGATGAATGTGTGTAAAACACATTTTGTCCGCACGTATGAAATCAAACAATAACTTTAAAATGCCTACTTTCATTAAATTAGATAGGCCTACCGTTTGTGATCTGCACTGTCGTTTATTGCATTTTACTTCGAAGATGAAACGAAAGTCTCGACGACAAACTTTAATGTGACTTTGTTAGGTTAAGACCCTTTCTGCCTTTCGGATAGCTGATTGATTTACTGAAAATAAGGCAATCGTACACTGGAGACCACTCTTACACGAAGTTCCTATACTTTATTATACACAAAATATGCCGTAAGCAGATAAGGGTAAGGTACTGCCTTCGGATAATTCTTCCCTTCCATCCTTAACAAGTAGGCCTATGTCGTGCCTCACTCCTTCCCATGACAAGTGCCACTGTAGGACGATTTTTTCGACAAGTCCTCTTTTAAGTAGTTGGCACTGGCGTCCGGGGGATTTGCAAAATGTCCACAAGGTCCGGATTTCATGTGTTTCCCACATGATCCATACTTCTGCTTTGAGGTTCAATTATTTTGAGGGATGTATTCGTAGTATTTTAATTTTGACTTCGTAATGTACCGATGAACAAATACTGCACCATTTTGCACATTGTTTCTTTGGTAGTATGTATGTCTTTTGTAAAATCTCTACAAAAACTAAAAATATTTTTATATTTTTCATGCTCCCCAAAAAGGGAAAATCCGAAAACTCAGGCCTATAATCAGTTCAAAGTTTTGCCAAACATAGCACCATTTTGCATCTAGGAAATCTAACGCAAAGAAAGTTTCTCAGAGGGGGACACAACTACTTTTGGTTTTCCTGTTAAAGGGTGAGGTGCTTCCTTAGGTAAGCTGAAATCCATTCAAATATTGCCGCATTTGCGGCTGGGTACATCCAGTTTAAAACATGTGGGAAGTGCCGTTTCCGGCCATCTGGAGGGGTTTTAAAGCCCAAAATTTTTTTGTACGCTCCGCGCCAACTGATAGTGGCGCTCCGCTTAGATTCAAATATTGCCGCATTTGCGATCTACGTGCTTCTGAAGTTCACAATTTTTCCCAAGGGAAAGGGAGATACCGGCTCCCTTTAGTCTCATCCCCCAGGCCACAGATCAGAAGTGCCCAGTTTGGGGGTCCCTAAAAAGTGTATGTATTGCCATTTTTCATAGATTGATTTTTAATTCTCATTATTGAGACATCGCAGACATGAGATTCGTATTTCAAGGCTGGGTACATCCAGCTTAAAACACATGGGAAGTGCCGTTTCCGGCCATCTGGAGAGGTTTAAAGCCCAAAATTTTCTTGTACGCTCCGCGCCAACCGATGGTGGCGCTCTGCTGAGATAGTCTTGCCGTGCCTGACCCTCGGAGGTACCAGCCCCCCCCCCCCACTTGTTACCTAGGCCCCCCAAAAATCCCATCCTGGCTACGCCACTGATTAAAATTTGTTGAATTTTTCATAAATTTAACAAAGGGCACATTTCAGATAATTTAAGTGCCTTTAGAACATGATTTGAGGCTGCAGCTGTAGTTTTAGTACTGTTCGAGGGAAAGTTTACTTGAAACGTGAAAGTTGTGTGTCTATAACACCTTCGCCAGATTTTGAATTTAAAGGGATATTTTTACTTATTTTTTCTTGATCCATAGGCCAAACGGATCGCTTGTGGTAATTGCATGGGTTATTATTTCATCTTTTCCCATCGATTCGTATTTTTTTCAATCAGACCCTCCGAAGTGCGTCACGAAGTAACACGAAAAAGCAGGACAGATTTTGGTCTAATAATTCACTGGCGATTACTGCTTTGAGAAAAAATCAATCTCTGTCCGATTGTTGGGAAACCTTGCTATAGTTGGCGACATTTTCAAATATTTTCTTTGCTGCATTGGGATCCTACACCGGCAAATTCAATGGAGACAAACTTACAAAACAACCTGGAAATTTTCATCGATTATAGGTCAATCAAATTCTGGAATATTTAACATCTTTAGGCTAACGGAACAAAAAGCCGCGTCTTGTGTGGTAGTTTAGGACGCAAATTTTTAAATACAGACCAATTTTGCTATGTGTTGTCCTATAACAGTATAAGCTTAATTTATAAAATCGACCCAACTGCAAGTTTTGTGAATTGTTTTCCACACGTTTTTGGAACGTGCCAGAACATAAGTACGTTAACACGTTGTTAAAAGCTCCCTATGGTGACTTCAGAGTGAAGGTCAACAACAGTCGTCCCAAACATTGACGTAGCCAGGATGGAATTTTTAGGGGGCCTGGTACCTTCTAGGGTCAGGCGCGGGAAGACTATCTAAGCGGAGCGCCATCATCAGTTGGCGAGGAGTGTGCAAGAAAATTTGGGGCTTTACAAACCCTAGAGGTAGCCAGAAACGGCACTTCCCATCTGTTTTAAGCTGGATGTACCCAGCCTTGAAATGCAAATCTCATGTCTGCCACTTCTCAAATAATGAGGTTAAACTTCAGGAGGACATAGATCGCAAATGCGGCAATACTTGAATGGATTTCAGCTTTAGTAGGAGAACCAAAAGTAGTTGTGTCTACTACTGAGAAACTTTCTTTGCATTATATTTCCAAGATGCAAAATGATGCCATGTTTGGCAAATCTTTGAACTGGTTATAGGCCTACGTAATAGGATTTTCCTTTTGGAAGAGCATGAAAATTTTCAAAATACAAAGTTTAAGTCTTTGTAGAGATTTTACAAGTGACATATAT
The DNA here is from genome assembly GCA_037179385.1 of Holothuria scabra. Classification (NCBI taxonomy): domain Eukaryota; kingdom Metazoa; phylum Echinodermata; class Holothuroidea; order Aspidochirotida; family Holothuriidae; genus Holothuria; species Holothuria scabra. Next base: position 17,575,070 of record CM074192.1, on the reverse strand, counting down.
ACTGCCAAAGAAAACAATGTTTTCAGTGGTGTCTATATGAAAATGGTGCAGTATTTCAGTCATCGGTACATTACGTAGACAAAATTAAAAAACTATGAGTAAATCTCGCAAAATATTTAAACCGCAAAGCAGAAGTTTTGATCACGTGGGAAACACGTGATATCCAGACCTTGTGGACATTTTACAAATCCGCCCGGGTGCCAATGTCAACTAGTAAAAAATTTCTACGTGGCACTTGTTATAGGCAAGGGTGAGGCACAACATAGGCCTACTTGTTAGGAATTGAAGGGAAGGATTATTCGAAGGCAGTAACTTACCCTTACGGCATATTTTGTGTATGATAAAGTATAGCAATGATTGTGTAAGAATGGTCTCCGGTGTATGAATGCATTGTTTTCGGTAAATTAACCAGTCATCCGAAAAGCAGAAAGGGTCTTAAACTAACAAAGTCACATTCGAGTTTTTCGTCGAGACGTTCGTTTCATCTTTGAAGTTAAATGCAATAAAAAGCGACAGTGCAGATTATATACGGTATCTAATTTAGTGAAAGTAATCATTTTGAAGTTGCTACTTGATTCCATATACGTGAGCACAAAATGTGTTTGACACACATTCATGCATGTTTTCTTAATTGTTGCACATATTATTTATTTACTGTTTTTGAAGGAAATACTTCAGAGTTTATTTTCGTTCAAACATTTTATTTTTTCTCAATTACTTTATCAGGAGGCAAAAATCTGGGGAAGCCTGAAGAAAATCTAAGGGGGCTAGGTCCCCCAGCTCTCCCCCCTCCCGTGGCTACGCCAATGGCCCAAAACCTACCGTATCGTAAAGCAACAGCTAAAATCTCACAATTTCCTTCTTATTTCTCTTCAATGTATCTTATCGTATTCTAGGATGCCAAATATAGGCAAGCCAATGGAAATGAGGCAGGAGAAATCCCTAGAAAATCCAAAATACATCTGCCCTAATTTGTGTTTGTACCCCTGGCTCCTGATCCCTTCCCCTATCCCTCCTTCAGCCTTTCTCGGGCCCTAATGTGTTTGTATCTCTGGCCACATGACCCTCCTCCATCCCTCTTTCAGCCTATCACGGCATTGCTATAGGCCTACATTTTAATGCATTCCCACAAGGTATAAAAGATGTTTCTCGAAAAAGACAGACCTCAAAATCATTAACCATTTTGAAGTAGAAAAATAGAGTGTGCCGTTTCATGATTGGCTATTGAGAGTCATGCGACAATATTTTTTCTCCTCAAATGTCAAGGTGAAACTTAACAGTAGCAACAGCTTGTTTCACATTAAATGTGCAATATCAAAGTTCTAAAATATTATAACAATAAAAATAAGAGGAAAACTGGGAGACTTAGTTGCTGCTTCAAAACAAGTTCGGGATGATTACTCTTGCCCCTTTTCATCTTACTGTCTTACATCGAGAAGTGAAGCCTCTGGGAAAAGTAAGACTCGAAAACACAAGTTTAGGCTCGAAACTGTAGACCTCGAGGGCTGTGTTTAAGAGGTCTGCATCTTCAGGGTGTATGCATACAATCTGGCTTTGAAGATCTGAAGTGCCTGGTCTGATTTCGAGGTATGTATTTTCGAAACTATCGCTGTGCACATTTTACACTCAACGCTCGAGACGTCGGTAAAGTTAATGGGAGAATGCAGTCATCCCTACTTAGAATAGTCTGTTGTGTTTTATGATTGGTTCTTGAGAGTCATGTGACACTATGAATTGTAAAATTTAGGAGAGAGACTCTTTGGTTTACCTTCAATATGCCATGCTCCAGTCCGGTCGGAGGAAATATCATGCCAGATACTTGAAACCGAAATAAAAAGAGATCTTGAAATATGGCTTCTGTTTCAACCTTGTTTCAAAGTAAGTTCCCCGGTACTGATTTCACGCTGTAAGCACGATATTTCATAATCATGAAGAAAATTTGCAGGTGCCATCTGTACAACGACAGTTCAACGTTAGTTCATTACTTCAAGGAGGTCAACTCTTAACCATCTAAAAATACCCTCATAAATGACAATATATTTCACGTTGTCAAATTGTTTCTTGTCTTACCCAACAGTAAACGGTGAAAGCGGTAGAAATATCTTCAGTTTTGTTGTTAATGCGATCGTTGTTGAATTAATAATGATGGTATTAAGAAACGTTTTGTTTAAGGAGACCATATCACAATAAGCAGCACTGGAATACACTTAATTGAAAAAATTGGTTTCTCGGAAGCCTTCTCCTTGTTTCCATGACAATGGGATACGAAGCGATGCAAAGCAAACCAAAGATAGTTAAACACTGACTGCTGCCTTAAGGTAGATGTCAGTTTTAAATCTTTAAAGTAACGGAGCATACCAACTGGTAGTAAATTTTTGATCAATTAAAGAAATAGTCTAGTTCCGAGTTGCTCCAAGTTCTTAAGTTAGTACTTAAATGTATATTTTTTCAGTTGTAATCCTTTATAAACCCTTTCCAGAATTCCTATTACAAAGGTTTGGAGGGTGTTTGTCTTTTTTATTTTTTTGCCAAAGTAATATACCACTGACCCAAACATAGCGTACCGAATCCCTTTTCCCCAACCACTTTGTTATTGCCATTGGGAAAGGGTCTGTTATATATGAAGTTGAGTCAACTTTTCTTTCCCCTTTTCTTTTGCAACAAAAGAAAGAAAGAAAGAAAGAAAGAAAGAAAGAAAGAAAGAAAGAAAGAAAGAAAGAAAGAAAGAAAGAAAGAAAGAAAGAAAGAAAGAAAGAAAGAAAGAAAGAAAGAAAGAAAGAAAGAAAGAAAGAAAGAAAGAAAGAAAGAAAGAAAGAAAGAAAGAAAGAAAGAAAGAAAGAAAGAAAGAAAGAAAGAAAGAAAGAAAGAAAGAAAGAAAGAAAGAAAGAAAGAAAGAAAGAAAGAAAGAAAGAAAGAAAGAAAGAAAGAAAGAAAGAAAGAAAGAAAGAAAGAAAGAAAGAAAGAAAGAAAGAAAGAAAGAAAGAAAGAAAGAAAGAAAGAAAGAAAGAAAGAAAGAAAGAAAGAAAGAAAGAAAGAAAGAAAGAAAGAAAGAAAGAAAGAAAGAAAGAAAGAAAGAAAGAAAGAAAGAAAGAAAGAAAGAAAGAAAGAAAGAAAGAAAGAAAGAAAGAAAGAAAGAAAGAAAGAAAGAAAGAAAGAAAGAAAGAAAGAAAGAAAGAAAGAAGAAAGAAAGAAAGAAAGAAAGAAAGAAAGAAAGAAAGAAAGAAAGAAGAAAGAAAGAAAGAAGAAAGAAAGAAAGAAAGAAAGAAAGAAAGAAAGAAAGAAAGAAAGAAAGAAAGAAAGAAAGAAAGAAAGAAAGAAAGAAAGAAAGAAAGAAAGAAAGAAAGAAAGAAAGAAAGAAAGAAAGAAAGAAACTTTAAGTTGAAGTCAGACAAGTTTGTAGATTCTCAAGTCAAAGACTTTGTTTTGCATACTAGACTATTGCTTTAGCAGAATAATCAGGAAAATGCAGCATGAAAGTATTTGTTTCAGATCGGTTTCTCCAGTATAGATGAAGAAAAAATATGCCAATTTAGGTTGATGATGAACTCTTCACCGATATCAACACGGACGAAAATAAATTATGTATTAAAACGGAAACAACCACGGCGAAAGTTAATTTTTCCGTAAATCCGTTTTTGTTCAAAATTCATATAATCGTGAATGCATGTTTTTACATATAGCAACGTAAAAAATGCACCAGAAACCGTCAGTAAATATATTCTTTATTTTGGTGGTAGTCGGACTGATTCCGAGGGGAAATATTGCGTTAAAACTTAATTTAAGGTGAAGACTTAAAACTTAAAGTATAAGGTAAAGACAAGAAGACAAAATAATTATAGAAACTGATGACGGCTTTTTACGGTGGCATAACCAGACCTGATTCTCCGGGGGCAGTAGTCTAAAGGTTTCCCAATTTTGTACTAGCTGAGCTGTTGAGTTGAAGTACACTCTGTCAGTTTGTGAGTTTGTGGGTGTCTTAGGGCCTCAATGGAAGTGTTGTGTTGTGGACCGCTCCCCTCCCCAAACATCATCGTCTGAATATAATTTTGATTACTTTTCACATCCTAAATTCGTGCAAATTTTGTGGAATATGGTCAACACTTACATGACTTGGTGTCTTCAGGCAAGACAAAAAATTTACACAAACTCTAGTTTAACAATTCATATGTCAACATTAAAATATATCTGATATAAAACGTCAAAATAAACATTTTTTAAACGTTAAAGGAAAAGATACACGCTTGATGTTCTTACACGGGATTGGCCTCCTTGCACGGACGGTCTTTAAATGTGCTCTGTGTTGTCCTATACTTAAGTTCCATTCGTCACATGGTCATTTTACTGAATGTGTCGATGACTGATGGATCAAACTCAACACTGGGCAAAATGTCGCGTTCTTTACTGAGGACAGCAAGAGAAGAAAGTCTTTCCTCCCATAAAGTGGACCTCAGATATTTCTTTTTGTTAATTTAGGCGACTAAATGAACGTTCACTCGTGGCTGAGGACACTGCAATATTGCCTAATATTCTATATATGGTCGTCAATACTGGAAACGCATTGTTTATATCCTATTTTGAATCAACTGTAACATTTGAGAAGCAGACGTGGGACGGTTTTCATTAATTTCTGGGGTGCCCATTAATAGAATGTTCAAAATTGATAAAATCGAGCCTCTGCGAAGTCTAGATCAGTATCATCTTCGTACATTGATGCAAGGTCATTAATTGCCTCGGAGTCACTAAAATGTTGCAAAGACATAAGACATTTGAAGGGAATCACAGACGTTTGAAAATCTTCGAAACGTGAATGTAATTCACCAATAAGAATACCGTTAATTCTGTAAGACACAGTTAGTTTAAATCTTGCAACTTGGTCAGTAATTCGCTTATCACCGGCCTGCTCACCATACATGGTAATCGGACGGTCGCGGGGGTGATGAGGAAGTTATATAGTCGATGTCGAATTACTTAGTTAGTTAGATTTCGAGAGCAGGGATTGAAAGAAAGGTGTCCCCGTTGGAAAGAATCATGTCGTAAACAAGCGGGACCCGGTGAAAATTGTCACTTTGGGCTCTCTACGTGGCCGTGTAGCGTGTAGCGTATACTGTCGGTGTACTCTATGTGAACGCAGCCTAACGACTAAAAGAACCAACAAATCATCAATCTTCAATGTGAGATATAACGACATAAAGCACCAAGACTGCATCGTCATTGATCTGTACATGTTTAACTTAACCATATGCACAAATACAGAATTTATATGTTACCTTAATCCAAGTATTTTCCTAATGTGGCTCCTCTCATACAACTGGAGTCAGGCAGTGCCACAGCTTTTTAGTATTCAGAATTTGATGAGGACTGATTCAAGTGAGTCTGTGCAATACACAGAAAAATGAGTCCCAGAACTCTGTGTAGTTGAAGTCAAGTTTTCCGTTGGGCCAAATATAAACATGGACTACTCGCAGTCTCACAGAATAGCCCTACCCTTATTGTACTTGAGGAACTTAGGTGTTGAAAGCATGTCTTCAGAGAGACGTGCTTGATGTGGGGCAACTTCAGTGAATGGCACCAGCGGAGGGCATGGGTTCTTCCACCCAGTCAGAATCTTACCCCCGACTGCCCTCTCCCACTCAGCTCCCAAAGTACAATGGTGTTTTCTAGACGGCAAAAAGATGCATACATAATCCTAAAAAGAGGTTGATCCATTCTTAAGTTTTCAAAGTAAAGCGATGCAAGCTATAATGTATTTTACTTTCCTGTCATTAAAACGTTCACTGGCAGAGTATGCTTCTGCAGTGGTTATCTCTACGCTACCCACTGGTCAACTACCAAACTAGTGCTACACTCTGTTCAGTTATCACGCATATGTTTATGATTTAGTTGCTTGCATACGCTACTCCTGCCTTCAGAACCGGACCTGTTAAGGAAAGAAAACAACACAAACGCAGTCACTGATTATTGCTAACATTTTTACTACATAAAAGTCCACTTCGAGGACATTTGCAGGCATCAGGTACTCTGTTTCATGTATATTGATGTCGACAGGAGGACTGCCTGATACATTACGATATTTGCAATCATGGTATTGGATGATGGATTATGAAACAAAATATACCTTTCCTGAGGCTTGATATTTGCCCCATGAATATGCTAAAACCTGGAGCTTCTGGAGATTTCGTCCTCCGGACCCCCCACCGGCGGTTTGCTCCTATTCCCCACCAGGCACCTTAAAGGGCAAGAGCGACGCCTCACACTTATTATGAAGGAACTGTCAAATCTTACAATGTTCTTCTTGTTTTTCTTCGAAGTATCTTTTACAATGTTTTAGCACTTCAATATTGCATATTTAAGGAACACCAAGCAGTGCCTCCTAGAAAAGTTTACAATTGAGGAGAAAAATACTGTCACATGACCCTGAAGAGCCAGTCGTGAAACAGGGCAGTGTACTACACTACTTCAAGTTGGCTGACTGCTCTTTCCCTTTAAGGCAGGCCTCTGGACCCCACCCTCACAACTCGCGCTTTGCGCTCGATTTCGCGCTCCGTGCGAATTTTTGCCCCCCCCCCCCCTCAACAGTTTCTCATACTCTCCAATCGCGACGAATTTTGAAATTCTGGTTTCGCCACTGGACAACTCTATCAATTTTAATGTCTGGCATATTTTGTTCATCCTGTTTCTCATTTAGCCAAATTAATGGTCATTACTGGGTTGCCAGATTGAGTTGAAAGTCCATAATAGCCAGAAGTGGACAGCATTGACCGACGACTGAGAATTTAAGGACCCAGGATCACCAACTAACAGAAGAAAGTTTGATCCTTATAAATGGAGTGTATGGACTTTTTGGATATATATACTTTTTCCTCAATGATTAGACTTTTTCTAAAGCAATCGAAGGTTCTAGAAGAAAAAATGAGTTTATAAAAGATAAGGTTAGGTTGACTAAAATTTATTGATATAAGTATAACAATGAACAACAAAATCTTTCTTTAAAATGATTAAGTTGATAAAGTTATCAATAAATCGTACAATGTAACACTTCACTTTTTATTTCAAAACATTATTCATTCAACTTAAAAAATAAAAACGACAAATGTTTGGCAGGGCTCCAAGCTAGACTGAAACGATTTTCCGGGCCGCAAGGGTCATAAACTGAGACCTTAGGGTGTCGAAACAGAGACCTAGACCGGGAAAAGGGCATCGAGACCGGTCTCAAACCTAGACACTTCAACACTGCAAAATATGGCACGTAAAGTTGCCACATTGTCTTAAATGAAATACATTTTGTACTTTAACTAATTGTTTACAAATTCCATTTAAAATCATGTTTTTAAGTAACAAAGTCAGGATTAATATCCGAAAACAAATTATAACACACTATATTTGTCAGTCAATATTTTTCCCAGTAAGAATACCGAATAAGTTGTTTGTTACCTTATTACAGAAACCACCATCGGCTTTCGTCACCTTAAACCTTTCGCACCACGAAACAAACACAGTAGTCATTTGTTGTTTGCCAGTTACGTCTTCCCCTAAGAAGTTTAATCCATAGTTGCAATAAAAGGAGTGTTTTTAGTCCATTCCATTTAAAAAAAACCTCATGACCATTGTCAATATGAGCTTCATGATCTGTGATCAAAGACAGTATTTCACCCCAAATCAAAACATGGAAACTAATATTTATCACATTGTCTTGAATTTTACAGTCTGTATTTCAACTCATTGCCTACAAACTCAGTTTAAAAAAAATGTCATATATTCAAGAAACACTGTCGGAACAATCATCCAAACATTTTACAACGCATTATACTTGTCAGTCAATATTTTCCCGAGTAGGAACACTAAATGGGTGGTCTGATGCCTTATTAAAGAAACCACAGTCGAATTACGTCACCTTCACGTCGCAGCAACTAATCAAACACAATAGTCATTTGTTGTTCGCCGATTACCTCTACCCTTAAGAAGCCATTGTTACAATGAAAAATGTGTTTAAAAGTCAGAAAGCTGTGAATATTCATTCCAGACCGGCTTTCCTTTCAAAACAAGAGAGTTGCATTCCACTTAAAACAAAGATAGGCGAATTTAGTAGCCAGGACTCCTGTTTTTATTGATACCTTTCCTGTAAAATGCAATCTACTTGAAATATAGAGTTACTTTAATCAAAATATTACAAAACATTAAAAAAAACTATTAACAATTGAATCGAAAAACAGCTTTGTGGAAGGGGATGGGGTGAGTACTTTATTATGTAGGCCATTTGTAAGTAGTGAGTGAGTAGGTGATAGGATTTGGAAATTTACTGCTGGAAATGATTAACGACCCAAAGTCTAACGATACAGAACAAAAAAAAAACAAAAACGCAGAGATAACGACAATGACTAGACGAATAGAGAAGAATGGCAGATTCTTCAGCAAGCACCCCGATTGTTGTAAAGGTCCTTGCAAAAAGCCAAATGTATTTCGGAAATTTCAAATTTTCTTCACAACATGCTTCGGATTTTTTAACACTTGTTAAAAAGAGAGCCCAAATCCTCGGTGCTCTACGCGTACCTCAAATTTTGCTGGTCACGTCCCCCAGCGAACGACTCATTATGGCATATAAGTAAAGAAACGTGTTTTGTTGCCCTTTTCCCTCAAAATTGGGACAATTAACATTCCGGTAATTTCAGGACAGTGAGCTCTGAATGAGTTATAGAGAGTTTTTGCGTAATGTCACATTTGATGAGCCACGCCCACTGCGGGCAAAAGGCAACAGTTTTCTCGCCCTTTTGGCTTAGATCATGTTTCATCCAGTCTAACATGCTGCCATACATGACAGACCAATAATTAAAAAGTCTGGGGACCATGAGGTTGGGCTATTCCGATTGTGAGAAGTAATTTGTAGCTTCTCGGCCTTTTGTCTTAGATCATGTGTAGTATGTTCTTTTCATCCAGTCTAGAATGCAGCCATATATGACAGACCAAAAATGTAAATGGTCTGGGCCGTGAGGTTGGTCACGTATTGTCCTTCAGTGGACGTAATAGCTTCTTCGGGAAGCAGTGAAAGTTTTGGTTTCATCGAACGGCCCTTTGCCAGAGGGTCGGGAGGACTTAAGAAAAAGTCAACAGCTTTTTAGTGCAGCAGTTACACGTGGGTCGTTGGTCAGCCCTTCTCAGCTACTACCTATACACTAGCTAGCGTACTACAAGGTTTTTAACGTCCAAGTGGCAGTAATTGAAAGCACTTTAATAGGTTTATGCGTGTATACCACAATGATACTGCAGATCTGTCGTCTACATTTTAGCTCAAGTCACACTACAGCGATATCGGATTGGATTGGGATCCGATTTTTGTAAATTTCACCTAAAAGTTCATGCACCTTTGGTTGGAAAGAAACAAATATTTTCAATCTTGTGTAATGTATGATTTGTAAGAGAGGCCTCATGAAACTAATTGTCAGCTTATTATTTTATGACGTTACTTTGAAAAACGGCTTTAATCGGACTATCTAATACAAGCTGTCTGCGGATGTGACGTCACGAAATAATTAGTTAAATTTTGATTTTCGTAGTCTTGCGATACAAATCGTGTAACTCCACACGTTGGCAATTTTTTTTACCAAAGATGGAGGAGATTTAGAGCAAAACTCACCAAAATCGGATCGGAATCCGATCCGGTTACGCTGTAGTGTAATGGGGGTTTTACTTTTGTGAGTTCCTATGAAAAGCTCTTGCATCCATTGGGTAGGCATATTTTCTGTTAGTAGACATCATGCGGGTAAGTCATTAACAGCCAATAACGAATAGATTGGAGAATGTGTCCTTCTACAACTTTGGAAACTTATTTCGTATTTTCTCGACCTTTTGCCTATTATCGAGCATAGAATCCACGGACATATATACATGGACAGAGCATGTAACGTGTACGTCCTATCCGTAGATGGTCGCCACCGACTGGGACAAAAAGGCGAACCAAGATGGCCGCCGTGAACCGTGACCTATAAATTGTTTGATTTGACGACGACTCTGTGATATTTTACGCAAAAGTTAAACTTGGATGGGAAACTATCATATTCCAACAATGTGTCAAGTGATTTTGACTTTACCTTGCCATATTTCAAAAATATTTCAACTTTCTTGCAAAATACGATTATATACTTGAGCAAGTCCAAACTTTCACACAAAACCATAACAGACAACCATTTTGGTGCGCTTTTTCTTACACGTACAGTAGCGACAATGTACCGTGCAGTATGCTCTGTCCATGTATAGGTATGCTCTGTCCTTGTATAGGAAGTCCGTGATAGAATCTGGTCTATTCATCTTTTCTAGAACATTTGCCCAGTAGTCGCACATGATGTCAACGTCTGAATTGTGGGGAGGTTTGTTAGTGCTTGCAGGGAGCTGAGGAAGATTTGGGGGAAGTTGGTTTCCGCGATCGGCTTTATATGCGTAGCAGGCTGTACGGCATATTCCTTGTTAAGTCACGGTGGTTTTGGAAGCTGAGTACAACTCGTTTAGCACCAAGCCAGCTCTTACGACATGGCAGTTAACTTTGCTTTGAGAATTTAGTGGGCCGGTTTTAAATTTTACCGGACGGTGTAATGTTACTTTCCCCTAACATTTGTGTGTTGTGTTGTAGTAAAATCAAACCCTTACACAACACAATGACCACTAGGGCAAATGAAGTAATTTTTTCCAATACTCTGAAGCGACGAGCGTACCACGCTTCTCAGCTTCCAAAACCACCGATACATTTGACCCTGTCTAGTTAGGCTTATATACCCATTAAAATACCAATCGAAAAGAAGACATGTCTGTAATGGGTATTTGCCTACAGTTAACCATTTATGCCAGAAGGCCCTCCCTCAGTGAACCAGACGGTGGACATCTGACTCTAGTGATGTTCCAATACCAAATTTAAAGGCATATTTTCATCATCCCAAACAGTTCCAATTCTCCCAACCTACTTACTTCTAGCCCCTTCCACATTTATCTAAAACTCATCTTTATCCAGACACAATCCTAGTTTATTGCTTCATGGCTTGTCCCAGTGGCCATACAAGTCCATAATGTGTAATCAAGACACTCTCAGTGCCCATGCTGTGTAATTTAGCTATGATGCATTGTTTGAATGTGATGCCAATCAAAGAGCTGTACCCATTGAGAGTTTTGATATATGTATACTGAAACTGTAGTTTGGGGTGACGAATGACTGCCTTTAAACATGTCAAATTCCAGTTCAAGTCAGCCCGGTTGAAACGTGTCATATAAACAACACTCGATTAAAATACGATTGGATTATTCTTAAAGTTCAGCTGGAAATAGGATACCTGCAGAACCTAGTACTCACAGCAACAAGGGGAAGGTTTCTTAGGGTAAGGTCTCTCAATAATTACAGTGCGTACATCATAAAACAAATATTTTGCCTTCTGCAATAAATTTCCTTCATAGTGCAAAAGATATAAAGACACATACCTGTTGTATTTACGTCTACCCACAGGTGCGTAACAATTTTGCAATTAGTTGCGTCACACTTTGAAACGGATGTGTAGGATATTATCACTGACATAACACCGGTTCAATTTGGTATACATGAACGTTTTTGCGGGGGTCGAGCTTAAAGTAGAAATGAATATGCCAATATTAACGGAAGAAACAATGATTTTTTCCCTATGAATATAAATACGTGAATGATTTGCAGTAACTTACTTACATCTTTGCAAATATATCGTATAAAAATGTACACACGGGTCCCCAGATATTAAAGGCCCAGTCGTCTCACCCCAGCAAACAGTACCAATTCTCCTAACCTTCTTACTGAAGCCCCTCCCACAACTGTCTGAAATTCATCCTCATCCAGACCCAATCTCAGTTTATTGCTTCAGGGTGAGTAAAGAAGAACTCAATTTATGTAATCAAAATACTCTCAGTGTCCGTTCATGCTGTGTAATATAAGTTTTGGCACTCTGCATTGTTTGAATGAGCTGGCAATCAAAGAGCTGAGCCAATTGAGAATATCGGTACCCGGGTACCAAACATGTAGTTTGGGGTGAGAAGTTTGGCCCTTTAAAGCAACTTTCAACGACAGACCTTCACCTCCACCCATTTGAGAACAAGATTCATTATTAGATGGACTCTGTTGCGTAAAATACAAAACCTCCGGCAACAGACCAAAAAGGTGTGGGCGTCCTTTTATGTGTATCATCGACTCCATAAAAATCACACACATGCAACAGCGAAATGTGTGGCAATGTATTCAGTAAGCAGACCACTAAAATTCTGTATTCGTACCCTAAAAATATTGACTGAAAAATATAATTCTTTAAAAAATCGGAAACTGCGTTTATGTAACTTTGAATGTGATCACTGTCCAGGGAGTTGTTACTTAGATAATGACAACTCCCTGGCATCTCACGGGTCTACATTTAAAAAAATTGTAAAATAACACCATCGTTGGAAGTAATCATTTTCTGCTAATGAAAACGGAAAGGGGAAAGGTAGGCCTATGCATTGTTGTTCCTTAGTTTACCTCATATTGAACTCTGGACAATTTTATGATTGCTTTACGTTTTCTTTATGTCGTTTTTCAGGTTTTATGGATGATACCTCCACTTTCCCTTTTAGTCTTAAATTTTTAAACCTCTTTTCATTCCCCTTTTCCCTAACCCTCTATCTCCTGTCCCTTCCACACTCAAGGCTGTCTTTGATTGCACTTGTCAACAGAATAATGAATATTTTCCAATCTGAGATTACACTGATTCCATACCTCAAGGAGGAAGCATTTGACAGGAAAGATATCAAAAGAAACAGAAGCCTCCTCTAGTAGCCGTGCTCCTTTTTTAAATATACCAAATTCGTCTATCTTTGTTTTAAGTGGAAAACAACTCTTGTTTTGAAGGGAAAGCCAGTCTTGAATGAATATTCAAAGATTATTGACTTCAGACTCTAAATCCTTATATTTTTATTTGAAACACGTCTCATTTATGTTTCGAGAATTGTATAAGACATGGGTGTTAGGTTAGATTTGGAATGTCGCAAGAATATTTCATATTATATACTTCATGTAGGACTGGGTTCTTCAAAATACTTTATGCGAACAATTGTTTATTTGTTTATTGTTTATTTTTATTTTTTTCAACTGTACTACATGCAAACGTACATTCATTATCATTATTATTATGATACAATACGAAATAATATTTACAAGAAACGTGAGTATGAAGACAGTAGAAAAGGAACCAGATGAAGCTTGCAAGCTTTTCTAGTCTGGCCCTAATAACTGAGATGTTCTTAATTGCTTACACAACTAGAATATATAAATACGAATATGACTCCTATAACATTTACATGATTGTATACAAAGAATTGCTGCTAGTTTGATGCTTACTTATAGCTAGATTTTTAATTATTTATTTATTTGATTATTTATTTATTTTTTTTTTTTTTGCCAGATAAAATTAATTATCCACATACAATAACAAGAAGGATTTCTTTAAGTACTTCTTGAATAGATTAAGGTTAGGGGCATTTCTTATGCTAATGTCAAGAGAGTTCCAGAGAGATACCCCGCTACTTCTCACGTGAGAGTGCGCAAACATTGTCCTAGTATATGGCTGGAGAAGATTATCTCTTCTTCTTGTTGGATAGTTGTGATGACAACTATTAAGGTTGAAAAAGGAATGGAAATCAGGAGGGAGTTGACCGCTGTTGTGCCTATACAAAAGAACGCCTAACTGGTAATTGTAGTGGTCCTTTAGAGTTAGAATATTATAATGGTGAAAAAGTGGAAGAGAATGAGTGTATGGTGAAGCTTTTGATATAGTTCGTACAGCCCTCTTTTGAAGAATAAAAAGCTTGTCTGTATATGTTGGCAAGGCATTACCCCATAATAAAATACTATAAGTAAGGTGTGGTAAAATTAATGCATTATAGATAGTTAACAAGGAACAACTAGGAATATAATGTTTTAGTCTATTCATAACACCGACGATTTTAGAAACGGATTTAGTAACGTTATGAATGTGATCCTGCCATGTAAGTTTATTATCAATTGTAACCCCTAAGAACTTAGTAGAATTTTTCACTGCTTATGATGGTGTTCTTAAAATTTATAGTAAAACGTGCAGTGTCACCTTTCATATTATTAAAAACCAATAATTTAGTTTTACTTATATTTAAAGATAACTTGTTTGACGCTAACCATTCAGAAACATTTTTTAACTCTGAAGAAACAACTTGGAGGGCTCGACTGACATCAGGATTATGATAATAAACAGTTGTGTCATCGGCAAATAATATAAACTTCAGTAATTTTGACGACTTATACATATCATTGATATATAATATAAAAAGAAGAGGTCCCAGTATTGAACCTTGCGGAACGCCGATATTAATATTATTAAGATTAGAGTCCTTCCCTTTAAAACGGACAAATTGTTTACGATTAGAAAGATAACTTTTAAACCAATCAAATGCCACACCCCGTATTCCATATCTGTACAGTTTGTTCAATAAAATTTCATGATTTATAGTATCAAAAGCTTTAGATAAATCGATAAATAAGGCCACGGTGCTGACTCTATTATCTAGGTTACACACTATATCATCAACAAACTTTAAAGCAGCCATATATGTGGAGTGATCCTTCCGAAATCCATACTGCCCGGAATATAATAGGTTATTCTTATTTATAAAAGCTGATAATCTATTGTATGTAAGTCTTTCAAAAATTTTAGAAATAGCAGGCAGAACTGAAACAGGGCGGTAATTAGATACAGTTTCAGCTCCACCAGATTTATAAATTGGAATGACCTTTTGCAATTTTAAGTTCATTCGGGAAAACACCTTCAGAAAAAGATAAATTCAAAATATGAGTAAGAGGATCAATAATATGGCCATGTATCTGTTTTAAAATATCATTGGTAAGGCCATCATACCCTGGGGATTTCCACTTTGAAGTTTCAATATAGTACTAACTACTTCCTCATGACTCACTGGGTGTAAAATAAAGGTATCTAAAACACTTATATCATTGAGATAACAATTGTAGTTATAGTACGTTACATCTATTTTAGAAGCTAGATTTTCGCCTACAGATGTGAAGAAATTATTAAAATCATTAGCAAAATTTTGCATGTTATTCGGATCATCATTTGTATGTAAATTCTCAATTCCAGTCGCATTAGTGTTCCCACCCCCCTCTGTTCAGTATCCCATTAATACCAGACCAAATCTTCTTACTGTTATTTTTATTTTTACTAAAGTACTCATAGTAATACGATTTCTTGGCATTTCGAATTACCGCAGTTAATCTGTTCTTAAAGTTGCGATAATGCAGTAAATTCTGTTCTGTGGGGCTTCGCTTATACGCACAATACAATACATTTTTCTTGCGAATGGACTTTAAAATACCAGAGGTAATCCAAGGTGATTTCTGTAAATTTTTCTTACACTTAATTTGACGCATAGGACAGTTTCTTTGGAAAATATCACAAAGTTTATTATTAAATTTAGTAAAAGCAGACTGAGCGTTATTGTCACACAAAATATCATGCCAATCAGTAGAATCTAATTCCAGTTTCATATTCAATATTTTAGAAGTACTAGTATCACGCTTAAAAATAGCAGGCCTAGTGAAATTCCTTCTACACGGACTTAAATGTTCACAAATAATAGCAATGGGATAATGGTCAGATAAATCAGTTCTAATGATGGTAGATCTAGTTGCGAAATTAATATTTGTAAATATGTTATCAATAAGTGTTTCCGATACTTCTGTCACCCTAGTGGGTTTATCAATTACAGGATAGAATGAGAATGATAATAGTGTATTTTTAAGTAAGTCCGCGTTTTGTCCAGACAGTAGATTAACATTGAAATCCCCTGCAATAAAACAAACACTGCGATCATTATTTAAGGTATTTAAAATACTATTAAATTCAAGAAGAAATTCATCAACATCTTCCCTTGGAGGTCGGTAAATAACTCCAGTAATAATTGTTTTACAAACCGCCGTTTTAATTTTCACAAATAATGATTCAAAATGATTCGAATTAGTTATATTATCCATAACGACAAACTCCATATCTGTTCGAACATAAAGAGCTACCCCTCCCCCACGTCTATGTGATCGTCCTTTACACACTAGTGTAAAATTTGGGATGTTGTACAGAGCAGTATAGTCATTTTCATACAACCATGTCTCAGTGATTGCAATTATAGAAAAGGGGTAGTTGTTAATATTGCTTATAAAATTTATAATCGAATCAAAATTTTTGGGTAAAGACCTGGCGTTTATGTGTAGTATAGAAAAATCCACATTACTATTGCTACTAGCAAACACATTGAAATTTGTCCGATGTCGGAAAAGAAGGTGTAATTGTAACATGTACCGTTCAAAGTTAGTTACTTTAAAATTGGATCATTTATAAAAGTTTCCAAAGGGTGAAGAACTGGGGTGATTTAATGCGTAAATAAACATCGGTACTCTTAAAAACTTCAGAGCCA
Organism: Holothuria scabra; assembly: GCA_037179385.1. Classification (NCBI taxonomy): domain Eukaryota; kingdom Metazoa; phylum Echinodermata; class Holothuroidea; order Aspidochirotida; family Holothuriidae; genus Holothuria; species Holothuria scabra. The sequence continues at coordinate 17,558,585 of CM074192.1, read as the reverse complement.
TGCGCCCCAAAAAGATCGCCTAGGTCTGTAGGTTGAGGGCTCTCATCCACAATTAACATCCAAATATATTTTGCTTGTTTTCTCTGTGGTGATGGTTAGTTAGATCATGCAGGGAGGTGTGATTAGTCTAGTGACACCTCCCTGGATCATGGAGGTATATATTACCTCTATGGTTAGATGAGTTTTCGCGTCTCAATTTCTATAGTTTTAATAGACAGTTGTGAAACATCGTTGTACAATGATGCATACTGGAATGGAAAGTTTACCACAAAAGAGACTACAGTTATAAGATCAGAGATTTGGTATCCATAGCACAATTTCGGGTAAAAACATGATTCTTCCTTCAGTCTGACATCAAACTTAAATGAGAAAGAATTTTTGTTTTTGAAGAAAATATTCTTTCGGAAGATAAAATTGCAATTTTAACGAAAGAGTTTCGTGACATTAATGTGATACGGCGAAAATAGTCACTGACGTCGTTGGTGACCATCCTGACATTTTTGAGGGATTTATCTGCTTCATAAACCTAATCCCAATCGTTTCATTAAATCGTTCATCGGGAATTCGCACTCCCTGTATCTTCCGTCCCTACTGATTCCGCTACATCGATGTCGGATTTTATCAGAGGAGACGCTGTTGTAGCGGAAGTGGGGACCATATCGTCCCAGTATATTCAGGGAGTCGCTCTAGCAACTCCCTGGTATATTTAAAAGATTTACTCTGTATCCACATCAAATCAAACGGACGGAGCAAATGTAGATTATAAGTGAGAGACCAAAAAAAATAAGAAATAAATAAATAAAAAAAATGAATAAAACCCAAATGCAAGTTATTAAGAATTGTTACCGAACAACTTCGCTGCCAGTTTGTTCCCATTGAAACGGAGTAAAGTGTACGTGTAATATTGTTTCTAATTCACTTTTATTTTTTTAAGTTCTGTCATTGTTGGCATCTTTTACTTGGAAGCACAGCGTACGAGGCGGGAGTACGGGAGGAAATTGACATAGGCGGCGGGGGCAAAGGGCAGACTGCCTCCACCAAAACGAAACCAGCAAAATCTTAAATTCGGACAGAAATCTGGGAAAATTTGGGCAAGGATTTTGAAAAAATTCGGGCCAACACCTTTAATTATTTTAAGAAGGATTCCTAAGCGTATGTCCGAAATCTTAACAAGGTATACCCTCAGAAAGTGAAAAAACGTCATAGTCGGTTTAAAATTTTGACGAAAAATAAACCAGATTCCAAAAATTCGCTACACATTCGGGAAGGGCAAAAAAACATTTTTCGTGAGTTGTACTTCACAGTTTTTTCACAACAGAATGCCTAAAATGGTACATATCCAAATTTTTTGAAGCATCTACCCGAAAATAGAAGAGTATCATAGTCAGGGTAATAAATTTACCAAAAATCAAAGCTATAAAAGAATCGCGGCCCATTTGAAAGCCTGGCGCTTAAAGGAAACCATCATTATTAGGCCTGTTTTTAAATCTTGTTAAACATAATACCTGAAACGGCCTATTAATTTAATACTTTCAAATCTTTGGCGGAAAACAGAAAAAGCTATATTCAAAGTAAACTTCTCTTGGCAAATAAAATAAAAACAAAGATTTGCAACACATTCGATTAGCTTGTGAAAAGGGTTTTCCTCGGCCCCCTTCATAATGTAGTCTTGTAAAAACTTTGCTCAAAATGGTAAAATAATAGGGGAAAGGTTGAAAATGTGACGTTTTCAATTGCCAAATTAATTTAAGGACAGACGGGGGTCGTTCAGGTGCCCAATAGTTGACCACATATCTTGCCTTTATATAGCCAAATTCGGAAATCTGTTATGAAAGTCGGGTAAAGTTTTTTTTTTTTTTCAATACTTTACTGCTACAGTGTTGGAATGTCTTCCCATAGGTCTGAAATTTTATTTAAACCCGCCTCGTATCGTGCCCTATTTTGCAAAATGTTCTATTAATAACAGAAGTAAATTTATTAATTTTCGGGATTTCGTTCAGCCACATACACAATCAATTCAGCATACACAGTGGCGTAGCAACGGGGGGCCTGGGGGGACTAGCCCCCCCCCCACATTTTCTTCACCCCCCCCCCCCCCCAGATTTTTTGCGTTCAGATAAAGTAATTGAAAAAAATAATATGTTTGAACGGAAATAAAATTTGAAGTATTTCCTTCAAAACAGTAAATAAACACAATGTGTAAAAATTAAAAAAAAAAAAAAAAACATGGATGAATGTGTGTAAAACACATTTTGTGCGCACGTATGAAATCAAGTTATAACTTCAAAATGCCTACTTTCACTAATTTAGATACCGTTTGTGAACTGCACTGTCGTTTATTGCATTTCACTTCGAAGATGAAACGAAAGTCTCGACGACAAACTTTAACTGTTTAATGTGACTTTGTCAGGTTAAGACCCTTTCTGCCTTTCGGATGGCTGATTGGTTTACTGAAAATAAGGTAATCGTACACTGGAGACAACTCTTACACAACCATTCCTATACTTTATCATATACAAAATATGCCGTAAGCAGGTTAGGGCAATGTACTGCCTTCGGATAATTCTTCCCTTCCATCCTTAACAAGTAGGCCTATGTCGTGCCTCGCTCCTGCCCATGACAAGTGCCACTGTAGGATGATTTTTTTCGACGAGTCCTTTTTTTTACTAGTTGGCACTGGCGTCCGGGGGATTTTTAAAATGTCCACAAGGTCCAGATTTCATATGTTTCCCACATGATCCATACTTCTGCTTTGAGGTTCAATTATTTTGAGAGATTTATTCGTAGTATTTTAAATTTGACTACGTAATGTACCGATGAACAAATACTGCGGCATTTTGCACATTTTTTCTTTGGTAGTATGTATGTCTCTTGTATATTTTGATATTTTTCATGCTCCCCAAAACAGCAAAAAGGGAAAATCCCAAAAGTTAGGCCTATAATCAGTTCAAAGTTTTGCTAAACATAGCACCATTTTGCATCTAGGAAATCTAACGCAAAGAAAGTTTCTCAGAGGGTGACACAACTACTTTTGGTTTTCCTGTTAAAGGATAAGGTACTGCCTTAGGTAAGCTGAAATCCATTCAAATATTGCCGCATTTGCGGCTGGGTACATCCAGTTTAAAACACGTGGGGAGTGCCGTTTCCGGCCATCTGGAGGGGTTTTAAAGCCTAAAATTTTCTTGTACGCCCCGCGCCAACTGATAGTATAGCGCTCAGCTTAGATAGTCTTGCCGTGCCTGACCCACGGAGGTACAAGCCCCCCTCCCCCCATTTGTTACCTGAAAAATCCTTGGGTGGAAATTTTGAAAGGATATATTTTCATAACGCGTCAAACATTAACAGATAGTCATTAAATACAGAACTGATTTAAAGATCATGGGGAGAAGCTCAAAAGCTCAAAATTGAAAATCAATTAACATTACAAGCGAGTTCGGTAATTCGTTTCGGTGGCTATGCCCACGCTCACATCCTCCAAATCGTCTGGATAAAAAAACCAATCTCGGTCCATACAACACGTTTTCCAAAATTTGAGTTTTCGTGGAAAATTCGTGAAATTATTTTTTCTTAATCTATCCATAATTTAAGGAGGATTTTCAAGTGCGGTTTCTTGCAGTGGTTTGTGTATAAATTGTCTTTCCGGTGCAAAAATTTGCATTTCAATCTGTCGTACAGTAGGACCGAGACCTCTATTTTCGTTCGAGTTATCTAAACACTTCGAGAGTGGTGTATGCACGTACTGTCGAAAACAACGAAACGCCCTACGTTATGGGTTGAGCTCGGTTTGTGTTTCCCACGCTAGCGCTGTGCCCCACAATTCCATGCGGCAACGAATTACCGAATGGGTTGCAGTGAGTTGTCTGTGCAAGGGTACAAGAAAGTTATCCCACTCCTCATGTATCCTATCAGCTACCCTTACAGAATGCATATAGCCTACCTTACTAGATGCACACATATATGTTCGTGAATGCAGAAGCACAGTTTACTATTGTGTTTTACCGGTATCATTTGTTAGTACGTACGTCCATCATACTTTCATTTGATACTAGGATTGGGTCTACAATTATCAAGCCTACAATTATCGCCTTATCCAATATCAGAATTACAAAAAAAGTCTAGTCTATCTTGTAATTAGCCAATGAACGCTAAAGCTGAGAAAGAGACTGTAAAAATTGAATTTTAGCCTGTGAGAACGAATAGGAGAAAGGATTGACCCAGAGAAAAAGTCCAGAGTATGACAATTAATATATAATTCCGGAGACAAATTTATGACTGGTTCCTTTGCAATTAGTTTAATAATTGCCTGGATCAAATGGGGAATCGTTTCAAACAAAGGATTTTCTATTGTATGCATTCCATTTTACTTGTCTTTCGCCAAATCATCTTAAAAGAGTGTTATTGACCCATTTAGCATTATGAAAAAACGGACATGTAGATTCTAAAAATAATTAGGAATTGCTTGATTTGTTCAGTTTTCCAATATTCTTCATTCAGGTTGATTTGTTTAGTACATAATAATAACTATCGAGCCAATTTACGTGTTACTAAGCAGGATGCGATGACAATGGTCAGTGTAAAACCCGTCGATGTTTTTAAACTTTAACAGATTTATGATCAACCTTTTTACTCTTGTGAAGAGTGTCTTCATTTCTCCTGAGGTAGGCCCAATTTGGGGGGGGGGGGAGCACCATGTGACAAAAGGAGCAAAATATGTTTTCGTTTGTAATAAAGCACCTTTCATGATTTTGACATTACCTCGTGACACCGAAACGTCTCATTCAATATAATGTGAAATAAGCCAGTTGGCTGGGGCGGATTTAGGAGGGCCGGGCCCGGGCCCCCTTCCCAAAAGTGTTTTTTTTTTACTGCACAAAGCAATTAAAAGGCCTTATCAACACTTAATACCCCATGTGATGTGTCATCATTACTTAGCCTTGTACCCCTTCACCTTATATCCCTCGGCCTTGTCCATTTTCTTCATACAATATATAGCTACCCCCTGCACTTTATTAGGCACATTTCTGATCATTTGGCATTTTTTGTTATTGGCTTAAACATTTCATCGCAAAAAGAAAGTTCATTATAACTACTGCTTAAATTTTAAATTTGCTTACAACCCTGCTCAGATAGTCTTGCTCTCACTCAACCCCTTTATACTTTCCTACTTGCAACAACTCATCCCCCCACCCCCACCCCCCCCCCCAGCACCCCACCCCCCCACCCCCCTTGTGGGGAATTTGGGCTCCCCCACAGAGTTGTAATTGCTCGCTTCAATTGTCTAACATTTCTGTCCCCTTTCAAAATGAAGTTTCAGCGTACAATTCATTATTGCAATACCTCGTCAAAAATGTCAACCTTTCTACTTGAGTTATTCTTGAAATGCAATTAATTTTGTATTTTATTCGCAATCGATGGGTCTTCATGACAATGAAAACTGTCACAATTTGCAACAAAGATACAAGTTTGGCGTTGACAAAAAATGTAGTAAAGTTTGATTCAAAATATCGACAACTTAATTGCAGAGGAATATTTGTCAATGAGACAAAGGACAAAATGTCGTTGGCACATTCGTGGAGTAGGTAAACATCTCTCTGCTCGGTCGAAAAATTTGTTTTAAAGGAACACAGAAGGAAAGATAACTTATTTATCGTTAGAATAAAAGTGAAAATCTCGAATTCTCCATTTAGATAAAATCTCTTAACTTTTGGTTTGAATTTAAGCTCTTTTGGAGTAAAATGTTTACTTTTCACTCTTATAACGAGTAAAATTTCAATCTTTTAATTTTTAGAGTGTAGACTTATTTTCCAATTCTAGGTTTTATTTCCCAATATTCATATCGCTTTAACCAAGAGATAAAACAATTCTCGCAAATGCGACAAGCAGAAAAGGGTAGTTCGTATCTGCTAAAGTACAAAGCTTATCGATATCAAAGATGTGTAAAATTTCTTTTTCGTGAGGTCGTTTACGATACCATTTTACTGAAGGACATTCACCACCAATGTAACTAAAGGCGTCTTTGTACAGGTACTTTTAACGAAAATTGTGATTTTTATGCATCTACAGACTAATGACGGCGATCATTTTTTCAGGCAAATTAAACTTTCCTTATTACATCTCCGGTGATGATGAAAGGTCTTCATGTTATTTTCATAAGGGAAGCATTCAACTGCCATTGGATTTAGTCAACTCCGCTTCATACGGATTTCATCTGGCAATTTTGATAAAGGGAGGATATTGTTACGTTGTCAGAGTGGATATCACCAAATCGGGTAAATATATTATAATTATCAACTTGCTTTACTTGCCTATATTTAATGCATTACTGCAATAACATATCATTTTAATTCATATAAACACCTTTCAAGGGCCAACAAAGAGGTATATTATAAGGGTGGTGATGTAAAGAGGAGTTGTATGATATTCCTTCATGGGGATACATTTTATGTCGTAATGTAACGGCAATTTTCTTGGTGGGAGGGATTTCAGGGGGAGACTTTTCCCTTTGCATGTGACGGGTTTTTTATCTCATCGCTCCGTGAGGAGGATGAGATATTGTTGTCACTTTGCCTATGGGGCTATATATGGCAATGCCAGCCAAAATCGCAATGGTTACCATGTTAACGGTAAATTTTCCCAGGTTACTAGTCTCGAGGTTTAGCCCATGGTGAGGTACCCCGGGGTGACTGAAGGTCCAGTGCTGAGAGAAGGGTCAAAACCTGTCCGTGTGTGTGTGTGTGGGTGGGTGAGTGTGTCCAATTTTGTTTTCCTAATATCTTGTAAACGGCTGGGCCGATTTTCTGCAAACTTAGTAGGATGGTACCTTAGGTGGAACAATTGCGTTTTAATACACAACCGGAAGTGAAGGTCAAAGGTTACGGGTCAAAGGTCAAATTTAGTGAAATCAACGTTTTCTGCTATATTTCCAAAAGTAAAAGTCCTCCTGACACGAAACTTTACACATATGATGATTGCATCTAGACCTACCAAAATATGTGGTTGCCATAGCAACAGAGGTCAAAGGTCATGTGGCAGAATGGAACAAAAAAATTTCAAGTGACAATTTGTTCGTAAAACAACGCTTTTGTCTTTTAAACTCCTCTTAGTGGTCAAAGGTCACATTTTGCAGAAAAACACTTTCTTCTCCTATTTTGTACTAAAACTTCAAAAGAAAACCTTCATTTTACATGAAACTTCACAAGTATAATAGGGTAGACTAGTTCTACCAAAATATGTAGTTTCCATGGCAACCAAGGTCAAAGGTCACGTGACAGGGGGTCAAATACATTTTTTTTTTGTATTCACTTTAACTCTTAATGGACGCATCCCACAAATCTGAAAGTTTAAGTGTAATAGCCTAGGCATGGTACTGTAAGTTGTACCGATATGTGTGGTTGTCATGGCAACCAAGGACATAGTTCACGTTAGAGATTGTCAAAGGTTAAAGTGGGCATGGCACGGCCACAAAAACTTTTGTGTATTGCAAGATTAGATACAGTATTTTACAAATATCATCTCACACCCCATTAAACCCGTACAATTCGGCATAAATGATATTCGAAGGAAAACTGCGTTCAAAATCCAATTTCGAAAAATGCCGCAACAGCTCACCTGACTTTTATGACGCAATTGGCGGCACAAACCCCACCCTACGGTGCGCATCTAGATGTGTAACGTTCGGTTAAGTTATCTTATCTTAGCAACCTCATTAAAACGATTACATCACAATACAGAGTCCAACATACAGAGCGAAAGGCGCGGACCATGGTGGGGATTCGGAGCAAATCATTGGCCAATGTGTTCGCGTGTGCTGGCGCGCGGGTAAAAATAGTTCTGTTTTTGTGAAAGGAAGACGCGGTTCGGTTGCTATAAAGAACAGCTGTGAATATGTATGGGCAGACCACACTTAAGCGCGTCCCCACTACGAGCGCGTCTTTACTGTATGAGCTGTTTGATGAAGATGCTATAGAGGTTTTGCAATTGCGTCACGGAACCGCCATGCTGGAGGACATTCATGCCAAATACACGCGGCTTTGTGCCGAACGCACTGCACAGTGTGCATTGTGATATGCATGGTGTGTACAAATTCAACGAGAAAGCGCGACCCGTATGGTTCGCTATGTAGTTACATGTACTCCAACATGGCCGACGGAGGGTATTATGACGTCATGTGAAAAGCCTCTATTGCGAATACTAGGCAGTCACCGCGCAATGCACAATTCACAATGTACGCTCACTGCTATCGGAGCACCGGTGTTTGCAATTATGTTTGCGCTAACACGCGTTACCATGCACATGATTCGATGATTGTGAGCTCTCTGGTACAGTGTTGCTAACCGTGCCTTCAATGACGTCACCATTTTTGAGACGTGTTCACATACGTTTTTCGCATTAGTTCGAATTTCAAATGGGCTGAGTCTGGCCTGTAACTGGGAATTCAAAACGTCGTATGTCGGTATTTACATGGACATAATTTAGTAGGGAAATCATTCACTTTATGTCAAGATGTACCCAAAGAACAGTTACCGAGGATCTTACTTTAGAATATTTCCGGCCGACGCATTAATCTTTTCTGCGTACTGGCCTGTGGCGAATCCTAGCCCATGACAAGGAATAACCCAAGATATGAAACTGTGGGTGACTAACATAAGGTTAGGCATAGGGCCTACCTATCTTACATATTAGTGCCCTGAAAACATGGCGGTTTTGAAGCATCGCCAAAAGAAACGTACGTGACAATTTCCTTGCCACGGGCTAGGATTCGCCACAGGCCAGTGCGCAGAAAAGGTTTGTGCGTCGACCGGAAATCTTCTAACGCCACGCGTTCAACATGGCGCACACACCCAGTTTTTTAATTGAGACGCACTTGATGCGCATATCAGCTCCGGGGCACACGTGAAGTTTGCCGTCGCGTCAAAATGGAGAATACGCCCATACAGCTAGTGCCTGAATAATAACAATTACGCACTTGTCTAAAGCGTCCCTGAAAGCGTCTTACTTTTTTAATCGTTGCGTTCATATCCATATCAGTTAAGTGTAACAGTCAAGCTAGTTTTCATTAGAGTGTTGCAAGGGGATACCAACATCTTAATAATAAATTTGTTCCAAAATCTTGGATAGGCCTACTGGATTAAAAGGGCAACCGTTACAAAGATTGGGTAGCCTATTTCTCCAGTTCTTTTATAATCCGGTGTCAGAATTTAAATATCCAAATGATGTTTTTTGTTTCTGAATAAGGGGTGCGCCTGTAGTTCCAAGAACTTGATTGGTCTGTGCCATATTCTTTCCCCTCGATATCTTACGAAAAAAACTTCCGTCCTTTGGAACGAAAAAAAAATCGCTTCCAAATGGACTTCAAATAGGAATTTCAAAGGATTGTGGCATGCAGCTTTTGTATTGTAATTTCTGTCAATGACATTCTACTGTAGCATAAAAACAGCACAGATAAAACTTCTAGCACATAAATAGTTCAAGTTCTGTAACCAACTTGCGCACATGTTAGCGATGAGATATGCAACTCCGTGGATTGCCCTCTTGTTTTTTTTTTTTTCCTTACTTTTTTTTTTACTGACAGGCAGTACACAATCTTCAATTGTTCCAAATATGAAACAAATGTATTTCACTCTCTCAAATTTGTTAACGTAACCGCTATCACACAAGAAAACATATATGCCTTATTAATAACTGTTGCGGCGTGTGATACTCTAGTATCCCAAAACTGTTCAATGTTCGTGACAAATTCAGTACTAAACTAATCATTGTTACAATGGGTAATGGCGATTGCTTATGCGATGAAGCTCAGCAAAGTTAGGGGTGCGACCAGAGCCCGTAGCCAAAAGGGGAACCAACAGCGTCCCTTGATAATTTTCTCCTGAAAATGAAAATTATCATAATCTCTTTGCATTAAAGTATATTACTGTGAAAGTTTTCCTTTCCTCTGTCATTTCCCCTTCTGTGCATTGTCTCAGCTATACTGGCGTGTTATACGATCCTTATAGACCAGTGGCGTAGCCAGGAAGGAATTTTTAGGGGGCCTAGGTAACAAGTGGGGGGGGGGTTGGGTACCTCCGAGAGTCAGGCGACGCAAGACTATCTAAGCGGAGCGCCACAATCAGTTGGCGCGGAGGGAGGAAGAAAATTTTGGGCTTTACAAACCCTCAAGATAACCGGAAACGGCGCTTCCTACGTGTTTTAAGGTGCATGTACTCAGCCTTAAAGTACGACCCTCATGTCTACCACTTCTGAAATAATGAGAATAAACAATTCAATCTATGAAAAATGGTAATACATAAACTTTTAGGAACCACAAAACTGGGTTTTTCTGATCTTTAGCCTGGCCGATGGGATCAAAGGGAACTTGTATCTCCCTTTGCTCTCTTTTTCCCTTCCCTTGGGAAAAATTGTAAACTTCAGGAGGACGTAGATCGCAAATGAGGCAATATTTGAATGAATTTTAGCTTTGACATAGGAAAACCAAAAGTAGTTGTGCCCCCTCTCAAAAACTTTCTTTGCGTTAGATTTCCTAGATGCAAAATGATGCTATATTTTGGAAAACTTTGAACTAATTGTAGGCCTACGAAACAATTTTTCCGGTTTTCAGTGGTTTCTAGATGCAAAATTGGGCAGTACACTGTTAAAAATTTCTGTAAATTTACAGACTTTTTTTAACTTAAACTTTTTGTATTTTACTTTTAATAGAGATTCTCTGTATCTTTACAGACAATTTGTATTGCTACAATAAAAAAAGGTTGTTTAACATGTATTTTCTGTTTATTTGAAAAACCATTTCTGTCTGCTTTTTTAACCAAATTTTACTGCTTTGTAAAACTTTTTCTGTAAATTTACAGAAATTTTAACAGTATTTTGTATTTTTCTGATTTCACATAAAAATACTGTCATTTAACAAACATCATTTTGTTTTTAAGCTGAAAAAGAAACAAAAATAAGCCCAAACAAACAAATAAGAAATAGCCAGAAAATTTTCAATATATAACATGCATCGTTCTGAGAAGTTTCAGTTAAAGAAAAAAATTTTTGGTAAATTTATGGCCCTAGTTGAAAATTAACTTACATTTATTATAAAAGCATACTAAGTTATTACGTTCTTAGTTATAAATATCATACAACTGGTGTTTTGTCACACATTTTTAAGTAAAAAGAAATTGTAAGGCCCTAATTTCAGAGCACTGATAATTGGTATACTGATGTCAACTCATCACAACAGACGCTCATGCACTTGATCGGAGCAAATTAAAAACGTTTCACAAATTTACTTGAAAGAGTCTGTAAATTTACCACTTTATGACGTAAATCTCATTTTGCATAAATGGGTGGAGCTTATCTTATAGGCATTTTCCTAACAAAAGGATTGCTGTTGCTTTGAAAAATATTTTCTTTGGCGTTTTTTAATCAGGAAGTGATAAACATATTGTTTACCTTGTCTGGAAATGTTGCAAGCAATGTATTTGCATTCTTTGTCGTATTTATTTTAAAAACAATTATTATATTGTACAAAAAATGTGACTTTCCAATTACAAAGTTCCTTGAGACAGCAGTCTATTTGACAACAATATGACAACAAAGCATCCTCAATGTGTTTTGATTGAAAACAACTTCGTAACGACACATTACGTTGATAGGCAAATACCTGATCTACGTAATGATGAAGTGTATGTTACGTAATAACATATGAAAGGTAAGAAAGCGATATTATAATAAATATTAAAACGTCGGGAATGAAAACAGTAGGCTGTAAATTCATATAAAATTAAGGTAAACAAAACAGAAAAATTCTGTAATTCGATTTTACAGTAGACTTTTTTAAACGAATTTACAAGCAAAAACTGTAAAGAAAAAACAAACCCTTAATGTTTTTTCATTATTAAAGTCTGGCTGTAAAAAAAACATTATTTGGTTGGAAAAAAATTTGCCATAAAAATTATGTAAATTTACAGAGAAATTTTTTAACAGTGTATGTGTTCAGTCATATGTATACTACGCAGTCAAAATTAAAATACTACGAGTAAATCTCTCACAGTATTTAAATCGCAAAGCAGAAGTAGGGATCAAGTGGGAAACACATGAAAGCCGGACCTTCTGGTATTTACAAATCCGCCAGTACGCCAATGCCAACTAGTAAAAAGAGGACTTCAAAAAAACGTTCTACAGTGGCACTTGTCATGGACAGGAGTGAGCGGCACGACATAGGCCTACTTGTTGAGAATGGAAGAGAAGAATTATTCGAAGGCAGTACCTTACCCTTACGGTATATTTTGTATATGATAAAGTATAGGAATGGTCGTGTAAGAATGGTCTTCAGTGAAAAGTTTCCTTGTTTTCAGTAAATCTATCAGCCATCCTAAACGCAGAAACGGTCTTAACCTAACAAAGTCACATTAAAGTTTGTCGTCGCGACTTTCGTTTCATCTTCGAAGTGAAATGCAATAAACGACAGGGCAGATTATAAACAGTATCTAATTTAGTGAAAGTAGGCATTTTGAAGTTATTACTTGATTTCATACGTGCACAACAATGTTTTACACACATTCATCCATTTTTTCTTAACTGTTACACATTTTATTTATTTACTGTTTTTGAAGGAAATACTCCAAAGTTTATTTCCGTCCGAACATTTTATTTTTCTCAATTACTTTATCAGAACGCAAAAAGTCGGGGAATGGACAAACCTGGGGTGCCTGCCACCCCCCCCCCCCCTTCCCATTGCTACGTCGTGTTTTGTCGTTATTGGTTTTTGATCTGCATCTAAACTGATTTAAAAAGAATCAAATTTTGGAGTCGATTGGCAACTCTTTGTTTGCGAAGCGTTCGTCCATGATTTTCCCCACAAGGCAAATATTGTAGTCCGTTCAATCTGCAGATGTTTGACTCAAGAATGAGATTGCATTAGCAGATTAGGGGGACTTGAAAACTTAAAAAACTTTCGACAAAGCAAGACAAAAACCCTCTCGAGTCAATTTAAAACTGTTGTGGTAAAGAATCTGCTGATAGCGACTTTCTTCCCAACTTTTAAATCTCGAGAAATATTTGAGTTAGTATTTTAAAAGTGTCCCCTTTGTAAGAAATCCAAACATAGAAAGTAAGTACAATAAGTTCATTAAGTACAAGAATTACTTAGTACAAAAAGTACATATGACCGACTGCCTGACTGACTGACTGACTGACTCACTGACCCACTTACTCACTTACTCTCACACTAACTTACCTACTTACTTTAGAAGAACATCATTTACGATTTAATCTCATATTTAATTTATTTATTATTCTTTAGGTTTATTCTTCTAAATGATACCGAGAAATGGCTTTCACGAGCTGGACCGTTTTGAATCTCTTCATCCTCGTGTTTAAAAATTGCGGTGAGTTATAGACTTGGTCATACACTTCAGACGCTGATATGGTTCTGCACATGAACTGATGGAGGCGTACTTTCCTAGAAAAGTATATTATTGAATATAATGTACAATTCTCTAAATGCGTCAAAACTTATGCCGGAGTTAAGGGTGGCCTGTTGGTTGAGTGTACTACCTTGCAATCTAGAGGTCCCCGGATCAAGTCCTGGAAGGAGCAATTTGAAATTTTCAGGGGTCTGCAATTCACTTGCTCAACAAAGCTGTTGTTGGTGATGCTTAATGGTAAAATTAGTTATTTATAATTTGGGAATTCAATTGTCGGTTTCAGTTTGCACTTTTCCAGGTTTGGATGTCGAGCAGTGGCATAAACTGGCAAGGTACCCTCTATCCCCATCCGAATTTTTTGGGAAAGTGACTATAAGATTGGGTAATACACTCACCGGTAGTATGTTTAATGGGGGCCTGGGCACAGCCCCCCCCCCCTACACCATCGAAGTCAGTCAGGGGAAAATCACTCAGTCGGGAAGTTACGGGTTCGAGAGGAAGATAAAAAGTTTGAAGTTTGGAGAGATACACCGAGCATTCAAACCTAAACCACCATAAAAAAAATTGTTGTCAAAGCACAAATTCGGATAGCACAAGTCGGTCGCCAACAACTGAAGTGCAAAAAGCAAAAAAGGCATCAAAAACGCCTTGCCCGGGAAAATCACAGGTTGTGCCCCCTCCCTCCCCCTTCAAAATCCTGCAAACGCCACTGACATTGGATTCAGTTTTCGTACGAGTAACTGTCACCACGTAACATTCACCAATACGGCTGCCTCCATTGTCTTGTATGTGAACTTTGGACTTTGGACTTGGATCCAATGGCCCACGTCGACCGTAATTTTATGCAAGAAACTTGAGGGAATTTTCCAGCAAAATATTGGGTTAGGTAAGATTTAACACTCAAAATGAAGAACTGTGATAGTGCTTTTGTTATTCTCCTCTCTGATGTGTGATTCATGAAGATAGCTTTCAGTTATTTCCATCGTTGGGTAGAGGTATTTCGTCACGTGACCCTATATCCATACACAAGAAGTCAATGAAATATTTTCAATGTTCTTTCACACCACCAATAGAGACACCTGAAAAATTCGATAACTGTTAATGAGGAGAACACAGTTTAAATAAACACAGAAAACATTCTAAAATATGAATGGGACATATACTGGTTAAAAAGTTACTGCCGAAAGTAGAGATGAATAGGAGAAATTATTTTGCGATATGTTTATCTCAAAGAGGGAAGGTTTCCACATCTCAATAGTCAAATCATTTGCCCATTTGAAGAAGAATAGTAAATTGACCATATAGGTAAGAAACACTCCATTTGTACTCTTTCTCCCAAAGATTCAGTAAATGGTGCAGCAAGTTGCGAAGAACTAAATCCACCAAACACACCTAAGTGGGTGAGCGTTACACCGGGAAGATGCATCTACGGTGAATACGACATCACTGTAACATTTAATTCTGACGTCATAGTGATACATGAAAGATTACAGGTAAATAGTTGGGCAGATGCCGTCGATTTTTGTCTCAAAGATCATCCAGACGCATTTCTATATGTCACCTCGTCAACAGAAAATGAACTTGACACTATGAGTATTGGAGATCTGGTCCAGATTATTGGTCAAGATATAACATTAATGGGTTCTGAACATATGTGGCAAGCTTGTCATTACACCGGGAGCCGATGGGAGTGCCTGGATCACACCGACGACAGTCCACATTACTGGCAATCTTCTACAAACTTTGAAGGCTTCTGGAGTAAGTATTCCTGTTTTTATATGCTGAAAATATTATCCAAGTTACCACGTACGCGAAGGAATTTTAGTCAACACAATACACTCTAGTCACTTACACGATCAATATTTCTGACTGGATACATGGCCTTATATCAGTAAATAGCTAATTTTATATTAAGCTGCCATAAACACAAAACGTACGCCAGGCGCATTCAGTCGTCTTTACGACAGTGAATCGCGCAAAGTACGCTACTTTCGTGAACATCGGTGGGCCCGTTTTTGTAAGGAATTCTTCAATATCCGCTTAATGTCAAGGCGTTTTGCATTGTTGCATTTATTTATAAGATTGATTCAAACATGGAGCTACTAACAAGCTCCATGGTTGATGCCTGCCTTTTTCAGCTTTGGGATACTTTGTTGCTCTTGTTCAATGTTAATCCTCCACTGCACTTTGTTATACAGTTTTGTGCTAAAAATAGTCATTCCTAAACGTACAAATATGTCAATACCCAAGAACATTACTTTTGAAATGTATCTCTTTAAGCAGTCTTCCTGGGTCTTCTAGTCTAGTGTTTATACTCAAAACTGATCACACCTTTACACTTGGTTTCATTTTTTTATCATTTTTTCATCTCATTTATTACTGTGTGCTAAAACCATATTTCATCGATTTAAAAAAAGATTATTTTAAAAGAAATTTCTGTCGGGTGAACTCTCACGGAGTTATGGTGTTAATGTTTATCTTTCGTTTCGAGGTGAGCCGCTGTTGGTTTTCGCTTGCGTTTTCAAAATAATTTGAAATATAGTGAGGATTTCATGCAGACAAAAGCCGTCGACAATTTGCAATGAAACGAAACTGAAAGTTTCCTCTGTCTATATGGTGAAGTTACACCTTTTAAGCCCCGAAAATTATGACGCCGATCATATAATTGTATTTTAAAATACAAGCATGATTTGGGCCGCTAAAGATTATTACTCCCTAGGAGTCCCACTTGGAGTTCGCAAAAATTAACACTCCCATATTTGAACTTCCCTTTAATGGGTGTTGACCTCCTATCACTAGAGTATTTTCTTCTGGTCACGTTACTACTGTGCCGGCACATAAAATATATAACTTATGTCTCAGACAACAGAATTTACATATCTGCATGAAATGGTAGTCAGGCCCGTGAGGAGGAACACGAAGAGGAAATTATTTATAATATCCAAATGACTACTTACTTAATTAAATTGTAAATATCAATTGAATATGGAGGGGCTTTTCGAGGTGTTCTATGACATGGTAAACACGTCTTTAAATAATGACTAAATTCAATGGTTATTCGGTACAACAGAAGAGACAATGGAACCTGCTCTCAGTGAGAGGACGTGGAAGATATTTTGTCATTGCAGTCTTGACTTTTCTTCAATTTTAATTTCAATTTATTCATTCCAGTATAAATATATGAAATGTTCATATCAAGGAGTAATAAATTGAGGATACAAATCCAATAATAAGACGATATATGTACAAAAAGTTAGTTCACATTAAAACATTACAGATCTAAAAATCTACAACAAATGCTTTAAGGTTCTAGAATGATTGAAAATGACTGCTATGGAGACGATGGAATTCTTGAATAAATTTATTCTGTACTTCGATAAAAAGAACGGATTTTTTTTAGGTTTTTCTGTGATTGAACATTGAGGCTTTTGTAATAATTATGCAATTGAGTGATTATGACCATCATTAATCCATGGAGGAAAATAAATCAGAGATCAAGACGAAACTTAGCAAGAAAAACAAACTTAAGACGTGGAGTGGTGCTGATGTCAAGTTTGGTTCTAGGTTTTGTTCTCAAGTTATGGAAGTGTGAATATTAAGAGTTTATGGAAAGTGCGTTTCAGACTTATCCATTTCCTTCCATTATTATTAGTATGTCATTTGAACCTTTCAAAAAAAAATTCTATTTAAAATAAGTTTTAAATAAGTGTGCCTCTCATAAACAATGACTTTAGCTACCAATGCCTACCGATTTTACCATAGTACCTATTGACCTCCCAGGCATGGGTTCTTTTTTTAAGATTGCTTCCCATGGGCTGTTTGTCCCACTGTCGTCTCCTAGAAATGGTTGAGACGAATGAACGTTTCTCTCCTTTGTACACGGTTAAAAAAACAAACGTTCTCTTCCTGGGATCCCAGGAAGAGAACGTTGTTTTACAGTTTCTCATTGGACAGCTATATCTTACTGTGCCTGTACGTATGTAACCACTTCATCCCTAAATACTAAACTAGAAGGATATTTTTGTGTTCAGGAATAAAAGTAGCTTCACAGATACCACTTATACTAGGTTTACGCACAGCTACAAAGTAACGGGTTGAACACTGAAATCCCAACTGCTGGTGTTATCGTAAAATAACGATTTTTTTAACAGTGTTATACTATTTATGACAGCCTTATAGACAGAAAAAATGTTTGGAGTGATGTTTCTCCTGGACCTCTATGTGCGAACTTTTCAGTAGAATAGATTCCTTACGCGCCTTTTTACGTTCCTCGGTGGTATGATATCCTTCATTGTCCTAACAGGGCTATTCCGATTATGAGGGGTAATTTGTCGCTTCTCGGCCTTTTGGCTTAGATCATGTGTAGTATCTGTTCTTTTCATCCAGTCTAGAATGGAGCCATATATGACAGACCAAAAATGTAAATGATCTGGGCCGTCAGGCCGTGAGGTTGGTCACGTATTGTCCTTCAGTGGACGTAATAGCTTCTTCGGGAAGCAATGGAAGTTTAACTGCTCAGTTTCTAACCATTGCAATAACCAATATGTTTTTGTCCGGCTGATCACCATCCGTCTTTTTCCAGTTCACTGGCTCGTTTTCTCTCCTCTGTTGCCTATGCTGGGAACCAAGCACAAGGGATGGGCGAAAAGGCAAAAGCAAAGAAAAAGGGAGAAAAGTCCTGTAAAAATCCTGCAGGTTTTTAGTCACGAAACCATTCTTTCTTCCTGTATAACACAAACAAAATTGCGGGACACCTGCATGACTTTAACATGACGAATGCAGCAAAAATAAGGACAGGTTCTTCAATTTACCTTTTAATTTTTTGAAAAATTTCATTTCCTGTAAAAGTTTGGCAACTCCTGTGGGACTTTCTAACAATTCCTTCACGTTTTCGGAGGGATTTTTTAAGCGTTATCTAATAGGGAGCGCTATTTCTGTGTTGTGAAGATGTAGGTTTTCATGAGACTTTCAAAAGCGATTGCTCGACCCAGTCATAGTTTGCCGGGTCAACGTGCTCAATTCGATTACAAACTTTTCGTAAAAAGTTGCCGCTTTTTTGCACGGGTAACTCTAAACACTATTGCTTGTTTGTTCAGATGAAGTAAGAAAATAATAATAAAAACTGCCGAATCGAAAATCAAAGTTAAGCATACGTTCCAAGCGGTTTGGGACAAAATCGTTTCTTGGAGCAGCCTTTAGACTTTTAGACACGGAAACACACTTGCAAACTCTACCTGAAACACACTTGCCAACTCTATACCGATACCAATAAGAGGAGGAATTGTAGACCTACCATATCAGGTACACATGGTATCCAGTTGTATAGCTTATGTGCGCATGCAGGGCGAATTCTTATGCGTGCGGCCACGAGTTCCATTGTTTTGCCCGTCGTCAATGTATAACATCTAGCAGCCACTTCCATCCTCTGTTGAGGAATAACCTCGGAAGTGGGGCCCTCGGAAGTAGCTTCTCAGATCTATATATTTTTGAATTGCCGTGGATATGATTACTGCAAGTCATTGAGAGTAGGTACATAAGCTAGACTCGAGGTGTAAGAAAATTAGTACACAACAGCACAAGAATATGTAGCGGTCGAATAAAACAATAAAACACAGAACACCCTGTTAGTTTTCCCATGACTGCAATTCTTGAAAGGTAAAGAGCAGTCCCCCAAACTTATTTTGAAGAAAAAAGCTAAACAGCACAATTTTTGTCTTATTTCTCTTCAAACTGTCTTCCATTACATTTAAGATTTAACTATTGCATATTCAAGGTGAACCAAGCAGTTATTTCTAGTAATTTTCACATTTGAATGAAAAAAGTCACATGACTCCCAACAGCCAGTCATGAAACTGGACAGTCTATTACACTACTTCAATTTGAGATGACTGCTCTTGCTCTTTAAAACATGCTTCCCCTCTATTGGAACGTTTGGGATATGCCCCTTTTGACCAAAACATTTGATTTCTAATTTGCAGATTCATTGCTAGCGCTTCATTCTCCGTTTGCTCAATAATTACTGGTCATCTTTAGAAGGACAGACCCTCACAACTCCCTGATATAATTCATTGTTCCTATGGTAATAATCGATACCATCATGAAACCTTTTTATATCTGATGAACACGTTTCTGGAGATAAAATTGCAGTACCAATATCTGTAGTGTGCTGTCTGTGACGTCACTTGTTGTCGAATCCGTTCATCATTCAGTTTCATCGATCTTTCGGTTCGCTATGACGTGTACGAAAAACGTTCTAGCCTTATAAAGTATTTGATTGCTATGATATTGAGGAACGTGAGAGTGCCCCTCTGGGTTTTTTTTTTTTTTTTTTGAAAGGAAGACAAGAATCGCCTGCCTCCCCCTTTCTAATTTATCCAGTTTTCCAGGGTATACAGATGCAAAATGGTGCATTTTTGAAAGAAAAAGCAGGATAAACTTGCCAAATCGCGTGAGAAAAAATAAAGTCCGCACATTCTGGACAATTTGCAAACATGTCCGAGGTGAAATCCTTACGCCCGATAACCCTTACCTAAAGCAGATCAAAGAAAATCTATCTAAACGTTATTATCATAGAAGAGACTTATCTGTTGCAGCTACTTAACGGTTCAAGGATTTAGTCAACCTATACATCAGGGAACCAGGGAGTTGGCGGACAAATTAATTTTTCTATAAGCGAAGAACTATAATAATAGGACCGCAACAAAATGGCGTCACTGTCCAAACCTCGTGCTCAGTGATGTAGTGGAACTGGTATTATCGCCGCACGCAACACCTTAGTCCCAAGTAATAATTGTCGAGCTGCCAGATGCTGCCCGACTACCCAAGACTGATGTGTTGGTGAGACGAATAATTTCTTGTAGATATCTCCGAGATTTTGGTAGGTAATTCTAACTACTGTCGAGTTGCAGTCAAGGACGGTAAATTTGAAAACTTCTGTGGATTTAGTTATCCACGTCTTTCCCGCGTCGCTGATTGGGTGCTAGTGAAGACCTCCTGACCGTTGCAGGCCTGATCACTACGAAAGTCGTGCGCGTGATTGGTCAATCCGGTCCACTCACGGACTTCCTATACATGAACAGAGCATACTGCACGTAGATTGTCGCTACAGTCAATGTGAGAAAAGGCGCACCAAGATGGCTGTGTACTATGGTTTTGTGTAAAAGTTTGGACTTGCTCAAGTTAATTGCCATATTTTGCCAGAAAGTTGAAATATTTACGAAATAGTGCAAGTTAAGGTCAAAATCACTTCTAGTATTGCAGTATATTCGTCCCCATTCAAGTTGAACTTTTGTTTAAAATATTACAGAGTCGTCATCAAATCAGACGATTTATAGCTTCATGGCGGCCATCTTGGTGCGCCTTTTTTGTCCCAGTCGGTGGCGACCATCTACGGATAGGACGTATGTGCTGCACGCTCTGTCCATGTACAGAAGTCCGTGGATCCACTGCACACGTAGCTTATTTAAATTACAAGGTGCACTCAGAAAACCTATGAATATGTATTTATGTTATGCACTCGGGATAAAAGTATTTGAAGTGCGAGTGCTATATATGTACCCAAAATGAAAGTCAAACCATCAGAAAAATTTCAATAGGAAAAAATACATATTTTCAATGTTTCCAGACTTAACTTCACTACGGGGGTTTCAGGGATGCTTGCGATCGACTTGTTAGGGAAAATCCTGGTTTGATGTAACAGTCTCCTTGTCGTCCTGACGTCTCAGAAAACCGCATTATTTCGTTGGAAATGCACCGAAAATTGAAGTTCTATAGCGTAGAAAATATCGTAAGAAATGACTGGTGCAAACAACGGGTACAACTTGATTGAAACCCAATTGGACATACTGCATATAGTACCTACATTTAATACTGAAAGTTGTTGGGAAATGTATTTAGTTCGTTGAGGTACTTTCCGAAACTTTGTTTGTTTATTATATTATATTATATTATATATTATATTTTCACTTCACGATATCGCTGCAATATTTTTCGCTATAACTTAAAGGAGAAGGCAACCCTAGCTTTTTCTGCCTACAGACTACCATTTTAATGTTTGCTCTTTCCAAAAGAAGCACAAAGAAGTTTTTGAAGTATTCATTTCAACCTTAAAAATTGATTTTTAAGAAGCTACTGGTTCGCGCCATTGTTTTTTGAAATTCACCAGTTCCCGGGTGTTCAATGACGAAAGCGAGCCACATATCATATTTCAACAGAAAAGTTACCAACCCGCATGAACTATCTATAATTGCACATATACTGCATAACACATCTTCTGAATTCCCCTTGAAAAAGGAGATAAAATTCCTAATGTCTGAATAAAATTATTTTCATCATGCAATAATAAAGTAACATGAAAAACAGGTTTTTAACAAGAGCAGGTTTTTAACGGAGCAAGTGGTACAGTGGTAACGAACTGCGTCTTCCAGTCATGAGGTCGTGAGTTCAAGTCCCAGCTCCAACATCAAAATTGTCGTCTAGTTTTCTGGGTTGTAGTTATTCTGCTATCCCTTAATCATAGACGTTAAACTGTGAGTTTGTCTCACGAGACTGGCGTTGCCAGCTAATACCCCTTCATTGGGGCGTTGCCGAGTTCCCGCAAGGGAGGATCAAATGAAAACAAAACAAACAAAACATGAAAAATAGTTTGCGTAATTGGCAACACCATCGCACCGCTGTCTGTCACCATACACTTTGCCTGTACCCTTACAGTTCAGGTAACCCTGATGAAAGGAAATAACTGTATGTAGAACTGCAAACACGTTCTTATGGCAGAGTGACCTTGACTAACATACAGTTAACTGTTGTGCAGTGTCCAGTGTGAAAACACTGTGCACGGAATTACAACTTACGAGCAGGATGTACTCGAACTCTTTGTCGTACACTCTCTAAACATGGAATATAGGACGGGAACGTTTGTATAGAAAGATGGAATCAAACGGTATCTTTGGTAGCCTGAGTATTCAGAGAATAAAGAAAGAAAACAGGACAAAGTGGCAGTCTTATGAAGGTTCTAGCATGTGGCTAGTACGCTTAGCACTTGTACCAGTTTTGACACTAGTCGGAACCTGTATAATCTTGTCTTGTCTACGCAGACAAGATGGGGGGAAAAGGGGAAGTGCTTTTGAGAAAGATACCAGAATAGGCTAGTCCCTATGCGGATTTTTGACTGCCGATATTTGTTTAGTTGAGGCAAAGAAGAGAAAACTGAGTGAACATAACACAAGGTAGGCAGTTTGCAATTCTTACCGTAGCGAAACAGCAATCGCCAGCTTCATTAGGCCTAGTGAGGTCCTAACAATCTTTTGAGATTGCCAAAGCTGTCGGCAATGCTACCTAGTCCTCCTAGACATATTTTCAAGGCTAGGATGGGTATATGCAGACTGTATTGCCCCTGGGAAGGCTCAGACCCTTTTTTATACATGCCTTCAGTTTGTGGAATAGTGTACACGCCATGTGCAATGAATGGGAAATCGTATAACTTACGATGTGGCTCGTTTACGTCATATTAAAGCGCCCTCTTTTTTTGAAAACCAGAAAATGGCTACGAACATCATGGGGATTCATTAGGGAAGAAAAATAATTGCAAAATTCATAAAAATTTGGAACTATGCTGATTCAATTAGCTTTTTTCAGAAAATGTGTTAGAATTGTGGTCTCTACTAGCTGATAGGTGTAAAATCCGTTGGTTGCCTTCTCCTTTAAGTGTAAAGACTTACTTTTGATTTCCCTTATTCGGGGGTAATTTTTATTTCTTCCCAGGGTGGAGTGGCGGCCAACCGTCTGGTGCGTATGCAGCAAGTGGTTGCTTAGTGGTGAGATTAACGACCGGTCTCATGGAAGCACACGATTGCAATGATAATAGCGCCACCAGTCCTCTGATAATATGTGCCATAGACCTCTACAATGACACTACGACAACAACCGCTACCGATATTACGACAAGTGTATCAACTGAGCTAGTTGGTGACAGCATCCTCATTGAATCAACAACGGAGACCTCAGTGATGACGACAACTCCTACGCAATCAACGACAGTACATGAATCCACTGAATCTTTAAATTCTTCTCGTACGTTTAAAATGGCGACATCTCCGGAAACATTTACGACGAAATCAACATCATCTAACTTTGGGAACCTCAAAATACATCAAAGAGCAGGTTAGAGTACTTATGCTTCATTAAAGTTAAAAATTTTTTTGTTTCAATCAAATTAGGAAGGAAACGATAATTTGTCGCTTGCCTGTATTGTCGCATAGGGATGTACGTTGTACAACTACTTTGGAAAAATTGTGACGTCACGAAGTAGTCCATATTAATGATGATGACAATGACGATGACGATGACCATGATGCTGAGTCGTCTTATATAGCGCAGAATCCAGAGAAAACAATGCTCAATGTGCTTTACAGATGCCGAAAAAGTAGAGAAGTTAGAAACATAGAGAGAAAAGGAAGGTTTTGAGGGACCGTTTAAATTGGTCAAGAGAATCTAAAGACCCGATCTTCAGCGGAAGCGAATTCCAAAGGCAGGGCGTGGGGTGGTGGAAATTACAATCCCCAAAGGTCTTTGTAGGAGAAGCCGGGACGTTTAACTGGAAGATAGCGCGATCGGAAGGATCTAATGCTAGTTGTTGGATGTAAGACACCAGATATATAGGCTGGGGTACCAAGTTTAAGATCTCGAAAGGCTAGGAATAATTTCATCTAAAAAGACAATTTGTTTATAACATGAAATAAGTCAAAGTCCTAAAACACTTAAATCAAAATTAAGAATTGGATGAAGAATTGACAGAAGCAAAAATTATTGCCTTATTATTTGCCTATAGCAATTTTCATCAATTTTCGTTGTGTTAATGACATGTAATTTGTGGAAACTTATTTTGTCCAGTTTCTTACAATGGCCCTTTAAATAGGCGTACATTCCATCTTATTCATGAACTTCAAATTTGTGAATTTTACAGGTGAAACACAATTACCTCTGATAGACAAAGAGGATTTGACAATTGAGTAAAGGAACAAAGATATTGTATGCTCATGTGTATATAAACTGTCATCAATTAAAATACTCAACCTTCACGCGTATATACAAATTCAACATGATATCATAGGATAATTCATATCCTTGTATAGGGTGCATGTTAACCCTTTACCGTTGTTCTCCAATCGGGGCATATTTACGCTCCCTCTAGAGTGGGCGGAAAAGCGGACGTAGCACGCCCCGCATCAGCTTCCGTAGGCTATTGACCCCGTGACCTTAAACTATTGTCTCTCTTGTTGTTGTGGACGAATTTTCGGGTATACTCACAGTTTCGACCTCCGCGTGAAACAGTTAAGATGGGTGACAGCCGTGCTCTCCGTCTGGGTCCAAAAGGACCCAAACAATGGTAAAGGGTTAATTAAATAAAACTAGGAGGAAATTCTTTTTTTTTCAAGTAGGTCCACGTTTCTCTGTTATCACCAGGCGATAATTACTAAATTTCATTAAAGGGGCGATCACAGTTTGTTTTACAAGTTCTCCACGACTTTAATTCTGCATTGCAATCATACATCGACTTGAAAATAACAAAAAAGATCTGAAATAATGGTCTGAAGTTGTGATTGGTAACGGTATAGATGAGGCTGTCTAGTCTTGATCTGTAAGGAATTTCGTAACCCGACAAATAATACAAATTCGCATTCAACAGAAGTTAACAAAGAAAAAAATTTTCCGCAAGGGTTAAATTTTTTAATGAGAATGAATATTGTAATCAACATTGTATTGCTAGACTAAGAAGAGTAATCTCTAAAAAAAAAACCCCTACATCTTAAACAAAGAGCATAGATGGGAAATTTGAAAGTATATTTTTGGATTTTTTTTAGCTCATTATGTATGCAAATATGTAAACTAGGTGAAAATTGAGGTTTTTTATTTTTACCCCAAAGCACTACCAGTTTTCATTTTTTATTTTTTTTATTTTTTTATTTTTTATTTATTTATTTTTTTTTTTTGTTATTTTTGTGCATGACATTATTCAAGACATTTTTCTTTTTCATTTGACACAATTTTTTTTTTGCCATTTGACTGCTATTGCCATTGTTTTAAATATGAAGCTCAGACGACAGTTCGGCAGCTATGCATTAACGTCACGCCTATGTGACGTCATTTTAAAGGTAAACATGAATCACACTGACTGCATGCACCATGCAGATAGCACACGCGAGTATTGGAGACTACTATAAGAACACACACGTTTTTTGAAAGTTTTACTAATATATTATTCAAAATCCCTGTTTGAATAATAAGCAACTGTTTCTGTTTAATCCTTCTATATAATATAAAGTAACGCTATTATTTTTATTGATTCTTTTCTTTATTCACAGTTCTTAAGGAGGATTATTTCATAGCAGAGACTGGAGGACTTTGTCCACAATTTTACCAACCAAATATTCCGATTGAATCTGTGTTAAAATGTGCAAGTCTTTGTGTATCGGAACAAGTATACTGCGCCTCTTTCAACTTCATTCTTACAGGAGAGAAGAAATTATGTCAACTAAATTATCAGACAGGAATTCCGAATGACTATCATCCACCTGGTCAATGCATATTTTACTCTCGCGAATAAAAACAAAATAAACTAATTAAAAAGCAATGCTGTGAGGAATTTACGAAGCTGAACGTTAGTACAAACCGCGGTTCTAATGAATGATGTTTTGGAAGTGTGGAAATATGAGATCAAAGAAATCACAAACCCATCCCTCCAACCATCGGAAAACTGGCCAATTGGATAATGAATTTCACTTCAAGCTAACCCTGATTCAGTTACAAAAACAACATCAGAATCAAGGGGAGCAAATTGTGCTAGACATGTTTATATGGGGAAAAGTTTTTAAATAGCATTCAAACATATAATAAGCCTTTGTAATATCTTTGAAATCATGTATACCATTTGAACATGCCACTACCATTAAAGACCTGAATGCATTTCAAAGAAATGCGATGAATTACATGGTTTATCGTGGTCAATGTAATTATAGCCAAGGAACATTCTACTTGGTCGTCACACTTTACATGAAATAATGGCGTTTTCCCCTTACTCGCCTCCCTTGCTTGAATTTTTTTTTTTTTTTTTTTTTGACCCCAAAGAGAAAGAAAATTAACATTCACTCTAAAAAAAATGCTTAGCAATAAAGCATATATTTTGTCTCTCCACTTTATAAACACGATTAAATTCTAAAAATGTTTAGCAATATAAACACTGAATGTTTAGCAATTAAACGTGTTTTTTAAGAAAGTCATTAGGAACAGTAAGACACGGGGGTCTTGCATCTATTGTTTACAAAGTAGGGGAAAGGCCTCGTGTTTGGTCTAATGGTAAGAGCATCCGCCGCTCACGCGGAAGGCCCGGGTTCGATTCCCAGGTGGAGTCATACCAAAGACTCTAAAAATGGAACCTATTGCTTTGGTGCAAGATGCTCCTTATATACATTGGAGTAGGGAAAAGAAGCCATTGAGCCACGTCTGGAAAGAAGGCCTTGGCCGGCTCGACTTGAACGAATAGGTTGGAAACTCGGCCGTAAAACTCCATCTAACTAACTTATGAACTAAATGGGGGAAAAGTGTTTAGGAAAGCGTTCAATTCCTTCACAACCTTTTAGAGTGTTGCCCTCATGTGTTTGAGTATGTATCGTCCATCCATGACCCATATAACTATTTTGCCACACCATCGATAATGGCGTAAATCCCGGGGGATACTGTTCTCAACCTTTCATTAGCGGGTGACCCAGTAAACATCCTCCAAATGTTACAGACAGAAAACAAATAGAAGTTTGTATATGTTGACCCATGCTTAATTTGGGTATCTCTCTTACGTTATTGTCGTTTGCGTGTTTCATTGCTTTCGTTGGCACTGTGAAGAACCCCCATTCACCGACCCTTATAGCAAATTCAATTCTTCGCGTGCACGCTCGGCGCGTTTTCCAGTCTCGTCGATTGCTTTGTGATCAACAGTAACTCTTTTAAAGTGCCAAACCTCCCACCCCAAACTATAATTTTGGTACGGGGGTACCAAAATTCTCAATTGGCTCAGCCATTTGATTGACAGCTAATTCAAACAATGCAGAGTACCAAAGCTGTTATTACACAGCATGAACGGTACTGAGAATGTTTTGATTATATAAATTGAGCTTTTCTTTTCTCACCTTGAAGCAATAAACTGAGATTGTATCTTAATGAGCAAAATGGCACCACCTTTCAGAAAAAATAGTCCGGTACAGCCATAACGTTTCGCATTTCGAATAGGAATAATTCCATAGGTGAAATATCGTCACCTTTTGTTGCAGGGGTTCAGTGAGATACATGTCGCCTGAACGAATAATGGAAATGTTTTTTTTTTTTCAGTTTCGAACTTTTTTCCAATTTGCAAAATTTGTAAGTCATTTTTCTGGTGTTTTTTTTTTTTTTTTTCACTAAAATTCATCTAAATCGCACTTTAGTGGATTTTACACCTTCTAATACAAAACTTCGTCCCGCTTGGCGCGCAATTGCTACTGCTTGCACTCTATCGTCTTAGTGGCACATCAGCATGGGGAATGGGTGAGCGTGCCCATCAATTTCTCTCAGTCTCCCAAAGGCCGTTAAGCTTAATTCCGTTATGGGTAGGCTGAAAAGCGTCTTCGACTAAGTCAACATTAGTTTAATCATGTTCTATCACTAATGGTTCTCAAACGTGACCGAAACATTTTCTCGTTTTTAGAGCCTCAGGCCCTACTTCAGCATAACCTCTGAAGTTTACCCATTAAAACAGTCTTCTCGGGTCTTCAAACTCAAAGGCATGTGACCCAGACGCTTCCAACGGCCACACCCGCTGCACCCCAGGCTTGGATATGCCCCGGACCCCTACTGTATAGGGCTTCGGGCCTGTCGTGCACGCCTCGCGCCCAAACTTTCATGATTGAACGTAATATACGACGGCCATCCCCAAGTTGAAAAGAAAAGTACGCCTTTTCTGATTCGACTTAGGAAGGCTGTCTTTGATGCAGGTTGGTACACGTATTCTTGACTTTTTGTCACAAAACGTGCGATCGACTTTATGGAATATTACCATGAAAATACAAGCATGTGTTTGTTATTATAATACAATAAAGGCAAGTACATAGAATAACCCGGGCAGTTATATCATGAACAGCAGACTCTGACTGTCTGGAGCAACCTTCCAATGTATGAAAATGGCGCTCTCCCAGAAATAATGACGTACTCTGTGTACATATACACAAAATTGTGGATGTCATGGGATGATTTCACTATTTTAATTTGTTCAGAAGGATCTTCGTTTCAACTGATGAAACGCACATACATAGTCTGGTTACAGCAGTGTTAGTTAAACACCAACAAGGTGTGGTAATTCTTTGATTAATCCGTGATCCTTAACAGACTGACAGAGGAATTCCCCATTCTAGGTTTCGGGTTTGTTATTAAAATGCACGTGAAGAAACATATCATGAATTTATTTTGCTTACTTTTAAGTCGTGGTTGCTATTCAATCCTCTGCACTTGGAATAAACATGTTTGACATTTACAATATCTATTGAGACATTTACATGAATATGTACCTCCGTATTAAGCCTGCCTGTGATACAAAAGAATAACCTGGCATATTTTTCACTTTGTGCCGGGATGCATGCGACTTTCGGAGTATACTTTCAGATCTTGAGGCGAGGGAATGTGATAGCGGACTTTGTGCTGAAAATTAAGAGGTTATTTTACTCTAAATAGACGAATGGAACCTAGAGTCAACACCAGGTTGTTGGACAATTAAGGACAACCTCACTAAATTATGAAAATACTTCGTTACTAACTTACCTTTCGCAACTTCGAAAACAATGCTCACTTAAATAAGAAGTCTACATCATGTTACACCGCATATTCTTTTGGCTACACACGGGTCCCGCCATGCTCAGCTCATATGTACCACAGAACATCTGCCAGGGAGGCTTTAATTTAACAGCTCCTGCTCTGTCCAATCAATCCAGCGAATACAAATATAAAATGCAAAACTCAAGTGTTGATAAATGTTTAGCAACCTGTTCTACAGACAAAATTTGTTAACTTCAAAATAAGCAGGAAAATTGTCCCTTCAGAAGGCGAAAACTGCATCTCAACAGCTTACAACGTTCGGGAGATACAAATTTTTGAAATGTCGCAAATTGTTCTTGAGGTGATGCATCATGGAAAATCTGGGGTGTCGGAGAGCTTGGCCCCCTGTCGGGAAAATACTGGTGCCACCCCATGGATATCGCATGTAACAGTTTCATTTAATGTCAACGTTAGAGTAACGAACGCACCCTGACATTTTCCTGGAATATCTCGATTTTCCTGGCTTACTGTTGCCTGCGTAGCAGACTGTGGGGCATATTCCTTGTTCAGTCCCCCTTAACAAACCGAGTCCTCTCCGCGGGGTAGGCTTACTGTGGAAAGAGTGAGCTGGCATTACTCTAGGGGAGAAACAAAGAGAATTGTACCATACGGATGTAACTGAGGCCCCGCCCCTCGGACTCTAAAAGGATATGTATGAGTTTCCAGGCTAATGTTGATGGTCATAGCCTGCTGGCCTCTGGTGTGATAAATGTTGTCAACGGAATTATAGAAGATGGTCAAATACGAGTCTTGAGTTGTTATTTTCCTCTTGATTGAAGACTTTATAGCTTCAATCTGCATCTGAAAAGAGCACTGGTGTAGCGAAAGCCTTGTTTTTCAACATTTATTACAGTAATAATCTTAACACAAACAGTTCCGATTCTCCTAATCTACTAAATTAAGCCCCTCCCACTACTGTTTTAAAATCACCTCATAGTCAGACACAATCTCAGTTCACTGCTTCACTGGGGTGTGTATGCAAGACCCCAATGTGCAAACAAAAGTTAGGTTAGATGGAGTTTAACGGCCCAGTTTCCAGTTAATTGGTTCAAGTAGAGACGGGAATGGCTTTTTTCACTTGTGGCTCACTGGATTGCTTTCCCTTCTCCATTGCGTACGCTGAACTGCAAGCAAAACGGCAATAGGTTCCGTTTTCATTGTCTCCGGTATGACCCGGCCAGGAATCGAACTCCCGACTGCAATTTTTACGATCTAACCACTTGAACACGCAGTCGATCACACTGTGCAATCGAAACACTCTCAGTACAGTACTGTGTCATATGAGCTACAGTATTCTTTTTTTTTAACTTTCTGTCAATCAAAGAGCTGCTAAAAGTCGTTGGTGTCACCAGACATTTTAAAGGGGGGTCGTATTTTGCGCAAAGAAGAAAGTTATTGCCGCCTAGCGGCAATGCTCGCCCGACAGCACGAGCAATACGGCGTGGCGCCCAGGGGCCCGCTTAAGGGCCCCTGGTGGGGTCCAGGGGGAGAAGTCCCGAAAGCTCTGAGGAGTCAGACATTTCAATGCCTATGAATGCGGTGAAATTATCGTCAATATTGCTAGTTTGGTAATCCCAAAATTATTATTTCATAAAGGTTTAGAGCAAACCGTGAACCCATGGTCCCGGGGCTATCGTGGGATCCTTGGACTCAGTTAAGGCATTGAAGTACTATGGTTAAGGGAACCAACTGGAGTGGTAGCATCCAGGAGCAAAGGGTTTCCATAACAAAAATCCTTTGAAAATCGTCGTGTAATGTAATGAAGTATTCTTAGGAGGTAAAAAAGTGAACCTCATATAACAAATCCTAGAAAAATTTTAAGCTAATTGAACTCTGCAATGCGAAGAAATTTAAGAGAATCATTCAAATATGCAATGAGCAGCGTCTATTAAAGTACTTAAAGAGCCCATGAAATGACTCAATGACAACATTTGGAGTCATTCTCTGACACTATCTATTAACAAAAAAGCATTTATTTTAAAACATTCTACCCCACAAAAGAGAAATGCTCAAGTGAAATGGTTCCCCTTTCAGCACAACAGCTGAAAAATGTAAAAAATGTAAAAGTGCATTGAACAGTTGAACCAAGAATGGCATCATCACAGGAACCAAACTTCACAGTGTGTGTAGTATTATAATGCTATGTTTAAGTAAAATTTTGCTCACAGATTTCATAGCATGAGACTGGCCAAATAATTTCTGAATTATAATTATGAATGGCCCAGTATAAAGCCAAAAATATATCAATCAAAATTTGAAATTCTCACTCCCAATCCCTCAAAAGAGGAATTTTGTCATTATTCACTCAAGCTGCCCCATGCCATCATGTTAGGCCTATCAGTTTGAATTTCTGGTTCCTGCAATCTAGTCGATCTATGACTAGACAGCAATTCTTTCAACCAGAAAAGAGAAAATATTTCAACTCACATTCAGTCAGATTGTTGAATAAGAAGACTGATAGCTCCCCGGATTCCTTTGAAAGACATCCCTTCCAAGTAAATTTGTCACAAACATTAATGTGGAAATCATGCAATGGATCTTGTACTAGCATAGACTTCAAAATGCATGGAGTTGAAATAGTAACTTCATGCCAACTTGATAAAAATACAGAATACTTCCTTAAATAACCAAAATATCAGCTAGTCTCCTTTCCCACTTTAATCACTGTTCCTCTTCTTTGAACAAAGTCAAATTTCAGCATTAGCACATGCATCCAAAACGACACAGAACTTGTTGGTAGTGCAGAACTGTGCAGAATGGTATACAGTATTGCATATGGGCCTGTGTAATGAGAGAATCACTGCTTCCTCCCAATAAGAATAATCGTTACTGGAGGACAAATGGATGCAGTTACACCCCCCAGGAGCCTGAGGTATTTTTCTGTGTGTCTCTTACCAGGGAACTCCAAACACTTGTATGATGTATACCAAACAATTTTCCCTGCAAGTTGGCTCAAGGAATATTGAGAATCACAAAACTCCATCTTCTGAACAAGGATATTCCTAGGTGTTGAAACCCCCCTTTTCACTAGTTTTGTGAAGCAAAAATAGGTTTAGGTTTCATAATGATAATTTGTTGATTATATCAATCATTTTAGACCATCTATACATGGTAAGATTCTGTAACATCTACAGAGCAGGGTATACTCCAAGTACACTATAGTACACACAATGTGAAGTTGGGTTCCTGTGATGATGTCATTCTTGGTTCAATGCACTTTTACATTTTTCAGCTGTTGTGCTGGAAGGGATACCATTTCCCTTGAGGATTTCTCTTTCGTGGGGTGGGATTTTTTAAAATAAATGTTATTTTTGTTGATAGATAGTGTCAGAGAATGACCCCATATCATTGTTACTAAGTCATTTCATGGGTTCTTTAAGATATCAAGCTTTATAGCGCAAAACAGTTATTTGTGCAGAATCATTGTGATTTTTCCAATGCACTTTGATTTTTACTTTCAACCTTTTCCCCTTCAAGACCAAGAAAATAGTTCTATTTATTCCATCAAAAAAGTAATGGAAATCTAAAAGTTGAAAACACCGAACAAAATTGGAGAAAAAAAAAGAAGTTAGTTGAGATTTTAAGTAATGAGTGACTCATCACTCAGTTTGATACGTATGCATGGATAAAAGGAAGTTAACTTTCAATTCTACCACTTCTGCTACCCTTTTTTGAGAATCCTGCCTTTTGATTGGACGAACAGTGGCCTGTTATTTCACTACACACGGTCGATAAATGTAAAAACAGTGGTAAAGATGTTTTCGGTGGTAGAACAGGAATAAACCACATTTTTCTGACCATTGTTTTCTCATAAACCGTCGAGACTCCAAATTAGCAACATAACGGACTCGACTTCCCCTCGTCCGTTACTTTGCCAATTTGGAGTCTCGACGGTTTATTCATCATAATAGTCAGCCAAATGTGATTTTCCTTAAATATCGCAAGCCTATCATCATTTCCTAAACTTGAAAGGCTTTTGACTCGACAAATTTTGGTGGGATAACTACCTTTTAATAGTACTATTCGATCAAACAAAAACAACTTATTACTGACAACTTATTACTGAGTCAAAGGGGGATATTTGTAACACAGACAAGCAATGGTATGAATTCAGTGAGCTAGGAGTCGAAATGTAGAGAGGGCATCCTACTACACAGGTTTTTCTGTTTGAAGTTATGTTAAAAGCCTCAGAACAGTCGACTACTACAACAATATCATCATCCTATGAAACTATTTTTTTCATTGAGATTTTAAGTCAATTTGAAATATTCCGCAGATGCACTTCCGTTTGATATTAAGGTATACTGAGCTTATCATGACATGAAGCAGTTTACCCACCAAATAAAATTCAAGACGTATCGTTCTAATAGGCCTATAGTTTCAATAAAAATGATTGTTCCATCAAAAAGATATCTGATTAAAAAATTATGGAGAGGTGCAGCTATATATAGTCAATAGGACCTGCTAGGGGACGCCACTTTACAAATAGTAAGGGATGAAATGGTAATTTGGGGGACACGATCTGTAATTGCAGCGCGGTCAGGCATTCAACATCTTAAAAGAAATTTATACTTTGCAATGGCAGAAGAAATCCTTTTTCGATTTTGGTACATCCTTTAAACGTTTCTGTAATAAAAACTCAAAGGGGTCGTTCGAACCCCGATTACCCCCCTTCCCCTCCCTTGGTGACGCCCATTAACCCTTTACCGTTGTGCTCCGATCGGGGCATATTGGCGCGCCTCGGGATCGGGCGGAAAAGCGGACGTAGCCCGCCCCGCATCGGCTTCCGTAGGCCATTGACCCCGTGACCTTAAACTATTGTCTCTCTCGCTGTTGTGACCGAATTTTTGGGTAGCTACTCGCAGTTTCGAGCTCCCCGTGAAACAGTAAAGATGTGTGACAGCCGAGCTCTCCGCATGGGTCCAAAAGGACCCAAACAACGGTAAAGGGTCAAGGTGACTGCCTTTCATACAATTGAGTCAGAGTACTTGTATGGATTTCAACAGTTTGTATTGAAAGAGCGCCTCCATTTAAATACCCAGGCATTGGTAGCTCGACTATAATTATGTTGAAATACTTTCCCTGGAACTGTGAAGACCGTGAGTGTAATTATTAAGTGCATATTGTTGGAAAGACTCCTAATGTCACGCATGAACAGGTTCCGACCATGGAAACGAAGCCTTTACCACCAACACTACAGAAATGTGTGTGCAATATCCAGCCTAGTTGAGGCTGGCTTTGCAATTTGCAGCTTCGAATCGATTTACAGCTTAAACAGATGTCTAACTTGGGCAACATATCAGGACTGCGGGAAGCAACTGTTAGACGCAAAAATTATAGTGTCATTACCAGTTTACAAACAAAATCGAAATGCCACAGTTACTCGTATGAGGGAAATATTGATACATAGGTCGTAGATATATCGGACCCTAGTAGGGCCAGCCTGCTGTATTTCCTTGTGTGATGGAAACTTTTTGGACCGCCGAAATCTGTAGGTTATGCATAGTCATCCATGCTGTTTTGCGTTACTGATTATTTAACATTTGACCATGGATATTCACGAATTATGAGGATGGATATTCACGGGTGATTTCAGTTTTATATTTCGGGAGACTGAAGAATTGAGTACAAACCAAGGCAAGAGTTTTCGACGGCGTCAGAGGGTAAAGCTTTCATCAGCATTTACAGGAGGCTGAGGAAAAACAAAACTTTTGCACAATGAAATACTCAAGTAGGCTAAATAGCTTTGATAAGTTGTGTATTTTTTTACAGATTTCAATGAATTTTGAGGATTATTGTTGTTATTACTATAATTGTTCTATTTTGTCTTTGGAGAAACAAAGTGGTTATTTGGGCTTGATCTGTTTTCAGTAGTTTCGTGAGCCAAAAAGATAGGTTGCAAGTCGTTTTGTCATTCAAAATACGCGGGCTGTTTTAAGAACAAATGTAGCCTATTGTAATTCTCTGTATTGTGTAAGATGCTCTGGTGTGTTTAATTTTGCTGCAAAGATTTTCAATATCGGGAATACTTTACAAAAAACAATAACTTATTATGCTCTTGAGTTGACACACCACAGTAATTTCAGTTCCCGAAAGACCTTACACACTCCACCAATGGAAGCGTTCGTTACATTAAACGTTGGTGGGTCGTTGTTCACCACCACCAGGGCAACATTAACACGTTTTCCTTCCTCCATGTTAGGCGCCATTTTTAAATACGTTGGACCAGTTGCTATTTCAAAAGATGAGCACGGAAGAGTGTTTATTGACCGCGACGGGGAACTTTTCCGCCATGTCTTAAATTATTTGCGGCGAGGATATCTTGTTCTTCCCGAGGACTTTTCCGAATTAGACATGCTAGCCGATGAGGCGATGTTTTACGAGTTACCTAAATTAGTGGACCTCATTCATGAACATAAGACACGACAGTCTCAGAAAGCGAAAGTTTCTTCTGAAATCGCCGCACCAGCTTCTAAACCACGTCCTCTGTTAAAAAATGCAAAAGACGAAGCAGCCACGGAAAGGGAGTTAATTACCGTCAAACTACTTTACGAGAACTATTCAGACATGGCAACCTACGACAAATTCCTGGTCTTGAAACGGAACAAGACGATACATGCTACTTCCGGTCACCTGACAGGTCGCGTGGACACCTTCCGAGAGATTCCAAACGCCAAGTTTAACGAAAGAGTTCGTGATCAGTTTTCGGACGCGAGCAGCGCCTTCATCGTTTCACTTCCTCTTGCCCCGGCCTACACCACCGAACATCAACTTTTCCAAGATTTGACCAAAGTAGGGTTCCAGTTGGGCGGTTTTTCGTCCGAATTACAAAGTGAGAGAAGGGAAGGGGAGCAAGTTGAGACTCTCTGCTCTTATAAGACTTTACTGTTTACTAGACAGAGGTCCACGGGTGTTCAGTCGTAAAGAGATCAACCTTTTACCTCGACATAGTGTAAAAGCAAATTTGGTTTTAAGAGAAAATGTTATTACCCAAGTTTGGATAAGTGATGTAGACTAGGCTATTCCATGATTCGCTCTTGAGAATCATATAAAACTATTTGTGTGACTCAATTGTGAATTTACAAGGGATACTTAATTGTTTTACTTTGAATATGCAATATTTAAGACCTGAAATATCATGACAGGTACCGTACGTAAAAATGAAACATTTAAAACGTGCACTCTTAAAACTGTTCCAACAGTACTGCCAGTCACGTGAGTCAAATCACTGAATCTGGGAAAATTTTCTCAAATAATATTAGATAATAACCTGTGAACACTTAATTGTGTAACCAGCTTCTACAGTTACCAAATGAACAAGAAATACTGGGAAAAAGTATTTCACTCATTTTCCACACGTGACCAGTGTTGGCGCTAGGTTTTCGCCCATCTTCTTCCTCTATTGTATGATATTTAGCTAATGTTTCAAAATACGCTTAATTTCGCCGATTAACATGTAAACACATGTGTTATCATGTCCGTACTATTGCACTCGTATCCAAGTTTATGCTCCAAGTCTGAACTCGTCTATAGTGAACAAAGTAACCATACTCAAATTCACCCAAAGAATTTCATTACTTTACTCATAATAACAACATCTCAGCTCGAAGATTTTATATTTATTATTATAAGTGATTCTTTTTAAATTCAACAGAGTTTGTGTTTTTAAATGTTACACGTACCGGTACTGATCAACACAAACCTTATAACAAAACATAGGAAAGAAATTGTACTGCTAAGGAGACCAGCAATGTTGAAACAGCAACCGATCTTCCTCGTCCGAACTGGAGATGTTTCTACCGTATCATTCCTTTATAAGTACCCTTGATAGACTAAACGTAGTTTAGAGTATTATCTAACAATGTATAGTGCTTTGACTCTGTCGTTCAAAAACAAACATCTTGCATTGGCCAGTGTAGTTTTGAAGTTGGTCAATTTTCTTTGAACTAGAGATATACTCGGACAGTCAACCTCTGACCACATGATCCAATTATTCTTTATTATTATTATTTTATTTTTATTTATTCATTTGTTCAATTGCTATTCGTTCTCTGCATGTGGCCCTTTTAGGTTTCCTTTTTGAATCTATACTCGTTGTCGTTTTGTTTGGATTTAATCTTTCTTCAGAGGTTTTTTTTTTTTATTTTTGTTAGATTTAACCTTTTGTGTGCTTTACTATATACTTCTAACGTTTTACTAATGAGCTAAAACTCTGTATTGCAGTATTCAGCAATATATCCGAATTAATTTCTAGGAATAAAACTTGAAATAACACAAAGAAACTGTAAAAAAAAGTGGTGTTCAGTTCATAACAGGCTGATATTTATGCGTAAAAAGAACGATTCTGAGTTCTAACTTCCCAAGCCCAACCGTCCTTATACCATTATGAAGCTTTCAATTGATTTCAAAAAATTCACAAGAGAACTAAAAGTCGAGTAGTATACTGACGTCATCCTTAGCCAGCATAGATTGTGTCTTCAAAAAACATGTTAATATTACTGCAACTACTTTATAGATCTGCCAATGTTGAAGCAGCAGAATTTTCAGAACATGTTTTTTATGTGACACAATATTTTATTCAACAAAACCGCAACAAAAGACCCTCTTTCTTCATAACCACCACTATCCTTTAACACAGCCCCGTCCAATTTACATCCAAGCAATAGTATCACAGCCCACTCCAACACTGCTTAATTTCTCTCTCTAATTATTAACTGTTCCTCTTAACTGGGCCAATTTTAAACTCCAAACACACCACCTTCTTCCCTTGGTGGTGAACATATGTAAAGGTTCTCACCCTGAAACGAACGTTAACATGTAGTAAAAACTGTAAAATATATATTAAAACTCTCTTTGACTACTTCTGTTCCCGCTCTTTATCTCACCAAACCTCTCTGCGCAACGTACATGTCTTACAAGACTGCCCTAACTGCTGCAATCTCGGCGACTACCATGTTCGACGCCTGAAACCTAAGTACACGACTTGACCAAGAATATCACGATTTGAAATCATCTTCTAGGTTTCCATCCCAAAAGAATGAAACAAGTACTTTACTTCAATAGGCTTTCCCCCGCCGGAAAAACTAAAACCCCACACTCTACCCCAAG
Organism: Holothuria scabra; assembly: GCA_037179385.1. Lineage (NCBI taxonomy): Eukaryota > Metazoa > Echinodermata > Holothuroidea > Aspidochirotida > Holothuriidae > Holothuria > Holothuria scabra. The sequence goes on along the minus strand of CM074192.1, from coordinate 17,520,177 downwards.
CCTTCTATCCTCGGTTCCAATTGAACTTCGCTCCGAATTGACCTCGGTTTACTCCTTTCTGAAACTTTGTCCAGCCTGCCTTCTGTTCTCCACTTTGCCCTCACATTGGTTTTTTTTTCAGTTGCCCTTACGATCCCTGTTTGGTTTCGACCGACGATGATCCCACCTCAACACAAACTTTCTATACATTTGTTTAACCCAATTCAACTCTCCCCTACATCACAAGCCACACTCTACCAGACTGCTCCTACCTACATTTTCAAACAAATTCCACATCAAACTTTTGCCTCTCATAGCATTTTATCTAGCGATCCAATAAAGTGATTCTTTATTTTACACTTTGACCACTTTCCTCTCCTCTACCTTCTGGGCTTGTTCTTTAACATCTATACTTCATACCACACCTCTGTGATTTACACCATCCTCAAATACTGTAATGAAATTAGTTCAAAGACAGTGACACATCTGAGGGGAGTGCTCAAGCCTCCCAAAAGGTTGGAAGTGTCCATATTTTTCTCGGGTAGAAATTCAGTGTTTAACAGTGATAAGGGGGGGGGGCGTTTTTTCTTTTTTCATTTTATTTATTACTTTTGTTTCAATTTTTTTAGACCGCAACCGAAAAACAGCAAAATATATCCACGTTTAATCAGAGTTTTGTAAAGCAAAAACAGTTAAAAGATTCTGAAGAAAATAATTGAGTATTGTAGGAGCCTGAGGAGGTGGTCCTATTTTTGAGCAAAAAAAAAAAAAACTAAGAAAACCATTTTACAGAACTAACTTGACTGCTAGAAGACATTGGAAGAGCGATTTCCGCCTATGCATATTTATGACAAAAAAGCGCTTTGCTTCACTCCTCACCAATATGGTAGCGCTAAGCTCATTTAGAAGTTTCTAGACAAAAATATTCAACCCCTTCCAGTCCAAAATTCTGGGTGCTCAACTGTACAATCATTTTAAAGTTATATTCTGGTGGCTTCTCACTTAACTCGTAAGAAAGACAAAAAAGCCAAGACCATGTAATCCAAAACCTCTCACTATAATTTTCCTAACTAAAGATATCTTACTTTGAAGAGTGGTTCCACTTTTGAACAAAGTTAAAAATGTTAATTTCCTGTTTGTCGTTGAAATTTGATGCCTTCGGAATGCTTGAATATCTTTTCCTGTAGATTGAAAATTACCCTGCTCCATATGAAGGCAAACAGCATACAATGTTGCTTAATTGTCCAACTTTGATGTACCGCGAAGATATCACAGTTTCCCATAATCGATTGGAGGGGGGCATGAAACCTCCACTTTTTTAGAGGAGGGTACACTAACGTAAAAGTCCCATACCCCACTCTTTGTGACCTGAAACTTGAAAGTTATACTAAACATGTAGGTTATGTAAGGTGTCTTGTACCTATTCCGATAAATTTTCAGTATAGCAATAATGGCGCTGGCTGACGCTTTTGCTTGGCGTTTCTTCCCAGCGTGTTTATTTTTCCAATCACCAAAATTTTCGACCGCTACGCCCACTTGCTGTCGCTTTGATGTTCTTCTTATCAGTTGCATTTCGAACACAGTCACATTTTCTACGGCTTCAAGGATTATTGATCGGTTGTTCGTGTACATAGTTCAGCAGGTGGGGGTATGGAGGAGCTTAACGCTTTCACGCACAACGCAACTCATGCGCAGAACGGCGATAGGGCCCATTTTTAAGGTTTTGGCATAACTCGACCTGGTCCAGAACCGCCATTGTGAAATGCAAATTTTCTACCACTATATACTAATGATGCAAAGTACATGCCTTGATATGAAGTCTTGTCGACCTTAGCTTCCTAAAAATTCGCCCATACAAACACACAAACGCGCATAGACACAAATTCCAAAGAATCTTTGCTTAGATCAACGTCCCAGCCACTTCCAGTCAGATACATGTAAATATTCGGCTTTGGTAGGTATTTAGCAATATCGCCCTCACTTTGTCGCGTTTTCGTTTTTTAGGGTTTTCTTATGAGACCGATTTGCTATCTCATTTCCATGTTATGTTGTTGCATTTTAAAACTCAGTATCTTCCTTTAATTGAAGGGCTCCAAATCCATTGGCAACTCCCTGATCTGAGACACCCCTCCGACCCTCTACTGGGATGTGCGAGGTATGAAAAGTGAGATCCAGCACTCATCTTAACCTTGTTCACCCAGTCCAATGGCTTGGGTCGTCGCTGGGAATTCACATTTGGAACCCCAGCGCGGCAAATTTGAGCGAGGAGTTGCAATACCTTCCTGATTTGAGTAAGGCTCCCGATCATCTCATGTACATGTAGTCCTATGTGTTTCCACTATACATCACTCGGCATCTAAACGTGAGGTAAAAACAACAAGAAAAGAAACAGAAAATTTCGGACAATACGGGAATATTCTCCTCTACCCCCAATTTGACTCTTCATACATTTAAATTAGTCTACCGACTTGTACCGAGACTTACTCTAATTGACTAGAGGCCCAATGGGATCGGGTATGGACAGTGGCGACGTTACGATAGGGGTAGAAAGTGCATTTTCCCCATATTTAACTCCCCCGCCCCCAAGTTAAATCAGTTAGGAATTCGGTTTACCGAAAAATAAATAATAAACCTTTCCAGTCCTAGCGAGACTTGATCCTCAGAGTTTCCTGGACATTCAACCCACAGTAGCGGGCGTTTTGCGTTCGGTCTCTCTGCACTCGAAAATTTTGTCCTGAACAATTTCCTTTGCCCTTACTTTGTCCGTCCCGATTTTGACATTCCACTTGGTGAGAAATATAAAGAGGGTTTGATAATGTCGGAAGGACAGGTAATTGTAATGGTCTTCCTGTGAATTTAAACAGGGGAGTTGCTTTAAAGAGTAAAATTTCACCTAACGAATAAATTGTAAAAAGGAAAGTTGGGACGGGTGCACCACAGTTAGAAATTGCAGTTTCTCCTTATTTTACATAAACCTTTATTTAGACAGATAAAAGACAGCTACAATGCCAGGAGCGTAGCCAAGATTGTGGATTGTGTCATGGGTGGGGGGGGGTGGAGTTGGTGTCATGGGGGGTTGGGGGCACAACATGAGGGAAACGTCTAATGATAGAGAGAAAAAAAACCGTTGTTTTAGGTGATTTTGCATTGCAAGGTTGGATCTTGGGGGGTTCTAACCACGCCACTGTACAATGTCAACTATTGAAATGCAGCAACATTTGGAAACTCCCGCCGTGTGACACTAGGACGGCCGGCCGGGTCAGTAAAAACTCTAAAAATGGAACCTAGTGTTATTCGTGATCAGCATTGCTAGACAATGAAGTGATGAAGTGGGGGGGGGGGGGGGACTAGCCAGTGAACCACCACTGGAAAAATGAAATGGAATGAACTGCCCGACTTAAACCAATTGGTCAGAAACTGAGTAGTAAACAGTTAGAATATCATCTGACAAACTAACCCGTCGTGTGGCTGTCTCGGCGGGGCTTTCTCAATTAGCTTTTTTCAGTTTTTTTTTTTTTAAATTTTTCTTTTTATTCTGAATGGATGCGCAGTGGTGCATGCCTGATCTCTCTAGCAATAAACCCCATTGATAATTAGCATCAAGTGTCTCTTGCAACTTGTTGATGAGAAAATTGTTGGGTCAATATGCACTTACTGAGAGCTTGTTTGCTCAATAGCCTAGCAATACTGAAAATATTTGATGTAGAACTACTGAGGTGCTGTGCCACTTGGTCGATCATTCCTGTAACAACATGGATATGACCCAGGCTACTCAACTGCACCTCCGCCCTCCTTTTATTCTCCACTAGTAAGGTAATTGTTTCCCTTAAAACTTTGTAAGAACAAGAAAAAACAACTTTGTATATCAACTGCAGGAATCAAACTTTGGAGCTCATTTGATGACAGACTAAAAAATTGTTAGACTTTGAATAGCTTTAAAAGTATGTACAAGCAAAAATGATTGTTTTCTTAAAATACTGTTTATTTACCAGGAGATGTTAGTATAATTTTAGTTCGACCCATAACGCCTTCTCTGGAGTATCTTTTTGATTAAAGTTATCATCATGTAATTGCCTCCTTGTGTAATGTAAGCATATCGAAAAGTTTTGTACAAAAACGATCATTTGCTCATTCTATATCAAAATTTTTTTAAATGTTGTAATTAAGGTAAGCTAAATCGGTTATGCTTTGGAATGATATGTCAAGGCGAGAGGAACTCATGAAATGCCGATTTTCATTCAAAATACATGCTTTTTGACCATTTCAAAATTTTGTGACTTCATAATTTGGGGAATTTCCCACAAATAATGGGCCATTTTATGCCTTTACTACATGCGTTTTACGACAAAAATATAGATCCAAATAAAACCAGTTCTTCTACTCCTGTTACCTGGGACACGCAGCTCCCAGAAACGCGTTTAGCCGTGTCAATATATTTGTGACTACAAGTGTTAATCCTCTAAATTATGTAAAATTGGGATGAAAAACGTTTTTAGCCCATAGACATCAAATCCAATAAATCAATGATTTACGACAAAAGTAAGGGGTGTGTCTAGTCAAAAAAGCATTCATTAGATGTGCAATAGTATGAACATCACAAATCTAGTTTATCCAGCCAGACCTTAAGACACAACCCTGAATATTGCATAAAACGAAAAACCTAAAAATGTAAAATGCGCCCGCACACTGTAACACATTTGAGAGGTTTATGATCGAAACTTTTCGATATGTGTTATTACCATTTCACTCCTTTTTTTTTCCGTTTTCTGTATTAAAGGGGAAACAATTTATAAGTATGAAACTTCTGTTTTCTCCTTTTCTGGCGTTTACTTTACCTGTATGATTTGTACTGTTTTTATTGAATACTTTGCTGGAAATAAATTGTTTCACGATGCATTCATTCATTCATTCATTCATCCATTCATCCATCCATTCATTCATTCATTCATTTTGTTACACGTTCCTTCAAGTCAAATCACGACCTCTCGACGGAGATTCTACCTGCCAACATCGGGTGCTATACAATGTTTACCCTGACCGAAAACAACTCTACCCTGTTTATTAGGAAGGAAAGGACACGCCCACCATACAGCCCTTTATCTCCCCTTACCCCTGGAAGGCTTCACCCTGCTCCCTGTTCGGCTATAGGCCTACTGATGCACCCCTCTCCCCTGATCCTGACTCCTTGTGGTAGGCTTACAATTATGACTGCACAGTGCACAGGGCAAAGCAGTTCCTCTTCTAAATTAGCACGGTGATATCAGTGTCGAATAGGAACTCGTTGGTAATGTTTGTCTGGCTGCTTTGAATATTATTCTTTCAATTTCGAGTTGTTTCGTTATTATTCTACATTCCACTCTCCATAGAAGAATAGGAAATCTGTTTCCGCAAATGAGCACATTGTGCTACATGATACAAACTGACAGATAAACGAGGCTCAGCACTGATCTGGGCGTGTCGTAGGTGTGAGGTGAACATGCGCATATTGTGACTTCAAGAAATTATCCAGGTACTGTGGATTATCATATCCAAGGCGGCTAGGCCTGTGTCACGAGATCTGTGTACACTGTGCGCTGTGTGCGTTCGATTCTGTACGATTCTGTCGGCCACACAGTTCATATATATGTACAGGTACATTTTACACTACTAGTCACTTCTGGTCATCTTTCCGTCTCGTGTGGACTACAGCTGTCACTAACCCCTGTGTAGTTAACATAATATCAAAGGAACTGCTGCTAGATCCTCTTGACAGAACAATCTGTCCAAAGGTAAACCAATTCTCTATCTATTTGGAATCTTTACGTTGTAATTGTTGCGAGTGTTCATTCATTGTTTTCTTTTCTGAGGCATTTTTTCAACATGTTCCCCGGGATAGGCAGTGCACAGTCCGGCTTTCAGGATGGGATGGGCGTTTGCAACACGCAAGTCAGTGCTTACCCACGCAAAGTACCCTGTACTAGTTAACTTGTCACAAAAGAATAAAAATATATTAACTATAAACAACGTTAGTTCCTTCTGAAAGTATTGCATTTCAAGTTTTTGTCCCATTTCGCGAGAAAGTCTCGGGTGTTTGGGGAAATTTCCTCGTAGCATGCAAGGTATTTGTAACTGTTAAATGCGTTCTCGTTAATACTACTCGTTTCACTTCCGCGTTAGGGTGTGGCAGGTCCTACACAATGAGTACAAGGTACAGTTTTCACTTGCGGAAGTAGGCTAGCCTTAAATACCGCGGCGTGCCTTGAACTGCTTTTTAAATAGTTTTGATGTGAAGGTTCACTTGCTGAAAAATGCATTTTTTAATAAACGTAACAGTAGGACACTTTCTGTTCTGTAAACTTTATCCATCTGGGATTGCCTTGGCAGATTTTGCTGCTTGTTACTGTTAGTAGTTAGGCATATAGCCCAGGAAGGTACATCAAACTTCATTGACATTGAATAGACTTAATGATTCAAGGCTTTATGGAACCATTTACAAAAAAATATGGGGCCATTTTGTTAGTTGTATACTGAATCACTTTAAGGCTGGTTCAAAGCTGTTCTGCTGTTGGCTTTAAGGCATGTTACTTGTTAGCCAATATGGTAGTGTTTTTTAATTCTAAAACCACAATCTAAACATTGATCATCAGTAATTGCAAACTTCTCCTTTTCAGTGAGATTCAAATTCATTTGCTTTTTAATGGCAAGAAAAGCATTGTTTCCCTTACAACACTTGGTAATTGATCCTTTTCAATCAAAGGGGAGGGTTAATTGTAGGGGGAATGCAAAAGGATTTGTAGTAGGTTAAACCACACTCTGCTTACAGTGCTCGCAAGATTTAGTGTTCATGACTCCTGAAACTTTCCTCCTCAAACTGGTAAACTTTTTAGTTTAATAGAATAGATATTGATTGAAGTATGAAACTCATATTTTCTTGGACAATTTAGATATAAACATTTTTTAAAAGCAAGAATAATCATGCTTAGCTACCACATCCAACATGTATCACAGGTTAAAGGTCAAAGGAGGGTATAAAGGTCCCCAAAAACAAACACTGAAGCAGTGTTTGCAAATAGTTTTAGGCAGGTTAAAGGACAACCAATCAATGTTAAATGTTATCCTGCCAGGGTTTCTGGCAGAGGGGGGTAAGGGGGGGGGGGATTGGTCCCCCTTTCCAGAAGGTGGGAAAAATCCCCCCCCCCCCTCCTTTTCATTTCCATAAAAATTAGAAAATTGTCAATATCTTGGTTTCTTACTTTAAAAAGAGACACTTTTGCAGCAATGTTTGATCTTACACAAATAAATGGCCTTTAAACCTTCAAATTGCACCTTACAGGGGCCTTGAAGCAAGCTTTTGTCCCCCTGAACCCACTCATAAGTGGAATCATAACTTTAGCCTAGGACAGCATCCATTTAAACTTGGGGTTGAGCAGTTATAAATCCCCCCCCCCCTTTTTCGTGTTTCTGGCAGAATCCCTGCCTGCCCATCATACTGGTTGCTGTCAGAGGCTGATGGGGTCATCTGAAGGTCACCTCATGATTCTAAATTGTGTTTGCAAATGTATGGTGTCCTATTTAAACAAATTGTTAGGCACTGTATAAGCTGTGCAAGAGAATAATCCAGGTGCTCTGCATATGTTTGTTATGGGAAAAACAAATACAGGATAGGAAGAAATTGAATGTACCATAGTTTACTGTCCTGAATGTGTCCAGATCGAGTGCTCACAAGAGAAAGCTTCCTGCCTACATTTTGATGTTACTTTGTCCTTTTGGCACACAAAGTAGAATGTTATTCATTGCAGACACCTACAATAGAGAGGGTATTTTGACTTGTGTTAGGGGAGGGGGGTGGTGCATGAGTTGGGTGCTCCTTTTCTGCTTTTGCACTTTTCCTACTTCTTTTCTTGCAAATAACCCCTCATGGCACCCTTTACTTGATTGGAGTTTCTGGTTTAAGTTTGTGTTTTGCCTTGCCAGAGATTCCACCAATGCCAAATACACTTTGTAAGTCAATATTGCAGGTATGCTTGGAGGGCGAGGGGGGGGGGGGTACGAGAGGAGCTTTCTCCAAGGCCCAGGCTGTTAGGTGCATTCTGAGCTGCAAATTGCCATCTTCGTGAATTTTATGCCTCCTTTTGGAACCTTGAGGACACAACTCATTTTCCTACTTGACAGTTGCAGGGAGGTTAAAGGGGGGGGGGGGGGAGCAGAATTTTCTTCAAGACTTGTAAGCAATCTGGACATAATACTTTTTTTTTAATGGAAATTTTTCACTTTATTGCTTCTTGGGAGGAGGGGGTGGATCCTCCTTGACAGAATTCCTAGATTCACCCGTTGCCTGTAATGCAAGACTATCAATTGCAACCCCAACCCCCTAGACCTGGTGATGGACGGGTGGGACATGGATGAAGGGAACATACCACCCCTGACTGTCGGGCGCTACTTGACAGTGCGGCACTACTTGACAGTCCTGGACCAATTTCCCTTGCCTTCCAGATTGTGTGAAATCCCCGCACAATTCCTTGCTCTGTGGGGACAAATTTCGCTCTGGACAAATTTCTCTGTAGTTCCTGGCTTACTCCCCTGCTCAAAGCCTCATCATCCCCTGGCCTTGGGGGTGGGGGTTGCAATGATAAGTGCATAACAGTTAAGTGTATTGGTAAACTTTATCAATGTAAAACGTCCAAAATACCAAGTTTTTTTTTTTTTTTTTGCAAAAGAGGAAGGCGCACTGAGTATATCAATTCATAAAGTGAGGAGATGAAATTTGTGAGTGATCACTGGCTTAGAGAAGGGCAAAGGGGAAGGGGCATTCCCTCCCCTTTGAAAATTTCAAAAACTTGGGTGTCTTTTCATGTGATCTTGCACTGTACAAAATTTTCTTTTAGGAACTATATTAAAAGGGTATCGGTGATCACTGGCTTGTGAGGGGGTTATGGACTATGGAGGGTGTACGCATCCCCTTCACACAAAATTTTTGATCCCTTACTGGTGCCACATATGCCTATGCTGCCTTTGTGGGGTAATCTTGCAACTCGTTTTCTGGACTGAGATGAAGATCCCTCCCCTTTTGAAAATTTTTTGAGAAATTGTGTGTTCAACACTGAAGTATGCTGTCATTATTTCATCTTATAGTCTAAAGTAAACCATACAGGTATACAGGTTATCACCTTAAGCTTTTGTAAAAAATTCCGATAGTCACTCTTTTTGGTTCAAAAATTACATTCTGAAAAAGGTATCAAAGCACAATGTGGAGAAAAGAGGCTAAACTTCTGGGGAAAAATCTGTGCAAACAAACTGTGATCAAGTTTGACTGGCATAATTGGAGGTGCAATAAGGTTTGAGTGATTTTGAAAACGCTGACTTTCCATCTATAGATTATTAAAGAGTGTGGAACAGGCAGTCTCCATCGACATCGACAGACCGCAATTAAAAGCTAAGCCTAAAAGCCTTCATCGGTGTACCCCCTCTCACGTATTGAGTCAGTCTAAAGAAACAAAAGGGGAGTAATGTTCAGAGAAGCTCAAAGATAGTAAAACACAGTAAATGATTCTCAATATCATTGGTGTTGTTTTTCAGTTATTATTCAGGTGAATCAAAAAGTCCATATCAGGTTGTGTAATAACGAGATGGGTACTAGTACATATTTATGTCAGTGCACTTGTAGTGATAATTCGCTGGGAAATGTGTAGCACTGCAATCAGGTACCTAGGTACCCAGCAGGAAATAGTTAAGTAACCCGGTTCCTATATTAGGAAACAGTAATAACAAAGAAAATGACATCCATGAGTGGTGTAATGGCTACATCCACCCTCCCCCACCTGCGTATTCTAGTGTATTTTAATCAAATAACTACGTCTGAATCACTTAACAAGCTGTGGGATATTTCTCATGTTTCCCATAGATTTACATGTAACAAAATGAAGGGGGTATTGGAACCGAATTGTGGGAAATTTAACTACCTGCTCAGGGTAATATTACAGTAAATTTTACTTCCTTTCTGGGAAGTTCGGGGGAAAAAGGACCATTTTTTCCAGCGCCATAGAAGAGCCTTTTTGTATTGGAGAAACTCTCTTGAGTAGGCCTGTTCCCTAAAATAAAGATTTAAATCCCATTTTGGCAAGTGTTCTCATCATTTACCCTTACTGAATCAATGCAGTACTGATGTTGTTATTGCTGGTTCAGTGTTCAGAGACTGGCTTTTGTTATTTGCAGGGTTAACTTTTTCGCATGTGCCCTCTTATTGGCTAGGGCAACCCAGGGGTGCAATGGAATTTTTTTCAGTACTTGTACAGTATTATGGTTCCTAATTATTCTGATAGCTAAGTAAAATGGGTTATCAAGAACCAGTATTAATGCCACTTTTGAGTCAGTTAAGATGCATCTCTTTCATTACAGCATCTTTTGTAATCTTCCCGAGCGGTAACAACTCACATACATACATCATGAGTGATAAACCAGACGTCAGTGAAGTCACCAAGTTCGACAAAGGCAAACTCAAAAAGACAGAAACACAAGAAAAGAACACGTTGCCCACAAAGGATAGTGAGTATTTCTCTTTCTGTCCCTTCTCCTCCCTCTCTCCCCTGAGTATATCCCAATTATCTAATAACCTTGAATGGAGGTAGAAGGAATGCAGTAAGATTTACAAAACTAGCTACATCCTCCCATACAATTAAAGGCTGGTCACTGACTGACTTGGAGCCAGGGGTCCAATAAATCAAATTTTAGCTCAAAAAGGGCTAACAAAAAAACAAAAGCAAATATTGCATGCATTAGTGCATGCAAAGCTTCCATTTGAATACCACATACTGTGACTAGGAAGTAAATAATTGCCAAACTGTTTCCATGGTAGCAAAATTGCTACCAAACACCAAAGCTTCCCAGTGCCTTCCCCGATTTTTTCCATACATTTGTAAGGGCTGCAAGCATAAAAACGCTTTCATCTTGTAGCAATACATACCTTTTCCAACAGTTACAACCAAAATCTGAATTGTGAAACATTTCCCACAGGGATAATTTAAGGTAAAGAGCAGTCCCCCAAACTTATTTTGAAGAAAAAGCTTAAACACATTATTTGTCGTGTTTCTCTTCAAAGGATCTTTTGTTACCTTTTTTGACTTTACTATTGCATTCAAAGTACACCAAGCAGTTACTCTTGGTTAATTTCACATTTGAAGAGCAAAAAACATTGTCACATGACTCCCAATAGCCAATCATGAAACTGTACAGTTTACTACACTAGTTCAATTTGGGATGACTGCTCTTGCCCTTTATAAAGTCAATGTGCCAAAAAATTTGGAAGCTGGGAGGCTCCTTCCCAGGAAAGTTGGCTAGCTGGAGGGCAATATCCTTTTTCTGTACATAAAATACAGGGAGAATTGTGGGAAAGCTTTCTTCCTTCCTGGGAAATAATACTACTCCCTACCAGAGAAATAGATTGCTTAACCCGCTGTATGGTCAAGTGATAGAGCATCCGACTTGTTGATTGTACAGTAAACATGTAGTTTACTTAAAATACATCATGAAACAAATAGAAGAAACAACTCAAGGCTTTTGATTCCAAACATGTTGTGTAGAAGGTACAGAACTTTGTCAATGATCTCGCCTGGTTCAAAACCAATTTCAGTGAAACGTGGTATTGGCTTCAGACCGCTAGGTACACTGGTAAATGTCAATGTTTAGAAAGTCAAGGAATCATGGGTATAGGCCAACACTAAAATGCATGATCCTACATTAGCTTTGAAAAGGTCATTTCTGCACAACTGCATACACTGTCGGTATTTCCTTTCGAGAAACCAAGCTGGTGGAATTGTGGGCTTTTAGACAGTTTTGTGTTGCTCTGTGAAGCGTTGCAGGGCCTTATCCTGGGTGCTAATCCCAGTGGAGGCAGTTCAAACACTAGTATAGAGAACCTCCACTACTAAACACGTAGTGTATTTTGCAATTTATCTCAAGGGGTAGCCGCCTAGTGTGACTCCCTCGGCAGGCAACAGTTCTTACATACTGTACATACACCTACCCAACTGGCTGTCATCTTTGAATTTAAGGGATTTCATTGTTTGAGCACATCTAGAAACTTATGTGCAACAGAACTCACAATTCATGAACTTGCACTGCTGTATGCCCTTCTGATTCATGATGTACAGCCATTTTTGTTCAATACTGAATTTCATCCCCTCCCTTCTGTATCATGACCGAGGATAAGATCTTCATTACAAATTTATAGAATGTTCACTTTAGGTGTGCCTCAGGTCTCATCCCCCAGGCAAATTAGTGACTAAACCTCCTGTAATGCTGTAAATGCCAATGTACAGCATCCCTAGGAATAAATCACTGCAGCTGCATTACCCCGTTTTCATTTTTATCAGTCACCTCCACCCCCTTCTTGTTTTTATTAGACATCCATCATTTTCTCAGTTATAATCACCCAGCAAATTCTACAGTAGCTTCAGTAAAAGAGGGGAAGAACATAGCTAAAGGGCTCACTGTGGTCGCCCACCATCTACAGTACCAGGGATGCTTCCTAAACCACCTGGGTTTTGCTTCCTTGAACTGTACTGAGTTAGTAGTTTGCATGTATGCAAAGGACTGCTTAGAGTCTGTCTATACAGTGTTTAGCAATGCGTCCCTCCTTGGTATGGGTGGAGAAAATTGGAAAACTGGGGAGGAGCCTCCTTTCCAGAAAATGTGTTTTATTTAGAGAGAAATTTTCCTGTTTATGCAAGAAAATATAGGAAGAATTGTGGAAATTTTTACTGCCATCCAGGAAAATATATTCGTCAGCCCTACTCCTTAGTAGGGTCTGACCGTTTTAGGATGTGAAAAGTTTGAAAAATGGCGGGGTGCAGAAAGACCAAGGCTGAGTAAGTTGGGGCTAGAGCATTGCGCCATTTCTGGATTTTCTACTTTTTTAATTACAAAATGCTGCAAAGTCTTAAAATAAAGAATCCCTGTCAAGTAATTTATTGTGCATTGCTTCTATGCAGGCTTTGGGTCTTGGGTATCATAGCTGTTACCATGGAATTCCTAAATGGAAAGACAAAAAGTCTTAAAAGGCAAAGGCAAGTGTTCGGTGACTTTCAGATATAGCATGCTGTTGGGAGGGATATTTTCCAATTTAGGGGACAGAAAGAAATCTTGGCAAATTCAACCTGCTTGTGAGATTTTTTAACCCTCTGTGGTATCATCTTCTTTCTGGGGTATGTGCCAAGATTTCAGTTTGTCTCCCCCTCCCCCATGGGTCTGACTTTGATCTTTGTGATGAATTACAAAACTCTATGGTGCACTTTTTTTCTTACTCAACAGCAATTGAACAAGAGAAGTCAGCATCATAGCAACGTTGAGACGGCGGGCGTGCAAGCTTCAGGCCACCACTTCCTGTAAATGCGTCTAGAACCATAGTTAATTTCACTAGGGGTTTAAAGAGATTTATTATCATTTTTGTACCAGCAAACATGAAAAGACACAAATGAAATTCCTTTGCTTCTTTTACTTTTTTGTTTCTTCACAAATCAAATCATTGTGACCTAATGAGCTCACAGATGTCATAAGCCAATGGAAAAAGTGTTCCTACCTTTTTGATATTGCTGTAAAACAGTGAAAGAGTGGGCCTGTTTCATGATGGTGGCCAGGGCGCGACACTTTCAGATGAGCAAGAGCATGCGTTGACCAGATCCCACCTGTCAGCTTATTAGTTTTCAGTACTTCAATGCTTAAAATAAAATATTAGCCTCTTTGTAGCTAAATCAGATCTTTCATTAACTAGATGTTGTGATCAATCTCTCTTGTACATGTTAACAAAATTGTTATGTTCGCACATGTGGCTTTCCAGTGTACTTTGTGCAACACAAAATTGATGTACTCCTTGTTTTTGTTGGTAAATTTTTTTAAACATTTGTGCCTTTTTTTATGTCATGTTATCGTTTTTTCTTTCGTGATGGTAACTGAGTCCTTTCATTTTGTAGCCTCAAAATCTTTGCCACAAGCAGATGTCTGCGATACAGTCTTATTCATCACATTGCGGATCTTTATTTGGCCAGGAATGAAATACATTTGTAGGAATGCAATTGATATGACATGGCTAAAGAAACAGCTATAGAAATGTAGTTGGTATGTAATGGGTTAGACTTATCTTTTGATGGGTCACTATGAAGTAGAGCACTCGAAAGAACTTTGCTTCTCATTGTCAGGCTATACAGCCAAGTAAAAATGTGAACTATTGCCATTTTCATGGTCAAATATGATCCAGAAAAAGTCAAAATAAAAAATGTAAAAAGTAACTTTATTTCTTTTCTCTATTTTGTCTCATTTGTGCATAAAACCCTAAATTTGAGTCTTTGATTCAGGACAATATTCACACTCCTTGGAACCACCTTTTTTTGGTAGACATTCCATTTCCAATCCTGGTAAATTTTGTCTGGAGTTAAGAAACTTCCAGAAACAATGCTATCCCCAATTTGGGAGCCTATGGTGTAAGATACGTCAGTCATTCTGGATCTTGTACATGTATCTATCATTATCTGGTTATGGAACGAGGAGAAGATGTCTGGACAAGCTGTACATGGAATAACTATGGACTATAATTTACCAAAGATGACACTTTAGATAGGAAAGGGTATGCCGACATTCACTGCACTCCATAACATCCGGACGACCCTTTGGGTTAACAGCATTCATTTCAGTTACGATGGATAAAAGGACAATTTTTAACTTTCACCTACCCCCCTCTGCCTCTCCTCTAACCATGGAGAAATTTTTTTATTTGGGTTGCACTGGCTATATTCATTGAATTTAATGCCACTTGCAAAATCTTGGTAGGGCAAGGGGGATGTCCATCCAAAGTAATGAACCATATGTATATGCAACAGCAAAAAACACTCCCTCATTGGAGAAAATATGAATAATTAATGCAAATTGTGCAGTAGCACCAGCAAATGCACACAGCTGATTGGTCAACTATTTGAGGACCCTTCAATTTTTACTGCAGGCACCTGATGGATGTGACTTTTGTGCACATGTAGTGGATTACATGGTTCACCTAAACTTGCATATGGTTCAAGACTCCTTCAAGACAAGCATAGTCAGATGAGCTTGCTGCCCTTTAGTGGGGGGGGGGGGGGGAAGTACTTGTCCATTTGGGATGTTTAGCTCCTTAATGGAGCAGAACTCCCTCTGGAGTAAATGTGTCATTTTCTCCCCTTGGCTCTTCACCAGAGAGTCGAGGGGACTTATAGGAAATATGTTCAGATGAGCTTCAAGAAGAAGTCGGTTGGGTTTGATGTATGTATTGCAGCCTAGTTGGGCATTGCTCATGCTGTGCTCAACAGTGACAGTAGGATCTGTTTCAAAAAGTCTTGACCTGGACACTCTAGGCCTTGTGACCACAAGTCTCATACTTCTTGACCATGCAGTCAGTCAGCATTGTCTGTTGAGAAATGAATGTGACCTTTATGACTGCAGTCTCTTTAATGATGACATACACCTTGCTACTGCTTTGCCAGTTAATATGCCCCTTTCATTACCATGAAAATACTTCCCTGAAGTAAAAATCTCTTGCAAGGCCATTTGTACTGTGGTCTCATTAAGTGTTTTGATAAACTATAACAGCTGTGGTGTGAAAAATGAATCAATATATGAGCTACAGCCTGCTGAAAAATTAAAACAAAAGCCTGAGAGCCAAGCAATGTTGGCTTTAATATGACCCTGTGAACTACCATCAGCAGCACATCAATGCATGATAGAAGCTGGATCATGAATGTAGTGGATTCATAAATATTTGTTTATGATAAGGTAATGTTCTTCAATACTGAGAATTTACATACATATCAACAAAGGGGAAAATAAATTTTAATGAACTGTAACCCCAGATCAATTTTATATTACTAAGTTTTTTAATATTCATCAATCATTAGCATTCTATTTAACTTTTAGAACCTACAGAGAAGACACTGTAACATAAGGTTTGCTGTCAATAGGAGGCAACAGCTTCAGTAACCTTGTAATATTGCTAATGAGACTGCTTGCTGCAGGCACTTGTCTGAAATTTGTATGACTCATCATACCTTGTCTGTAATTTTTAAATGCATTCACAAGACCCATGTATGGCAATGGCAAGAAGTCTTGAGCTACTGTGAGAAGGAAGCAGACTGTCAAATCAGTATCGAGCAACAACAAATATAAGAATTCAAGGGTTCTTAGTATACTTCAATGTTTCAACTGGGCTACTTTTCATGTAGCTGAAACTGAAGGAAGACCAATTAGAGTAATTGCTTGCTCTTTTGCTTGATCATGATGTAATATAGCTGTTGAAATAAAAGGCTCCCTGATGTTATACTGACAGGCATGTAGCTATGAGAATAAGTCTGGAGATTGAAACACCCAAGCTTGAAAAACAAACTGGTAGCAAAAAGGTGATCATTGTAAACTTCATTGTTTGAGGTACAAATGTTGCATCCTTTCCATCTGGAGAGCTAAAAATCATTTTCAAAAAGGCACTTCTGTGTGACACACTCAAATTCCCTTCTGTGACATGATCCTGAAGAGACCACTCTATACTAAGGAGAAAGTAAATAATTGTAAAAAGTCATTTACAATTTTCAATGTTCAATTCTTTTGTAAACCATGGAGCTATACCAATGGTAAAACAGGTCACCATCACTGCAAATGTAAACAAGAAGGCATAGTCAGTATTTCATCATGAGGTGGGGGAAGGGGGATGGATAAAATTATACCAACAATGAATTAAACAGGTCCCCATCACAGCAACATGTAAGCCTAAGCATGATCACTGTACTGGGGAAGGAACAATTTTGGTTCACACAAGGTGGAGATGCAAAATGGCACATGCTACATAATTGTGATGCTAGCTGTGTCAATCATCAATTCTCCTCATTACCTCTTTCCTTCTCTTCCTACCTTTTCCCACTTCCTTCCCTTTTTTCCCTCATATTGGCATATTTTTTCATATCCCCATGACCATCTCCCTCCCCCATAGTTGTGTAAACATGGTAATCTCATATTAATTTGTGCAACCCATCACACCAAACTGTATCGAATTGCATCTGAGCACCTTTGAAAAGGGCTGTAGTAAAAGTACCAAGAGTGAAAAAGGTCAGAGATACTCTCCTTCCCTTCCTCAAACTTCTACCTTCCTGTATACAGGAGGACTTGAACAGTATTTGAACATTATAACACTAGATAACACATTCAAGTTGGTGTGTTATTAATTCTTATTCAACTAACTAACCAACTAACCTTTCTGAATGAAACCCTTTGATTGTTCCCTTTGTAAATACTCAAATTATTTCAGTTATTAATGATCTTGAACATTTGTGCAATGCTTATATTTGCTTGAGTATCAGGTGATTGTTATTCCTCCCAGTGGAAGTTTTAAGAATTTGTGAAGGGTGCTACTATTGAGTTTCCTTTTTGTCTTTCCTTTCAAAAACACTCATTATATTTACAAAATTGTCCTTTTATACATGGGTACCACAGTTGGTGAAAGGGGAGGGTGATGACTAAGTCACGCTAGTGAACCCTACTGTATCCTCTCAGGGGGTTGGTCCAGGCTCAATTCTCGGGTTGAATCATACCAGAGACACTAAAAATGGAACCTACTGCCATTGTGTCTGATGCTCCACATATTAAGCAATGGAGTAGGGAAAACAAGCCAGAGAGCCACCACTGGAAATAGGCCGTGGCCATCTCGGCTTAACAATTGATCTTTGGTGTTAGAAACTGGGCTGCAGAAGGGCATCTAACAAACAAACTGTATCTGCATCTGCTTCCAACTGACTTTAATAATTTAGCTGACTAAAAGCAAGAACCCACTTGTCAATTATTTACACAAAACTTCTCTATACAAGACAGAATTTTGTCAAAAGATGACTTGTCAATTGGATCAGGTGTTTTCAGTTTCTACACCTATTTAAATTTGGCTTCCTTTGGAAAGGCAATTTCAGGTCCAAATATTGACTAAACCTGCTACTGAATGAGAAGATCATGACTGTCTTAACGGGAGCCCAGTTGTTCTCCTCCTGGTTTCTGTGCCTCATTGCTTCAAATATCACCAGATTTAATCACTCAGGCCAAAGCACAGTGAAGATTTTCTTGATTTGGTTGTAGATCTACGGGCATTCATACAGCTCTTACATGCCCTCAGCAAGTGGAGCAGACCTTGATGCTGGCCCCAACTCTATCACAGGACATTCTGTCCATTTGAACCACTAAGAAGTACAGTTGTAAAGTGATAATGAAAAGAAAGCACTGTATCGACATAGCATACACTTGCAACCTTATCACTCCTCTTACAACCCTAAAAGCTGAAACCTTTTCCAGTGAAAGCGGACAATATTTTTATTGACAAAGCGAGTCAGTATTAGTCATGTGCCTTCTGTATGACAACAATGTGACTGTATCCTCTTCAAATTGTGAGAAATTTCATCCCCTGATGGTATGTTAAATGAAGAGGAATAACCTACTGCACCAGTGAGAATGACCATGCTTTGTAGATTCAGTACATACTAGAGCCCATGAATCCGAACTTACTTTAAACAAGTAATGCAGTCATCCCAATTTGGATAATAGTCTGTCCTGTTTCATGATTGGTTCTTGACAGTCATGTGACAATATATTAACTTTCTTGTTAGAATATGAATTTCAGTTCAAGAGTTAGGAGTAACTCGTTGGTTTACCTTGAATATGTAATGTTTAGGTTCTTAATTCTTGTGAAAGATGCCATGGACCTATCCTGGATGGAGTTAAATCACCAAGTCCAACCCGATTTTAAGAGACAGTACCTGTTGGGAGTATTTTAATCCTTTTTAGTGGGAATATATATTGTTTGACAGGTCCTTGAGTCATCCCAGGAGACTTAACCTCTCTAATGAGAATATGATATAGGAAGGGGAACTGAAGTGTGGGCCTTTATCCATTGCAAAAGAACCCCCAACATTTATCTTAAATTTTATTTTTTTACCATGCTGTTTTGATGGAAGTGAAAAAAATTGATTTTCTAACCTTAGTTATCTATTGTCCAACTGAGGTATCTCAAGTTTCCAAACCCACTGCTGGAGGTCTATTATTATCACTTCACCAAGCTTCTGTTCCACTGAGGTTGATAAAAATTACACAGTACTTTAGGAAGGATTGTAATGAAAACTCCCTCTGCATGCACTGCATGCTGTGGCTAAGGTTTCTTGAGGGGATTAAATGTCTATGAATGGAGTATTATTGTCTGTCAATCATCAGATTGTGTTATGGGTAAGGAAGGAAACCATATATATATTTTTAGCATGACCAATTCATCATGCAAACTTGGATTTCAATTTAAGAGTAGTGTCAATCGTAGGCTATATGATTCATGTGTACATAACTTAAAGCCCTAAGTTATTGTCATACACGTATGGTTTATTCAAGTCACAAGTTTAAAGTGGAGGGACTGCATTTTCCAGGTAAGAACTTAGGATATGTCTCCATGTTGTAAAATATCCATTAAGTTCCACATTTCCTTGAACTGAACACATCTAAAAGCATAAAAAATGCACATCCTATAGCCCCATTCCCATAATTTATTGCAAACTGTTCAAATTATCCAAACACTGTCAATCTGTGATTTACATCGACAAGATCATCAAAGAAAAAAGAACTACAGAACTTCATGAATATTTATAATGGCTTTTAAGAAAGGACTCATTGTATAAAATCATTCATTACTTATAATAAAAGGAAGAAGACAAGAAGTCATTGAAGTGTCCTATAAGCAATGTTGATGTAGATTCTCTGCTTACAGCCATTCCAAAAGCTGTGAAGCATTGTAATTCTGAAAACCAACTAGCCAACTGATGCCATGACATTTACATAAAATTTTTTAAGGGTGCGCAAATGTTTTTGCTACAAAAATGTTTTCTTCTTTTTTGATGAGAAGTCAAGGGTAAAATGGTTCAAGTATGCAATATTTTTGTTACCTTGGATACAAATATTGAGTAATTCTACTCTGGAGTGAAATAACTCTAATGAAACCTATTCATCTTTCATTGAGTACTGATGACGTGTGAATGATGCTGTACCTTCAAGCTTATGTAACAGTATATGCATGAATGCTCCAAGTATTGCGAACCCTCTTAACAGGAAGTGTGCACAGCAAATTTATACATTGAAAGGTCCTGAAGGGTAACTAATATAAACTGCTTAAATTGTAGAAAAAGTGGCAAATTCTTCAGGGGCAAACAAAGAACTGAAAGCAATGTAAATAACTGAAATGAAAAGATTATGAACGCTAATAGCAGAGGTGGGCATCATCACAATAATGATTTATGAAAGGTGATTCATTATATTGATTTTGTTGACTTTTTCAAAATTTTAATTAAAAAGAAATTTATGAACATTACGGCTGATTACACTACAGTAAAACGCTCCATTAAATCAACTCATTTCATTCAAACCTCAATAAAGAGGTTACAAGCAGACTAAAGAAAGAAGAGCATTGCTGACGTCAAAAAGTGATTACTAGAGGCCTTCAACAACCTTCACGAATGACGACAGTGCATACAGATTGGAATAAGAGAGATTTAAATCCAAGAAACCAATTTCAATCCCTCTCAGAGACAGCAAAAGGTGACTATAGAGGGCATCCTTCCTTGGTAGGGTATCTTCATCCACCAGTATTATCAACTGGCCAGGGAATAATTGTGAGCCACATTTTTGGACAAAACTGTTGGAACACCTTTTGGAATCATGTCATGTACAATGATGTGCACAATTTAGGCTGTGTTGGGGAGCAGGATTAAAGGTGGTTTACAGAACAGTTTTGTCCAAGATGCAATATTTGACAAAACTGTTGGATTTGGAACAACCTCCGCCATTATGTCATGTGTAATGACTTGAATTTAGAAACCCCTTTTCCATTCTATATTCACAAGTACAGTCCCCCTCCCCATGCCCTCTTAACAATTATGTTGTGTCCTAACAAAATTGGTGCATCCAGTATTGACCTCATTAATACTTACATTGTGCAGTAGAGCAGGAAGAATGAGGTCTTCCAATAAGTTTTGTCCAAGATCAATATTGCAAGTTTCATACTGTATGCAAACCATGGCAAGCAGATCATAAGGCTTCTTGTGGTTATTTTGTATCCATACTCAACTTTAGAAGGAGCCATCTGACCACTTGTCACGGATCTTAACTCCCCTTATAGGTCAACTGCTTATGCCCTCTCCCGATGATCCTTTGACAAAGTTGCTTAAAGGGAATAAGCACTTACCAAAAATTTGTTTTGAACCATCAGCTAAATTCCTCAATAGACAAAATGAATGCTTCCTATCACTCTTCCTAGTACCTTCCATAATCCTTCTGAGGAATAATACAGGTATGATAAGCCTTGCTCTACATGAATAAAAAAATTTAGCGATAAAGATACTGTCACACAATGAAAAATGACCATTTATGGATTCAAATATTGGGCTACACTTATTCAAACTGGGGTGACCAATGTGGTTCCCAAGCTAAATTTCCAAGATAACATTTTCTGTTGTGAACACTGCAGTATATTATTTGAACAATACATCTTTTTGTTATATTAAAACCATTCTCTCTTCTTGCTCTTGAATGTAGGCCTAATTTAAAAACAATAAATGTTTGTTTGCATACTCAATGGAAGTGAAGGGGAGGGGGACCTGTAAAAGAAGGAAGTCTGCAGACACAATTCTCACCCCCCCCCCCCCTTGGGATTTCCAAACTGTAAATACAAAACATGTTTAGTGCTGGTGGTGCTGGTGGTGCTGGTGATGAACCTTCCAGCAGATAGATCTCATAATAGCAGTGTTGGAGAATTTACATTTAAAATATGGCCATAGGAATTTTTATAGAGACAGACAGACACAGTTACAAACTTCGGTTATTGAATCCTCAACAGTAATTCTGCATTGCTTATGTGAGTTGCATATTGAATTCTGAAGTTGGAATGGATATGGTTGGGTCTGGTGACCAGTAAAGATGGGTCATCAAACCCTCCCCCTCCCACCCCCTCCTGGCATTGAATTACCATGTTGTAATTTCAGTACCACAAAGAGACTGCACATATGTGGAGTTGGACCACCCCTGTGGCTATGCCACTGACAAGAACTGATGCCAGACCTGAACATACTTCCTGGTCTCATTCACCCATGGCAGTATTGAATGCAAAGAATCAATCACCCACCTAGGATATTCACTGAGGGTCCTACACAACCTCTGGCAACTCACTCTACTATGAAGTTACGATAGGCTCTGAATATTTACTTCAGAAGCAGTATATGTACTCATAGTAATACAATGGCTGCAATCAACAACTGTGGCATGCTGTTCACATCCCTGCTGCAAAGTTCCCATAGATCACCAGAGGCCAACATCATAGCTATTCATTCCTTCTTCAACTTTTTGGCTGGTGGTTCACCATCTTCTTTCAAGTTGGTTGATGAAGGGAGTGTCTTAGGAACACTGAATCCTGGCACCTGAAAAAGCAAAAACAAATAATATTGAAATTTGAAGCAACCTTACTCATTATGATCAAAGATGACAGCAGGAAAAAATAAGTTGTAGATAAGGCTTTATCACCGACTCAATCCCACAATGTGCTATTTCCCTATGGTAAAGCAAAAATAGCACAGGGCATCTAGATCGGAGCTAGGGGGGTGGGGGTTACCTAATGTATGTAATATCCAAAAGGAACCACACATTCACACAAAATCCATGATGGCAAAGGGGCAATCACTCTTCCCAGCACTGTCCTAGTTTATCTGGTAATTGTATTTGTGATGTTCAGGAACTTCCTATACATGGACAGAGCATACTGCACTGCAGATTGTGGCTATACCGTATGTGTGAGAAAAGCGCACCAAGATGGTTGTCTGCTATGCATGATTTTGTGTAAAAGTATGGACTTGCTCAAGTCAATTCCCAGATTTGCAAGAAAGTTGAAATATTTTTGAAATATGGCAAGGTAAGGTCAAAATCACTTCAGGTATGGCAGGAATAGCATATTGTTTCCCATTCAAGTTTAAATTTTGTTTAAAATATTATGGAGTTGTTGTCAAATCAGACGATTTATAGCTTCACAGCGGCCACCTTGGTGCGCTTTTC
Source organism: Holothuria scabra (assembly GCA_037179385.1). Taxonomy (NCBI): domain Eukaryota; kingdom Metazoa; phylum Echinodermata; class Holothuroidea; order Aspidochirotida; family Holothuriidae; genus Holothuria; species Holothuria scabra. The sequence goes on along the minus strand of CM074192.1, from coordinate 17,497,104 downwards.
TTGTCCCAGTCGGTGGCGACGACCTACGGATAGGACGTACACGTTACATGCTCTGTCTATGTATATAGGAAGTCCGTGGTGATGTTTAATAGTTTAGGGAACAAAATAAAATTTCAAGGCTCAGCCTTATATGCTCATCTGACATCTTCTGGCTACCATGTACACAAATTTATTAAGCTGATAGATTTACAGCAGAAAGTTATTGTCTGGCTACCCCTACTGCAGACATTTATTTTAGCAAGAATAAAGGCATGTCCATGACAGACACAAAACTTGGGGAGGACACAGGAGAGGAGCTCACACAACACAAGTTGCTCGTTCAATTGCAGAGAAATAAACTAGAACAGTAGCAGATACCAGTATTGTGAGAAAAGGTGGGGTTAATGATTGGGAGATAATGGGCCTCTTGAAGTTGAGGCATGGGTTACTCAGGAAAAAAAAAAATTCGAATAATGATGCCATTTCCAAAAACGTAGCCTGGAGGATTCCCTCTACCCACCCCTCTCTCCCTGGGATTTTTGCCAGTGACCTCAAACCAATCTCAGTTTGATCTATCAGCTTATTCTGTCGACACAAACTTGTCAGAGTTTTTCCAAATGACCATTTTCATGTATCAGAATGAATTTTGTAGCCTCTACAAATTTATCACTTCAGCAGCTGAAACAAAAGTCATATGCATGTCATACAGCTTTTAAGACTAATTCACACACTCTCTATAGATGAAGAAAATATGGGTATTAAATTTGGTTAATGATTTCTAAAATTTACACACATTATTTCAAGAAGGGTAAGGAGATGTTTTTTACTGTACTAAACTGACTTCCCTTTCCTCTTCATGTAAGCAATGTAAAATTTTACGCCTTCTTTCCTCTTCATATATAAGCAACACTGTAAAGTATATGCTAGGAAATGGATATGAATCCTGGAACTACTCCGATAAATCAGTCTGCTAGCCTGACACTGCCTCAATAATAAATGCATTAAACTTGGAATAGGGATGATACATAAAGTCAATATAAATCATAGCTCTCTCTGATGGCCTACTTTTACATCCTTCCTCAGATATCTAATACATTTCAGGTGTAATATCTAAAGTAAAGTCACAGCAAGCTATTTGAAAGTGGATTTGAGTTTGTGAAACCAATTGAAGTTTTGCCATGGGCATAATTTGAATTATATAAGTTGTTCAATATCCCCTTAGTCTTTTGAGAGAGTAACTGAACATTTCCTTCTATGGGATTACAAGCAGCTATAATATGACCTTTAACTTAATATGGAAGTTGTTTCAAGAACGTTCAGAGTGAAACTAAAACTTATTATGGGAAAAGAACTATATGCCCTGTGATGTGTTACAAGGAACTAAGGGTCAATTTTTGAAATTGCTTTCTTCAATCTATACAGAGACTTAAACTTCATTACCATAAGAGCTTTATTGTATTATAAGAGGGCAGCTGCTGTATGTATTATGCAGCTGAATAGCTCTCTGTTGAATGGAATGCTAATTCATAATAAAAGGTGAGGAAAAAAGCTGTAAAAAGGAATTAAAAAAGGGCATTGGGTAAGAGGGGTCCTATGCTACTCCAACCATTGGAGTAACATGCATCATAAACTCTCCTTTATGAGGGTAAACTATGCAAACAGTCTAGGCCCCATGTTTATTAGGCCCAAGCATGACAACAGTCATAGCAGAAAGAAAGACAAACCAAAAAATCCAAATAATTTTGACTGAAACTGGTGCCAGTATTATATGTGCAAATACTTCAAGTATTTGTGTAATTCAGTAACTTGTCTGAGCTAGGTGGCTGCTATGCTAAAACTCATTCCTGAACAATGTTTCTTGCACTCTATGTACAGTGCAAGTTAACCACTTGGCAACATTGTCATGCAAGTCTGAAGAGTGTTATCTAATTGGCTTCAACTAATAAAAAAACTCATTGGGTTAAGGCCATTCATGTTCAACTATAAAAAGAACTAGCTTGCTACTCAAGAACAATTCACTTTAAATATCACGGTAAGTTGACATATGGTACTGCAGGGAAGCCCTTTAACGGAGTGACATCTGCCACGATATTTGTAACATGTAAACTATGTAATGAAGTTTGGGCTAAAAAGCAACAAGTCACAGCTCACGTCAAGTTTTGACATGGTACAGAGGTACTTTCTCATAACCCCCACACTTTCATTTTGAGTCTCCCCCCCCCTCCCAAATTTAAATGATCAGTACCTGTCAGGGTTGTATGATTTATATCACACTGAAAGAATGAGTCATGATTAGAGTCATGACTTTAACTGGAAGAAATCATGATTATGATCACACTACTTGCTATAAATTGCTGATATTAATAAATCATGGAATAAAAGAATCACCAATCCTGTCACTTGTCTTTGTTTTCCCAGACATTACAGCTATCCCCCCTACCCCATGGATCCAGCAACCTTGTGTAATATTGTGCATGACAATACTTATGCTAGGGGAAAATATTAAGTCAAAACTATATAAACTATAATGAAACTGACCCCTTGTGTAATGAATTCTTTCATCATTTAGATCCAGGGTCACTTGATCTACCGATGTGTTCCCATTACAAACTTTGATCCAGCGCGGTGGATCTGATCTACCCCGAACGGTCGATCAAAATCGGTGGATCTTGATCTTGAGTGAGTGTTGTTGATCTGCATTCCCATTAGTGTTTGATCCACCTCGGTAGATCAAGATCCACCTCCCTGGATCAAATGGGAACACGGCTTAAGACATTTGTGGGAGGTGCTCATGTAAGTTGGTTAGGAGAATTGGAACTGCTGGCAGAGGATAAGGCCTTTAAAAGGATATTCTGTAGGGTTTTCATAAGAAAGGCAAAAACATTGCAGACAATGTCCTCCAATTAAGCCTCCCACAATACCCTAATCCTAACTGAAAGTATCTTGCTACAAATGTTGCTTACTTTTGTTAAAAAAAAAAAAAAACTCCAATTTTTAAAAGTCACAGAAAGTTATGTAATGTGGGACACATTGTCTCAAATTCCTTATGTTTTTCTTGACAATTGAATGACCTGTTAAACGTTATTCTTGAATTTGATACTACCAGAATTTTTGAATATCTTTTCCTCATATTTTCTTGATTTTTTCTGCATATTTTGCTATCAAATCTCAAATGGCACATATGGCAACTTATAATTTCAACATAGAGGTGAGAATGCATGATTTCCTGCAGCTTCACACTCTCTGTTGAACCCTAGCTCTTTCATTTTGCATGCCACAGCCTTCCTGCTTCCTTTAAAATACCAGCTAACATGACCACAACATTAACAATGATTATCTATGTAGCATGTTTATGGGTTATCTATATCCTTCCAAAGAATATTCAACCCCCTCTCCCTCATTGACAGAGGTGACAAAGGATCAAATTAAAGGCTTTTGGTAACAGAACACTGCCATTGTGTGTTGTGTGTGATATTCCAGATCAGAAGAGGCTGAGGTCATGCAGCCTTCTGGCTCTTTACTCCCACAGTTCTACATTCTGAAAAGTTCACAGTGAGGTAATTTGTTAGAGAAAAGGTTAGGTTAAGCCAAGTTATAATATAACATAACATAACAGGTTGAAGGGCAAAGGAGGGCCAAGGCCCCATAAGATGCCCTGAAGTCCACGCCCTAATCATTTTGGCTCATCGAAGATCCTATGCCAGGCCCTAATCATTTTGGATCATCGAAGATCCTATGCCAGAGTGCATCTTAACACATACTGTCCTCCATGCACACAGTTGAAATATAGAGTATGCAACCCATGTGTCCCCACCCCCTTAGGGCCCTTACACTTCTAAATTCCTGATATGTGGGCCCTCCATTGGGTTAAACTTAAGTTTGCACCTCTAGCAAGGGGGCAAGAGAGGAATTTCCCCTCCCTCCTCCCCAGTTAGGTCAGTAAGGAGTTAGGTTAGCTACTGGAAAAAAAAATAATATTACTCTCCTGAGACTTTAATTTTCATCTAGAGATGCGAATTTCTCACAGCTTCCAGGGACTTTGCACCCTGGACACCACCCACAGAAGCATGCTTTGGGCTTGGTTTTCGGGCTGTGCCTTTGCCCTCAGTTTGTCACCTCCCCCTCCCCCCCATCCCCAACTGTGATATTCTGGCACCACCAATGGGGGTGTAGGACTTGTTCAGGAGTCAAACTTCAGTCCTACTCTCTGTAAGTTTGATGCTCTAACAACTTGTCCATGTAGTCTGCCAGAGGATTCAGAGAAAAACATTTCAAGCAAGAGCAAGACTGCACAATTTCTGTAAAGATCTGCAAAGGACATTTTTTGGCATGCCTTTGATTGCATCCCCTTCAATGTGACAGTCAACATGTATGAGCTGTGAGACTCATATATTTCACTTCAATTTTTCAAAATTTAAAATGTTGTAAGACTTCAAAAAATAACTACTAGATAAAGTTTATGTAATTTCTTTTTTCTTTTTACTCACAAGCACTTTACCTAAATGGCCCATAAATTCATCTGACCAATTGAGGCTGACTACATTGATCCAGTCAATGACATAGGACACAGAAGTACTACCTTAACTCCCACTCCCAGGTATGTTATTCTGTAATAAACTGCCATCAATTCACATGACAAATCAGTTATGTTAAGACCAAGTAAACATTACGTTCTATGCAATGGTCTTTAATGCAAACTTCAACCTTATCATTTGGGTCCTCACTAGGAAGTAAGTTGATATAAATGCGTACATATACCCAATATACAATGGCTATATATATATACTACTCAAGCAACCACTTCCTGGTTAGAGGGTAAACTGAAACCAAGAGTATTAATTGGCTAGGCCTGTGGATGCAGACTATTTCCTGGTGTACCAGGTCAGCCAACAAGTTTGGGTCAATGCTGCTATAGTTTGCCATTTGCATTACCTCAATATAAGAAGAAGTTTGATATTTCACTTTTCAGTTGCAGTATTCTGTGTTATGATAGATTGCAACAGGGAGTTGCTTCAACTAACAACCTACCGATGTGCTTCGATTCATGGAAGTGGACTCAATTGAAGCTTAGCATAGACTCAGGCTGAAGTTTGAAGCAGGTAAAAAAGCATGATGGAAAAAACAGGGGGAACAACAGGGGAACAACAGAGGAACAGGGTATTGGCGGGAGGTAGTAGGATATAGGGGTGGAACAGCTATGATGAGTAAGTTTAAAGATAAAATGGTGTCTCCACCCTGGTCACCCAATATGAAGTGCTGAACCCAGTCATTCTTTTGAATTGTGCTACAATACCTTTTTTTTTTTGGTGAGCCTATATATAGAATTCAGTATGATTGCTAGTTGTTAGAGATGGTCAATAAAAGGAGAAAGCTGCCAGTGGTTTATTTAGGCTGTAGGACTGGATTGAGTATCATGATTTTAAATTTTTATACTTGTGGCTTTCATTATTAAGTCAAAGTTCAGGCTGCAGAGTTGAAGTTTGAGGTTTGCTAATGCAATGGCATACCATCACTAAAATAAATGTGAGGATCATATAATTTTTGCAAACCTACAACTAGGTGAAGAATGGGAGCTCAAATAAATCAATCAAGGCTGACAAAACAACACACCTACCACACTCCTTAATTTCCTGAGGAGTGGGAGTTGATGCAGACCTGAAAAAATCTCAAACTTACTCAAGGCAACTAAAATAACTGACACTCCTACAAAATAAAACAGTTTCAATTGGTCCCAGGATGATCTTATCATGATATAGTCATATCATAACAAATAATAAATCTACCTTGGTAATATGTGGGTTGACAAAAATTTCCAAAGTTCCTACCCCTGAAAATGGTATCCCATGCAGCCAGTGCCACAACGGCTTTGTGAAAAGATCACAATGAGACATATATATATATATCCATGCAAACATATGCAGTGTATACATGTCTATATCCAACCATATGATATGTCTACAAGCTTCTAACAAAACATGGCATTCCCAGGAGTTAAATATTTTGGGACAAAGTTACCCTGGATTTTTCTTTTTATGACCTGAAGCATGACATACCAACCAAGACAAACCAAACCACAAAGCCAATATCATATATATCGGACACTACAGCTGACAAAACTGTTGTACAAAGCTATATGCTTCCTACTTGCATCTTTGAAGTTTGATCTTTACAAACTTGCATGGAAACTTTTTATAGGATATAAGACTGCAAACGTGAATAAACTTTGGACTGCTCAGCATATGCCCCAAAATAAATCATTTACGATAAAAACAATTGCAATTTTGCATGGATACGCATGGTGGCAGTAACTGCTATTTGATAAATAGCAACTACTCTCTTGATACACATATAGATGGTTCACACATTGTTATTAGAAAATCAACTTTTTTACCGCAATCGAAACAGCATGTATATGTCATATACCCCTTCCCTCTTTGGCTTCTCATGCAAAATGCTAGCCCTATGTATTTTATAGACTCAGTTTAAAGGCAGTCATTCGTCACCCTAAACTACACTTTCAGTATACATATATCAAAACTCTCAATTGGTACAGCTCTTTGATTGGCATCACATTTAAACAATGCATCATAGCTAAATCACACAGCATGAGCACTGAGAGTGCCTTGATTACATATTATGGACTTCTATGGCCACTGGGACAAGCCATGAAGCAATAAACAGGGATTGTGTCTGGATAAAGATGAGCTTTAGATAAATGTGAGAGGGGCTAGAAGTAAGTAGGTTGGGAGAACTGGAACTGTTTGGGATGATGAAAATATGCCTTTAAGTCTTATATTGTTAAAGTATGACAGGAGCTCTTCTTCTCAATTACAATAACTATAAATTCAGGCTGTATGGCCTGATCCAAACATGATATTGTAATTCCTTTTATCCAATCTGTCAGACTGGCAGAATGGCAAGTTTGAGTATTGGCTGAGTCATACCAGGGCCTGATCATACCGAAGACTTTGAAAATGGAACCTACTGCCATTGTGCTTGGTGCTGAACACAAGCAATGGAGTCAGGAAAACAATCTAATGAGCCACTACTTGTTAGAGGCTGGGGAATAAAACTCCATTTTACCTACCCTAACCTTCGATTTGTCAGAGAGGGCAAACCTTTCATCATGCAGTGACTCAACAGACCCTACACTCAATCTTATTAAAAGGGCAAGAGCAGTCATCCCAAATTTATTTTAGAACAACAATTAATTCCCACAATTTCCCCCTCATTACTTTTCAAAATATCAATCACACTATTTTAGGACTTCAATATTGCATATCCAAGGTAAACCAAGCAGTGAATCCCATAATTTCACATTTGAGGAGAAAAATACTGTCACATGACCCTGAAGAGCCAATCATGAAAAAGAACAGTGTACTACACTACTTCAAGTTGGGGAGACTACTCTTGCTCTTTATATAAACAAACAGTAAGTACTCAATAAAGAGGGATTTAACAAACCACAAGGTAGAAAGACAGTACATACTATCATATTGCACTATGTCAAAAGCAAACAGTGAGGCCATGAACCTCACTTAGTATGACCTGTCAAAAGCATACAGTGTCGGAGGCCATGAACCTCACTTTGTGTGACCTACTTTCCTTGAGGAAGGACAAGTTCTGGTTAATCAAATTTCATTCTTATATTAAAATTACAAAACAATAAAATCACTTGATACCTGAAGACACATGAAGTTGTTAGTTTTTAGATACCTACAGGGTCAACATACCTAGCAAGAGATAAGTTTGTTCTAGAGCAGGTTCAAAGACGCGCCACAAAGTTGATTAGTTCCATCAGTGACTTGCCCTATGAACAGCGTCTTGTTCAACTGGGTCTCACTACACTCGAGCTTAGACGCCTTCGTGGTGATTTGATTCAGGTCTTTAAGATAGTTCATGGGTATGATAGGCTTTCTTTCGATGACTTCTTCACCTTTTCTCACATCAGGCATACCAGGGGACATGGTCTCAAGCTTCAAAGGGGGCATTGTAGGTTGGATATTAGGAAATATTTCTTTTCTCAAAGGGTGGTGGAGGAGTGGAATGGGTTGCCAGAGGATGTAGTTGCTGCCGGCAGTGTAAATGCCTTTAAGAATAGGCTGGATTGTCATTTTGCTGCCATTGGTAGAGTTTAGTAATTTTGTCTACAGGACCTTTTATGAGGGCATTGTCCTTTCTGATCCTTATTTAATCTAATCTAATCTAATCTAAAAACATTTCCCTTGTGAGGAAGGCAGATTCAATTAGCAAGGAGTTGCTAGCTGATTCAAGGTACAAGCAGTTGCTAGTGATTCTCCATTACCAAATTTTTAATCCATGATTTAAAGGGCAGGAGCAGTCATCCCAAATTGAAGTAGTGTAGTAGACTGTCCAGTTTATTGATTGGCTGTTGGAAGTCATGTGACAATGTTTTTTTCTCTTCAAATGTGAAATTTAATAGAAATAACTGCTTGGTTTACTGTACCTTGAATATGCAATAGTTAAATAAAAAAAATGTAATGAAAGATACTGTGAAGAGAAATAAGATGAAAATTGTGCTATTTAGCTTTTTATTCAAATTAAATTTGGGATGACTGCTCCTGCCCTTTAATATCTTTCATTAGACTACATAATTTTTGTCAAAAAACTCACAACACTTATTTTAGTTGCAATCTGCAAATATTGGGATGTAAGAGAACGATTGAACACTAGCTGAACTACTATGAAGCACTCACTTATGAAATTTTACTGTTATGATAAAAGATGGTGCAAATTTAGCTGGTCATTAATTCTTATTCACAACCAAAACATGGAACAGCTAGGGCTTGAAAAGTCCTATATGCACTGGGCGCTCATCCCTACCTCAATGTTCAGGCTTCTGACAATCAGGACTCCTTGTCAAGCAGGCCTGTCGATCAGGCTACTGAAGCAAACCAAGGAGTTGCATATGTATTTTAATAAAAACATTCTGAGCAGCTCTGTCCATGTTGCATTACCTATAACCATTATTTCAATACCATTGAAGAGCAATTGAATGCTCTTCTTAAGCCATCCATGCACACAAAAGTTTTATTGGTTCCGTGGTCGAATTTATTTCTACATGGAACACCACAATCTGCTACCAGAGTCTGATGGGCTAATTCTTTCAAAAATGTTTTTGAAGCACTACAAAGAGTACTTCCATGCCCAAAACATTTGGATAGAAAATCCCCCATGCCTCACTTTGACCAGCCAAATCTCAATAGACTTCATCTGTTTTTCCCACACAAGAATATTTTGCAATGTTTCTGAGTGAATCTAATACTGTACATTAATAGCAACTTATTTAAAGCCTTGGAGTTCTGTCACAATAGTTGAAGGGAAGCACAAATCCCTGCATAAATAAGGATGCGGGATTATGTAAATTTGAGCTCCAGTGGGTGGTAGCATACATTTTCCAAGGAGGTTTTACATAAAATCTTGAACAATCACTACAGGCAGAGTAATTACCTAAGAAAACTAGCCTTGAAGAAATGCCTCATGATATTACCAAAATTAACTGCTATTTACAAAGGAACAGCTCTCTTAAAAGGAAATATTGCTATTGCACAATCACACTTGGGTTATTAAAAGTGGCTATTCATGTAAACTTGTAAATGCATTGCAACTAAACAAGTTTGAAACTTACCGACTTATGGTCATTTTGGTCAACAAATTATTGTTGCACAATAAATAAGTTTTGCTTTACTTTTTGAACCTACATCATGAGGGTTCAGCCATTAGCTCCAGATAGCATATTTTAACTGTCTTTTTTTCCACGTCACTGTTACTTTATCTCTCTTTCTAAATTTGCAAACACCCTGAGCCCAAAAAATTCACCTCTTCAGCAAATACACCAGCTCATTATACTGTAAGATTTACTAATGACACATTTTGTAATCATTTTACTTTGAATTCCAGGTATCTGTTGTCTAGATTGGTGTAAAAAAATATGAAAACTGTCTGTACAGCAAAGGCAATTTTCTCTCTTTTAACAAGATATATTGAATTAATAAGTTAAAGGGGGGTGGGGGGTAGGGGGCAATGTACTATTAGCATAATAAGTCAAGTTTCACATCCAAAAGTCACAAACTTGTAATTTTGAATTTGTTCATATCCTGGTTTGCATTCATTATTTGCATAAATATGTCTGTCACAAATTTTTTTCAACACTAAATTAAATCATTAATTTCTCACTTATGACACATTTATTTGCAGGTCATGGGGCCTGTTTATAGGTTTGACCATTTGCCACTATTATGTGAAGAAAACTGATTGAACAAACTTGGAAAAATTTGGTTAACTTCATAAACCAGCTCATTGTACTGCTTTAAGTTGCACATACCTATCAACCAGCTGAAAATATTGTGTGAAATCCTAAAGCGATTTCATTTTTGAATATGGAAAAATTTAATAAGTAAGGGATGGAAGGATATTCTGTTCATTCTTTATCCCAGGTAAAATTACATTGATAAAGCCAGCAGTACAGGTGCTGTTATTGTAGAGCAACAAAATTCCACTGAACAAGGTGATAGTATACACCATATGATATTTGCATGTATGAGGTAAGTTTTGAAAAATGCAAAATTGGAGAACTGACAATTACTTGCCAACCTCGCAAAGTATGCAAAATATTTCTACATGGCAAACTGGCCTATGTCAATTTTCCAACAGCTAGTCCTTAAACATTTTAAATGAATGCAACAGCTTATAACTATTTTTTTATAATGCAAACTTTTGTACACATGTGCAAGGCTTTGTGTTGGGTGGAGGGATTTTGAGAGACACAATTAATTATCTTATACCAGCAAACCACCTAAAGCTAGAATATTTGTTGACATGAATGATGCAAATGTATAAATTCTTCAGATTGATAACTGTATTCTAGTACTAAATAGTTGAAAGCTGATTGACATGTAACATTAGGATTATTTTATAACCTTTTCTTTTCACTGAAAATTTTTAAGGACTGTCATTGAGTATTGGGTGGCAAACTCAAAGTTTTTAGTGCAGGAAGCCAACTGAAAGTATAATTGAAAGTCTCTCTTTAAAGAAAATTTGAGGTTTCACTATTTGACTGGCAGATCTCTTTTTTTTTATTTGATAAATCTCTTGTGAATATCAAAGTCCTTTTAATGAAGTCCCTTGACTCTCTTCAATTTTTTTTTCCATGTAATCCCTAAAAAGACTATTGTCTGCATGTTGTGAGTTGAGGTTTGTTTCTGCCAATTACAAAGTTTGAAATAATTTTTTTTTTTATAAAATGACTGGAGACAGACATTTACACAATTGTGCCATTATGTCATTGGATAGACGCATTGGTAAAATCTTACAAAATTGTTAAAATTCTTTGTAGACAACGTGTAGCTAATTTCAATGATATGATACAATACATCTTACATAGTGTCAAGAGACAAATTTCATAATTTGACATGATGGCTAGTGACAAAAAGTTCAATTTGACTGTAAGGAATGTCTCTTCATTGGAATTTTAATAATGCATCCCTGATACTTATTGGTAGAGGCATTGACATAAAAATCTGGGTTACATTTAGGTTAGATGGAGTTTTACAGCCCAGTTTCCACCAATTGATTCAAGTTTAGCTGTCCAGGGCCTTTTTTTCCAATTAGGGCTCACTGGCTTGTTTTTCCTACTCCATTGCTTATGCAGAGCACCATGCACAATGTCAGTCCATTCTGTTTTAAAGTCTTCAGTATGACCACACTGAGGACTTGAACTCCCAACCTCCCTGCTGCAAGTCTGATGCTTTAAACCACTTGATCATACAGTCAAAAATTTGGGCGATAAAAGCAAGATTATTTCTGGCAACAAACATTGTCTCAGACCACAGAATGTTCTTCTTTCTCCATCAACTTCCTGATTAAAAGACGCCATCCCTTAATGCTGGTACTTGAGTGTACAGTTGTTCAATTTGAGATACTGCAGTTGCTTTTTCCCCTAGGGAGATAAAGGAGAGTTACCGATGGGACTTTGAGAAATCTGGCCCTGATACAGCCAACGAAACATAGAGGAGCAACTCTACATCTTCTAGAACAGAACCCGCCCACCCCCCCCCCCCCCTTTACAGGGTTCTAGCTAGGAAAAATGCCAAACCAGGTGGGTGTTCATCGACATTGGGTCATTCTCACATGCTGTTGGACATATCTTAAAATCTAAATTAGTTATTACCAATAATAGTACAATCATTCCATTGAATGCTATGTGTCTGATACTGTGTAGCCTATGTTTAGAATATGAGTGTGATGAAATTCAAACTGGGCAGTGAGATTCAAACTGGGTGGTGAAATTTCAAACTGGGTGCTGACTCTAAAAAGTAATTTCAAACTGGGTGCAGGACCCAGTTTGAATGGCCTGGCTAGAACCCTGCTTTACATAGTCTTCGTTTTGCTTCCTGGAGTTGTACTGCAGGTATGTGTAGGTACATGAGATGAAGGATGCAATGCAATCCAAATGTTAATACCCGATATTCTTGATGGTGTGAAATATCATACTCCTGAGGAAGGAAGCAAGATGAGGACATTTGAAAGGTTCATTTATCTCTTGTTTCAAAGGAAAAGCACAAAAGAGCCAAAGTAATTTTGCATAGGAATCCCATACACCCCAACTTGAAAATAAATACTGTACACAAAATAATTAAACACTTTATACCACATACCCCACATAATTCCCAAAACTCGCTGGATTTTGCAAAGTTACTGGCGTAGTTCAACTCAACAAGGGAGTGTCTCATACAGTCATGCCTTTCACATTAAATGCTACACTAATATTCCAACACATTTTGAAGCCACTTGTACTCAAATGTCAAGAGCAGTCCCCCAAAATCTTATTTTGAAGCAACAGCTAAATATCACAATTTTTGAACTTTTCTTCAAAGCATCTTTCAACATATTATAACTTCAGTATTCCCACATTCAAGGTAAACCAAGCAGTTACTTCTACTAAATTTTCCAAAGAAGAGAAAGATTGTCACATGACTATCAACGGCCAATCATGACAGGACAGTCTACAATGCTACTTCAATTTGGTGTGATTGCTCTCGCTTTTAAATGAACAAATCAACTTTTTAGACAAGGAAAGTAAATATGGATAAAAAAATAAGACACATATTCAGAATTCAGTACCATCATTAGAATCACAGATTCGGTCTTGGTGAATTAGGGACTGTACCACCTGGTAGGATCTCAACCACCGTATTCTGGAGAAAGACTCCACAATAGCTCTTCAGGTCACACCGGTTTTGACAGTTGATGCTTAAGCAAGCTGAGCTGGCACAGTTAAATGAACTTTAGGCCTACTGGGATTAAGAAATATTGTTATGGTAAAGAAATATCAAGGCCATGTTTGGATTTGTTGCTATAGCAACTGGTTAGTCCACCAACATACATTTCACAGGTTCTTGCATAAACCATGAAAAGGAGCCCAATGGAAAGGATTCCAGCTGAGTTATGGCCTTACAGGGTTTTTAATAGCTGCATGACTCAATATCAGACTTCAATTATTATTAGAAATTGTACATTGCAAACAATCTAGCCTGTTGAAGATTGGTCCTAAAATTCACTGGAGGTGTAACAATACGACACTTGATAGCATACTTAATACCAAAAGTTCTTCCAGTGGTAGGATTTACCCTTCAGTGCACAGAATTCCCCTGATTAATTCACCAGGATACCATATGATTGTACTGTCCTACTCTGATACTGATTAATTAGTTGTTACTAGCTAAAGTGGAGTTTAATTGTTGTAATCCATTGGTCACTAATTACTCCTGAAAATCAATTTGTAGTTATTTAAGATCCAATTAAAATGGTTTAGCGCATCCTTCCTCAATTAAATTTCCTGAGGGACCAAATTGTTAAATGTTACTGATATAATGGGCCACTGATTGCCTCCCTGGGGGAGGGGTATAAGGGGAGGGGATGTCCCCCTTCCCTATTGAAAATTTTTGCATTTTGAGAGAACAAATAGGACATTTTTATATCCTCGTCTGTATGTGATGTCAGTCTGTGGGAAGTACTAGATTTATTTAAAATACCTATTTTTGAGACAGAACAATTCTTGTCAGAAAAGTTATGAAAAGTTAAATTCTTCAATACCCTCCCAGTATAATTATTTTGAGCCAACCCAAAGCATGTCGTGCGCCACTTGTGATGCACACACAGCTATTTGAGGAAGCCTGGTATATGAAGGCAATGTTACCAACTTGGGTACATATTTAATGTCCCCTGTTTTGGGCCAAAAACGGGTGTCCCGTGGTATTCTTCAAGGGCATGGATGTTAGTAATGACAATTTATCATCAATTTTCCTTACAAATGTTCTGTACTGGTATCAAGAAAGTTATCAAGATATTAAATAGGTGTACACAAAAGTGTTATATTATTCATTTTCTCTTTATATCTCACAGGGCATACTTTAAAGGGCCTTTGGTCTCTCTAGCTGTAACCTTTCCAACTCGCTGTATGGCATTTTTGTATTTTTATGCATTTTAGATACCATATTCATTCTAATCATTATACTGGACTGATGTATAAGGAAGTTAAAGCCAAGGCAGCATGAGAAAATTCAAGCTGGTGAAGGAACTGTCTAAACAACGAAACAATACTGCAGGATGACTCAGGACAAATGAACAGGCTATAAAATAGTGGTCAGGGTTAACATGAAAATTATCACATTTTTGGACAATTATAATCCAACCCTATGTGCAAGAAAAAACCTTTGTTTTTAGTACTCCTTGATCTTAATCTCATTATTAGACTAAAGACTTTTCTTTGTCTCCTCTAGTGAATAAATCTTTCCAGTACACCCAACAGTCAATTGCATGTTTGCCAAACATTGTGTTGATCAATGTTTGCTTCAGGGATAAATTGATAAAAATTCACTGAACCAGGGCCACGTGTATTGAAAACCATATGGAAATTGCCCTTGGTCAATCCCCTTGACCTATAAAGGTTAAGTACGTAATTACTAATTCACTCAAAATTAGCAATAATAATAGTAAAATATACCTTGGTCAAGTTGAAAAGACCCATATGTAGTAAGCCATAGGACAATAACTTAAGTACCAATTTAAAGTATGCAATTTTCAGCTATGTTGGAAGCATGATTTGGGACCATTCAGATTCATGAAACAACAAATTCCAACAAATGAGGGCTTTTGATCTGCTTTGATACAACCACAGTTAAATAACAAAATTTGACTCTCGCTCTTGTAATGGAAGCCCAGGGATGAGTTCTTACCCCTTCCCATACGTATGCAATCCATACCACAGAATAAGGTTAGGAAATTAGGTTTAATACACCTAAAATTACTCTAGTTCCAACAAACGAGTTTGCTAATTCATTTTAGTGGCTATGCACATGCTTACATCCTCCACAAAAACCAATCCTGCACCTACAACAGAGTTTCAAAATTTGAGTTTACATGAAAATTTGGTGGCATCATCCTTTTTTAATCCATCTCTAACATACAAAGGAATCATAAGTGGTTCTGTGCAGTAGACTTTGTCTAGACTGCCTTTTTGATGTAATAATTTATGCATTTTAATTTGTTATAAAGTAGGACTGGGTCTGGCAGGACTTGTTAAGGTTGGCTATTCAGGTTTACGATTAGTATTGCTTGTATGCACCGACTGCACCAAAACAAAGGAATGGCGTACACTGTGCTGAGCTCAGTTGTGTATCCCAGGCTGTGCCCTACAATTCCATGCCCCAACAAATTACCGAACTGGCTTATTCTGGACTTCATATACAGTATGTGAATACTTGTAAACATCACAACGGTAGTAACATCTGTTTGAGCAACATAACACTACATTCACAAGGCTGTAACTAACAGCAGTTGGCTTTTACCAAAAGCCAGTTAAATAACCATGCACTTAGCATCCATCATAAACAATTTAATTTCATCTCAAATTCATAAAACCATTCAAAAATTAGTGAACTGAATCAATCTAGGTTCACTAACAAAAAGTCTAGGCTTGTCTATACACAGCTGTGTTAGTGACAGCTATTTGCAGCCCCAATACAATGCAATGGATTCAGTCAAGCAAATCAAAGTAATATTATAACGAATCTCTATTCCATAGGTTACAGTCTAAGGCATTTTTTGTCCAATTAATTGACACTTCTTAATTTACAGACTGTACCAAACAACCAGACCCCAAAATTAGTATCTATGATATTTGCTAAATTAAAAAATTATACCAAATAAGTAATTTTTTTGCATTGTTTATCCCATTGTGTAAAACACTTTTTTGCTCACACTCTATTTTACAACATCTACAATATGACAGTTCACATATCCTTGAATCAAGTATGCTAATCAAATATTCTGTGACATCCATAGCCACATCAGAACATATTCCTGATCTCAGCAGGAAAAATGACATCATGGACATTATCCATCTCTTTGGTGCTTTGACCAGATATTGAGACGGGGAGCAGCTCTGAGATCCATTCTTTCAGAAAGTGAACATTGTGATAATGGGTCAACCCTGCATGTACTCACTCCATTTCTAACTCAATTACTGCATTACCCTGCTCCTGTAATTTTAATAATTCCTCAATGGCAACAATTCAGAGTTAGGATGAGCTCCAACTCTGAAAATCTTGGATGCTATTTGCTACCCTATTTGGGTCAGGTCTGGATGCCCTTTAGTCAGGAATTTGATTGTGGGAATCTCAGTTGTTACTGAGTGTTAAGATGTACTGTATATCACTGGCACTAGGAGCCAGCAGGCAGTAAGCACAGTAGTAGGGTCCACCTGATCCAAATATAGCATATATCACATGAATGTCTCTAGCTAGTTTATTCTGTAGTCTGTACTAGCTACTATAACTAGCAAAATGAACAGAGAAAAGTTGAGATAACAGTGAATTTGAGAGCCTTCTTAAAGGGCCAAACCTCTCACCCCAAACTACAATTTTGGTACCCCGGTACCAAAATTCTCGATTGGTTCAGCTCTTTGATTGACAGCTTCAATTCAAAAAATGCAGAGTGCCAAAGCTTATATTACACAGCATGAACAGTACTAAGAGTGTTTTGATTATATAAATTGAGTTTTTCTATACTCACCCTGAAGCAATAAACTGAGATTATGTCTGAATGAGGATAAATTTCAGACAATTGTGGCAGAGGCTTCAGTAAGAAGGTGAGGAGAATTGGTACTGTTTGGGGTGAGAGAACAGGGCCTTTAAAATTATTGTGCTGCTTTTTATTGCCCATTTCTGAAATTGTCTGTTGAAATGATGACCATTATGTCATATTTTGGCATATTCAAGGGTATTGCTGGCTAAAGGTCTGAATACGTACCTGATCCTGTGCTGGTACTGCCCATCAGACACCCTTAAACAGAGAGTTTGTATGGAAGAGAGAGTGAATTATTTTTTCAGAAACAAGGCTTTCCAAAATACAGAGCTGCTACAAACTTAAACCTAACCTGCTCTTCATTTTTCATTTTGCCTCACTCATTTTATCACTCCATTTTGACAAAAACCCTTTCCGAAGCACAGTACCATGGAAAGTTACCATAGACAACACCAATAAATATCAGCCATATCAGTTGGAAAATAGTCAATCTTTATTATTTCACACTTTTTCACACGGAGTGGAATTTTAGCACAATTCAAGGCCAAACGGAGATTTATATCAGGCATTAACACAAAGACAAGAAAGGATCCCTGCTGAGTGTGTATTTGAATACATACAACTGCAATCAGTTGAGTGACAAAGTTAGCTGTTTTATACAGCCACTTGCAAACACTATTCTGCCATATGCTTGCATGTACCACAGTTGCCTTTAAAATGCAGGGCTGCAGAACTGTAAAATGTTGAAATGAATAAATTGTATTGTCATACCGAGAGGTCTATATTTGCCACAGTTCAAAAATAAAATAAAAAGAAAAAACTGTGTGAGAGTATTGCAAAACATGAGGGAGAGATAGAGAGAGACGGGGATAAATTTCTTTTCAATACAATGACCCTGGGTTTTCATCCCA
The DNA here is from genome assembly GCA_037179385.1 of Holothuria scabra. Taxonomy (NCBI): domain Eukaryota; kingdom Metazoa; phylum Echinodermata; class Holothuroidea; order Aspidochirotida; family Holothuriidae; genus Holothuria; species Holothuria scabra. The sequence continues at coordinate 17,479,108 of CM074192.1, read as the reverse complement.
AATTTTTGTGTGATGGAATATTTTAAATTAAATGAGTGCATGAATCTTTAACCACTTAGAAATGATAGAGAAAAAAAACGAGAGTTAGATGAGTAAGATATGGTGTTTCCAACCTCTTAAAATAAACGTCCCTGTAATTCCATACTTAAGATACACATCCCACTGTGCTAGCAATATCTATCATGTCTCAGAGAGACGTAGATGAGACAGATTTGCCAGCAGAAACTTGATTCTAGACTGCAGGTGACAAACATCCAACTGTATTTGATGGCAGCTGTGACCCTTGATGTGTGAGTGGGTGTATAATCCACCTGGATTCTCCACATACGCAGACTTCTTACACAAATGTAGCCTGACCAAGGTGTGAGATATAATTTCAGGGACAATTTGTACCTTTATTAAATGACAGTTCTGCAAACATACATCAAAAGAAACTTGCTATATTGGAGATAAACAGCCGTTATTAGTTTGCTTCCAAGTTCTTTCCTTACTGCTTTTTAAGTAAGGTTAATTATCATAGGGACAGACAAACATAATCATCAGAAAAGAAAATGCTTTCCCCATAGTTAAACTGACAGAACAGCATTGTCAACTATATTTTGATGCTTCATATGTTGTCAGAGGCACAGACTTCAAATTCGAATAATCAAGTGATTTAGTATGGTATAAGGAGGGTCGATCACCTTTAATCATTACCTGTATAATGACGATTGATCACTAAAATACCTCTTGATTCTCTCAGTCAATTTCATTGAATGTGAGGGTTTAGAATTGCATGTAGACAATTAAATTAAAACAATCGATTTAGGGCTGATAGACCCCACTAATAGCTGCCATTACTGGCTGCTCAGATTGGTCTAGATACGAACAGAGCATACTAATGTACTATTATGTCTTACATGATGGAAAGTTCACAAGACTACTTTTTGTTACATACTCCTTTTCTGCCTGCATGATAACCTCTTATCCCTTCATTGAGGAAATTGAAGCTCACTACATGCAGACTTGATAGAGTCAGGTTTCACATCTGAATAATTGACTGACAGTAACAGGCCCTATGTTAAAATAAACAAAAGTTATGTAACAATCAGGGTTAGCTATTGCCAGTCAAGCAGGAGTTAACCGCTTTTACACATTGTGAAAACAATGAAAGCAGCTCATTTGAGGGTATGGATCATGTAACAAACTCAGATACCATGCATGCACTAACACCCCACATTGCCTTTGATCTACTGGGGTGTTTATGTTGCATTTTCAAAAAGCGATGTCACAGCATCATTTGTTGCCACCCATCTATGCTCAACATCAATGTTTGCGCAAGTCAGAAACACATATTACATACAGACTTATTCTCAAATATTAAAGGGAAAAGACAGTTGCTGGGCAATCATCTTGGTAGTCTTATAAATTTGTTGAAAAAGGTGGCTCCTGATTTTTTCCCATGATCCTCTGTCCATTGATAGGAAGTATGTAGTCAGTTTGTTAGATGGAGTTTTATGGCTCAGATTGTAACCACTAACCAATTAAAGTCAGGCCAGCTTGCAAGGAATATATTTTTCAGTTGTGGTTCACTGGCTCGTTTTTCCCTACTCAATTATTGCTTATGCTGAACATTAAGCATAGTGTTTGCACGGGTAACCCGGGTACCCGGGTACCCGCCCGCCATCGTATTACCCGGTTCCAAATCTACTACCCAAATCTTAAAAAAAAAATGCATGCAAAAGGATCATCCCATTTACGCCATTGCCCACGGTAATGGACTAAAATATTTTGCCAATTTGGTAAACATTCTCCGAGACTGAGAATGAAGAGAGCCCCTAGAAATTATGTGTAAGTTTGATAGTTGTCTGTACTTCCTTTCTGAAGTTGAAATTTTTATCAGGGTGCGGCCCGATCGCGCTATTGTCACGTAGTGGGTTACTTCTCACACATCACATGTATATGGCTTATAAACTTACTCGCAAGCAAGCTATCTGACGGCCGATTCACAATCACATCGTACTGTTTCACGCAGACATAGCAAGACATACTGTATCACCCCCGCCCAGCTCGCAAAGACAGTGCCCGTAACGTTCAGCATGCTAGGTAAACTGAGCCTTCCATGTATATACGATCTTATTATCAATACGGTATGCCACCTCGAGTATAATCTTCGAATATTTCTTAATGGTTAAAGGTGTCAGTTTTACGCAAATCAACACTTTGCCGCTTTCTGCAAAGTAAAACGACATCAATGTAATAACACGGTAAACATTCACAAATTTTTTTTTAAAATAGGCCAGTATATATTACGTTATTTTGCCCCAAAATGGAGCTCGAGCAGACTACGAAGTTTATGCGTGAAAGTTACGTTACCGTACCTGGATGTCGACACGAGGCTAGCTACGTAAGAATGTACATACCCCATTAGCGATAATTCCAACGCACATTGCAAAGTAGTATGAGGGAAGTTCACAAACATGACGTCGTTTGTTTACAATCAGTAATTTTTGACGTGCAAGAGAATACCATAATACAGGGCTCTTATTAGTTTTTTTTAAATCAGTGGTTTAAAAGGAGAAGCTTCGAGCTCTTACTATGATGGCTTTTCGAGTAGGAAAGCGTCCCAAAATTCAATATCAAATTGATATAGGCCTTGGGAAGTATAATTTTCTTATTTGACTGTTTTCTGTTACGTTTTTTTTTACTTGTCATTTTGATCTAAAACAAAACAAAACGATTAAACCTTCTAACAAATCAAATGTTTTTGAACTTGGGAACTGTGATTGCTATACCTATCCAATACAGATGTTAATGTTACCATGCATGTCTTATGGAGTATGCCTTACAAAATGCTCATATCTTTTAGTCACCATAACACCGGGTAACCCGGGTACCCGACGGGTGTGGCGATCGGGTACCCGGGTCCTAATTTTTAGTACCCGTGCAAACACTAATTAAGTACAATGTCAGACTGGATGTTTCATTTTCAAAATTTTGGGAGAGTGGTCAACAAACAAATTCTGGTCAAGTGTATTACTGGCATTTTAAACAATGAAAACACTTCATTTTAGGGGAATGGCTTGAATGATACCATAGCATACCTCATTTTAACATTTTGACCTGTCTAAAAATTTTCAAAAGAGGGCTTATCTTCACATTAGAACATGTCAACATACTAAATATGAAATCAACCCAAGCTTTCTACATTTGAGAAACTATCAGTTAAGACCCTTTCAGTTTTTACCCCTATTGACTCCCAAATGACCTTGAACCTCCACTAAAAATGGTACAGCACACTTTCTTACCATGGTGGTTCTAAACACAAAGTTTCAATTCAGTCCAATCTTCTCTTGTTGAGTAACAATTAGGGTAGCACCAGGGAAACAAATATACCCAGGCACAAACACACACTAACCTGACTATATAGGTGCTTCTGTTAACACAAGGAACTAATAATTCACATTTTAAATATGAAGGGTTATATTTGAGTGGATCAATTTCCTATCCTTCAAGACAAACAGGATGATCATGTTTCAGTGGCAGAGGTCGGAAGGAAATAAAAAAGGCTAAAATCACCTCAATTAAGTTGATTGTGATAACAGCCAAAGATTCTGATTGAAACCTCCCACTCAAATGCTAACCATGTATTTTTTAATAGGTGTCTGTTATCAGATGGGCATCTCTTTGGAGTCACACCATTGCTAGACATTTGGTTTAGTGTAGAAAAGATATCCATCGGACATTACGTAAACTTAATTTCGATCAATTGTTCATTCCCACACTGGCACTGACAGCTACATCCTAAAAGGACAACAAATTGTGTTTGTAAATGGGTTATCTGACAGTCCAATCTAGTACCAACATCTACAATGGGACATTCACAGTCAAGAAAGTATTTGCAAAAATGTTGGCAGGGAAAAGGCCGCAGTGAAAACCATCTTTTTTATTAAAGGGAAATGATGAGATAAATGCATGCACACCAACAGAAGCTGAACCATTTTTAACTTTTCATGGCTTACCACTAAATATGAAACATAGCCTGTCTCCTTTAAAGGCCCAGTTCTCTCACCCCAAACAGTACCAATTCTCCTAACCTTCTTACTGAAGTCCCTTCCACAATTGTCTGAAATTCATCCTCATCCAGATACAATCTCTGTTTATTGCTTCAGCCTGAGTATAGAAAAACTCAATTTATATAATCAAAACACTCTTGGTACCGTTCATGCTATGTAATATAAGGTTTGACACTCTGCACTGTTTGAATTAGCTGTCAATCAAAGAGCTGAGTCAATTGAGAATTTTGGTTTCTGGGTGCCAAAATTGTAGTTTGGGGTGAGAGGTTTGGCCCTTTAAATGTTGTACTTTAGAAGAATTACAAAAATGGCAACATTTGAACTTTCTTGATTAGTTTGGGTTCACAAATTAGTGATCAAATTATTCTTGAGGATGAGTTTTTATCAAGTACTGCAGTGAATAATATCCCTTGACTTACACTAGATGGAATAGGCCTATTACTGTGTACAACATTTTAATACAACTTGTAATACTGTAAAATCATGGCATTGCCTCTATGTCACAAAAGATGGTCCCACCCCAGGGACTATGAGGGAAGCAATCACTTACCACCAGGAAATAAACAATTACTACCTGCAATGAAGCTAGGTAACACAATAAAACTCTTACCTCTGGTTGTACCAGTTGTAGCCGAAGTCTCTGGTGTTGAAGGTTTGTGGTCTCAGTGCTTATCTGAACCAACACCTTGTCAAAGAGTCGGAACTTGATGTGACCAGCTGTTTGACTAGGCTCCTGGTTCAAAAAAAACCAGACAAAACAGGATAAATGCAGTCACCTAGAAATGCATGCTTCATTTCTTAATAACCAGGAGAAAGGGGAACATGTGTCATTTGCAGAATTATGCCTATGCTTCAAAAATAAAAAGAAAAAAAAAGAAATACAGAAAAAAGAGACTGCTTCAACTGCTGCTCAATGCTACATGGCTTAGTAATCCCTCGATCCTTTTCCAATTTTGCATCCCATTATATTCTTGGCTTGTTACTTGAATAAATTAATCAATCTTTGCCCTCATGCCAGATGTGTATTATATATGGTGCACCTATTTTCTAGTGCCAAAAAAAAAATAGCAAGAATTCTTCCAACCACAAAAGCACTGCGTGCTATCATACGCAACCCATATACGTTCAAAAACAAACTCCTTACCCCATACATCAAACAGAGTCCTTTGTAACACAAAACACTGCTTTTTTAGGTACTCAGATCAAGGCCTTGATTTACCCCAAAATACATGTTTGTCCTGGGGCAACCATTTCACTTATTTTAGTTGTTCACAATGACATTTGGTTGTCTAAAACATTTTTTGCACAATTACAAAACAGTCTTTGTTTTGACATATTCATTGGTCTTGAACGATAAAAAGATGTAATGTTTGAGAGACAGAAACACCTGAATTCTGAAATATGATATGATGGAAAAAGTTGAGAGAGTTGATCAGTCAGCAGTATTCATCAATGCGAGAGAAAAATGATTGTCCATCGAACAACCAACCTTTAAAACTTTTGGTTGTCTGCATGGAATTTTAGTTGTCCCACACAATCACAGAGGGATGAAAATAGAGCCGTGTTGAAGGTAAATGTTTGCTTCTGGACCCGCCCCTACTGATAAAGCCACAAAGAGTATGAGCACATGTATGTAGAGGGGATAGGGAGTCCCAGGGAGCCCACCATTTCATGAGGGATGCATTTAATGGAAATACTGAATTGTCACCACCTTGAATTTTCTCAAATTTTGATGAGAGACCAAACTACAACATGTTAAAGGCAGTTCTTATTAGTTCTGATTGCATTCAGCATCCAGGGTCATCATATAAGACAGATGATGGCCACTTCAACAACTAGCTTTCTAGCCTACTGTTATTACAAATACACCCATAGCCCAGGGTTAGGATTCTGGGTGTTTTCTTCTGTCATGCATTCTTGTTCAAAACCTTCAAAAAATAATTAGGTGACAAACAACACAGACTATGAGCTAACAATAACAATCAGATATACACTTAATTAGCTTCCAGTGAAAAGGCCATTCATTTGCTATTTTTTAATGAGGCACATTCTGAGTTGCTGTCAAGTACTAATGACAAGACTGTCCAAGAGTAGCTAACCACATAGTGTTGCTAATTACTTTTTCTAAAGTCCTCCCAACCCTCTGGCAAAGGGCCGTTTGGCAAAATCTAAACTCAGACTGCTTCCCTATAAGAAGCTAATCCGTCCACTGAGGAAAATACAGACCAACCTTCCTGCCCTCAGACCATTTACATAATTGGTCTGTCATGTATGGCTCCATTCTAGTAGACTGGATGAAAAGAATAGATACCACACATGATCGTAGCCAAAAGGCTGAGAAGAACTGCTATTAAGTAGCATGGTTTTTCAAGTTTAAAACCCAATAGTTACATAAGTTGAAGTTAAAATCTGTAATATTTTAAACCAAGGCTTGACCATAGCTTGTATCATTTGTGTACACTTAAAGGGCCTAACCTCTCACCCCAAACTACAATTTTGGTACCCAGGTACCGAAATTCTCAATTGGCTCAGCTCTTTGATTGACAGCTAATTCAAACAATGCAGAGTGCCAACCCTTATATTACACAGCATGAACGGTTATGAGGGTGTTTTGATTAGTTTTTTTATACTCGCCCTGAAGCAATAAATTGAGGATCTGGATGAGAATGAATTTTAGACAATTGTGGGAGGGACTTAAGTAAGAAGGTTAGGAGACTTGGTACTGTTTGGGGTGAGAGTACTGGGCCTTAAATAACTTCTTAAAAATGACATTACGGGATATTAGCCTTTAAAGAGATCAGTCATTGCTACCACAGTTTTTAGGGAAAAACTGCGGTTCCCAATTATAGTACCTGACCACTGGTTCATTACTCCAATTAGCTGCTTCAATTGTTACGAGACGACATCAACCAGACTGAATCCACGGACGAGCGAGTGAAAAGTTCTAGAAAGTGCTAGCATCGGTGTTGTCTCTCGAGCATATTGAACGGGTAACCCCAGAGAACATTCGCACAGTTACTGGAAACTACTGTATGATGTAATGGCCTAATAATAGCCAACTTGTGGTTATGGGTTACTGAGCCCAGAACGTTCGCTGTTTGTTTTGTGCGAGATCAAACGAGACGTTTCCATAAGAGTAAGTTCCAGACTTTTCTGGAAGAACTACCAGGCGTATAAAAGGTCATGCAAGAACTGTGACAGGGGGAAGAAGAAAACAGAAGATACACAGATAATACAGAGACCAGACGCCTGCTTCGCCGCTTAACGCTGTAATTGTGTCGCCATTTACCGATCACTAGTCTACAGTCTTCATCCTGCCTTCGCGGAACCAAGTCCTACGCTGTGCTGCTGTACAATCGACGCTAACAACACTACCCTTGGACAAAGAGTGACACCTTAAGCTGTAAAAGATTGTAAGTAGATTTAAGATTAATTGGTGTAAATTTAAGGAAGTAAGAGGTGAATAATAATTAAGTTGTTGATTGTAATCTCGCTCTTCTGTGGTCTTTCGCTGTTATTGGTTTGTATTGCGACCAAGCCGTAACACAATGAGCAGCAGATTTGATTACCATTCTGGTATGATAGAAGCCCAACAACTTTGGGGTTCAAATAACAACTTACAACAATTACAATGAAATATGTGCTGGAAATAGGAATCAAATTACTTTAAGTGCACTGAAGGGCTACATCCCCTTTCAGCTTATTCTGAGATAAAGTGCTATCAAATTCCAACCTTCATGGTCATTTTCAAATACTTAAAGGCCCAATTTTCTAATCCCAAACAGTACCAATTCTCCTAACCTTCTTAGTTAAGCCCCTCCCACAATTGTCTGAAATTTACCCTTATCCAGATACAATCTCATTTTATTGCTTCAGGGTGATGATAGAAAGCTCAATGTGTATAATCAAAACACTATCAGATGAACAGTTCGTGCTGTGTAATATAAGTTTTGGTACTCTGCATTGTTTGAATTAGCAGTCAATCAAAAAGCTGAGCCAATTGAGAGTTTCTGTTAAATTACTAGAAGTGTAGTTTGGGGTGAGAAGATTGTCCCTTTAAATGGGCAGATGATTTTGAACTGAGAACAGTTCCTGACAAGATTGTTCTAAAAATATTTTTTCTAATATGTGACAACCTTACCTGTTCATGTCTTGCAAACAAGGATCTCTCTGCAAATTTCATCAGATTGCTTAGAATTATTACCCCTCTATCGAAGCTTGATTTGACCTATGACCCTTCTTTTCTACTCATTCATGGGATATTTATTTGTAAGTAGGATATGGGGATTGTTTAGTATGACTATTTGTCGTTGGTACTGAGGAGAATACTTGATAAATTTGGAAAAAGTTGGCAAGTTTCACAAACAACTCAACATACTGCATTAACCTGCTGATTGCTTTACAAGTATTTGCTAACACCTGCTTATACAGACAACTAACAAATCAGACCTTTTAATTTGAAAGGTGTCAAAAATGACACTGGAAGAAAAGAAGAGTAACAGAATTAAGAAGATGCAACAATTTATTTAACCCAATTTATCAGTCCTGGAAAAAGCCACTTTTAAAATAAATCCCCTTTTAAGTGAAAATTTCTCTAATAGAAACTGATGTATTTGTAGGAATATGAATCACTAACCCCACCACAGTCGTTTCAAGTAATGATGCCAATACGCAACATGCCGCTAGAATTCAATAGGGTCGTTTAGCCAAACTTCCCCAGGAAAAGGCCATTTTCTCAGGTGAAATATATAGATGTCTTATGTCGCCTGATGGCTAAAACCTCCTATTGAATTCTAGCCTCATGATATGTACACCAGTCTGGTACAATGTATATGGTTTGTGTATTCGGCTCCCACAAATACTTGCCGAAATAGAAAACTATTGTGGCCTAGTTTTATGAGCGTTACTCATCACAGTCTTTCCACTGAGATTTATCTTCTCAACTTTTCTCCTAAGGTGCACTGGAAGTCTACTTAATATCGATAATTTGCTCCTTGCTCACTCACACTTTGGGTTTATCCTTTATCCTTTCTCCTTGGTCAACAATACAACTGGCAATGCTATACATGGTATATTACAAAAGTCTGTTTTTGAGAATAAACACTGATCACTGTGGTCAGTGAATTAAGCTTTTATTCTCCCCACATCTCCAAAGATATAGCATAAGGTAATCAACGAAGGGATGATTTATAAAAAAATTAAACACAATGAAACACAATGTTACACACACGATCAAGACCAGATGTCTGCGGTTAAGTCCCAAAAATGATGGCTATGTTGACCAGTTCCTGTGATTGTAGAACAATATACTTTTTAACCAAACAATGGAACGGCATATTGGGTAATTAACCCTTTACCGTTGTGCTCCAATCGGGGCATATTTGCGCGCCTCGGGAGTGGGCGGAAAAGCGGACGTAGCCCGCCCCGCATCGGCTTCCGTAGGCCATTGACCCTGTGACCTTAAACTACTGTCTCTCTCGCTGTTCTGGCCGAATTTTCGGGTAGCTACTCGCAGTTTCGAGCTCCGCGTGAAACAGTAAAGATGTGTGACAACCGAGCTCTCCGCATGGGTCCAAAAGGACCCAAACAACGGTAAAGGGTTAAAATAAGCCTGTGGAGTGTGTTTACTGCAAAGCTGATGCCACTGTCTCTGCGTGTACGCACGTAAACCTTTAGCCGAGTGGTGCAGGTATTTTAGCTTAACCCTTTACCGTTGTGCTCCGATCGGGGCATATTTGCGCGCCTCGGGAGTGAGCGGAAAAGCGGACGTAGCCTGCCCCGCATCGGCTTCCGTAGGCCATTGACCCCGTGACCTTAAACTACTGTCTCTCTCGCTGTTCTGGCCGAATTTTCGGGTAGCTACTCGCAGTTTCGAGCTCTGCGTGAAGCAGTAAAGATGTGTGACAGCCGAGCTCTCCGCATGGGTCCAAAAGGACCCAAACAACGGTAAAGGGTTAACAAATGCAAGGCCAGCTTTACCATACTGTAGCCTACGTACATAAACACAGATCACTGTTTCGTACTTGTGTATGCGATCAACACTAAAAAAGTTGGTGAAAAAATGCATGTACAGACCGCTGGCTAAAGATTACTAATTAGGAAGAGGGTAAAGGTTTTAACTTAAACATGCCTCTTCTGTAATATGTTACGGAGAACCCTCAATGGAGTTACCGCTTTCTGGTAGCCTTAGCAACAAAGTTTATGAATAATCAGTTTAAAATCCTGCCCAACATCCACAAAAATAACACAGGGGTCCGAAAGTCAACCACTACTAAAAGTGTATGGTAGGCTATACATATATTGTGCATGCTGGAATAATGGCGCCGCCCTGTACAAAAATCTTTCGAAATTTAGGTGAATATTTTTTCACTAAAATATGGCATTCTCCTGAACTGTAAACAGGAACGCAGTTTTTCAGGTGCTTCTGCAGCTCCATTGAATTGCATCGATGAACATTTACTCTTACATTATTTTAGACATTTTTTCATTTTAAAAGGACATGAAAGTGGAGATTTTATACCTTCCTTTTGAAAAAGGGGAGAAGCAATCTCCCCCTTCCCTATAAAGCTCGATGACGACTCTGGTGCGGTAGGCTAAGCTTTTTGAAGTATTGGCTATACTTCTTATGAGTGTACCACAGAAAAGCAAATTTGGAAGTAGCTTCATGTAGGACACAAACTTCTGGATTTTTACAATAAGTGTGGGACTATATGTCTAAGTTACTTCAAGTTTTGTCATTGTAGAAAATGTTCTGCAACTGCCTACGTTATTTGATACTATTTCAACGAATGATACCAGCTTCAGCTGTAATATTTTCATCATATTGTTATTTTTTTTGTCTTTTTTCTTCGATGCATAACAGAAACAATAAAAGTCTGTAAGAACGTTAGCCCTCATTAATATTTTGTACATGTACATACCTATAGCTGATGCAATGTAGAGCTACGCATACCAGCAGACAATCTACATACCCTTCAGACAGTTTTCTTGAACTTATGCCAAAACCAAAGTGACAGTCTGAAAAACACAGCATAGTGTGACAAAGGAATTAGATAGTACATATTAAATTGCTAAAAAAAAATTATGTAGCAAAACTTTCGAGTTAAAGCGAACTTTAGTTGACTCGCTGATAGATTCCCTTATGCTTACGTACATAAACTGACACTTTGTTATTAGTTCTGTAAAGTAAATGATTTGAATGCATGGCTGCAGACATATAGAAATATGTCAAGGAAGTATTTATTCAATACAAGATAGTAATGACACACTAGTTTCAGAAGAGCATATATCAAAAAAAAATTAAATGAATGACACAGCTCTGCAGTTCAACACCTACAGTATTTCAATTCAAACTGTAAAGTTACTCAATGTCCATTTATTGTTTAATTTAAAAACATACTGCTTTATGCTGCTGCACTTTGCAGCTAATAGTTATATTAGCATGTCTTTTCCAAGATACCCTTCAATTGTTCCTAGACTGTCATCCTCTTACAAAGTTCCCCTCCAAACTTTCTCATGCTGTCCTTTCACTTCTCCTTTCCCTTCACCATTACTATGCCACCCATCACCATCTTCTTATGCATAAGATCATCAACCTACCCCCCCCCACTAGCGTTGCCAGCGGGGGGGGCAAGGGGGACAGAGTGCCCCCCCCACAGAAATTTTGGGGACGCGATGGGCGATGTTGAAAAAATGAAAGAGAGCAAAAAAAATAAATAAAAAAAAAAAGATAAACGGCAAGAGGAGGACGGGCATCGGGGGTATTTTTTACAGTTTTTCGGGGTAGGGGGGCCTCTTAGTCATTACGTTAAAGTATGCAGTCCCCGACGACGACTAGTCTCCCCGATGGTTTACCTTTTTTTGCTCTCAAGGGAAAATTTTCGTAATAAGAACCCCAAATTTTCGGCGTGCTATAGGACTCACTCCAGTTTTTCCAATACTTCCATTCCACATATCTAGGGAGTGTAAGTCCTGTCACCCTTACCAAGTAATCATTAGGCACAGTACACAGGTTATGTAGAGGTTGTAAATTTCATCCCATATCACAAAGCCCATAGTTGCTGTACTCTTGTGTGTGTCATGATAGGTCAGTTGGTGAGCGACTCACTGAGCATAGTTTGGTTATTTAATCGGGTATTCCAGGTGGTTTCGACACAATGCATGTTATCCCTGAAACGGGTCTACAACCCCTATAGTTTCTATTTTTTTCCTTTTTGCTCTTAATGATTACATAAGCTATGTTATTTTTGTAAGCCCAAAAAAAAATATCACGATTCAGACTCAAAAGAACACTATCAGTGTGCAACTTGGCTTTTAAAATATCAAGTGATATTGTGCACAATGTGCCCAGACTGCAATGACATGGGATAGTTAGGCTCCTTCATATTCCCTTCTCATCACCCCCTCGACTAAGGGGCTGTCGGAACTTTTGGTAGCTGGCATGACCCGCTCACTGTCGGGAATAATCTATCGCCTTCTAATGGTCGGTTTAGTTATTTTGGCTTTCAAAAGAAATTTTCCAAAATGTTCGGTATGCTTTTCACACTCCTCCTCAGTTCCGTTACCTAGAGCTAATAAAGTACAAACCCTTCCCATCTTTTCAAGTAAATTAATAAGTAGAATAAATGGAATAATGTATATGTCAGGAATTTCATCTCATTTCGAGAACTTAGTTAATAATCTCTTGTGTCAGTCATGCAGTACAGACTCGAAAAAGGAAGTACAATATAAGTTGTGCCCAATAGGACCCAAATGCCGGGACAATTGACCTATATAAGCTTTAAATAAATACAGATTCCTTTTAGTGTAGGCTAACCCCCAAATATTTTCGCCCGCTTTTCCACGGTTTAACCAGTGCAGAAATACCTTCCTCCGGCATACACAAATTTAATGTCGTATATGAAAAATGGAAAAGTGGTGCTAAAGATATGATCAGCCCCTTAATATTTGGCAAGTGCTCCAATTAAGAAACGGAGAAAAATTCAAAGTCGGGCTGAACATATTCTTGCTTAGAACACTAGGGAAGTGCCGTTTCCGGCCATCTGAGGGGTTTGTTAAGTCAAATATTTCCTGGTTGAGTCCTTGCCAATCGATGGTAGAGCTCCACTTACAAACATGTATTAACATTTTTCAAAGACTGATTTTTTTTTTTTGCATTAATTGAGAATTTCAGAAATGAGATCCATATTTTCAGGCTGGAAACATGCAGCAGAAAAACATGCGGGAAGTGCCGTTTCCTGCCATCTGAGTGGTTTCTAAAACCAAAAATTTTTCTGTACGCTCCGCGCCAACCAATGGTGGCGCTCCGCTTAGATAGTCCTGTCGGTCAAGATTGGGGACGATGAATCAACTTTGCCCCCCCCACAAGAAAATCCTGGCTTCGCCCCTGTCCCCCCCTCCTTCTTCCTCCTTACAAAGGTGATTAATGATGATTCCACTGGCAGGAAAAAAAACATGATATACCTCTCCTGACAACTTGGCAGATACTTACATTTGACACATCCACATGCCAAACTTTGTATGCAGTAAACAATTGGCTCTATAACCAACCTGTCTCAAATATTTTTGACAGATAAATAAGACTGAGGACCTGGTACATCTGTCTCCCTCTCAGACAAAGAAACAAGCATAAATTACTACAATATAGGTCACTGGCTATAGATCAACATTATTTCTAGGCTATATACAATCAGTGTTTTTTTTTTTAACTTTCTGAACCAGACCAGAACAACCAAGTTACTGTCCTAGAAGTACAGAAGTGCCACTCGATCCCCTAGATTTGTTGGTAGATAAACCATCATCAAAACCTATGACATAGAAAAGTGAGTGACCACAATTTTTCCCCATCCATGTCATCACATCGCTCGCTATCCCTCCTACCTCCTAATTCATGATGTATCACCAGTGGTTCCACTTTACCCACAATAAAAATTGAAAAACCACCTTGTAGTATTTTGATATGGTAGGGGAAGGGGCACAGGGGCATATCCATCTTCTTCTCTACGTAGGTTGTGTATGTGAAACATTTCTCCTAAAGTTAAAAAAGTTTCCCCCTCTTTGCCTACTACTACGCTATGGCACTACTTTTTCTAAATTGTCTAGGAGGCTTTCCAAGCGTCACTGTTCTGTTAACTGGTACTAGTATGGTATCCCCATTGGGGACCACAGGTGTGCATGGTAGCTGGTAAATATTATTCAGAAGTGCGGAGGGGGAGGGGGAGAGATATGGGCGGATTAGTTGATGAGAATAGAAGTTATGGCTCAAGATCAATCATTTTCTGGATCTTGCACACATTTTAAGAAACCAAATGATGCAAGATGGACTATTCTTGTCTTTCTTTTCATTCGGCATGAACCTTCTTTCCTGTTGATCATGACTGTTCTCTAATGTTGGTAGTTGTCCACCTCATTCAATGAGAAGTCTACATTATCAATAATTATAAGCCAATAAACTGCATTCACAGTTTTACTCATTGACAGAGTATAGTGATATTAATTTTAACTTGTCAAATCATGTGAATATTTTGAAATCATTTTAGACACTAATCATTGACTCCAAAAGTTATAATCGAAGTCATCATCCTAACACAGCCCATACCTGAACATATGAGCTGTTTCTCCTCTGAAATTCCTATTCCCATACACAAATAACATGCAGCTTACATGCAGCCAAAACAAACACCATACTGAGGTGAGAGTTCCACCCACCAGGGTCACTGGAGGGTAAAGATAAAAGCTTCTTGTAGGAGTCTACATGTCTTGACTCATTCTTTATATTGTTCCTTTTGACATATCTTCTCAGTTGAGTAGTTTGGGCACAATCAAGACTACTCTTGCTTCACAACTTTAAGTTAACGTTCCACTCAGGAAGGTTTGAACGTTGAGTGGCAGTTTGGGCTGTGATGGTAGAAGTACAGTACCATACTGCAGCACTAGTATTAATGTTTTGGTGTGGTAGTAGATCCACACAGGTTTCAATGAGACTGAGTACAGATTTTGAAGAACTGTGCAAAAGTCCCCTTGGAAGAATAAAATATTTTGAATAAGATACTGTCAAAAAATGAAAACCAAAATTTTACACTTCAAATGATGAAAGACAGCATTTTCTGGAAGTTTAGTTGGTTGTAGTGGGCTGGAAGAATGTCATGAAGTGCAAGCCTTTCAAAGTGGACAAAATTTGAAGTACACATCATCCAGGGTTGCTGGATGTGCAGGATTATGCAAAAATGCATTAAGGTTTTGATGATCAATGTAGCCTATGTTCTATTCCATTTGATGTGATGATGTCCCAGTTCTTCTCTGTCAAATGTTTAACCCTTTACCGTTGTTTGGGTCCTTTTGGACCCATATGGAGAGCGCGGCTGTTAACCATCTTTACTGTTTCAAAAATTTGGCCACAACAACAAGAGAGAAAATAGTTTAAGGTCACAGGGTCAATAGCCTACTGAAGCTGATGCTGGGCGTGCTACGTCCACTTTTCCGCTCACTCCTGAGGCGGGCAAATATGCCCCGATTGGAGCACAGCGGGAAAGGGTTAATCTAAAGTACCTGCAGCACGAGGCCGTGCATACACGCAGAGACAGTGGCATCAGCTTTGCAGTAAACACACCCCACAGACTTATTTTAACCCTTTACCATTATTTGGGTCCTTTGGAACCCATACGGAGAGCGCAGCTGTCACCCATCTTAACCGTTTCACGCAGAGCTCGAAACTGCGAGTAGCTACCCGAAAATTCGGCCACAACAACGAGAGAGACAACAGTTTAAGGTCACGGGGTCAATAGCCTACGGAAGCTGATGCGGGGCGTGCTACGTCCACTTTTCCACCCACTCCTGAGGCACGCAAATATGCCCCGATTGGAGCACAGCAGTAAAGGTTTAACTAATTACATTTTAAAGAAATATAATTTTGTGTTATCCCATATGACCTTTGACTAACTTCCACCAATAAACAAGGGTACATCTTGGCACAACAACATATCCGCATACTAAATATGAAATCTATTCAAGGTTCCTGTCTTGACATTTGCAACAAAGTTTACAGATTTTGATCTTCAGTTAGTTAGTTACAGGGAGTTTTATGGCCCAGTTTCCAGGCACGTAGCCACGGGGGGCACAGGGGGGCACGTGCCCCCCCAAAATTTTTCAATAAAAGGTCTTGCACTGAAGGAGAAAAAAATTTATCCCCATTAAATCACCACAACTTCAAAATACCTAGACTGACTTCTGTCAAAATATCCCCCACTTTCGAACAAAACACACTATAACTCGGGTAAGGAGCGTATGAACGGCGTACACAACTATTACCGTCAATTATTAGTCATGGATGGCGCGTGGAGATCCCTTCCCTGAAGGTCGAGGAGGTTTCGCTTAGTATTGTTTCCGGGCCTAATTTCGCACGTCAATGTATCATTCAGCTGTCATATAAGTTCTTACGTGAGAGTAATGTACATTTTACCTGGTTTCTGGGCCGGCGTTGTAGGCAGTGCAAAAAGAGAGACTTCAGGCACAAAATAATGTAATGAAGTTATCATAAAAATTTATTCCTTAAGAACAGCTTTAGGAAAAAGTGTCTGGAATTACTGTATACCGCAAAAAACAAGTAAGCAGTTAAATACAAGTAAAATCAACGTCTTTCTGATTTAGGAGTTATTTATGTGTCCGGGGAACGGGGTAAGCAAATGCAGATCAACACAGTTGAAGTTGTTTCGAAATTTCCTAACCCAGAAAAAAGAACCAGAATCAAACTCTTTTAGGCAAGAAAATACTTGATAAAGCTACAGGAAAGATTGATTTTCATGATTTGTTTAAGTTAAGTTTGACATCACCAATTAGCCTTGACAACCTCGTTGGCAACTTGTTTTTTATAATATCCATATTTTTCTATTTCATTTTCACTTTTAGTGTAAAAAAGGTCAAAGTTTTGTTATGAGACCAGCTTTTTCGGAGTACAAATATATCAAAGAAAAATGCAAAATTTCACACCATTTTGCATCTAGAGTCCTCGAAAAAGGCAAAAAAAAAAAAAAAAAGGACACCCCCTCCCCTTGGACCCCTCCCCCAGGCCGGCGAAACTCCAATATTGATGTGCCCCCCCAAGTTGATTATTCTGGCTACGGGCCTGCCAATTTCCATTATATTGGTTCAAGTCAAGCCAGTGATCTTCAGAACCCAAGATGACACTTGACCTCTACTAAAATCAATAGGGAGCACCTTCTCACCATAATGCATTTACCTACCAGATATGAAATCTGTTTAAGTTTCGTATCTTGAGATATTGTGTAAACAAGGTTTTCAGCATTTAACCCCTGGTAACCCCAGATGACCTTTGACTTCCCACTTAAAAACAATAAGGGCCATCCTCTCATTAAAATGTATCCACATATCCAAATATGAAATCTATCCAAGCTTCTAATCTTGAGTGATTGTGATAACAAAGTTTTCAGCATGTGACCCGTGATGACCCCTGATGCATGTCCCCAGATGACTTTCAACCTTCACCAAAAAAATAGGAACCATTCCACACTATATGTGTGTGAATTTTACATTAATTTTGCATGTGCAGGTCATCTTTGTTGTTTGTTTACACAAGACTGTGTCAGCTGTGTGGGATACAAGTGCAATACTAGCAGTACAGGCATACAGTGGCCTACATACGTGGTCCATAACCTATGTGTATTAGTACTTAGTAGAAAATGCTAGCTGTATGGAACTAATAATGCTCCTTCATTGGCTATCATGGATTTAGATGAAAACATGCTCCTACTTCTGGTTCTTCTTGTTCAGGTGATTCCCCAATATTACATTACAACTGTACACATAGAGAGACACCAACGTTACTTTTTCCTCCACTAGAACGGAAGGGTCACCGTAAATATCAAAAGAACAGCAAAAACAGAGAACAGAAGCAGTTGTCAAAAAGGGGAAAGTATGGGAACTAGGTGGTTGAAACAATTCTGCTTTGCACTTGTGTTTTAGTGTATGACAACACTACACACACTTTGGTTTAAACAGTGCTATGCTGCTTTTTACTGTGAGTTTTCACACACACAGTAGATATCTCGAGGGTTATAAACAAGCTGCACTGCAGAAGTACGTCTTCAAGTTGATCTCAAGTCACCTTGATCGTCCACATGTTTTTTTGATCATCTGCACGAAGTCTGATCCCCCCCCCTCCAGGGATGATCACTCTCACGTTACTCCACTTTTGAATGGGCTACACTGGTTGCCTGTTAAACAGGGTGTGAACTACAAATTACTCCTCCTGGCCTTTCGAGGTCTTAAACTTGGTACCCCAGCCTATATATCTGATGTCTTACATCCAACAACTAGGATTAGACCCTCCTGATTGCGCTATCTCTTCCAGTTAAACATTCCGGCTTCTCGTACAAAGACCTTTGGGGATCATACCTTCCACCATGCTGCGCCCTGCCTTTGGAATTCGCTTCCGCTGAAGCTCAGGTTTTTAGATTCTCTTGACCAGAATAAACGGTCCCTCTACTAGTAAACCTTCCTTTTCTCTCAATGCTTCCAACTTCTCTACTTTTTCGGCATCTGTAAAGCGCATTGAGCAATGTTTTTCTCTGGATTCTACACTATATATGACTTATTATTATCAAGCTCTTGAGACCTAATATTGGGCGTTCCCACTTGGGAACTGATCTCCTACACGGAGTCTGAACTGGATCTGACGGCCTTGTCATACTCAAGTGGGAACACACTCATAGAGAATCTATAATGTTGCATCCATGTCTATAACACCAACTTTACACTGGTTCTAAATGTCACAACCAAATTTCCCAGAAACTGGCACTACACCTTTAGCCAGAACTAACAGGCAATTGACTACTGTCAAAGCAGTGTGTTTCCTGCTTGGCATCTTTTCTCTCTTTCTTATTTTAAAGGAGTGCACATTCTCAAGAGCTCTGGGTACACCTTCTTTCTTTTTACATACATGTAATTCATGAATATATTAAAGGGCAAGAGGATGTCAACCCAACTTGAAGTAAAGTAATTGATGGTACTGCTTCATGATTCATGGCTCTCGAGAGTCATATGATGGTGTTTGTTCTCCTCAAATGTGAAATTTACTTGCATAAACTGCTTGATATACCTTGAATATACAATAATGAAGTCCTGAAATATTACAAAAGATACTTTCAACAGAAATAAGAAAAGAAAAAGTGAGATTTAGCTGTTGTTTCAGAATAACTACTGTACTCCTGCCCTTTAATATACTTAGTACATGCATGAGTATGTATTAAGAAAAAAACAAACAAACAAACAAACAATATGAAAGGAAAAATTAACACACGTCATTTGAGTTGTGTGTAATTTTTCCTGTTCTTAGTAATATGTATAAATATATATAGTCGCAATTAACAGTTTTCATCTGAAAAACCATGTACCGTATCTACTCTATTAAACGCCCCGGGGGCGTGAAATTTTCGTTAAGGGGGGCGTTTATTAGAGTCAAATCTATGTGACTTCTGATAAACTGCTACATATGGCATATTTGTCCATTTGGTTGTCAGCTTCACAACCAGCTGTGAACTCTTCCCCAATGATCGGTAACCAAACTTCCCTATAAATATGGTAGCCATGAACAGCACTCTCAACTTTGCAAGTGTGATCAACTTTCGCCGACATCTTAATGTGTAACGTAACACATAGAAGTGACTTTTTTACGTGCCCGCGGCATATTGCATGCATGCATGCTGTGCACAGTATACAGCCAGGCCTTGCGGTACTATACTGACCGGCCAGCTATACGCACGTACATACAGTAATTGCATAATAGTTACCGTGAGTAGCACCAATAGCAGTACATAGGCATTCATAGCATTTCACTGTTAAACAGTTTTCCTGTGTTGAATTTGGATTTTTATGTTAGGTTGTTCGGATAGGCTAGCGAATATTTGTATACACTACGGTATGTACAGTACCACTTTCGAACAGCAAACGAAGCAGTACAGGTTCGTGGTATGTGATGGCGTGATGGATATCAACAGAAATTAGTTGCAGAAACATGCCTTTTACTTCAGGATATGGGATTTTAGAAGATTTCGTGGCTTCAAGGTAGGACTATTTCATTTTCCTCTTACCATATTGTCTTTGGAATTAACAATTTCACTTTATGCAATGTGACGAAAAAGTTGGGGGGCGCTTATTAGAGAGGGAGCGTTTATTAGAGTAAATACGGTATACTCTTTCATGCTACCTTGGAATTTAGGAAAAGGAATCTTCTCTGGTCTTTATGACTAAAGTCCTGTTTATTTTGTCATTATATGGCTAATGTTAAGACAAATGTGTAAGGGAAGGCCCTTGATTCCAGACTTACGTGTCATAATGCATTGCTTCAGTTTAAAGGCCTATTTCTGTCATCACAAGCATTACCAATTCTCCTAACCCTCTTACTTGAGCCCCTCCCACATTTGTCTAAAATTTATCCTCATCCAGAGGCAATTTCAGTTTACTGCTTCAGTAAATTTAGGGTGAGTATACAAATGTCCATTATGTACGATCAAAACTTCCTAAATTACAGTCCATGTGCACATATTGGGTTGCTTTGAGACACCCCCTGTACTTGGATGAATATGGCACACATTGACTCAACATTCAATGCCAGGGGCATGGGAGATCCATTTTACAATAATTGTATTACTAATAAAAACACAAACCTGAAAATTTAAAAAAAAAAAAGAAGCAATTTGAAACTTCTCTTCTTTGCCATGGGCCAGACTTCCTATTAACAATATACTGCCCAGACACACAAATGGCTTCATTAATAGTAACATGGGTTTCCTGCAATTCACACAATAGTGTTTCAATTGCCAATGCTACAAAAATGATAAGCTGAAGCCTTTTGTAAGAGCCAAAATCTTAAAATTCCCATTCACTGCCACATAAAATTTTCAAAAAGGTTTCTTAGTACAGTACAAATGAGCACTATGCATTTTGTACCTTGGTCCATGATATATACTGCAGTTCTTTGTTTCAAGCTCAAGACAAAGAACATGTTCACATCTCAAGGCTGAGGGGAAGTTATTACCCAGAACAGCTGGCTACATTGTGTTGATATAATGTTGTCCCCTCATAATCAATGAAATATTTAGAAGCAGTGAATTAGTCAACACATATCCACCTTGAATCATGGTCTTATCAATCATATAGTCTCTGAACAGCTGCTGTGAGCGGGGACGGACAGCCAATTCAACTGAACAGAGAGACTGCTGAGAAAATTAAACAAAGGAAGTTATGTTAAATAAGTTTGACCTATGCAACACTTTACATTATCATGATCAAATGTTAGAAAACTTTTCTCAGAATTTAGGGGAGCATGTTTAAAGGTACAGTTCCAGGATTGTTACATATTTCACTGGTCAACAATCTGGCAAAGAAAAGCTTCATGGTGGCACTGTATAAATTTGTTACCTCCAGAATAGAAGAAATACAGGGAGTGTATGCCGATCATGTTATGTAAATGAGTCTATCGTGGATAAATTATGGGTAGGCACATACCCCCGTGTTGGCACTAGATTGTCAAAATCAGAGGGAGGAAAACTAAAGCTAGCCGCACACTATACGACTTTGCACATCGCAACTAAACTAAGCCGTCGTGACCTAGTTTTGACTCGCTGTCACAATTTTTAGTCGCACGACAGGGCCATGCACACTATACGACTGGCTATTGCACATTGTCAGTCAAATGATTAGGGAATGCACACCCAAGATTGGCACATGCACACTACTGCTATACATATTATGTTACAACAACAGCATAGAGCAGCATACAATTTGCAACTATACAGCACTTTCAGTTCGTAGCTAGCATACTAGGCCTATACAAGTTTTCAGTTCACCAGTGATGTTGACAGCCTTGGCAGGAAAATCAGGCAGCCTTGGCAGGAAAATCAGTAACTATAGCCGTGTTCCCATTTGATCCAGGGAGGTGGATCTTGATCTACAGAGGTGAATCAACATCAGTTACCTTGATCGGGATCCGCGTTCCCATTTGAGTGAGCGCGGTTGATCAAACGTGTTCTATGAACACATTGCGCAAGCGCGAAAAGGTCACCAATGCAAGTCCCACATTTCGTATGGATGTATCACAAAAACATACATGAGTGTAACCGGAGATCCAGGGTCACTTGATCTACCGATGTGTTCCCATTACAAACTTTGATCCAGCGTGGTGGATCTGATCTACCCCGAACGGTCGATCAAAATCGGTGGATCTTGATCTTGAGTGTGTGTTGTTGATCTGCGTTCCCATTAGTGTTTGATCCACCTCGGTAGATCAAGATCCACCTCCCTGGATCAAATGGGAACACGGCTTTTGATTGATCAGATTTTTCAGTCACTTGCGACTGTCTCCCTACGGAGTCAGGAAGAACCAACATGTTCATTCTTCCCGACTAAAGGCGATGCGTCTTAAAGGCATATTTTCATCATCCCAAACAGTTCCAATTCTTCCAACCTACTTACTTCTAGCCCCTCTCACATTTATCTAAAGCTCATCTTTATCCAGACACACTCCTTGTTTATTGCTTCATGGCTTGTCCCAGTGGCCATACAAGTCCATAATGTGTAATCAAGACACTCTCAGTGCTCATGCTGTGTAATTAAGCTATATGCATTGTTTGAATGTGATGCCAATCGAAGAGCTGTACCAATTGAGAGTTTTGATATATGTATACTGAAAGTGTAGTTTAGGGTGACGAATGACTGCCTTTAAAGCTGGTCCTAAAACTGCCAGCTGCAATCATAAAGTCATGCACACTATGCACACTACACCACTGTTGGAGATCCGACGATCAAGTTGAGTTGCAATGGGCAAAATCATATAGTGTGCGGCTAGCTTAAGAGCAAACAACAATGTTGTGGGGGGCCAAAGTTTTTGAGTGCAGTGTGAAACCAAACTTAAAGTGCCCATGCAAGGGGTCCAGGAAGTGAAGTCCCTGGAAGCTCTGAGGTTTTAGCATATACCTGGATAAAAACTTAAGTCTCATGAGAGGTAGATTATGTATTTAAATTTCTGGTTTAAATAACTCCTTACTGACCTAACTTGCGAGGGCAGTGGTGAGCAAGTGCCCCCTCCAACCCCCTCCCCTTGGTGATGCAACCCCTATCCTCAAACATGATACAAAAATTGAAGTAAAAAAGATGATAAGATGTTAAATGTATACTTGTGCATAACAACAACATCCCCCTCCCCATGCTGCATGAAATCATGGCTAAAATAGTCATCAGAAAACAGTTTAAATGCAGTTGGAGGAGGTGGGGAAGCAAAGCCTCTGGAAAGACTAGCGTGGTGAAAAGTGTACAAGAAAATTTGGGGCAAAAACACCTTACAATTGCTGGAAATGGCACTTCCCAGATCTTGTTAATAAGTGTCAGAATATATAATGCATATCAAAATTGCCAGAGAGAGCCTGCTGGCTGTAAATTAATACATAAACACAAGATAAGAGTGAAATCATAATGCCTGCTTGATTTGCTGTGCAATTAGCGAGAAAAGATGAAAAAAGAAATGACAAATAAATCTGTTGATCCTTCATCAAACTTGATTGCTAGTGACTTTGCTAATATACATACATTTTTATACTCAATAAATTATTACATTTCTCACACTCTCTCTTATCACATAGGCTTATACTTTACAGTAACCTCTGAAAACAGTTTGTAGATTTATACCTCACCCCAGGATCATATTATGAAATAATAATGTCAGGCAGTTACCAATTTTCCCGAATAACTTTCAATTTGAAATGGATATCTTCAACTTTAATACTGACAAGCTCCTTAAATTTGTCTTTTTAAAGGGTAACCATCCCCCAACCTGATCATTACATTCATCCAACTCTTATATTTTAAAGCAGTACATTGCATTAGTATAATGATTAAATTCACTACATTTTTTCAAAACTGTAGTTTTCTTAAAAAGCTCATTACAAATGGGTCAAACTTGCAGTATCCAACCTTCTTACAGATAATTGTTTCCTGAATGGGAAACTATTTAAAAATTCCATTTTCACAGATTTGTTACCAGGCTCTTTTTCAAATTCTGCTAAAAGGCTGCGGTACCAAAAAATTCAATGGTTTAAATTTTCACATCACTTTTGGATTAAACTTATGATGCTAACTATAAGCATTGTCATCTTGTAAGACCCTTCAAGGATAGCACCCGGCATCATCTCCCTTTGATATGATGCAGTACATACATGAAATACAGAAGGTAAATGAAAGTGCTCATTACTCATAATTTAATAATTTAATTTCCAAAATGTTGTCACATAGCTTAACTGGGTCATTCATCAATTCAACATTAAGGTACAAGAAAGCTGTTCAATTTGGGAGAACTGTTTTTCACGTCAGTCTCTATGGGAGGAATATTCAATTACTGTAAACAGTTTAGAATGCTCATGTCTTTTTGTTTTCCACAGAGGTTGACCAAGCACATCAAGCAACTTAACAATGGCATTCTCAAAGCTCGGGTAGAAGTTTACAGTACAGAATGCACCTTCAATGTTTTACTTATAATGCGGACAATCCATCCTACACTATAGAATGAATGACACTCAGTGTGGAAACATTTCCAATGGAAACCCTAGCTATATCTGTGTCTTAACCATGTACAAGTCAAACAAGTTTGGAATTTTCTTTTGGTACTGCTACAAAGAATTGTCACTATGAGCTAGGAATCATTCATGCATTATAATGATATATTATGCATGAACCTATTTAAGAAATTAATGTAATGTAATGTTATGTAATGTAACACAATGTAATGAATGATAATGAAATGAATGAAACGTTGTTACATACCTGCAGTAATTCTTCAAGATTCATTTTGTATTTCAATATTATCTTTTACATCAGTGAGTGATGGATTACTACCAAACATGCAATTGGTGCACAGTGACATTATGCATCTTTCACAATATTCAAGAACATAAATACTGCACCTTTAACTTGTAAACCATGCACATGCTCCAGGTAAATTTTATTTTAAGATGGAAAATATTGTTACATGATGATTTTCAAGAGCTGATCATAAAACAGGATTGTCTACTATACTTCAGTAGAGACTGAATTTTGTTGCCATATTTTTCAGACCCATATGAAACATTCCCCCCCCCCCCCATCCTCAAACTGTTTTAAAATATCACTCTATCGTGGGTTGAAAACACTAACTGCAATATGGGAAGATTCTTGGCGATAATTTTTGATATTTGGAGGGAGATTTGGCATGCTTTGTACCAAGATGATTTGAGTTACTTGCTGGAAAATGAACATTTCTTCAAGCCTTGCACTATACTGTATAACAGTATTCCTGCACTTTACAAACCTGACACAGCACCTAATATTAATGTTTTAAAATGAAGTTTTGATGAACAAATTCTAGAAGACAGCTTGAGACAGTATCAATTTGAAGTACTTCCTTTTTCTATTTATGCATCTCTAGAATAACTTTACTCGCCCTCGTGACTGCGACTCCAGGGTGAAAAGCTTGAGGCTGCCCTAAAATTTCAACCATGTGCTTGTCTAAGTGTTAGTCAATCATTAACATCCTTGTAATTGAAACTTGAAGTATTCTACAACATGCAATTGCACCTACTCAGCTGCCTATCATCTATCACACACACACAACAATTTAGCCTTGAATAACGTTAATCAGTTGTCTGAAAAAAATGTATCAGGGTCTGTGTTCTCAAGCTGGTAAAGCATTCAGTTTTGAACAGGATGTTGCAAACTATCACTCTTTGTTTGTGTAACTGCTATCCAAATTACATTCATTTGTTTTAAAGTTAGACTTTACAAAACACAAGTTTTCAAAACATCAGGAATTAAAGCTAGTTTTAATTTGTTGAGTATGCTACAAATCAGTAGTGACAACTCCTGGGTCCTCATGCATAGAATTAGGTAATTATAATGTCTTCCCAGTATGATGTTAACACATTGACTAGCAAACCATCCAGTCACATCTGGTTATTTCAATGATTCACAAGGACTCTTCCTTTTTATTACTAAAACTGTATAAAAGGTCAATAATTCATCTCACAAGAATGGTTTTGTTAATCAAATTGTGAACTGATTTGTGTGCCAGTCTGAGTGTTTTCTCTAATAAAGATTTGCTTGGTTGCAAATATGATACACAATGAAAATGTTCTCTGGACATCATTTAACTCCACCAACAGACTACTCTGTTTGAGTAGAAGTAGTTCAGTTTCTAGGTCAACATAACTGACTGTCCACACCTGTAACTTCCCATTAGGTCTCCATGACATTGTATGTAGACTTACTGAGCTGGTCATATGACATCAGAGTTAAACTATTTTATTCAGAGATAATTATGCTATCCACATTTGAAATAATCATTACAGAATTACAAAACAACTTGAAGTCCTGTCTTCAGAAGTGTATTAAAGCGGCTCATTGAGTTGGTTCGTGAAATCCAACAAATTTTTTCAAACCTGTTAAGTTTTCTCCACATATCAATGACAAATGGTCAAACTTAGACAATCCCCATATCTTACATACAAATAACTGCTTTATGAGTGAGTAATTAATGGTTCGATTCCATTTTCAAAAATTCGTGACCAGACACTTTTTCAAATTATGCACAAAACCGCTGGAGTCCAGACACAACAAAACTCAAAATTTTAACTTTTTCCATAACTATTGGATATGAAAATTGACTTGCTACATGCTAACTGTAACCATTGTCATGTGGTAGTGACCCTTAAACACTCTCATTAAGGTATCAATATCAACTTAATGAGCCTCTTTAAAGCAAAGTATGTGTCACACTCTCAAACCAATGAAACCTTGCCCTAATTTCATTTCCCATGCTTGTCTACCCATTACCTTCCTGTACCGAAAGTGCAAAAAACATTAAACCAGCCAAAAGATTAAAGGTAAAGAGCATGCCCCCTCCCAACTTGTTTTGAAGAGAAAGCTAAATAACACAATTTCCGTCTATTTCTCTTCAAAGGATCTTTTGTAACATTTTATGACCTAACTATTACTTATTCAAGATAAACTAAGCAGTTATTTCTAGTAAATTTCACATTTGAAGAAAAAGAGTGTAATTGTCACATGACTCCCAACAGCCAATCATGAAACTGGACAGTCTACTACACTACTTCAATTTGAGATGACTGCTCTTGCCCTTTTAGAAAGGGCACATCCCAAAGCTATTTCCTACATTCCTTCAGTATCTCCATCTTTTGTAGCGATCTCTACTCTTCTTATTTATCATTCCAAAGCAAAGACTAAGTAAAGGAAGTTTTATAGTCAACACCACTACCTCCTTACCCTTACTGCAAAGCACTCATGCTGATGGTACCTCCGTGTCCTTTTCAACTCCTAAATTAGCTCTAAGAGGTAGAATTGAACTTAGACATGGGGGCACACAGCTTAAATGTCACCTACTAAGACATTTTCCTTGCAGTGGTGGAGAACTCCAACCCATTCTTTCCCAAATACACCCTGGTCCAAACTTACACCACTGTAGATCCCTCCTTGAGTAAATACAAAACTTAAAATATATTTGATCCCATTATATTCCAGTCGGTATTTTTATGCAGCACAGTATACTGTAAAATATTGTCAATAGTACAGGTAAGTCTCAAAACCAAAAAGAGCTGGCCTACATGTGACTGTGATTTGCCAGGTACCATAGCTTGACATGGAGAGTAAAAAACGAGCCATTCCAAAACACTCATATCACTGGATAAGGTCCGACTATATGCAACAAAGACTAGACTTAAGAAATGGGCCACTCCCTCTCATTCATTCAAACCCATCTAGGCAATTACCAATGACCAATGCGAGATCCTAAGGTATGCAGGGTTGTCACCACGCCGGTCGGCGCCGGTCGGGACTAACCGGCACTGGACATTGCCGACCGGTACAACACCTAAAATGCAAGGCTTCCGACCGGCACAAAAATGATCTTCTACTTGAAAAATGCAGTCTGTGAAATCGTTATTTGGCATGGATTTGTGACAATTTTGAACACACTCAATACCCATGTGATGTCAGCTGAATATCATTTTGAGAAATTCAGAGACGGCAAGATAAATAGAAGTATTAAAAAAGTTACCATAAGAGTGATAGTCGGATTTACGAATTCAGCTCTGTAAAGTGAAAGTACGTAGTAACGGTAGTATGACCTTTGGCATATATATACACGCAGTATTTTGCCTGCCTGTACGGTAAGGCTTCCACGATACTATTGTATACTGGTATATAGCGCTGTATTTGGTATACAACGATCGTCTCTAAAAAGCTGCGCAACGTGCATTTTTTTTCTGAAATCAGTACACAATGCCCCTACCAAGTTTTTCAAAACATGGAAGAGTAGATCCCTCACACAGGCATGTATCGCTGTCACTCATAAGCTTGTAGGCGGAGCCTCACACGATCAACTGACGACAATCTTCTTCTCAAACTTCGTACATACAGCGTGGGCTTCGCACCGCTTTATTTACACAGTAATGTATGTGCTGGAAACAGCATGCTATCGCTAATTTTGTGCAAGTGTAATAATGCAGTTATATGCAAGATACTACAGCATGCATGGCGGGAACCACATTCTTAATGATGAACATAAAAAGAAACGAGGGAATTAAACTCTTCGTAACACACTTTCACGAATCTCTCTTTTGCTACAGCACACCGTGTGGTACATCGCATGCAATTTCAAAGACTTCCGATTTTTGGGAGAAAAATGTGAACAAACTGGGGGCGTTTAGAATTGATATTACAAAATTCAGCGAACGTTGAAAGTAATTTGTACGGAGAAAGCCATGCACACATGATGATAGGTATGCATTATATACAGCCCAAAATCTTCATTGCACATAATGCAGTTGCGTACACTTTTAGTATCGCAAGGCGGCTATTACCCTTCTATTCTTTGTAGTATAAATGATGTACTGATTTATCGAATCAGCGGCAACTCCGTTAGTCCTGGTCCGAACAGATTACGATAAACATAACGTTACGATGGTATGACTGAATGACTGAGAGGGTTTGCAAAACTTACTGTACTACAGCTAGGGCTAGCGGTATAGCGTTTATAAGTGGTTCGGGAGGGAATTTCTTACTTTCCCTTTCTACACTGCAAATGATTGAATTATTGAAAAAAAAAAAAGATTCGTAATAGCTGAAAAATTAATGGGTCAAAAATGAGGTGGATTCCATGGGGGGTAGGGTGAGGTACAAATATTGGGCCAGATGTTTAGCCGGCACTCAAATTGGGCTGGTGACAACCCTGAAGGTATGCACTGCTGTTAAGCACAACTAGTTGAGAGGTTGACTTCTTTCTACTTTAAAATCAGTCATGTGGTAAAAAATAATCTTGTAGGGGCCTACACAATACCCTACCTTATGATACGGGCAGCAAGCAGCATTTTCCTGCTTAGCTGCATTCTGGACTACACAAGTGATACTTTATCATGTACCCATTTTTATCACGGTACATAATTCATGAACCCACAGTCCCTTGATCCACCCAGTATACTTGTAAACATCATAAAAAACTGGGGACCACTGTTCTACCTAAATAACAAGTGCCAAGTAACAAGAAGCATTTCAAAGATATTCAAACAATCTTGTTTTAGCTCAGCTAAGTTGGTAAGAAGTGATCTTATCTGCCATTGTCTGTTCTGATATAGATAACTGCCTTCTTGGCCTAAAAAAACTACCTTAAAATCTGTCCCAACTGAAAATTATTAAATTCCTCACATCCCGTAAAGTCTCCAACACAATTGAACTTGAAAAGGCATACTGTAACAGAAGAGGAATTATTTACTGTACCTCAGAGTATCAAATAAGAAACTAACAACTGTGTACTTCAAGTGGATACCATTTCGTACTTAATTATTTACTAAATTTTATCATGGTTCATTCATGAACCCACAGCCCATTGTTTCTC
This sequence comes from Holothuria scabra, assembly GCA_037179385.1. NCBI lineage: Eukaryota > Metazoa > Echinodermata > Holothuroidea > Aspidochirotida > Holothuriidae > Holothuria > Holothuria scabra. The sequence goes on along the minus strand of CM074192.1, from coordinate 17,449,108 downwards.
CAGCTTGTCAGTTCATAGAGACAGATGATGAAACTTGCTGACTTAGCTCTTAATTACCCACTTGGCAAGATGTATTGCCCTGCAGGGATGCATCCATATTGGTTGCACTCATAATAGCCACACTTGCAAGTTTCTTCAAGATTTTGTTGACTAAGCGAATAAAAACTGAGGGCTTTTAACCATTAATGATCACATTAAACACACATTGTTCATTCAACAAAGAATATCAACTTAAAGCAAGCCTGACTGAATGCAGTTTTGACAACTGAAGTCACTGGGTGATATGGTAGGTTGCTTCTTTCAAAACCCGCATTGTGTAAACAGGGGGTAAGGAGGGACCATGATGGTAATCAAAGAAGTCCCGCTGACTTAGTCTGTAAAAGTGAGTAGGTCCCAGAATAATGTTGTAGTTGAGGCTTCTTCTCATAATAAATAGATCTCGGCAGTCAAAAGGCACCCACTAAAAAGGGCTGATGGAATTGAGAAATTTAATGATCATTCTTTGCATGCAAAATACAACATGTAAACCATTATTCCAAAAGGTCATGATTCTGAAAAAAAACTGCAGGACCCTTTTCTCAAGGGGTAGCCATTCAGAAGTAAGAACAAGGTTTGTTATTATGAAGGGTTATCATTCGGAATAAATACAGAAGACCAATATTCCAAATGGCCCTTTTTCCAAATTTAGTGACTCTGCTGGCATATATGGCCTGAACATTTTCCTTTCAAAATAATGACCCTAATTTTTTGTTTGGAACAACCCTTATCTTCTGTCTAGAAAAGCAACAATTTTTCTTCATTTCTGAATAAAACCCTTTGCAATAATGACCCTTTCATTCTCAATTCAGAATAACTAACCTTCAGAATAATGACCTTACAGAATAATGGACAAAACCATATCTGCCGCACCAACTCACCTGTTCATTGTATGTAAAGATGCTCTCCTTTCCTTTCTCCTTCAGATACAGCGTTCCTTCAAATCCATACTTTGGGATGAATACTTGAAGGGCATTCTTCCTAACAAACAAAATGTATCCATCCTCATTGGTAACTTTGTCACGAAAGAAGATCTGATGAGAAAACAAGAATCCATTGTTAACATCTGGAGGATATCAGTTTAATTAATGCTGGAATATGAGGATGCTGTGGTCTCCATAAGACTTGGTTTCACGTACCCAGCAACACTCAGTGTTACCTCGTGTTTGCAAGAAGGCAAAACACAAGTCAACCCCGTGTTTTTCAGTCTGTGTTCTCACTTACCCCGTTTTTCTTTGATTGGGTAGTGCTACATTAATAACGAAGTCCACGATTTCACATACCGATTACAGTAAAATGTTAGAAAATTCCTGTCATCAGTGCCATAAACACCTGTGACCTTGCTTGATTAAAACAAACACAGTGTTCAAAACTGCATAAACCTTCGATTTGAGTTGGATCGATATTTAAACATAGACCCTGCGTTAACCAGGGTTCCCATGTAAGTCGAGTACTAGATAACACTGTGTTTCTTCGAGCGTGGGGTACGTGAGACCACAGTTATAGTTGTGGCATATCAAGGAAGTCTGCAGTTTGAAGTATAAGCTACAACTAATTATTCATTCATCATGTTTATCATATTTGTTTAGCTGACTGCCGAGTGAATGCTGAATTGCTTTTGAAGTAAAATAAACTGTATGAAGTACACGTACAGGTCTAGATCTGGTGCCTATATCTCAAGCTGACCTTTGCTCAAAACACTGCCTTCTCTTACTGCTCATAATGAGCCATGACTACTTGGCCCATTTCTTGCGTGACATTTGTAATGACACAAGGCTATCAGTGTAATTAGCTGTCCTATTGTGTGAAAAGTTATAATTAAAAAAGTTATAAATGAAAATTTAAAAACATTAACATTTCTGTCCACAGTATGCCAAAAACTGGTAGGATTCCACACCCTGTGCTCCTATTCTTGCAGAGCACTGTACCTTTTGTGATGTTATTTCACTCACAGGACTCCCAGACCAGCAATCACTGCAGGCCATGGGCCCATTTCCCTGCCCCCCCCTTCCACAATCCTGGGTTCTGTCCTGATGTTGACACATTACTCCAGCTTTATCATGTATCAGCTGGCTTTTTTATTCCCAAAACATGCTATCTGCAATATGCACCTTTAACATAAAGGGAAAAATGCTGGCATTATTTATGCAAGACCAGCATATCCTATTGACCAAAACCATCCCCAACCATCAATGTATTCCCAAATGACTACCCATAGCTTTGCAACTGGGACATAACATTTTGGTATGGGTGTATACCTGAATGTTTCATAACTAGTTTCTTTGGAATCGTGAATCCAGTAGAATTTAAAAAAACTGTAAAGTCCATAAAGCTGCAAGTTACAGGGAAATGACCACCAATGAACCAAGTAACAAGATGATACCGCAACAGTAGTCATAGTGGTGCGACAAATTCAGACAAGGAGGGAACAAAAAATATAGGAGGTCCGAGTGCCCGAGGGCATATTGTCTAATGACTTGGGCAACAAAAATTAATGAACTGCACAGCAGGAGATGCCTGACTGGGCACCTGAAGTCACTGTGCAGACAGATCATCACTGTGTTGAAAGTTTTCCATTAAAACATTGTAATAACACTATAACTCAATGTACTGTAGTTTTCAATGCTTGCAACAGTGATTGTCACTGTAATGCCATTGGGCCAACAAAGTTATTAAATAACAAAGCAAGACCATGATTTCCTAATTTCCTTTCATCTTTTGATATTTCCTTTATTTGGACAACAATAAAGCCATGTTTGGCAACCAAAAACTACTAATTTAAAAAAAAATGGGTTGCCTGATAGGGTAACAAGACATTATTAAAATTTTCAAGCCCTGGACAAGTTCAGTCATGTTGTAAGCCATCTGCCCATTTAAACATGTTCTATCACAGTTTGATGCAACCACTGCATTTTAATATTTTAAACCTGATTTACACTACCTCGATTACCACATACTCCCAATGGTAGACTTAAGTAGGTGACGCAGTGTGACCTGGCATTAAGGCTGGCACTACAAACTATTTATGATAATTGTTTTAGTGTGCTACGCATTAAGAGTGCATTTATAATTTTGAAAATGTTAAAGACAAAATGCAGTCAGCCCCAAATATTGAAGTCCTAAAATATTATGAAAAATACTTTGAAGAAAAATAAGAAGAAAATGGTGAGAATAGCTATTGCTTCAAAATAAAAATTTGTTCTGGCTACTGCTCTTGTCCTTTAAAGAGATCTAGTATGACTGTCTTTATTTCAAGTTAGGCCTAGGCCATGTCTGACAAATTAGCAGGGAATAATTTGGTGTTCAAATTTTACATAGCAACTTTGCTGCTTCCTGGATCTTCAATAACAAAATCACTAACAACCCATACGTTTAATGTACAAAATATGCTACACAATTTTGAATAAATTTGTATAGCAATTTGTCCATTTTGTCTAGCAAAATGCGATGCAATACTGGATAAATTATTTCCTGCTTAGATTATTGATGAGAAGGTCAATGCTGTCCCACTAAAACCATTATGAGTCCTACATTGTTTATTCAATTATTCCTGTTCAAGATATATCTTTACATGTGTGGTTAGTTCTAGGTTTTATAGCCCTGTTTCCTACCAATTTGTTTTACTTGGGCCAGCCACAGCCTCATTCCAGATGTGTGGAGGGCAATGATGACATCATTAAAAACACCAGCCCTTTAATATGCATATGATGTCACAATACATCAAGAAACCCACCTTTGGAGGGATTACAAACCAAGGCCAACATGCAAACAGCTGATTGGTCAAATAAAGCAATACTAAAGCACCCACTGATCTGTACAAAGATCAGTGGCACAGCCACATGCAAATGGTTAGTTCTCCAAAATGACATCAGTGGCGACAACTATGCATGAGGTCTATACCAAGTAGAACTGGCTAACTTCAGAGGCTCAGGTGCACAACTCCAATAATATCAGAGTCCAAGCCAACCATGCTCACATGGTTCCATACACACAAACTACTGACATGTCTCTCCATCTCCGAGGGTGTTTGGAAAGTTTCTAAATTTGGTGGTAATTGGCCAAATGCATGACATCATGGAATTTAGAAAATGTATAAAAAGGTCACAGTATGAGTTCTAGGATACTCGTTTTGGATGGATCAGTCAGATGAAGCACAGGATGCCACAAAAGCATTGTGTGAGCAGTTTATGCAAAAATGATGAATAGCGTACATGACTTGAATGAAAGCCAGTGGCATAGCCACAGTGGAAGGGGGGTTAGAACCCCCCCCCATGACCCAACCTTGCAATGCAAAAAACACCTAAAATTTTCTCTCTACCCTTTGACTTTTCCCTCATTTCAGGCCTCAAAACCCCTCCCCCCATGATACCAAACCCCTCCCCCATGACACAATCGTGGCTACGTGCCTGATGAAAGCAGAGATATAAAAGCTTCACATATGTTGTTTGTGAAAATGCAACTAAAGGCAATAACAGGACCAGGCAATTCTCAGGATGAATGTTGGATAGGACTTATAGCCACCAGGTGAACATGGAAGTATTTGTGACAAATAGTTCCTTATCTGCAGGAACTAAAAATGAACACAAAATGTGAAACACTCTTTTCCCAGAATTATACTTCAAAAAACTATACACCAGAAGAAACACTTAAAACTGTTTTTCTCTGACAATGTATGATCCAGAAGGAAACCGGAAAAAAATAGGACAAGCAGAGGGTAGCATTTAGGAAATGACTGAAGGAATTAAGGGTTGCAATACGTACAGTATGACTATTAGTAAGGACTTTTCATCATGCATGCATGTGCTACATGAGTACTATATGACAGATGACCAGGTAAAAGAAGAAAGTTACACAGCTCGGCATGTACAGAACATCCATTTATTTCATGAACACGTGGAGTACTTGCTGAAGTGGCGTGGGGTTGGGGTGGGGGGGTCAAAGAGCTATAAAGGAATTCCCAGTTATGCTCTGAATGTTTTTATAGGGTCAGCCCCAGTGTACAGGTCTTCCTACAAGTCTGTAGTTTTGTTAAAGGCAGTCATTCGTCACCCTAAACTACACTTTCAGTATACATATATCAAAACTCTCAATTGGTACAGCTCTTTGATTGGCATCACCTTCAAACGATGCATCATAGCTAAATTACACAGCATTAGTACTGAGAGTGTCTTGATTACACATTATGGACTTGTATGGCCACTGGGACAAGCCATGAAGCAATAAACTAGGATTGTGTCTGGATAAAGATGAGTTTTAGATAAATGTGGGAGGGGCTAGAAGTAAGTAGGTTGGGAGAATTGGAACTGTTTGGGGTGATGAAAATATGCCTTTAAGATGAGAGTTCTGGACATTAAGGCATCCACAACTTTGCATTGTGATTCTTTCGCTTATTGCGAACACATTTGGTTAAGCTAGTAGTCTAGTCCTGAGGCACATGTCATTTCTAAGCCCTGCCCATCATTCCTCAAAACAAAAACTTCAACATTAAACCAGTTGATGGGGTAAAAATTGAGGACTAATTTGCCACCAAAGAGCCCTATGGCTCCTACCAGATACTGTATTTTAAATATGCATTTCTACCATTCTATGTAGGTATATTACCATCTATACTTGTGTGTTTGTATGGTTTGCCTAGTTCTTAAAACTTCCCATGATATTTTTCCTTGCCTTGCACAGGCTGTAGTAGTATTGGGGAATTTCCCATAACCCAATCTCTCAATACTTTACAGAGAAAGATAAGTACTCTGAGGTTCTTCCTCAAAACAAAAACAAACAAAAAAAGAGAAGACTTTTGTACTGCAGGGAACCCCTATCTTCCAGTGTCAAATTCAAGTATTTACATCAAATACCCTTTTCTGCCTTGTAACGATAGACTTTGATGTTCCTGTATTAGCATGGATGTACAAACTTGAAACCTTACATAAACACATAAAACCATCTTGAACTAAATTTAGATAAAATGGGGGAATTCCCTTAGTGATCCAACGATTAATCAAAACCAGCAGCTACACTCCTACCATGCATGAAGCTCTTTAACATAATAAAACGATGCCACCTGTTTCATCTTTATGGACTGAACTTTTGACCTCTGAAGACCAACTAATGCTCCATGGTAGTACCCAAGTAGACTTTTCATCCCTCACCATGACCTCATTCTTGTCTCAAAAATGACAGGGTAACTGATAAATACCTCAACATGCAAAATAAATCTCCAGCTCTATTGCTTGCTTTAGCACCAGGCTGAGTCAGACTGTTATTAGCAGCTGTTATCTGCCTTTGTTGACTATTAACTGTAAAGATAGGTCATGCAAACATTTCCTCACCATAAACTGAATCAACCTGTCAAGAATTTTGTGTACACTTAAAGATGTCAACCAAGACTTTAAAGGGGCTCCTTGAGTTGATTAACTTAATAAGAGAGTTAAATGGTACATATGGTAATATTTATAATCAGCATAATTAGTCAAAATATTCAAAAGTGAGGAAAACTTTTGAATTTTGTGATGTCCTGACTTGTAACAATTTTGTGCATAATTTATAAAAGTGCCTGGTCATAAATTTTTGAAAAACAAATTCAACCTTTCAGTGCTTTGAATTTCATGAACCAACTCAATGAGTTACTTTTATCTTACATCTTCATTTGGATCAGCAAATATTAGGGTTTCCATGAACTGACACTGACATGATTTTGTTTTGTAGAGGAGATTCAACAACTTTGAACTATTGTTGGCTCACTGACCACACAACACACGGATAAGTTCAACCAGTAAGAATACACTTAACCTCGAAATTTTGTGGACTTTATGTGAATTCAAGGATAATATGAAGGCCCACCTACCAGTAAAACATTCCTGTCCTTTTACGTCCAGTTTCAACATTGAACCAGAAAGCCAAAAGGCTTAGTGATTCCTTGCTGCTGAAATGTAAGGCCTTTTTTCACATTGACATTGCTTTGCAATGTTTTTCAATTAACAGGGCTCCATAATGTGCCCACAGAGTACACATGCAAGGCATCCATTCTTCCTACATTGAGATCCCCCTTGCCCGTCGTGAACCCAAAAGACATTTGACCTCCACCAAAAACTTCTGGGACCATGTATTCACTATGTGCCATCTACATGACAAGTTACAGGACCCTACAAGTGACCTTTCTTGAAAGACTGTGCAGGAAAGCTTGTCAGGCTTTGAACATGCTGACTCCAAATGAACTTTGACCTTTGGGAAAATCAATAGGGATCATCTACTAAATATGACCAATCCACACACTAAATATGAGCACAGTCACATGTACCGTTCTTGAGATACCGTGTTTACGAAGTTTTGACCTTTTGACCTCTCGTGACCCCAAATGACCTTTGACCTCAACCAAAAACAGTAGGGATCATTTACTCAATATGGCCAATGCACACACCAAATATGAGATTAGTCACACTTACTCTTCTTGAGATACCGTGTTTACAAGCAATTTCTAAGGAATTTACCTATTGACCTCTTGTGACCCCAAATGACCTTTGACCTCCACGAAAATCGATAGGGATCATGTACTCAATATGACCAACCCACACACCAAATATGAGCATATTCACATGTACCGTTCTCGAGTTATTGTGTTCACCAAGTTTTGACCTTTTGACCTCTCGTGACCCCAAATGACCTTTGATCTCCACCAAAAACAATGGGGATCATCTACTCAATATGACCAACCCACACACCTAATATGAGCATAGTCACATGTACCGTTCTCGAGATATTGTTTATGAAGTTTTGACCTCTCGTGACCCCAAATGACCTTTGATCTCCACCAAAAACAACAGGGATCATCTACTCCATATGGCCAATGCACACACCAAATATGAGATTAGTCACACTTACCCTTCTTGTGATACCGTGTTTACAAGCAATTTCTAAGGAATTTACCTATTGACCTCTTGTGACCCCAAATGACCTTTGACCTCCACGAAAATCGATAGGGATCATCTACTCAATATGACCAACCCACACACCAAATATGAGCATATTCACATGTACCGTTCTCGAGTTATTGTGTTCACCAAGTTTTGACCTTTTGACCTCTCGTGACCCCAAATGACCTTTGATCTCCACCAAAAACAACAGGGATCATCTACTCAATATGACCAACCCACACACCAAATATGAGCATAGTCACATGTACCGTTCTCGAGATATTGTGTTTATGAAGTTTTGACCTTTTGACCTCTCGTGACCCCAAATGACCTTTGATCTCCACCAAAAACAATAGGGATCATCTACTCCAAATGGCCAATGCACACACCAAATATGAGATTAGTCACACTTACCCTTCTTGAGATACCGTGTTTACAAGCAATTTCTATGAATTTACCTATTGACCTCTCAGACCCCTAAATGACCTTTGACCTCCACGAAAATCAATAGGGATCATCTACTCAATATGACCAACCCACACACCAAATATGAGCATATTCACATGTACCGTTCTCGAGTTATTGTGTTCACCATGTTTTGACCTTTTGACCTCTCGTGACCCCAAATGACCTTTGATCTCCACCAAAAACAACAGGGATCATCTACTCAATATGACCAACCCACACACCAAATATGAGCATAGTCACATGTACCGTTCTCGAGATATTGTGTTCACCAAGTTTTGACCTTTTGACCTCTCGTGACCCCAAATGACCTTTGATCTCCACCAAAAACAATAGCGATCATCTACTCCAAATGGCCAATGCACACACCAAATATGAGATTAGTCACACTTACCCTTCTTGAGATACCGTGTTTACAAGCAATTTCTAAGGAATTTACCTATTGACCTCTCGTGACCCCAAATGACCTTTGACCTCCACGAAAATCAATAGGGATCATCTACTCAATATGACCAACCCACACACCAAATATGAGCATATTCACATGTACCGTTCTCGAGTTATTGTGTTCACCATGTTTTGACCTTTTGACCTCTCGTGACCCCAAATGACCTTTGATCTCCACCAAAAACAATAGGGATCATCTACTCAGTATGACCAACCCACACACCAAATATGAGCATAGTCACATGTACCGTTCTAGAGATATTGTGTTTATGAAGTTTTGACCTTTTGACCTCTCGTGACCCCAAATGACCTTTGATCTCCACCAAAAACAATAGGGATCATCTACTCCATATGGCCAATGCACACACCAAATATGAGATTAGTCACACTTACCCTTCTTGAGATACCGTGTTTACAAGCAATTTCTAAGGAATTTACCTATTGACCTCTCGTGACCCCAAATGACCTTTGACCTCCACGAAAATCGATAGGGATCATCTACTCAATATGACCAATCCACCCACTAAATATGAGCATAGTCGCATGCACCGTTCTTGAGATATCGTGTTTACAAGGATTTGACCTTTTGACCTCTCATGACCCCAAATGACCTTTGATCTCCACCAAAAACAATAGGAATCATCTACCCAATATGACCAACCTACACACCAAATATGAGGTTAGTCACACTTACCCTTTTGAGATATCGTGTTTACAAGCCAAAGCGTCACATACACACACACACATACACACACACACACACACATACACACGACATCACCATCGCTCAGATTCCTTGCCTGCCTTCGGCAAGGAATCAAAAATGCTGATATGTTTCTGTAGTCTAACATCATGGGGTTTGACACCTGGCCAGGTCATGCCGTCAACTTTAAAAATGGAACCTACTACCATTGAGCTTGGGCTCAAGAGAGCAATGGCTAAATGATGAGAAAGATTTATTTTGTATGAAATCAGATTTTGCTGCACAAGATGGACAAATTTCTTATACAAATCAATACAAAATTGTGTGGCAAATATGTACAACATCAGGATCTAAAATGATTTTGTGATAGAGAAGCCTATAGTATTGCTGTGTAAAGTTTAAATGCCTCAGTTTACCCTATGATAGACCAATCAGAAGGATATGTTACAGCATTCCAAATTTCTTTCAATTTGAGTGTATGTAGTCACTAAATATATTAAACGATGTAGAGTATATGGCTATTACTATACAGTAAGTTACGGTTCCCCTGTACGCATGGGTTGTAGAATATGACCACAGTGTTTCCAGACTGTTGTAAGAGGCAACCAAAGGGAAGGAATGGCAATGTATTTGAACTGTCTTGACAAAACATAATTTTAAACTTAATTTGAAGCCATATTTGAACTTTGCCTTTTTGACACTGTATAACTTATTTGTGTTGGAGTGTACCTTTTTATCTCATCTAGTCTAATACATTAAACAATACCTGGAAAATAAATTTGAACTTTGAACTTTTTACCGTGTTGACCGACACTTTATGACACATTCCTGTTGGTGTGTCCTAAAATCTCATCTAACTAACTAACTAATACATATGTTAAGGGTGGGGAATGCCAGAAACTTTCCACACATGTGAAGTATAGTAAGGAGAGCCGAAAATGTGCAGTACTAATAAGGTTTGAGAATGGCCTGCATGAAGACAATTATTTCTAATGAGCTTCCCTTATTTTTTAGGTCACAATCCTCACAAACAAGATATACACTTTGCACAGTGTCAGGATGCAATTTAAATAAGAGAAGCAATCATCTGGATACACTATTATTGTGTTTAAACACTTTGCCGAGTACATTTAGTGAGTATGTTAGAGCAGCAGGGAAGCTGAAATGATTTTATCTAAAGCAGTCATGCAGTACCATGATCTACTGAAAGCTATAAATCTACATGTCTTTTCGATTGCGGTAAAAAAGTTGATTTTCTAACCTCAGTAATCTATCGTTTAAGTGAGGTATATCAAGTTTCCAAACCTACTGCTGGAGGTCTATTATTATCACTTCACCGAGCTTTTACTCCACTTAGGTTGCAAAAAATTACACGGTACTTTGGGCAGGATTGTAATGGAAACCCCCTCTGTGTGCTCTGCATACCAGGCTAGGGTTTCTTGATTTGGATTAAGTGTCTTAGCATGGAGTATCACTGTCTGTCAATCATCAAATTGTGTAATTGAGCAAGGAAGGAAATCAAGTGTATATTTTTACCTTGACCAACTCGTCATGTATACACACTGCGGCATGGCATGTACAAGCATGTAAGCCTGAACACTTTAAATGCCATTTTTATTTTCACAACACTTGAAAGACACTAGCTTTCTCTGCTAATTTTCCAAATCTGGAAAATTCTGTATGCCTACATATTCATTAGATCCAGTACATTCTATCCCATCTGCAGACATGTCTAACCACACTTCAGCATGGTGTCATACTACATTTGTGTCAATTCCTCCTGGCACTAATTGTGTAAGTACTATATCATTATCACTTCCTCCAGTTCTTCCTACTTCCTTCCTCCTAGGTCAAAGGTCATATCACATGACCCTTTATTTCCTCCCCCTTGCAGATGTACCAATCAGGTGCAAGTACCACATTGGGTACTACTTCCATGTACATACATACTTTGACCTATAGTAAACTAGAAACAACCAGAGGGGTATCACAGAGCAGTGGCTCAAAATTTCAACAGTATGCTGTATATATTGAAGCCTTTTAATGGACATTTATCATGTAAGCAGTCATCACAAACTTATTTTGAAAAAGCAACAAAATTTTACAGATTTCCTTTCATATTATTTTCCTTTCAAGTACCTTTCATGATTTTCAGAACTTAAAGGTGAAGAGCAGTCCCCCCAAACTTATTTTGAAGAAAAGGCTAAATAACAAAATTTTCATCTTATTTCTCTTCAAAGTATCTTTTCACTACATTTTATGACTTTACTATTGCATATTCATGGTAAACCAAGCAATTATTTTTGGTAAATTTCACATTTGAAGAGAAAAAACATTGTCACATGACTCCCAACAGCCAATCATGAAACTGGACAGTCTACTTCACTTCTTCAATTTGGAATGACTGCTACTGCCCTTCAAGCAGTTATTCATCATATCCCAGACAGTTCAAGCCTATTAACTTCTAGCTTCTTCCACAACTGTCTAAAACTCATCCTCATCCAGACATAATCCACATATGTTATTGCTTCAGGGTTGAGTATAAAAGACATTAATGCATAAATCACTCAGTACAGCCCAAGGTGAGTAATGTAACCTACACTGCCAATCAAAATTCCTGTAAACCCTGAAAAAATTGCACTTAGGAGTCTTAGGGAGAATTGAGCCTGTAAAGGCTCAATTCTCTCACCCCAAACAGTAACAATTCTCCTAACCTTCTTACTTAAAAGGACCAGTTTTCTCATCCCAAACAGTGCCAATTCTCCTAACCTTCTTACTTAAGCCCCCACCCCACAATTGTCTAAAATTCATCCTCATCCAGATACAATCTCAGTTTATTGCTTCTAGGTGAAAAACTCAATTTATATAATCAAAACACTCTCAGTACCATCCATGCTGTGTAATGTAAGCTTTGGTACTCTGCATTGTTTGAATTAGCTGTCAATCAAAGAGCGAAGCCAATTGAGAATTTCGGTACCCGGGTTCCAGAATTGAAGTTTGGGGTGAGAGGTTTGGTCCTTTAAGCCCCTCACACAATTATCTGAAATTCATCCTCATCCAGACATAATCTCATTTTATTGCTTCAGGATGAGTATAAAAAAGCTCAATGTGTATAATCAAAACACTTTCATTACAGTTCATGCTGTGTAATACAAGCTTTGGAACTTTGCATTGTTTGAATTAGCTATCAATCAAAGAGCTGAGCCAATTGAGAATTTCGGTACCCCCCCACCAAATTAAAGTTTGGAGTGAGAGGATTGGTCCTTTAAGTAATATAAGGTAAACCAGGAATTGGGCTATTTCTAAATTTCATAACTCAGTGAAAATAACTCACGAGAAAATTTTGTGCCATGAAAAAATGGCACTCAAACTGGGCAACAGAGCTTCAAACTGGGTGATTCTTTGACGTCATCCAACCGCAAGAAACTAAATGACCTTGGCTGGTGTAAAGTCGTAAACTGTAGTAGAAGCTGAATGGGAGTCCACCAAATCACCACAATGGGTCTGAAAACATTACTTTTTCAATCATTTACTATGCAAATATGAAATCTCTGGAATTTGTTGCACCATTTTGATGTTTCATGTCTTGATATGACTACAACAACCACCAAATGAGGAATTAAAATATAAAAAGAATAAATCTCATCAAGATCCATTGGCTTGCAAAATCTGGCAGATTTTGCTTTGAAATGTGATCGTTATGTTCAATAAATGTTGACCTCTTTTTTTCGTTTCAAGGTTTAAATTAGTGTCAACTTGTTACAAGATTTTTGTTTTTATGATTAAAAATGCAAAAATTAAGAAATTTAAGGTCAAGTCTATCAAGCGGAAGTAACACATGCTCTGACCATGAAAGCCGCAAGAATTCACCAAGGTCAGGCTTTCATGTCCATCTCTGAACAAAGGAGTTAGTCCAAATTTCATCCCAGTTTTATTTCTAATGTCGTCACATGTTCTCAAGCACCATTCATGAAACAGGGTAGACTATAAGTACAATCTAAACAGGAGGTGGTGGCATCTTCCCTCAGAAAGTGGACCTCTAGGTGCAGTACTCAGATATTATACAGAGGGTGGGCACAAACACATAGAGTTCAAATGCCTCTAGATGTTCATGTCTGAAGGATTATGTCAAACCTTCACATAATATCACTGAAGTGCCCCATATATCCTCCATGTTTATTGTGAACATGTATCCAAAATAAAAACTACCCATTGCTTCAACACCTGATTTGTACAACAGGAAATTCCTAATTAAGAACAGTCAAATATGATACATTCCTACAGATACTAAGCTTGAATGGTACCTACATGTCACGATTAAAAATATATTCTTTTCCAGAGCTCTAATTCTCTCACCCTAAACCACAAATTTTGCATTTGTCCACAGAAAATCTCCATTGGCACAGCTCTTTGATTGACACCAAGCTAAAATTTGCAGGATACCAAAGCTCATATTACTGTACAACAACAGCATACATGTACTGTGCAGAGAGTGTATTGATAAATACACATTTGGGTATCATATACTCACCTAGCAGCAATTCTGATATTGTTTCTGGATGAGGATGAATTTTGAACAGTTGGGGGAAGGGCTTAAGTAAGTAGGTTAGGAGGATTGGAACTGTTTTGCATAAGAGGACTATGCCTTTAAGTGAGGCAAAATCTGACAATTCTATGCATAAAGTTAATACAATACAGGTACACTGAATATGTATACTATCACTATTAGCCAAATGTACCAACATGTTATGCCAATTCTACTAATGTTTACAGCTGACTCTTGGCAAGCAGCCATCAAAAACTGGCAAAAGATTGGAAGCCAACAAATGCAAGCCTCTCTCCAGGCCTAAACATTATTTTATTTGTGGGGGTGTTCATAGGGCCATGCTGGTTCTACCTGGTAAATACCACTATAAAGAATACAAAAGTCAAACGTATAAAGGCCTTAGAATAAAAAAAGACAAAATAAATGGAAAGCTCAATAATTGCTGCTATTATAGCAAGCAATTCCAATACTTCTACACAGTCTGCTTTAAGCAATCAGCAAGTGAACCATGACAAAGTAGTTTGAGATCCAGGCACTACGCTGACATGTACCAGGGTCCAAATATGTACATTCAGGATTCTAAGGTATTGTCTGGTGGCATTTTGTGTGCACTTAACCTGTCACTACAGCTGGGGTACCACTGAAAAAAAATTTCATAAATTTTCACTCAAACACTGTCACACAAATCCACTTTTGAAGGTTGTACTCTTTTGTCATGAGTCTGTTTCCGGTTTCCTTCAGAATGGATGCTATGGCATGAGGGGATAAGCTAACATCAAATTCTGCTTTTATTGTTCTTTTTTATTGAATAAATTGCTTAATTGTCCTCAAAGTTTGAACTGTTTTTTGATACGGTTTTTATACAGCTAGTAAAAGTCAGTATCTGCAGTATGAACAAGGATATGTAAATATTTTGGTTGACAGTGGTGGACTCCAGCCAGCTTTTTGAACTGCCGATCACTACTAGAGAAAAACATACCGGTACATACTGTACTTTAACAATCACCACTTGTGCACCTGTGAGACCAGCACACTAGTCCAAACTGAAGAAAAATGATATTAAAAGTCTGTGATTTTTTTTTGCTTTTTGTAGATGTTTCAGTGACTTTTTTTTAACAGCCACCACTTCACAATTTATAGCCACCACTCACAATGTGTTAGCCATAACACTGTACATGAAATAAAGTTTCTGCTTGAATTTTATTTAATAGTGAGAATACTTGAGAAAAATACTTAACCTTCTCTCTCTCTATGTTATTGCATTTTCCTTTCATGGGGTTCCTACAACATGCCATTCTTTTTTTCAAAAACTTGGGTTGAATGGATCAATCTTGGTTGGTAGTGCTGATAACACCCTTAAAAGAGCACCTCAAGTCAAAATTCAAATATATATATTAAAGACCATGAAAAGTGAATTCTAACAGTCCAACTACCATCTTCATAGGAAATTCCTGAGCTGAGATATAAAATGTTTAAGTTTATTCACTCACCTTAAAATGATACATTGCACAATAATTTTTTATGTTTGTTGTACTACTCAAATTACAATCTTTGTATTGCTCTGTTTTTTCTGCAAGTTACTGCACCTTGTACTGTACCAAGGTTATAATAACACTCTTACTCTTATGAGCCGTGTTCCCATTTGATCCAGGGAGGTGGATCTTGATCTACCGAGGTGGATCAACATCAGTTACCTTGATCGAGATCCGCGTTCCCATTTGAGTGAGCGCGGTAGATCAAACGTGTTTTATGAACACATTGCGCAAGCGCGAAAAGGTCACCAATGTTTACAAGTCGGCCTGCCATGCATTTCGTATCGATGTATCACAAAAACATACATGAGTGTAACCGGAGATCCAGGGTCACTTGATCTACCGATGTGTTCCCATTACAAACTTTGATCCAGCGCGGTGGATCTGATCTACCCCGAACGGTCGATCAAAATCGGTGGATCTTGATCTTGAGTGAGTGTTGTTGATCTGCGTTCCCATTAGTGTTTGATCCACCTCGGTAGATCAAGATCCACCTCCCTGGATCAAATGGGAACACGGCTATGGGGTGATGTACCATGTGCACCATACTATGCAGGCAAACAGGAAGTGTCCAAGGTCATGAAAACATTTTTAATTTTAAAGGGAAACAAAACAGCAAATTATTGCACAATGGGCCAATTTGTTTTAAGTGAATTAACTTAAACAATATACATCTCAGCTCATTAATGAAGATGGAAGCTGAACTGTTAGAATTCATTTTTCAAACTTTTTAGTATACATTTTGGATTTTTTTTTTTGACTTGAGGTACAACATGAAAGTCATGCTGCAAATTAGATGTGTATTGCATTACATTGTACATTGTGATGGAAATATACTCCGTTTTTGCAGGGGGGGTGGGCCTGTTAAGTCAGGCATGCTTTTCTTTGTGTTTATGTTTGATTGATACCATTTTTTTTTATTTTTTTTTGGGTGTGTGTATGTATGTGTGTGCATGTGGGAGGAGGACTTTACATTCATGCCTTTCAGATACAGAATGACAAGAACTTCTAATTAAGGTAGGCCTAGGTGAGTATTTTATTTCAGTTTTTTTTTTTCAAGATACTGGAAATTATGTTCACATCAATAAAAATTTTCTAAAGTGAAATGTCCACTTTTTTTTCCCAAAAACATCAATAAATTATAGCAAAGATTGGGAAAATATTACCTACAATCTTGCAGATTTAATGTGGAATTTAATCCACTGAATCAGTTCATAAATGGAAACATGCACCAAAGTAAAAGTTGCTAATGACAAGATCATAGAAAAGCAACGTCCATTACTCACATAAAGCATAACATTTTAAGGAAAAACTTTCTCCCCCAGTTTTACTAGTTTGGGACTGAATATTTCGTTGGCAACTGATATTTCAAATTTGAGCTTTATTGATATAATGATGTATAATGTAATTTGCCCTTTATTGTTTGGCAATACTATAAATCTTTAGAAACTTTGAGGGACATATGAAATTTTGAACAATGAAGTTTACTCCAAAAGATCATTTATCATACTTGTTGATTGTGGAAAAGTGACAGCTCAAATAGAATAGTTTGAATACATTGAGATAAACTTATCAACTGCAGCTATTGAGCTGAACGAGAAAGAGTAGTGTCCTCCCCCACTACAATTGTTCTACTCTAGTAGTCTACTCCCTGAATGGCTGTTGAGAATCATCTGACAATAGTTTTGAATCCTGATTCATGAAGTTTATGGAGTGTATGCTTTATCTTTAAAAAGTGGAAATCTTGAAATATGAAGAGAAATTAGAGGTATTTGGGAAAACTACCTTTTGTTTTAAAAAAATTTGGGGGCAACTGCTCTTACACAAGTCATCTATAATGCAAAGCTTTGAATTTTTAAGAAGTGCAAGTGTGATTGCACACCCACCCTTCACCTCAAATCACTGTGAGGAATGCTTTTTTTTTTTTTTTTGCACATCTACCACACACCTAAATTTCATTGGGACAGTGATTTGTAGCCTACTCAGAGAATCTAAAACTCAACACCTGATAATATATCAAAATATCTTTTTAGCTTTCAATATCTCTATTTGTCACACTGATTCACATGACAAAATTTCCAACTAATGACGTTAACAGTTGCTTGTGACACTGTTATTGTTTGCGAAGGAGGCATACCAGCAGAATAATTGAAATAAGATCTCATGAAAATATTGTACTAAGTTAAACCAAGGATGTATTTTTATTTCAGTCCTTGCACTGGCATTATTGTAATTCACTACATACAATTGTACAGTAATGTGCCACGTGTAACTATTTGAAAGCCAAGTACTCAGACATGCATATATTAAAATACTGGGAACTACATAGGTTGTAAATACCTAACAGTACTGTCTCTTTCCAGAGCTTCATTTCCGACTAAACTGAATTAAAAATGTACATTTAATGTTAAATATGATTCTACAACTTAGTCTCTAACCTACGGTTTTAAGCAGACCCGGAGGCAGTCACAGCCTTTTTCGAGTTGTGGCTCACTGGCTTGTTTTTGCTATTCAATTGCTCATGCTTAGTATCCAGGCTTCGACAAATCCCCTGCCCGACAGTCCGGGACAAGTAAAAAAAGACTCGGACAAGTGAACTGCTCAATAGTGTAGCCCGCCGGGCAAGAAGCACAATATTCTTCTTTGCATAGGAATTCAATGGCTAGTACTAGATAATTAGATATGGACTCAGTGCATATTCATGTGGACAAGTAGACTTTGGGAATCCCTAGCCCGATGGACAAGTAATAAAAAATGAATTTATCGAAGCCTGCAGTATCACTCACATATGTGTAGGCAGTAAAGGGTTCCATTTTTAATTTTTGGGAAGGTTAGGGAGAAAACCAAATGGTTTCATAAACTTGTAAAAATACAAGTGTATATATGGTTCCCATGCATGGGCGTCTGCAGAAAAAAAGTCAGGGGGGGGCAAAATTTCTAGGGGGACAAAACCTCACAGTCACCATGAACTGACATGAAGCGTGCAAAAATTTCAGCCCAAAATGCCTCCCAGATTGCCGGAAATGGCACTTCTAAAGCCTTTTTTTGGCATAGAAACTTGGAAAACACATTTTGTTTGGGCCCATGTTCCCACGTTTCTTTAATTTACAAACAACTTACGTGAGAAAAAGCAGTCGCTCTGAAATTCTGCAACAACAGCCAGATCCCACAAATTTCTTAAAGGTATTTCCTAGAGACAAAATTCATTAACTTCAAAATATGCAAACAAACTTTCTCTTTTAAGAGGTGAAAACTGAATCTCAATAGCATATAACATTCAGAAGATACTAAGCAATACACCAGAACCTAAAGATGACCTTATACTGAAATGCCATTGGAATATGCTTTTAATTCTCATCCTTCCAAGAATCCATCATGTCATTACAGGACTTATTGAATATTTAAAGCACATTAATGAATTACTCTCTAAGAATTTTGGGAGAAAAATATTGTCACATGACTTTCAAGAGACAATCAGGACATACCTAATTGAGACGACTTCATTTCTCCTTTAAATCATAAATCTGGGAACGTTTTTATCGTCAGCTCATGCAAACATTTCAATTTTAATATGTAACGCAATAAAATTAGACGTTTTCCAAGAATGTTTAAATACTGGAATAACTATTATTTTCTTTTAATTTACTCTACCCCTGGGGCAGAACATTTGCTTTTTAAAATATTTCAAGTTCTAGACCAAGATTATTAAGCCCCCGCATTCTGTGAAACTGCAATTCTGATGGTTGCAATTTTATACTAAAGAATTCTACCAATTCTGCTTCCTGCTAATCATCAGTCTGAAGCACTGCATAGTGAATATCACTTGTACGATAACTTGTCAAGTGAGAAATGTCAATTTGTGCAACCATTGCTAACCACTTCATCCTGGTTATAAAGCCTCTTCACACCATGTAGTCCAAATTTGCACTTTTGGAGAAAGAGTGGGGTGCAAGATTCCTTGGAAATCTTGAATATTTTTAGAATATCCACTGTACTGTTTCTAGGTTGATGTGAACTATAGGTTGTTATTGAGCAGTCCATTAGGTATAGCTGGTCTTACGATGCCCCACAGAGGGCGCTAGGTAGTCTTTCTACTTTTCTGCAAAACAGTTTATTCCAAGATGTCAGCACACTACACATATTCTGAATACAAGAAGACGCACATACCAGGAAGTATGCAGTTATGGAGGGTTAAATTGTAAGGCTATACTGAAAAAACTAACAGCATGTATGGCAACTGATTATCCACACTGTGATAAACCCCTCTATTTAACAACACATGATATGAGGATGCTCAATCAGTGCAGTGAACATGCAGTACAAATACCAGAGCACTTTAATCAATTGATATTTCCTGTTATTCTTAAACAGCTTCTTCAACAAAAAAAAAAGGCAAAAAAAGAAAAAAAGGAGACATATGGCCCTATATTACTGCACTCAACGCCTGAATTAAGAGGCACTCAATAATTTCAACACAGACTAAGATCCTTACTACGTCATAGGCAGATAATATATCAACCCAGATGGTTTCAATTCTCCCAGCCCTACAGTACCTATACTTCTAGCCCATCCTACAACAGCTGTCTTATAGATCCTTTCAGACCAATCCATTTGTGGTTTATAGCTAGCAGGCCAGCCATGTGTTGAGTGGCAATTGGTTTTATGCAGAGTGACCACAATGAAAGCATTTGAGGGCACAAATCATGTAAAAAAAGTCAGATACTAGTCAGATACCCCACACTGCCTTTGGTCTCATGGGGTAACTTTGAATTTTAAGAAGCAATGTCATGGTATAGAAACCTATAATGCCATTGTGCTAGGTGCTCATGTAGCATAAGCAAAGGAATTTGGAAGACGAGCCAGTGAGCCACACCTGGAAAAAGGTAATGGCCAGGATAACTTAAACCAACTGATTAGAAACTGACTGACTAAATGTCCTTTTCATTCATGTTTAAAGCGAAGAAAACCTTGAGTATAGGCCCTTTACTGGTGAATGGACCAAATAAAAACAGCATTCCACTATTGACAGCCTGCTGCTATATGATACAATATTTAGAAACAGGAAAAGGAATCATGGGCTTGCATCAAAGGTGCTTATTATATCTAACAGCAATAAGTGGACATACCTGCTTACATCTGACAGCAGTGCACGATATAATGGACACTTAAGCCCCCAACCCCCAGCCCCCTCCAGGTCCCCCTCCCTGGTTCCACAACCACTGTCCCTGAGTTCAAAGGTAAAACAAATTGAGAAGTTTTATAATACTTCAGAGTTTCAGAGTGAAAATGCATTAAACTTGCAAGGATTTAGTATATCACTTAATATTATACTCAAAATGGCAAGTATGCATAGCACTGGCACAAAAACTGCTTTATCAGTCAAATATTGACATGTTGTTCATACCAGACAGCTATAAGTGCAATTAACATAAAAAGTTTATAACTATGCTGTGATGTCTCTTCTTGAGAAAGCAACATTGACACCCCAGCACATCAAATGTGGTGTGGGGTGTACTGATATCTGAGTTTGTCACATGATCTGTGCCCTAAAATGAGCTATGCTTTCATTGTATTCACACTGTGTGAAAAGCAATTAACACATGCTTGATTGACCTGTTAGCTAACCGCTCAAATGTTACATAACCTTTTGTGTATTTTCATATCTGTTACTGTCAATCGATTAATCAGACGTGACATGTGACTATATCAAGTGTTGTAGTGAGCTTCATTTCCCCCCTGAAGCGATAAGAGGTAATCAGGCTGAGAAGGGGAATATAACAAAAAGTAAGAGGGAACGTTTCATCATGCACTACAAGTTTGCCTACAGTAGGGCTGTGAACACTTAAAAAGTAAAATCACTAAATGTTTAATCCCATAATTTTGCAATGGTTTCGCTGTTAATCCTGATTAGTCAAGTATGGCTGTTTTTTTGTACAGTAACTTTGAGAATTTCCGTTGAGTAATGTACTGTATGTACAGTACATTAAATGCAAATTACCTTACAAGGCTTCCAAACTAGGCAGCCAGAGCAATGTCCCACATAGAGTTCTTTGAAGAAATTAATAGTAACATGCCTACAACCACTGTTGAACACTTGTATGCACTGTAGTGAGAATGCACCTGTCTTGCACTATGACAACATAATCAGTAATCCACACAAATACCACGAGTCGAAACCGTTGATAGAAAGAAAATCACGACAATCAAGATGGAGAAATTTAGAGATCATAGACGATTAAACAGGATTTGCAATTAATCACTTAATAGCTACAGCCTTTGCATACATACACCACTATACTTAAATTATTTACTGTACAAGTGTACAGTGTGTATGAAAAACTCCTACCAATCATCTCCATCTGTGGGCAACTGAAAAACCAGATGCACTTATTTTGCCTATAGCCTAACATAAAAGGCAGACCCATATCTAAACAAGGAGGGGGAAAATTGTGCTGAGAGGGGATAGTCTCAGGTGTGTGACAATAGACAAATAAAAACAAAACTTCTTCGAAGTGTGAGCAACCACAACTATGAGTCTCCTTTAGTTAGAAGGCCTATATTCTTTCACCCTAAATTACAGTTTTGGTAGTAGTCTACAGAAATTCTCAATTGGCAATTAACATCAAGTTCAAAAAATGGCAAAGTACTGAACCTCATTTTACATAGCATGTACTGTACTGAGAGAGTTTTAATTACACATTGTGGTCTTACCCACTCCTTGGCTGAAGCAATAAACTCAAATTGAGCTCTGGATGAGGATGAAGTTTTAGACAGTTGTGGGAGGGGCTTATGTAAGTAGGATGGGTTGAGGTTGTGATACAAGAATTCTTTCCATGGAGATGAAATAAGAAATTGAAACAGTTTGTCTATAAAAATTAACAGTGCAGATATTAACTCCTATTTTTATAGTGTCCAAAATGATTGTCCATATGATTGAAATGATAACCTTTTGATATATACAGCTAACTTGAAAATTGCAGAAATAAATTCATTAGCTTCTCATTTTCATTTCCTCAATTTAAGCAGACTAATCATATTTTACCCTGAAACACAAAACTAGATATTTCTATTCATCAAATTCTTTACAATAATGATAAGTTTGAAAAAACCTGCAGAAAAAAACTTCAAGCAATGCACTTCAGGATACAAAAAGACATCCATACATTACACAGCTTTTATTTGAATTTACACTGTCCTTCAACTGCAACTTTCAGTTCACATTGCTAGAAAGGAAGTTGAGCCAAAAGTTGCAGTTACCTATACAGCGATGTCCCTACACTGTGTTGTACAGGAAACTACTAGTGCTTTATATTTACATTCACAAAGCAGAAGCACCTACAAGGTTGAACTCATCAGCCTGCCTCTATAGTCAGCTCAAGTAAAGGCTGTCTGGGTGCTACAAGCCCTACTATTGGCTTAGAGGGAAGTTTTAATGACAACTTCTTGCTACACTATTGTCAAGGCAAATCAAATGCCACAAATCTGTGCTGTAGGTGGTTTTTATCAAAGCTCCAAGGCCACCACACTCTCCCCTTATACTCAGAAAATGACGAAAACAATTCCAAGTATTGATCTACTGAAATGACCTTTTTTCTAAGGCTAGATTGTAATATGACCCTGTGGTTGGTAACATCCCTCAAGGGCCTCTTGTTATACTCCCTCATTTGTCAGTATGCATATGCATGCTATACTACACATCAACACATGGGATTACTTCCATGCTTCTAAACCATGTTCACAAAAAGGTGTGTCCATTGAAGTCTGTATTCCACAGCCTGGCCATGTATCCATATATGGAAGAGTGCATGCTTATGTGTATTATGAACAGATGTCTTTGTAGTATGCCCCAATTTCACAGTAAAATAGTACTTGTAAATATAGTTGGCCAAAGTTTCAGTGGGAGCTGATCAAGCTATATGAATCATACTGTAAATCTAGGCAATTATACATTGTTGAGAATATCAGAACTTACTTCAAGACATTTTGGGCAAACAAAATTCATTGAAATCAAAATGTCTGGATTTTTTTAAGGAGGTGAACACTGCATCTAATATAGCATGTAGTATTCAAAAGATACCTCACTTTTACAGTAATGCAATTTTTCTTAGAAATTGTTTGAAGTCACCCTGGCTTTTAAATTTGGCATTGTATTCGACATATTCATTGTTTTGATGTAACTGCAAGGGAAATTAAGCAGCATTATCTGCTATACCCTGCATATGTTATAGTGTAACTCAAGAAACAGGAAAAGACACTCACTACTTTCTAACAACATCAAATGCAGGGACAAACTGGACATTCAATTATAAAAAAACAAAAGCATCAGTGTGTCCTTCAAAGGGGGGAAGCAAGGGAACTTGTGCCCCCATTTCCAGAAGAAGGTGGGAAAGGTCCTCCCCCCCCCTCCATTTTTTTTACATTTCCATGAAAACTACATATTGTCAATGCCTTGGTTTCTTACTTAAAAAGTGGCACTTTTGCAGCAATGTTTGAAATTAGCACCTACTTAGATAAATAGCTTTAAAGGCCCGATTCTCTCACCCCAAACAGAACCAATTCTCCTACCCTTCTTACTTAACCCTTTATCGTTGTGCTCCGATCGGGGCATATTTGCGGGCCTCGGGAGTGGGCGGAAAAGTGGACGTAGCCCGCCCCGCATCGGCTTCCGTAGGCCATTGACCCCGTGACCTGAAACTATTGTCTCTCTCATTGTTGTGGCCGAATTTTCGGGTAGCTACTCGCAGTTTCGAGCTCCGCGTGAAACAGTGAAGATGGGTGACAGCCCTCCCTCCCTCCCACAATTTTCTGAAATTCATCCTCACCCAGACACAATCTTAGTTTATTTCTTCAAATTGAGCATAATCAAAACACTCTCAGAACAGTTCTTGGGTGTAATATAAGTTTGGTATTCTGCATTGTTTGAATTAGCTGACAATCAAAGAGCTGAGCCAATTCAGAGTTTTGGTACCCCCTAAAAGAACTGCAGTTTGGGGTGAGAGGAATGGCCCTTTAAAAGCCTACAAAGTGTGCCTTGCAGGGGCTTTAAAGAAAGCTGTTGTGTTACTTGTAACTAGTATAGGACAGCATCAATTTGGAATTGGGGATAAGCAGTAATAAATCTGCCCTTTCTCTTTTTTCATTTCTCACAGAATCCCTGAACATGCCAATCCTATTTTTCCAGTATCATACCAATATGTTACTGATAATTCCATGCTTATTTTATTCTCAAATACTTTAATTTGGGGAAGGAAAGATATGCAATTGTTCCCTGGATATCAACATGTTGACCCCTTTATATTTTTTTTCTTCCAAACCTACTACAGGATGTCAATGGTCATAGCAGGTCAACTGGGAAAAGCCAGGTGAAATCATCAATATGTTACTACTTCATAAAAAGTTACAATGGAATGCTGCAAATGCATTTAATTAATATAAGATTTATTGTTCAAGCCTTTGGTATGTCATCTCTTGTACAGTCCGAGAGATTGAGTTAGAGTCCGTCCAGACTGGAATGTGGATATACAGCTACTGTCTACAATTACTGCCAGTAAAACATCGCAAATATGAAGATTATTGTGTGCATGGGGTCCCATTCTCTAAGAAGGTATAATATCTCCAATTGTCCCTGTACATAAATCTCTACATTCACCCCCCCCCCCCCCAGTCCCCGCAATAAAAAAAAAACACAAAGCATGTTATGTTATGTTTTCAAGTGCAATATTATGTTAGGTCCATCATAAGAGTGAAAAAACATCAATTTCCAAAATTTTCCTTAAAGGGCAAGAGCAGTTGCCACAACTTGAAGTAGTGTAGTAGACTGTCCAGTTTCATGATTGGCTGTTGGGAATCATGTGACACCGTTTTTGCTCCCCAAATGTGAAATTTACTAGAAGTAGCTGCTTAACTTGCATTAAATATGCAATAGTGAAGTCCTTAGACATGATGAAAGATACTTTGACGAGAAATAATAAGGAAATTGTGAGATGCAGTTCTTGTCTCACAATAAGTCCTGGGGGACTGATTTAAATTTTAATTTTTTTTTTTCCCTTTTTTTTACCCCTAGATTTTTGACTGGGCTATAAGGATGAAGAGCAGGTATCTGTATTATCTAAGATGTACCTGGAATATTAGAAAATTCTGCCCTTTAAATATTGACATCATTACTTGGCCTACAGCAAGATGACTTGGCCAAAAGGGTTATGACTTGGTCAAACCAAGATTGCAGATTGAAAACTGCAAACAACGAACTGCTTGGTCACTATCACCAGGTACTCACAGCTCAAACAAAGACTAAAGGTGTATCTTACTGAAAATACAAGAAGAAATGTTTGTTTGTAAAAATTATAAACATACTTTTCATTAATTTAGGAACATGATGTATTGACTTGATATGTTTCTTTGTTCCCAAAACTCAACAATTTGACAGATTGGTCTGGAAATAATTAACTGTATCCACCCATTTTTTACTTTTATTTTCAATATTTTTAATTTAGCCACTGAATTTGATTCCAGTCACATTATAAAAAAAAAAAAAAACAAATTATCAATCCTCAAAAGTCTTTTGAGATTGGATGTCCAGTACCTTAAGGTTGAACACCTAAGATATATCACTGCACTGCTGGATTCAAAAATCAAGGTAAAGGAGTAAAAGTCCAGCTTTCTACAGGAAGAATTTTCAAATGAAAAAGACTGGAAGAAGAAAGTTTAACTTTCATTTATGTCTAAGTTTTAACTTTCATTTATGTCTACAAAACTTTATATGCATTTAAAGTTGAAACATACCCTGGATTTTACAATAAAAACTGAAAATAAGTATGTGAATGATATGCAGAGCACAAACTGTACATGGATTTGAAACAGGAATTGAGTCGGCTATAAAATTCTTAATCCCAGGTTTGTGCAGGGACTTCATTATTATTGCCGTTTCCTTTTAAGGAGGCTATAGCTTTATTGCCATTAAAACAGAGAATGACATACACTGTAGTCATTGAGGTACAGTACTACCATTAAAGGTTAAAGGAAGTTAAAAAAAGCTTTTGGTAGCCTCCATAAGTTAAGGATAGAGATTAGAGAGCTTTTCAAACAGTTGTATTGGATAATGGAGTTTATTGTGAGGCTCCTGGGACACCATGGCACTTTGTACAAACCAGCTGGTTTGAAAAAGGGACTTGCTTCCTGTATTCAATCTGGTTTTCCTTGATAACTCTAACCACTTAACTCAATATATCAAAGGTTCACATAGAATGCGAAAAGTTTGAACCAGAACACAAAAATGCATGGAGGTTTAGATATAAAGTATGCTTCTCAGGCTATTTTAAACAATGCCAAGCTTGATGTCCCCACACCTTGTCAGTTATAATCAGTAAGCATATTCCGAAAATAATTTTGTGTTACCCCTGATGATTCCGAAAATAATTTTGTGTTACCCCTGATGACTTCAGACCTCCACCAATAGGGATAGACCATAACACATCACATCCACATACCAAATATGAAATCTATCCAAGTTAGCTATCTTGAGATGTCTTATTTAACAAGGTTTTCAAGTTTTGACCTTGGGTCACCCAATATGACCTCCTTAAAAAAATAGGAACCTGTCTTCACATCACAACAAATCCACTTAACTTGTGAAACCTATCCAAGTTTCCTATCGTGAAATATCATGTGAACAAGATTTTAAATCTTTGACCTCTGGTGACCCCAGATGACCTCTGGCCTTCACCAAAATCAATATGGACCATCTTCTCACCATTATGCTTTCACATACCCATGTATGAATCCTTTCCAAGTTTCCTTCTTGGAAATATCGTGTTAAAAAGGTAATTCAAAGTTTGACTGATCCCAGATGACCTTTGACCTTTACCAAGAATAATAGGGTTCTTCCTCTTAATATGGCACATTTATACACCATGGTGGAAAACTGTCAGCCATTCTCATCTTGAGATATTGATAACAAGCAAAGTGTCACAAACATACACACTACAATGACTGCATTGGTTTCTCTCATCATTGAAACCAAAAGTACATAGCATGATTCAAGCCCTGATGGAGAAAGAAAGCTTTGCAGGATAATAATAAACTAGAAGAGAAGGAATTGAAAATGATATCTAATGACAAGTTGAGAAGGAGCAGATTGCACTCTTTCTTCACACAAGTTTGCTATATCTGAGACCTATTTCAAATGCATCAAAGCACAAAATTTTGTCAGGCTATGGAAATGAAAAATTTTCTTTCTTAAAACTCCAAGTTTTCTCCCATACTAGCTCTTGATTTTCAATATTTGTCAAAAAAAGGCAACACTTTTAGAACATTGCAATTTCATTGGAGAGTCCCAATTTGCAATCTGAGCATAACATTATGTGACAACAACAATCTTCAGGTGCTATACTGTACAACCTCCAACTTGCAGAGAGACACATGGCCATGACAATAAGCTCAACTAGTTGAGCTTATAAGCATTCAATGTTTGACATGTTTTAACATGGCTCATACTGACTGAACTCTAATGTTTGTCTATCAACAGATTAAGTGGAAACCATTGGTTTTGTCAAATGAGTTCCTCAGTCTTGGCAAAGAAGGATGTTTACACAGCAGCTTGAATTCATTTTATATTTCAAAGTGCAACAGCCCTGACCTCTTCTTAGCATTGAAATAATAATCACACACCAAACACCAGCCTTTACAAACTGTACCTGATTTTATCTTATACACTTTAACTGTATGACTGAAGGGGAAATCAAGTCAGGCAAACTTAAATTACTATTATACTACACTACTCAATTTCATGATTGGCTCTTGTGAATCATGTGACAATGCTGTTCCTCCTCAACTGTGAAATTTTAAGAGCGACTGCTCGCTTTGTCATCATCACACACAATATCTGAGCCCTGAAATGTTGCAAAGATAACTCTGAAGAAAACAAAGATACAATCCTTAAAGGGCAAAAACCTCTCACCCCTAACTACAGTTTAGGTACGGGAGTACCAAAATTCTAAATGGGCTCAGCTCTTTGATTGACAGATAATTAAAATAATGCAGAGTACCAAAGCTCATATTACACAGAATGAACGGTACTGAGAGTGTTTTGATTATAGAAATTGAGTTTTTCTATACTCACCTTGAAGCAATAAACCGAGATTGTATCTGGATGAGGATGAATTTCAGACAATCGTGGGAGGGGCTTAAGTAAGAAGGTTAGGAGAATTGGTACTGTTTGGGGTGAGAGAACTGGGCCTTTAAGTCTGGCTATTGGTTTGAAACAAGTTTGGAATAAGTGCTTTTGCCCTTTAACATGTTGGTCAGCAAATTTGTCAATTACAAATAAATTCCCTGCTATGAATCTAAGGTAAAGCACAGGACAGCATAGCAAAGAAGAATAGGCCACAGTACCAGTATAACGGAGTTGATTTTGAAAAGTGTGTTTAACAATCAAAGAGGTCCAATATTTTCAAGAAAGTAAAGGTCCACATTCCCATTTTAAGGAGGCCCCCCCACTGCAAGTCCCCTTCTCCCATACCTACAAGGCCAAATCAATAAAGCTGTTGTCCCACTTGCAGGATCCAGCGAGGTGGATCTTGATCTACTGAGGTTAATCGACATTTATCACCTTGATTCAGCGATCCAGAGATGGGTTTCTTTATGAGTGGATGATAACAATACACAAACCCAAAAGGCCACCAATGTTTACAATTCAATACCATTTTGCCATGTACAGTATCTCAGGATGAGCGTAGTATATGGAATACTATGCAGCCCACATTCAACTGGTGATTCCGGTCACTTTGATCTACAGAGTGTGCTCACATTACAAAATTTGATCCAGCCACTGGTCCATCTGGGGCTTGTTCCACAAAGAGTTATGCACAATCTTAGGTATGATTTACCGTTGACTTAAGTATGGGGAATCAAACTTAAGATTGTGCGTAACTCTTTGCGGAATGGGCCCCAGATCTTACCCCGGGGCATTGATCTTGATCTTGATTGTTGTTGATCTGCATTCCCATTAGAGTTTGATCTACCTTGGTAGATCAAGATCCACTTCATTGTATCAGCCAAGTGGGAATATAGTTAAGGCAGCTTAATATGACCAAGTGTAATTTACATTGAAGACAAAAGCCATGTTCCCATTTGAGTGAGCATGGTAGATCAACATGTTTGAACACATTGGGCAAGCGCAAAAAGGTCACCAATGTTTACAAGTCACCCTGCCATTTTGTATCACAAAATAGTGTTGTATCACAAAAGCCAGAGATCTGGGGCCACTTGATCTAGTGATGTGTTACCATCACAAACTTTGACCCAGCAGTAGATCAAAATCGGTGGATCTTGAGTGAGGGTTGTTGATCTGCATTCCCATTAGAGTTTGATCTACAGCGGTAGATCTTGATCCACGTACCAGGCTCATTCAAATGGGAAGATGGCTAAACATAGCCACAACATCCTTTTCCACTTTACTGTAAAGTTTACTGGAGCTCAGTTTACTTTTCAGTTTACTTTTCTACTTTGTATTATTGCATTAATGAAGTAGTCTTGGGTTCATAATCCATCCACTAAATGTCCACCATATTATCAGGGATAAATACAACCAAAGACATTTCCATTTGTTTGGTCAATCCAATCATACCAATTTCTAAATTAGCCGGCACACTAATACCGTAAATCTCTGAATTAGCCTGGCACACTGGCCATACCCAAATTATTTGAGAGTTCAATCACTTCAGAATCAAGTGGCAATATTAATGAATAAAGTCTTCCTCTATCACCCTCCACCTGGTTTTTTTTTGCAGGTAGGATAGGGGTAGAAAAGGGTAATGCACTTCTCATTATAAGATACACCTTCAGACCCTAAGAGAGGGTCCAATGTAGCCTAATTCTGATTTGTGATGATGAGGTGTGTCAAAGAAAAGTTCTCCATATGATATCCTTTAAAGGTCAAGAGCAGTCGCCCCAAAACTATTTTGAAAACAACTACTAAATTTTGCTATTTTTCTGTAATTTTTCTTCCAAGAAGCTTTCGGATATTTCACCGCTTAAACATTGAACATTCAAGGTTAATCAAGATATTACTACTTGTGAGTTTCACAATACGGTGAAAAAACATAGTTACATGATTTTGAAGAGCCATTCACAAACTAGTTTAGACTATTGCTATCCTTGTTCAAATTGGGGTGACTGCATTTGCCCTTTAAAGCAACCAAAAAGTGTGGCATAGGTGAGTCACACCTTGCAGGAATCATGTCAAAGTATTAAGGCACAATGTTGGGTCAACTGCATCATGGGAGGTGCACAATCAAAATTGAAGCGTGAAATGTTTCCCGAAAGGATAATTAAAGGCATATAACTGGACACAAAACTCATTAACTTCAAAATATGCAGAAAAAAAAATTCTTTTTTAGGAGGCAAAAATTTCATCTCAAAAGCATATAGTGTTCAAAAAGATACAAATTTATAAAGTATGGCAACTGTTTTCTTTTGATTTCGGTGCATCATGTAAATCTGTGATGTCATCGCGGCTCATGAATTTTACATTACATTCAGTTTATTTTTAATTTTGATGCAGCTGCAGTGAAATATTAACCAACAGTGGTGGTTGTATTCAATGTATGGTGAACGGTTATTCTTGATCTACTGCAGGCAAAGATATTTAAACATTCCCATAGTTTAAAATTTCAAGGACAAGAGGACTTTAACCGATAAAGAAAGACAAAACAAATCAGAGACAATGCGTCCACATTACAAAACTTTTGGGGTCTTTGTCAAAAAGCAGCGGTGTTTTTTTAACAAAAGAAACCAATGTTTAAAATAAGATACGTTGAGTGAGGGAAAAGAGTTGCAACAGGGTTTAAAGGACACGGTGTGGATTTTTTTTCTTTAGTTTCCTTTTTTTTTTACAAAACCCCAGTAAACCACCAGAAGGCCTTTAAATAACTGCCGAGGGAATGATGCCTTCTCCCAAAGTGGTCACCCATATGCCTTTCTTCTGTAAGCTTTCTCTGGGCTTCCATACTTTCTAAATCTCATTTGAAACTCAATAGATACCTATTACGTAACTCAACGCCCAATGAAGATTAGAAACATTCCAAAGGAGGTAAAAATATTTCTCTGTCAAAAGTTGCTGTTCCTCAAAGTTAAAATTATGAAGAAAAAAATCTGTTATCATAACATGCATACAATGAATCAAACAGAATAAACAGTGTTCAGGTTTTATCTTCAAATGCAAACAATAATATTTTTCTAGAGACAAAGCACACAATTGCCCACGGTATAAATGATCTCGTCTGGCTGAGTCATCAAACCCAATTTTCGATAAAGCCAATCTTTGGCTTCAGACAGTGAACAATTATTTAGTCACGTAGTACTTGCGCACCAATGTTAAGAAAGTCGATGAGCCAAAGTATGCGTCAACACTAAAATGCTTGATCCTACACGTTTTGCAAAAGTCTTGTCTGCATGAGTCCATAGGTTTCCCCTTTTGGGAAACCAAAAATGTTTGACACTCCTATTGACATGGCAGCTCCCTGGACAACCTCACACGGAGATAAGAGGGTGCACCTTACATTTAAAATGCTTAATCACTTTAGGAATCAAGGAATAATATTATTAGAGGAAATTTGTTATCTCTATCATAAGGTTCTCCTAATTATATGAACTTCATTCAATACAAGGAATATTTGAAAATACCACGACAGGTATTTGTATCAGTTGCAGACATAAATATCAGAAATTTTCAATATTACAGAAAACAAATTTTCCAAAACACTGATGGGACTTCCTCAGGGTCCTTTAATTAGTAGATAAAATAGGGACATGCTATCATGAAATCTACGGTCACAATATGCATGTACACAAACAAATTTCTGTAGCAGTAGCCTACATAGTGCAGGAGTATGGATGCTTTAACAACTTCACTCGCATACCAGAAGAAGTTGTTACCAACTGATCAACTAAGCAAATGTCACAAAGGTTAAATTCACAGGTAACTAGGGTCGGACACTTCAAAAAAATGTCACCACAATAAAACCCTTTTAACTTTCCTGTTATTCCAGTTTAGGATTTAAAAGGGTTAAGGGGAAGTTAATTTAATGGCTTTAGGAAGGAATTGCCCACAGTTTGAGAGATCTATATGCAGCAGTAGTTATGTACAAACTTGAAAAAGTGGTTGACCAATCAGCAATTTACAACTCAGGCAAATTTGAGAACTCCGCTTATATATTCGTACACTGTGAGGGACAAATGCTTCTTTTACAAGGCAACAATTACAGTAGAAAGCAATTGTAGGATATGGACCAGGTACTTAGGGCTACTGGGCATTCAAAGTTGTGAATAATGGCCAAGGTCCCAAGAAATAAGGGTAAAAAATTAGTGAATGGTGGTATGAGTACTCTCTTTACCTCCCCTCCTGTACTAGACTACTAGTTCTGTTGGCTAACACTGAGTCCCAGTGTATAATTTTGTTCCCAAGACCTGTGACCACAGGACTGACTGCCAAGCAAGCTCAGTAGGCAGTTTTCATCCTTCATTTGTGTGTTAGTTTCAAAAGTGGCTCATAAAGTTGAAATTCAACTAATTTTTCCAAGCTTAAGCATTCTCTACATACCAATGACAAATGGTCAAAATTAGACAACCCCCATAACCCACAAATAAATAACTATGTTATGAGAGAGTATTTAACAGCTCAATTCAGTTTTTAAAATTCGTGACCAGACACTTTTTCAAATTATGCACAAACCGTTACAAAACAGGACACCACAAAATTCAAAATTTTTGTTTTTCCCGTAACTATTGCATGTGTAACTTGACTTATTGTGCAAACTATAGGCATTGTTATGTTGTAGAGATCCTTGATATCCAGGAGCTCTCAGTTAGTTACTGATATCAACTCAATGAGTCCCTTTAAGGCTCAGTTTCTAAACAATTGGTTTAAGTGGGCCGACAACAATCTTTCCAGTTGTGGCTCACTGGTTTGTTTTTTCTGCCATTGCCACAATGCTTATGCTGAGTACCGAGCACAATGGTAGTAGGTCATCCTTTGTGTGGAATCAATGAAGGGTTTTATGTCCGCTGAATACTTTGGCTAATACTACAACTGTATTTGATGGACACCAATCGGTACTGCAGTAAGCAAAGGTTACGAAATTACGATATTATAATGAATCACTTCTGATGGGGAGAGGGGGGGGCGGCATCCCTGATCCGAAGGTCCAACCATATTTTACATCTATGCACACAAAGCAGAAAATTGTGTAGGATATTAAAACTGGCAAACCTGTCAGTTAGATAGTAAGACAGAGTTTTACAGCCCAGTTCGCAACCCACTGGTTCAAGTCGAGCTGGCCATGGCCAGTTGTGGCTCACTGGCTTGTTTTCCCTACTCCATTGTTTATGCCGAGCATCACACAATGAACTGGCAAACCTGTCAGGTTAGGTATATACAGTATGTATGGTCCAGCTGAGTTGAAAATAACACCAATTTTACACAACATCCTGTTGTGGATTTTGCTTAAGGGGATATAAATGAGGTTTACCTTTGTTACCACTTCCTCTGGGTTTCTACATACATATTTTGGAGCCACAGAGGGTTAGTTAGTTAGTTAGATAGAGTTTTACGGCCCAGTTTCCAACCTATTGGTTCAAGTCTAGCCGACCACGGCCTTTTTTCCAGTTGTGGCTCACTGGCTTGTTTTCCCTACTCCATTGCTTATGCGGAGCATCACGCACAATGGCAGTAGGTTCCATTTTCAGAGTCTTTGGTATGACTCGACCTGGGAAGCGAACCGGGGTCTTCCGCGTGAGAGGCGGATGCTCTTACCGTTAGGCCAAACAGGCGGTCTGGAGGGACAGAGGGAAGATAAGCTTAGGTGGGCCAGGCAAGCCTACAACTGGATGGAGAGTATACTCTCTATGTCTTTATGTCTTCCCCACTACTAACATACATCACACAACAGGCTACTAACATTGGGGGCCAGTCCCCCTCCCTCACCATGCGTAGAGCCACCATTGTAGTCCTGCCCGTCTTGATAGAACATTAACTCATCCCTTGATGTACTATTACACAAGACATACAGACAGTATTCAACCTTTGGGAAAACAGAATCCGAAAACTACATAATACATTTTACTTGGAAAAAGACTTGGGGTGGTGATTCATCCCGCATTTCTGAGGTTAAAGAGGTGAAATGTAAACCAACAAAAGCTGTATACTATGAAGCTCTCCTGAACTTGCACACAAAAACAGCATAAAGCACCTCACCCATGAGTCATTTCCAAAAATGTGACAATCTCATTTTCAGCTTGAATGAATGAGGTAAATGTAGGATGAAATGAATGATTATAGATAAGGGGAGACAGTTCTCCTTAATTCCCTCAGTCTAGGAGTGCTGGAAGCATAAGTAGGAGTCATCATGTGAATATATGCTGCCTTGCTGCCACTTAAGTCCTTTTTACCTATTGACCAAATGTTTTATCAGTCAGGAATATAACTTGGGGACATGTTACCACAGACAAGTTTGCAGTTATAGTTTGTTCTTTTCTGTGGGTATTCTTTAAAGCCCTTTTCCAACAAGAACACTACTTCCAGACACATGTAATCACAGTCACTGGACTGTTGTTGTCTTTGTTTTTAACTGTCTTGCCACGCCCAGTGTAGAGGTTATAGTTCAGACCGATACAAAATCTAATCATTGTGTATTTCACATATTGGTTGTCAGTAGGTGCGTAAGAGAAATGTTAATGAGCTAGACAGTGAAAATGAAAGCCTGGACGGAGCGCTGACAATGTCTTTCAATAAGAAAATATCAGCTGCAGGGATATTTTGTCTGTGGAATGCTACAATGGTGAGGGGAGAATTAATTTGACTACATGATACAGACTCTCACTCCATTCTAATGAGCAAAAGCATGTCACTTTTACAATCTGAATTAGCTATGGAACAGATTAATCTAAAAAATTTCAAAAAGACATTTTAGTTAAAATTTTCATTGTAAGTCCAGGATGTGAGCTGTATTATATTATTCATCTGGCAGATATTCCTCAATCCAAAGTAAATCTAATTCTCTCACAGGTGTAAAGTAATGTAATGGAGACTGACTAAATGCAATGGGGGCAAAAATAAAAATTGGGGCCAAAAAATAAGAAATAAAAATACAATATTGCACACTGACCTTTTTGTCTCCTAATTTCCATAAGTAAAAGATGTAGACTTGACTTATTCTTTCATGTTTAGAGGGCAAAAGCAGTCCTCCTACAGTTATTTTGAAACAACTTGGAAATACTTTTCACCCTTTGAATATCTTGACAACATGTTCCAGGTAAATTAATGAGTTACTATACTAAATTTCCAAATGCAGTGAGAAAAGTATTGTCACATGACTCTTGAAAGCTGATCAAGAGACTTTTTCTAAACCCCTCCCCACCCCCACACCCCCCCCACCATACCCGGCCCTCTGGCAAAGGGCAGTTCTGCGGTACCAAACTTTAAACTGCTTCCCAAAGAAGCCAATCAAAAGACATTGTAGAGTGCAGACTACTAGCCTTTACTAATCCACAGTGGGGTAACATGCATTGCCGCATATAACAGAATGCTACATGAACATTTCAGCATTTCAACATGAATGACCAACCACAACACAGTCATTTTACAGCACAGTCTTCCTTGCCACTTTAGCTTCTACTTAAAGGGCTGGTCCTCTCACCAAAAATTACAACTTTTGTAAGGTGCCTGGGTGAGGACCACGCCTGTGAAGGCGCTGCCATCCAGGCTGTGGTCCTAGGAGCAGGATTTGGAGCCATTAGTACACACCTAGCTAATTAACCTCTGAGTTTTTGTTGTAAAGAGAATTGCGAAAATGCTGCAGGTGGTCATCGACTATCACTTAATATAGGTCCTTGATGAGCCAATATTGGCTTGAGCTTCCTGACCCTCAAATAACTTTAAGCTTATTAAAGTAAAGAAATCATGAACTCATTAAAAGTACTTTCTCTTCCATGCCACACTACTGGTCTAACTTAGAAATAGTGCGCCTGCCTATGGATTATAACCTATTGTAAGTTGTTTGTCACTGAAAGGGGAAAGGGACTTAAATTAAATATTTCATTTTCAAATATACAATCAAGTCCAAATAAAGCAGAAAAAACAGTCTTGCATGATGAAACCATCCTTCTAACTTTTTGTTACACTTTCCTTCTCTGCCTGATTACCTCTTATCGCCACAGGGAGGGAATGAAGCTCACTACGCCCACACTTGATATAGTCACATTTCACGTCTGATTAATCGATTGATAGTAACTGATATATTAAAATACACTAAAAGTTACGTAACATTTGAGGTTAGCCTAACAGGTCAATCAAGCATGTGTACATTGCTTTTCACGCAGTGTGAATACAATGAAAGCTTAGCTCATTTTAGGGCACAGATCATGTGACAAACTCAGATATCAGTTACACCCCAGCCCGCCTTTGATGTACTGGGGTATCTATGTTGCTTTTTCAAGAAGAGACGTCACGGCATGTGATATGGATTTACTTGCTGGTGAGCCTGGGGTTCACACTGAAAAAAAAAAATTGTCATGATTCAGCATATTCTACACTAAATCATTTTTACAACCAGAATTTTGAATGAAGGAGACTGCTCCTAATTATGTGAATCAGGTGTTAACAATTTGTTCAAGGTCTGCATTGCCTCTTTCCTGAGGGGCAGAAGATTCTTTATCATATCTATGTGTTAGGCATTGGTGTACAAGGCTGGGTGCAGGGGGGTACTTGCCCTCCCAATTTGAGCAAAAGGGTTGGTCCATTCAGGTAAAACATGATAAAAGGTGTCATTATTTGGGCAAAATTTCTCTTGCTCTCCCCACAAAAATTATCCTTGTATGCCTTTGGTGTCAGGTATAGTAGTTATCACATCCCAGGTAACATCTACCTTGGTTTGGAGAAAGATTAAGCCTAATTCACATCCCTTTCATTTTATGACTATGGCATCTTCCATCTTGAAAGAGACAAATTGGGAATTTTTTTTATAAACCTGGTTACCTGGTAAAATACTGCATTGTTTGTTCTGCAATAAACCAAAGAACCTACGATTTTAATACCACATGTAGGAGAGGAGTCAACAATAAGATTGGACTATCCTCAGCCACCGGTGCTGTGGCCGAGTGGATAAGGGTGGTGGCATTTGAAGTGATGATGATTAACAACCGGGAGATCTGTAGTTTAATTCCTGGCCGGGTAAATGTAAGGTGGGTTGCTCATCCAAGAGCTATCTTCAGTTTTCCCATCTGAAATGGTCTTTCAAAAAATTTTCCCATCTAAAATGGTCTTTGGAAAAATACCAATTATTGACATAACTGTTGAGTTGGTTGCCACCCCATGTGAAGTTGTAGTTTATAAGCCAATGGCTTCTCCCACATTCATGGTCACTTAGAGTCATAAAACTATTGCCCTTCAATGCTTGATTGTTAATATTACCATCATGTATACCATGGTGAAATGTTAATCATTTAGGCTACAGTATTACTAGGGCCTAAACCTGATATATACAGTATGTGGTTGTGTCAGCATGGCAAAATAGAATGAAGATGTCTTCCAGTGTTTGAGGTGAAGACAAGTGTCCCGTTAGTCTGCTATACACTTTACCAGATCTTATTTGTGGGTGC
This sequence comes from Holothuria scabra, assembly GCA_037179385.1. NCBI lineage: Eukaryota > Metazoa > Echinodermata > Holothuroidea > Aspidochirotida > Holothuriidae > Holothuria > Holothuria scabra. The sequence continues at coordinate 17,410,825 of CM074192.1, read as the reverse complement.
AGATCTACATTCAGGCCTTGAATTTTGAGATGTGCGACTTCGATCGCACACCATCACTGGCCTCAAATCACTGCAAAGAGTGTGATTTTTTATACACCTAGATGAAGAATGGGAGCAAATACAAATCTATTTAAATTCAATAAAACACCACACCTACCATACTCCTTTAATTATTTCCTGAGGAGTGTGATTTGTAGCAACTTGCCTGAAAATCTAAAACACTTGCAAGGTGTGTGTACATAGTGAGAATTTTGTTCTTGGTAAATCCATGACAGTTTGCTTCAAATTCTGCATTCACAAATACTGTCACAAAAGTCATGGCAAATATGAATGCAAGACCTTCAAATGTAGGCTAGACAAATTCTTGCATTACGTATCTATCCTTTCAGTTCTGCAAATCTAGACAAGAAAAGCTACCTTATCAGCTCAAATTTGACTAACAGCCTCTGTGATGGAAATTTACCTGAGGTATGCTTGATTCAGGGGATATGTTATTGAGCAGTGCCACTTCCCACATAATTTTTCCTTATCCAAGACTATCCAGGCCAGGAATTTGTCACCCATTGCTCTTGTTACAATGTCTTTTAATACAGATCAACAGTCAAACTGTCAAAATACATGGCAAGATGCCAGACGATTCTTGAATTTTACTTTCAAAGTAGATTATGCTCGTCAACTTTATGAAAAAAATTATTATTCATTGAGGTTACTTTGTAACTAAGAAGAAATCCATGCCTATTTCTTGAAGCTAAGAAAAAGAAAATTTTAGAATGAGCATGCAATATTTTTAGTTTCATAGTAATCAGCTGTTTGACGTGTCATTTTTTGAAAGTCTATACAGCACTTTATTTTTAATCTCTAAATTATGAAAACGCTTTTACTTTTTGCACACAATCATTGCCAGCAAATTGAAAAGGCAGTTACAGTTCCTGTCCGCCTACGATTCCCCTCTTTTATTTTCACTTCTGAAATTAAAGTGAAACAAATACTTGGCCCTGTAATGTCAGCTTCCTGAATCAAACTTACTTCAAGCTATTAACTTCCTTATAAGCAGTGCCTTGGAATGTTTCTCTCTTCTCCCTTGCCCCCCAAAAAGCTTGGCACCTTTCAAGTTAAAATGAAGAACAGAAAGGCAAGAAACAATTTTGTTTAAAGGGCTAGTCCTTTCACCCCAAACTACAGTTTTTATACTGGTCCACAGAAATTTTCAATTGGCATGGCTCTCTTTGATTGGCAGCAAGTTCAAAAATGCAGGGCTCACATATAACACACCATGTGCTATACAGAGAGTGTTTAGATTACACATTGGGGTCATGTATGCTCACCCTGAAGCAATAAAGTGAGATTGTGTCTCAATGAAAATGAATTTTAGACAGTTGTGGGAGGGGCTTAAGTGAAGGGTAAAGGTGAATTGGAACTGTCTCAGGTGAGAGGATAAAGCCTTCAAAGGAAAGACATATGACTAGAGTCATATCTTCGTGAACGCTGCATTGGACACACAGCTGACAATTCTTCTTTGTATTAGCACTACATATTGAATGAAACCATTGGATGCTGACACTGACTTTATTCCACCCAATCAAGAGGAACTTACAGAAGCTTCCTTTAATACAGAAATTCAAATAAAAGCAACTTATTCAATCTTCCCACTGTCATTGGATGAAATGAATGAGGGAAGGTCATCAACTCAACATTTGACAAAGACTTTTGCACTCTTCTTTTTATTTTTTCATCAGAAATACAATAGATGTCTGTATGATAATCAGAAAAAAATTTTTTTGATCAACTGCTATGCGAAGTGTACGAAAGGGTATACTTGTAAAAATTAGCTATTGTTTCAAAATAAATATGGTGCTGATTATTTCATTTGTTTAAAGGCCTAACCCAATATCCCAAACAGTTTTAATTCTCTTAAACTTTTAACTTAAGCCCCTCCTACTACTGTCTAAAATTGATCCTCATCCATACACAGTCTGTTAATTGCTTCAGGATAGTCCACTTCACTAATGAAATAGTGAAGGCGAGAATCCTATTTCATGATTGGCTCTCAGGAAAATTCAAGTTGGGAGACTTCATTTCTATTTCCCCCTTTAAAGTGCACCAAATATCATTACTTTCTATCAAAGGCTACTGTTACAGTTAAAACAAAACAATGTTACATTCGTTTATACTTCCTTAAGGCAACCTTGAGGTATTTTGAACCACTTCCAAACCAACAGTGATAACATATCCTCTTATGCTTCCCGCCTCTCCCCCAACCCCCCCCCCTCCCCCGGATTTTCACTCTTCTTTAACTTCCTCGATGTTATCCTTTACATTGTAAGAATGAGACAGAAATTCCACAAAACTCCCTGGTGCAGCGATCTATACTCACCTCCTATTTACATTATGTAACCCTACTTACCTGTGGCATGAATCCTTTGGCAAGTTGTCAGCGTGATGGGATGGATAAAGGAAGAATTTAAACTAAGGGTGCCCCTCAGTCTCTTCCCTTGCCCCCCCCCCCCCCCCCACCACCCCCACACAGGTCCTGGACAGTTATAAGCAGGGTTACATAATGTAAATAGGAGGCAAGGAGGGTTAAGGACAATGACAAGAATAGACAAGGCATATTGTGAAACAATGTTCAGTGGCTAACATGCATAAAACTTCTTTGTTTGGTGTCTTTGGTCATGAACAATTAGATGCCGGGAATGAAACTACACCGTGGGAATAGTTGAAAATAACGAATGAGATTGGAGGTGAAGCTACAAACAATGTTGGCAGATAATACACCATTTGGACCAATGACAATCTGTATGCTAATCAAGAGCCAAGCATCGATAAATCTACTCAACTCAGTTGTCTACTCAAGTCAGTTTTACTGAAGCATGCTGTTTCCAAGCGTACAGTAGTGTACCTCTTTATTTTAATAACTTATCAAAGACTGCAGTTGCCGATGAGGAAACTGAAAATTATTCCCTTAATTAGGTGACTGAATTGAGTTATGCTAAGTTCAACTTATGACATTCTTCAAACACAAAGGGGAGTTAATCTATATCACTCTATCACAAGCTGAATATTTAATCTTGCATTTCCTTAAAAAGAATACAGTTCAAAGTTAAATCCCAGAAGCCTTGCAGGAAATACTACATACATGCAGACATACTTTTTAATTATCATTAGATATGTCTACCAACAAAACTCGGTGGTAACCCGAGTTGAGTCTCAACAATTTTTAAATATTTTTAAGTATTATAAATGAAGCTAGCACAGAAGGTGATGACAGGCAGGCATTGGGTGTGTCACCTGTCAAAGATTTTACTTCTAAGTCTGTCAACGTTTTCTTGATTTCAAACGAACAAATTCAAAAAAAAAGATAGACACAGGACTTTACAGACATGTATGTGTCATTCCCAATCCAGACATGTAAATGCAAATTTTTTCAGCCAACATCATCATTGCCAACACTTAAAATAACATGAAGGATTTTTAATTAATGTCATATAATGAGCAGTGATTAGAAGGAAAAGCAAAAGATAGGCATGTGACTTGACATTTGAGGAAGCAGTTAACAAACATTTGAATAAATTCTGAAAGAGAAAATGATGTCTTCTAAATTTTATTTGGTGTACCCTGGAAGACTATTCATGATTGACACTGTTTGATCATAAAATACTATTTTGTTACATTGTTAAATTGTTCAACAGGGAATAATTTAGCATTCAAATTTTGCATAGCAGTTTTGAAGATTTTTGAGGTCTTTCACACATTGTTTGTGAAAATGCAAGGGTTATGCACACAAAAAATTGCTACACAATTTTTCATTTGTGTAGCAACTTGGCTTGTTTGTGTTGCAAATTGAGATGCGATACTGGATAAATTATTCCCTGTTCAATTCATTCAGAATAAGTGTTAACTTTACCTTAATTATAAAACAAAATTGTTTTGATAATTATGAAAAATATTGGTGAAAGACAAAAGAGGAATAGCCCACCATCACATTCAAAAGGGGGGCGGCAAGTAAGAATGAGGTGGCCCCTTCAGGTTTCTAGCTATCCATCCTGTCACGCTGTCGACTTGCCAAAGGATTAATGGAGGTAAGTAGCCTACAGCAGGTTCACATATTGAAAATAGGAGGTGAGGAAGGGGGACGTAGATGAGGAAATTGTAATATTTCTTAATATTTTTATATAAATTTTGGGGTCAATGTTCTTTCCTTAAAGTTATTTGAAATATCAATGTATGTACTAGTAACATCTCATATCTTCCTTTTGTGCTTTCAATACAGCAAATCGAGAGACAGTGAGGTAATACTTGGAAAAGCACCTCTGATACCCTAAAAACTGATACTGAGTGACTTGTAAACTAGGTGTGATCACTGAAAGAGGAAGGGGACTTCCCCTCAAGACTTTCTGCAATGTTGCTTTTCCTTGAGTTTATATTCATGTACGTGTGTGAGTGTGCTCTTTTTTCAGATTTTTAAAACTCTTATCAAGAATACCCCAACCCCACTTAACTTTATGTGGCAACATCACTATTTCAATAATGTTGCAACTATGACAAAAACAGATGCCCTCCCCTTTGAATCATGACAAGAATTGCAAATAATTTAATGAAGAAGCAAACAGCTCTTGAAAGATTGAGAATAATAAAAACGATATTCAATAAATGCCCTGGGAAAAGAGTTTCTAAGAATATATAAAAAGTGATCTTGTGACTGGTACCAATAGGAAGGATATAGTCTGGATCTGCTTATTTAGAAGCCATACCGAAGTTTCACATTGAAATATCTACACAAATACACAGTGCAGCTTACAACTGCGCACAAATGGCCAAAGAAAGGGTAGCCTACATAACAAACTCTATTTAAAAAGTGCCAATGCAGCATATGGTACATTGAAATAGCTATTATCATTATTAAAGGGCCAAACCTCTCAGCCCAAACTATAATTTTGATATGAGGGTACAAAAATTCTCAATTGGCCCAGCTCTTTGATTGACAGCTAATTCAAACAATGCAGAGTACCAAAGCTTACATAACACAGCATGAACAGTACTGGGAGTGTTTTGATTATATAAATTGAGTTTTTCTTTACTCACTTTGAAGCAATCAACTGAGATTGTAAATGGATAAGCATGAATTTCTGACAATTGTGGGACGGGCTTAAGTAAGAAGGTTAGGAGAATTGGTACTGTTTGGGGTGAGAGAACTGGGCCTTTAAAGGGCAAATGCAGTCATCCCAATTCAAACAAGGATAGTAGTCTATACTAGTTTGTGAATCGCTCTTGACAATTATGTACAATGTGTTTTTCACTGTATTTTGAAATTTACAAGTAGTAATATCTTGGTTGACCTTGAATGTTGAACCTTCAAGCCTTAAAATATTGCAGAAGCTACTTGGAAGAAAAATGAAAGTAAAATAGCAAAACTTAGTAGTTGTTTTTATATAATTTAGGGTGACTGCTCTTGACCTTTAAAGCATTCTGTCTCACCAGGGAGTTGTCAGGGAAGGAGATCCTACCAGCAAATCTACCAGACAATATGTACTTGAAACTCTTTAATCCCTTTTCAGGTAACAAAATTTGATTCTCAGGTCCTTTTATTCCCATTGGTTTGCTGTTTCTGACTTTCACAAATGTTGTAATGGTGGCCTACTCCTTTCAAAACAACATAATTCAGAAATACAAGTCATAGTTAGTTCTGTTTCTTTGAAGTACACTATGTTTGCCACAAGTGCTAAGCTTCAATAAAGATTTTATGTAAAAACACAGTCTCTAAAATTTTATTAACTACCATATGTTTTTTATCTGTCTAAGATTCTAATGAGTTGCCACCTTTACACTCTGTTCAAGCCTAACAAAACAATCACAGTTTTGATCATTTTCCCCATCAGAAACAAGTATTTTCTGAGAAGGGGAATTTTGATAAATCTGCGTAACAGCTATTTGAATAAATATTAGATGAGACGCCTAGCTATGCACGCTTAAAATTTAGATTTTTTCCCTTTGACAATGTAGTGGCAATGGATGAAATCATCATGATAGGTCTTTGAGATGTAGCAGGTGACAGAGACCATTGTCTTCAATACCAACTTCCTTTCAAGCATTAAAAATGTTTCAAGAGCAAGACAATAAGCAGCTTAATTTCCACAAATACCTTGGTTCAAAGTACTGATAAATGTTTGATCTTCTTCCCTGACAACTCCCTGGTCTCACCAATAAACACCAGCAATACCTTCATCTCCTATAAACACTGTTTATGCATTCTAAAAAGTATGGGCTTTACATCATTGAAATTTTGAAAGTTTGTGGGATCAAATCATTACTGAGCAAAAAAATACTGAATTTCTATCTGTGAGAGACTAATTTTTTGAAAGGAAAACTACCATATTGCCTTACTTTGAGTGATCAAATATTAATCTATAATTGCACATACAAAGATACTGATATTCAAAACAATAAATTTTTCTCTTAGAGCAAACACAAAATCTTCCTCTAAACTTCATTTTGTACAAAGATGAGACGGTTTACACAAAACCATTCTATATTGTTTCTGAGTTTCATCCTCACCTAACCAGTGATATTTCTAGAGGGCACATTCATCATATTTTCTTCTCCTAGGGGGAAATACTTCAACGTGCTTCTCCTTGGGGGAACTTTTACAGCTTGATTCATAGACTAAAAGGATAAGTCATGACTAAGATACAATCACATCAGATGAGTCATGAAAGGACAAATATAATCCATGATGTCTTTTGATAACGGTTCATTCTTACTTCATATGTCATATTTATATCATATATATATCATATAAGACCATTATTTTCATACGACCTGCGTAAGTATGCAAAAAACTCTCCTTGGATGACCTTTATACAATACTTGCATCACCAAACACCATAACATGCTTGTCAGGACCATCTGAGGATAATATTATTGTTAGTGTTAATGTTGGACATGATTTTTTTCACGGCACACCACTGACTTAATCTCATTTTGTGGGTGGGAGCTAGTAGGTACTGGGGCCATGGGAATGTTTTCTCCCGAATGACCTTATGAAGTTCCTTAAAGCGGCTCATTAAGTTGGTTTGTGAAATACAACATTTTTTTCCAAACCTGCTAAGTTTTATTCACATATCAATGACAAATTATAGCAAATTATTCTGTGTTGTAACATGCGCAGACAGCTTTAATTGGATATCCGTAGTCCAATAAAAGCTATTTGTCAATGTAAATGAAATTATAAAAAAAGTATAAATGAATTTATTTCTGTGGTCCTCTCATACCGATCATATATTTACAAAATATGGCAAATTTTTGGTTCTTCAGGGAATACCCTGGTTAGTATACAAGGCTGTAATGTGTAATCAGTCATACGTTAAATAGAGTTTTATGGCTCACTTTTGGAGCCAATTTGTTAAAGCTTGGGCAGCCACTCAGAGCACTCTTTGCACATGCTGCACAATATGACCTACTTTGCATCTTTGAATTTGATGTAAATCAAAGAACGGAGCCAAATGAGACTTTGAGTAGACTAAGTAGTTAATTGTAGTTTGAATGATGAATGACTGCCTTTAAATTCCACCAAACCAAACCGATATATACCACCACACAAATGCTTTCAAAGTGGGGGTCGTCGAGTGGCAGAGAAGTCTATTCCAGCTGCTGTGTACCAATGTGTTTCACATACATGTGCAAGGGTTCTTATCCCGCTCGTTGTACGTGGGTTTTCTCCAGGTACTCCGGCTTTCCACCTAATCGGCAAAGGCTTGCCACTAAAATCGGTTGCCCAGACGACAAAGTCCGTTGCGCAACGGGCTGAAGTACCTTTGGGTGAACCAGTTAACTAGCCCACTCTGCCTTTTGCTTTTGAAGTACCAATGTTTTCAAAGCATTGGTGTTTATATTTTCTAGGCATATACCTCTTGTATACTCACCCTAAAGCAATAAACTGAAATTGTCTCTGGAGGATGACTTTTAGACAGTTGTGGGAGGAGCTTAAGTATTACAAGAATTGGAACCGTCTGGAGAGAGGGGCTTAGGCCTTTAAATAACATTATTTCTCCAAGTCCCTAATAAACTGCTCCAACCTAACCTTCCACATTTTTAATTGGGTAGGATTTCTTAGGAAAACCACATCCACAATAGTGATAGTGGTTGGTGCTGTATTTTGCAAGGAAATGGGTTTAGATGAATGAGCAAATAACAATATCATTGCAGTCAGGTGAATAAACTTTTCCTGTTTGAATGACTTTGTTTTCTAAGTTTAATCAAAAGTTAGGTTAAGGATGCACTCTTATAGTGCAGGGCTCCCTTTGCCAAAACACAGATAAGTCGCTTGTGGTCAATAAACGACCAGCACTATAACTGCTTGAATGATATAATAGCAATGACATTAGGTCACTGGAGTCTTGTGAAGATGAGTTCATGCCTGAGTTAATTAATATAAAGTGGGTGATTGAACCAACAACATTCTAAGATTTTCTGATAGAACAATTCCAGATTTAAGACAAGATGATACTGAAATTCAAAGCCACACCCATGGAAGCTATACTTCAGAAAAAGTAATTGTGTCTTACCCCACCAGAGGTGCAAATATTGGGGTAGATGCGCACTGTTTTACAAAGTGTTTCTTGATTGGCTGTTGCCATTGTTATGTATCCATTGTATTCTTTGTTCGGGTTAGGGATTAGTTTAAGGATTAGGGTTACACCAGTCAGTTAGGAAATTTCTTGTTAAACAGTGCGCTTTACCCCAAACATTGCCTTTTAAGATAACTGTATAGTTGTTTCTAGTGAACAATGACAGTAGAACATAGTGGTAAATGTATGCCAGGATGTAGTGAGAACATTCAAAATTAAGATGGAATTCATCTGTTAATATAATTAGTGAAAAGAATTCCTTGTAGATACTTTGTTTGGATACCAGGGCCTGATAAGCTGGAAACTTGATACATTAAAAATGCACATGGTAAGAAGTACTTACTTTACCACTAAAGTCAAGCATGCAAGTTTGAATATACTTCCCTATGACTTTCACCTTTCGATATATAAATTAAACTAACCAGGAAGATAGGTAGTACTTGGACAAGCAAATAAATGAATGAATGAGAAGTGTAACCTAGTGGTGAGTGTCAAACTGGAACAAACCAGGAAAACAGTCAGGACTTAGTCCTGGTTTACAGTATAATCAAGTACTTTACTTACATGGTATCTGTATATCAATAATCTAGTGAGCATTGTTATAGTATGAGTATTAGAACTTCCTGAGTAGCCTACCCATTGTGGTAGTACTCCGAACCAACCCTGCAGACTGACTGAAATATGAGTATATCATTATAACTGTAGTAAAAGCACCACATATTTCTGAGTAGGCCTACTCATTGTAGCAGAACTATGAACCAGTCTTGCAATGTGAATAGAGCATTTAATGAGTACTAGTGTATCAGTGCTCTGAGTCAGTATTGTAATATCAGTGCAACATACACATCCATGAGTACCAGTATACAGGAAAGCATTGCAGTATGAGTATGTACAGCATTGCCATTATTACCAGTGCTCTGAGCTACCTTTGCAATATGAGTACTATATTTTTGTCAGTCCCACATTGTAGTGAATACTGCATTTTGATGAGTAGCACTATATCAATAACTTGAATCCATACTATAATTTAAGTACATTGTCACCCCAATGAGTATATTTGGGGGAAAACATATCACTTTGCACCCCAATTGTTATGACAAATTTAAAAAAACAATGGGCAGAATAAACATAATATCACACATTTTGGTACACAGATTAATTCAGAATGTCAAGAAAACATCATTTTAAGTGTAAGTGCAAGTCAAAGCAAGTTTGTATGCATGTGTGTGTATGTATAAGTGTGAACTCAGGAGCAAGATCCAGAATTTCACCAGCTGCTGGAAAATTTTTGTCCCCCCCCCCCCAATCCACACACCAGATGGATGCCACTGAGCCGAAACACATCTCCTGTTAAGTGTGTAAGGATCAGTACACATCTTTGTCACCAGAATTTCACAATAGCATCTAAGTTTTAATTTCAAAGTCTGCATGTCTTCAGATGAAGAACAAATCCATTTTAATGAGTATCTAAAGCTAGAGCACAAGTTGTTACTATACTATGATTCTTCTATAATTCCAATACCCTAATTCAATGCTTTTTATTCACATCCATAAAACTTGTGCAGCATCTTTAAAGGGGAGGTTTAAGCAAAAATTAAATTTTCATATGTGAAAGACGAACAAAATCTACACAGTGTGGTGAAAGTTCCATTCAAATCGGACATGTATTTCTTGAGATATCAGAAAATGAAGTCAGTAGATTTGTGTTCAAAAGTGAGTTTGAGGGCAGCAGAGCTTGTATCACTTCCTCACATTGACAAGGAATGCTTTGTTTACCTCTGTATAATCAGATTGTTTTGTTGACCTTGAAGTTAATAAGATATGACCTCCCTGTGTGGGATGCAAAATTTGTAAAATTCTCATGCCACTTATGCAACCACATTTTAAAAATATGTCATTGTTGAGGAGAAAATCAGGAATAAATTTTAAAGAAAAACAAAAGACTGCCCATTTATGTGGGGATGTGATGTCAAAAGTGCTTGCTTCAAGTTCACTTTTTGTTGAAAATGTGAAAAATTTATCTGTTCATATCTTGAGAACCACACATCGGATTTCAAGGCAAATTTCACCAAAATGCTTAGAATAAGCACCTCTCTTACATACCAAATCCTGTTGTGACCTTAAACCCTTCTTTTAAGTAACTGACTTGCATTTTTCATCTTTTTCACTATTATTGCTTTATATTTTTTGCATTACTGAGGAATAAATACATACCACAGGAAATTCATAATACTTGATTTTTTTTCTTTTTGCTTTATCATTGTGTATTATTTGCTTTGTCACTGCATATTATTTTAAGCTAACTACAGGGATTTACTCAGATTGATAGACACTTCCTGTCAACTTCCTGGCTGATCATGAGTCTATCTCATGATTTTAGAGGGAATAACTGTTTTAGGAGTGTAAGTACATGAAAATAGAGTAGTAACGAAGAATTTGATGACCAGTTCTGATGGAAAAACCACTAGAATGTTCTTGGATGAAAACCCACTTTACTTTGATCTAGTCACGAATCGAACTCCTGACCTCCCCCCCCCCCCCAACCCACCTTCTCAGTTGCTAAGATTCATTGCTTCAAATGCCCACCCTTTATCCACTTTAGCCACAGCAATGGTTGGACTCATCTGTAACCTTAAAAGACATTCCAAGTTTAACTCAGCAAAAGTCATTTGATTTTGATTCCCCCTCCCCATGGAAAACAAAACTTTGCTGAGCCCCCCCCCCCTCCAAATAAAGAACATTTCCATGTTTTGCCAGTAATGTAACTACAGTTGGCGAGGGTTTGCATGTTCAGAGAGGAACAAATGAGTTACTGTTACTATCTGCAAGTATTCTGCCTATTAGCCATCACTCTGTAGAAGTTACCATGGTGATAGCTTAATCAGAAACCTTAGACTGATCTGAGGGTAGCAGGATTTATTCAATATCTAATATTTACACTTAAGTGAAGGCATTAAAGGGTACCAGTGAGCATGATAAATCTCACACAAAAGAGGGCAACTATAAACAAGTTTACAACAAATGATCCTGAAAGGTGCTTCTTTTAATGAAAATTTATGAACATCTTTGTTCCTGAGCCCTGCTGGGCTACCAGACATTGACCATCTTTTACAATGGTCTTCAAGGTGATACCAGCATGTTCACTGATGCCATGCAGGCTGACTTTATTGCTCATGGTCAGAAAGTTTTCTAACAACTTACATGGACAGCTGGACCTTAGATAGAAATATAATATAACCAAAGGATTTTGCAATCTAAAAATAAACTAAACAGAGTTGTCCACCAGAGAAACAAGTAGTTTTCAGGTGTACAGTTATGAGATGATGATAAAACCATAACATATGATATCAGGCCTGATGTTAAAAACTTTCAAGGCTGTATGTCAGACAATCTAAAGCCAAATTCATCTTGTTCCAACTAGTTTGTGACGACTGAACTTTACCAGACTTCACACATATTTGTGACTTAGATATTCATATTTATTTCAACACTCTAGATAGACCTTGTGCAGTGATGACACACTGACATCATCCTTTGAAGAAAACAACGGAAAATGTGGCCACACGCATAAGAATTTGCCCTGCACCAGCACCAGGCTATGCGAGTATTCAGCTGGTTGACAAATCAGCTGTCTTCATTTGTTGGTATTGGTTTATTTTAACCCCAAAGTAGGGCATACTTTTTGCCCTGTAACATCATATGCATAAGGTCTATTAAGCTTGCCACTTCCCTTCCCTGCCCTTCACGACATAAGGCCAAAGGAGTGCCCACCACAGCCAAGTTGGTTCCTTTCAAACCAGCATGTCCTGGTTAAATTGTCAAATACAAAACTGAAATTCTCAATCCCATGCATGTCCTGCTATAGCACATGCCTATGCTAGCAGTGCAAACAGAGTATGTAGTGGTTACTTACATGTGTGTGTAGCTCCACAGAAGATCTGCCAGCATATTGTGCCATTTTATGCCTATAGTTCAGATTCTTACAGACATCCTGAAAACAAACAGTTGCAGGAATCAAAAATAAAAACAAACACTATTTGAGATAACATACCCCTGTATAATTTTTAAGAATAACTTACACAAAAGGAACTATAAAACTGAAAGGCTCATTCATGTTAACTTTTCCCCTCCCCTGTGGGCTGGGGGTTATAGAATATGCCCACAGTATTCCCTGCCTGTCATAAGAGGCGACTAAATGGGAGGACTTGAACAGTATTTGAACAGCATGACACTTTATAACACATTCGTGTTGGTGTGTCGTTAAATCTTATCTAACTAACCAACTAAATCCATGTTAACTAAAACACAGGGAACCATAAAACAGGAAAGGTTCACTCACTTTAACTTGCATTTAAAAAAAAAGATTTTATATTCCATTTACGCATCAATAATGGTGTACAAAAAGGGTAATCATATTCATAAACCATTCTGTTGCACCAATAAACCCAGGAAAGGGTGTAATCTTCTCAAAAAATTATGCATTCAAAGCATGACAAATGTTGCATCATTCGAATTTGGGATTCAACAAATGAGTGACAGCTAACTGAATCTCTTTCAAAAACAACCATATTTCTGGTAAAGAAAACTGCATTATTTAAATTAAATATCATTCAGTTCCTTTAAATATTGCTCTAAAAGTATCAAACATTTCCCTTTAAGAAAAGGTGCCTAAACACTTTAAATCCTTGCTACAACTGATGTTTGTCTACAGGCATAAATATTACCCAGTTTTTTGTTCTTGAAACTTCACTCTTCATCTTAAAAAATATTCACAAACTTGTTGAATGTCTCTACTGTGACTTTTAGAAATATGAACAGGATACAATCCTGCACAAACGTGGGTACTGTTAAAACCCAGTTAGGGTAAGAGCTCTGTTCTCTAAAAACTGTCCCCTATGCTGATATGTTTCACAATTGGAAAATAACAGACTTGTTGAAACATAATAAAATACCACAAACCACATCAAGGATACCCTAGATAAGTGACCTCTTGTAGGTTAAATAACAACATCATTCTTAATGTCTTTATGGAATACTTGATTAAGTTAATAAAGAACATTGGTACAAGAATTCCAGGAAGTTTAACACTTTATTTGTAAAGATACCATATTTTCTGAAGTGTTTTTCAAGAAAAGCCTTCCCTCCTAAGTAAGAGAAAAACACTTTGACAGTAGACCCACTCTGTGTTCACAAACAAATGCCATCCGCACACTAGGCGTCAAAAAGAGTTGATAAGATGTGCTTACACTCTTTTCAAAATGAAAGGTAGATTCCAATTGGCCGACATTCTGTATGAAATGGCGCAAGCTTTAACATGCACAACATTTAACATACACAAATGTGCTCTTGGTCATGCTTGATGTCAACCAATGCCAACCCTTACTGTGCTGGTGACAAGATATATATTCCTGCCTCTTCCTTTTTGAAATCCCCCAAGTGAGATGCCCTGTAATTTAAATTTGTGTAAAATTTTTATCTTTGTCCTTACATTAGTCTTGCCACCATTCTTTAAACCTAGGCTTATACACTGCATAATTCTTTGCAGATCTCATATCGTGCCCAAATGCAATCATCCCTTCATCAATGATATAAAAGACAATGCATACCACCTATTTGATCACATTGTTTACAAAGATCCCTGCGTCGAATCAAGTGACAAATGCAATAACACTCCATAGCTTCGATGTCTACGCTTCAGACTAACCTGCATTTTTTCACTGTTCAATAATTCAGGGTAGACTTCACTGTAACCAATGGCAACGGCCAGCATTCTATGCACCATTAAATCTGCATATCTGTTAAAGTTAAACAATAAAACTGCCATTCAAACTCTCTGACTTTATGGTTAAACAATGGTACCATTGACAGTAATTTCATTTTTTATAGAATACAGAGATGCCTACCATCTTTGATAACAGGTACCCTCTAACTCCTATTCCTTATGTCATCTAAAGAAATTTTAAATTGGGTAAATTTTTTCTTCAAAAGAATACTTTGAGCAAAATATTTTTGCTACTTAATATACTTTGAACACCTATGTCTCTTGGGGAACACTGATTCAATTTTTTGGCACAATATTTAAGATGTGAACAATTGAACTATTATAACATTTTTAACTCAAAGCCACCTTAAGCTTGTAATGACGTGAGAGTGTCATATTTACAAAACCTGTTTTTGGGGTCTTCTATAAAACAATGCTTTAAAATACATATTTAAGTGAACACTGAAATGGTTAAGGGGGGAATATTGCATTCATGATGTTAAAACTTGACTCATCAAGAATTATGATTTATGAGAATGACTGGTCACTCTACAGAGATACTGGATCGGTTTAAGCTCCAATTTTTGTGAGTCTCACTTAAATTCTCCTCCACCTTTGGTCAGAAAGAAACAGAGATTTGCTAACCAGTAGAAATATATGATGGTATCACAGGACTACCAAAATCAAAATTGTGCCAACTTTTCTGTGACACCATATCAGTAGACAGCTTTTATCGAATATGCATAATCAGATAAAAGCTGTTTGTCAACATGACATCGCAAAATAATTGGCTAAAATTTCATTTTCATAGTCCTCACATACAAGTCATCTAATTTACACATGACAGAAAATTTTTGTTTCTTTCCAACCAAAGATGGAGGAAACTTTTTAGTAAAACTCACAAAAATTGGAGTGTAATCTGATCCCATGTCACTGTAGTGTGATCTGCACTTAACAGAGAATTTGTGAGATTTAGCTGTTGTGTAAAAATATGAATAAGGCAACTGCTAATACCCTCCCTTCATAGATGACACAATTTTTGAAAAAGTGATCCATAGTGAATATATGTTGTTCAATATTGTTTCCATTTTTGTATTATAGTTTACAAATGAATAAAACACTGACATGTAAATCATTGAAAGATACTCAAGGAGACAGTCGCAGTGATATCTAACAGACTTGAAATAAAATAAAAGGCACATAAATACAATAATGGCAGAGAGCGTCCCGTTAGCATAAGACACATCATAGAAACTAACAATATGAACATCACAATACCAGCTGTCTTTAAATAGAAGGTCACAAGCTTATCTATCAATTGCCAGGAATGATTTATGATCATGATGTCAAGGTCTGTGACGAATGAAATGGTCAGAGTGACCTATCCAGGGTGGTTGCCATTGATAGTATTGTTATCAGCAAAATTACTTCTTTAAAATCATAGTTTTAAAGGGAAATATTGTGTTCAAGAGCCATGGATGTTGCATCATCTGAAATGTTGAAAGTTTGGGTGAACAAATTATTCTTGAGCAACGAACAACTGAATTTCTACCTGTGGGCAATTTATTTCTTGAAAAAAAGCCTTCAATACTGCCTTATTTTTGATAAACTATCACCCTGTTTCAATAAATATTAGTTTTAAAAGGATGAATTTTTCTTGTAACACAAACACAGTATTTCCCCTTAAATGTAAAACACCTTCAAGACACAAGGATGGTGGCATCTTTTAGATTTTTCATTGCAATGCAAGCCACTCCCCCTCCCTAACTTTCTCCCCACACAGCTCCATATCTGGACAATCACTTTTGGACAATCACTTGCAGTTTCACTTAATTCATTGTTTTAATTAAGCGTTTGAAGTCTGGTTATCAATTGATGATGATTGGCATTGTGGCTGATATTAGTTTCATTTCCTCTTTGAATCCTTAAAGAGGTAAACCCATCTTTCGAAATCTTTTATTTCACAGTAACTCTTTTAAAGCAAGGTTTTCCTTATCGAGCAAAACCCTTACAATTATAACTTGGCTATTAGGTATTAATCTGAGGTGAAGTACCCAGAATGCCTTGTTCAAAATTTTCCTACTCATCCTCTGGCAATGGCATTTATTTAGTATGAATCAATTTTCTCAGCAATAATCTAAGTGGGTTATCCACATCTTTTTACAACTTAAGCATAGCAAGCCTACTCATTTTTCTAAAGCACTGTAATTACAACCATTGTTTGCCTTTTCACCAAAACCTCCATTCTCTTTCATTTTTTTTTCCTTTGAGGGTGCGAGTGCTTCAGGGTGAATATAGAAAAGCTCTACATGAATAACCAAGACATTCTCAGTACAGTTCATGCTGTGTAATAGAAGCTTTGGTAATCTGCATTGTTTGAATTGACAGTCATTGAAAAAGCTGACCAATGGAGAGTTTATCTACCCCCCCCCCCTCCCCCTACAAGATATGTAGTTTGGGATGACAGGATTGGCCGGCCCTTCAAGCATCATGATGCAATTTACCCTTTGCACACTGAAGCTCATGAAGACCAAAAATCATGGACTTACACACTACACACTACACTCCAGTGATATTTAATATTCCTCCATACATCAATACCATCCTAACTTAGCGGGCAATAAACATGTAGGTTTTATGATGCATAGTGGGTAGACTGTAGAGGCAACTCATGTAGTTTTCTTCTATTATTGTTACCTATTTTCCTGGGCACATCTGTCATCCCAAACAGTCAATCAACTATCCATTCATTAAAATCCAATTAGAATGAAAGGCAATCACCATCATGTCAACAGCTACCTGCTATCAGTACAGTAACTCATCCTAAGAATAACTTCATAAAAATAAAACTAAACCAAATGTTTGATGATTGGCCACTTTAAAGATGACTGCAAATGATCTTGACGACACATCCATCTGCACCCAATCATTTAAAACACCAGTGAGAAAAGCATGGCCTGATAAATTTTGTTTGTGAATCATCCTGGAAACATATTTTGAAAACCCCTTTTTGTGTCAGCCTTACTGGCAAAAAAAAAAGTGTTAAAGCCTCCTGATTTAGTCTGAGTATGCCTCATTGAAAAAAAACTGACATCTCATACATCCCAGCATGTTACAACTACTGTGACAAACAATACAAAGATTTAGTAAAATTAATGTAAGAAGTGTCCAACAAATCTTTAAGATTTATTTAGCCTCTGGAAGGCGATTTTGGCATTTTTCTTCAAAATTTAAGGTGATATACAAAGGTAGCAGTCAACCATTTTCGGTGAAGTTATCCATATGACGGATACATCCAATTATCTACAGTGAGGATGACAGGTCACTGAATAATTTGTGATTTATTAAAGTTTGTGTGACATGAAAATGACAAAATTGGGTATTTGATGTAAAAAGCATCAAAAACCAAGAAAATAGCCAAAATCTGTCAAAAATGACCATTTTACAGAGAAATTTCTGATTTGCACTCCATCATTAATAAATATGAGCTCAATATGCAAATATTGTGATGTCATGTGAGGGGCATGCCATATATGGCTAATATTATCCTTTGTTTTTACAATCTCTGTTTCAAGGACAGTTGTAATTTTAAGTTTGTCCAGAGGGTTTTATTTTGGAAGTTTAATTTGTGTCCTTGAAAATTGTCAGTATCAATTTCCAAACCATAAACTGTCTGCTGAGTAATGAAGAGATAATTAATATAGGGTTAACAAAAGCATGCCATGACATCTCTTTTTGGAAAAGCAACATAAACACCCCAGTACATCAAAGGCGGTGTGGGGTGCAACTGATATCTGACTTTGTCACATGATCTGTGCCCTGAAATGAGCTAAGCTTTCATTTTGTTTGCAGAGCGTGAAAAGCAATTAACACATGCTTGATTGACCTGTTAGCTAACCTCAAATGTTATGTAACTTTTTGTGTATTTTAATATATCTGTTACTGTCAATCGATTAATCAGACTTAAAATGTGACTATATCAAGTGTGTTTGTAGTGAGCTTCATTTCCTCCCTGAGGCGATAAGAGGTAATCAGGCAGAGAAGGAGAATGTGACAAAAAGTAAGAAGGACCGTTTCATCATGGAAATGTCAACACTTTGCAACACTCCACATCATTATTTTTGCATAAGCAACAAAATGCTTTTGAAACATTCAAACTTTGAAGAGGTACATCTTGAGAACCATAAAACATATTGAAAAAATTCCAACAGATTTTCCCATCGAAAATTTTCACTCTGTAACTACGGAGTAAAGTGAGGTCATTTTGCTGACATGTCACACTAACTTTAAGGACAAATAAGGCAAGTTTGTACTTTGGACCTACTAAAACCAATCCTTTTTTTTAATTCTAAACTATTGTGCTTCTGTTTGGCAGCCTCAAACCCAGTCTGACGAGGATAAGATTGAGAAGATCAAGAGACAAGCTGTCAGATTTATTTCAACAGCTTGTTATCAGTCACGCATCTTTGACATGATTAAACACCATATAAGTGCCAGCCTTGAATCTTGCTTGCTTAGAGCTGGCCTCTAAATTATCTAGAAAGGAATATGCAATGCATTACCAAATGATGTAATAAAATTCCTGGTTAATCCTCTAAGATCTGCTCTGCTTATCCAGTTACTAATGATGGATAATTGTATCACTCCTTTCTGATTAATGAGTTCTGCAATATCAAAAGCCCCTTCATTTACATACCACACCCAGTTGAAATCAGAATATAGTACCAGTAAAGAATTGCTGTGCCCCACCTTCGAGAGTCAGCTTTTGACCTTAGATGTTCAGGTTTGTTAGTTTTTTCTTTTTTAAATGGGCTCATTGAGTTGATATTCATAACTTAATGAGAGCTTTAAAGGGTACTACCATATTACAATACTTTCAATTAGCAAAATTAGGTAAGTTTCATGTACAAAAGATATGGAAAAAGTAAAAATTTTGAACTTTGTGGTGTCCTAACTTGTAACTATTTTATGAATAATTTGAAAAAGTGTCTGGTCACAAAATTTTGAAAATGTAATTGAACTGTTAAATACTCTCCCACAAAACAGTTATTCATATACATAGATATGGGGATTGTCTAAGTTTGACTATTTGTTATTGATTTGTGAAGAAAACTTATCAGGTTTAGAAAAATTTTTCATGAACCAACTCAATGAGCCGCTTCCAGCATCATTTAACTCCCTATAACCCTAGCTTACAATACAAGATTAACTTCAGGGATTTGTACTCAGATTAAAAATATGAAACAAGGGGTTACAAACCTTCTAATGGGTGATGTGAAGTGAGTATAAATGGGTGACGCCAACCCAAAATGAAAAAAATCCTCTTCAGGTACTGTACCACTGCTGAAGTAGACAGCCTGTGTCATACACCTTGTAGTAAGCATCCTTAAAAGGGTATTAAATAAGGGATTATCCTCCATCACGGCTTTATCCAGAGATTGACTCAAAGCTAATCCATTGTCAATCTCCAATTTGAAACCCTACAATGAAAGAATGGAGCCACAATAGTTATTTTACCAAAGACAAGGTGATGAACTTAAACTTTTTGCTATATCACTACACATATTATCAGTTCAGTGTTAGCAAAGGTGATGTGCTTGCCACATGTGGAAATGAAATATTTCTTAATTTTGTCACATTGCTACAATTTCGTTTTAATAGTGGGGAGAATTGAGAACTCTAAACCCTTATTAAAATACTGATTGTAATGCCCGCAATCACGTTTGCTCTTCATCATAATGACCTGAGCCTATTTCACCCAAATACTTCTGTTCCCTTAGTTTAGGGGTATCACAAATTGTTATATATTTACAGCACAGACTTCCTATAAATGGACAGAGCATACTGCCATTCTATTGTTGCTACCGTACATGTGAGTACAGGCATAGCAAGATGGCTGTCTGTTATAGTTTTGTGTGTAAAAGTTTAGACTTGCTCAAGAAATTCAAATCAACAGATTTTGGAAGAAAATTGGAATATTTTCAAAATAATGCAAGGTACTATCAAAATCACTGCAAGTATTGCAGGAATATGATATTGTTTCTCTTTCAAGTTACACTTTTGTCTAAAATATTACAGAGTTGTCGTCAAAACATACATAATATAGCTTCACGTGGCCATCTTGATGGGCCTTTTATCCCCAGGAGGTGGCAGCAATCTACAGATAGGATGTACAGGTTACATGCTCTGTCCATGTGTATAGGAAGTCTGTGATTTAAAGGAATCATTTCATCTTTCACATTCAGTAAGCAGCAATGCCTTTTCTGTCCCACTTACCAAACCTTTGACTGCTTTAAAAAAAATTTCTAGTTAATACAGGCATATAACTGTGACTTGACCATTTCGCTACCCATAGTTTCAGAGCAAAACCCTAATGTAGGATTGCTTAATATGTAGAGTTTCATTGGAGAACCACTGCACTATTATATTCTAGAAGAGCTCTGTATAAAGCTATGGTGCATAATCATGTTTTGGGTAAAGAATAGGCTTGAAGAGGTTTTTTTCACATTTTGGGTTATTAACAATCAGGGTCATTTCACGTCAATTCAACATATGGTCCCGTGGTGACCATACCTTTTAAAAGGCCATAACTTCGAAAATTGAAAAGAATGGTCGACTCTCCAGAACTCATTGACATGACTGAAGTTATAATATGCCAGGATATAACAGATACTGATAATGTATCGTATGAAACTGTCAAATTACCATGTTATAGGTAAATAGGATAGTAAAAAAGGAAACCAGGGATGGGTCTGGTTTACTCGTTATTGAGTGACCTTACCCGGTAGTAAGCCATAGCTGGTATGCCATGGGCCCCTAAATTTCAGTGTATTCCTTTTGTCTATGTAGCAACATTACAGTGGAAAATCATCAAAATCTGAGATGGTTGCTGAAAATTTGTTCAATTGGCACAAAATAACCCAACACAATTATGGCAATATCTTAGCAAAAATAAAATTAGAACTACATTGATCTGTGCAAAATACGCACAGCTCTGAATACAGACCTGGGCAGTGGTGATGAAGATACACTCTGAATACTCCCTTCATCTGTTAACAGTAGAGTACACCACACAAACCTCTGCCCCAAATCTGCAACTTATTGAATTCATTTCAATCTTAATAAACTGTTAATATCAGGCCTTGACAAAAATCTTTAAACGAACTCCCCAGTTGGCAGACTAGATCAAAATGTATTTCTCAGAATGATATAACTACCTGTCATGTCTTACTGTTACATTACTGATGAACTAGATCTTATTAAGTTAGGTTAAGTTAGGTCAGATGGAGTTTAACGGCCCAATTTCCAACCAATTGGTTCACATTGAGCAGGCCACAGCCTTTTTTCCAGTTGTGGCTCACTGGATGGTAAATTAGAAAGATTAATAAAATTTATAGCAATTAAACCCACATTAGATTTTGAGCCAGAGAAATGAGTGTCCCTTAGGTACAGGAAATCCGCAAGTAATTTTAACCTATAAGCATCAATTTGAAGGCAATAAATAGCAAACAAACTAGGGGACCCTCAATAACTACTCATAAAACTGGTTAAGTTAATGTGAATGGAAAAAAACATCTTGAAAATGCAAGTGGCCAATGGTGAGTTGGCATGCAGTTTTGTCAAGGCCTGACAAGTATTATTTTAACAGTTTGGACCAACCCTTGACAAGGCAGCTTTGATGGCCATTTCATACTGACTAGGAGGAGGCACTGGGTGTCGACGTAACAAAGCACTCTTTGTGAAGTCCTGGAATATTTTCTTTGCCACTGAGGTATTGGCTAACAACATGAACTCTTCTACCATGGAGTTTGTTTCTCTGTTGACAACAATGCAAAATAAAAAACTTAAGATCATTATTAAGTCAAATCTTCCAAACATCTTATGTTCATTGCCTTACAACTTTTAGCGGAGAAATATCACTTCTGAATTCTAAGAGCTGAAGCTTTAAGAGATTAAAAGATTACTCGAACTGGCTGCAAAATAACATCAAGCTACAACTGCTAACACAGAGTTCCTAACTTTTCAGGACTTTTCTTGCTTTTGCCATGTGGAAGTTTGTAACTTTCAGGATATTTTTACTCTTTTTCTATTTAATGTGAAGGTAAAGAAAGTAGACTATCAATTCCCTCTTAAAGTGAATGAAATTCTGTGGTTTCCCAATATTCCTTCTTTTTTTTGGGGGGGGGGGGGGAATGTTTTAGAGTGGAAAAAGAGAGACCCATTTTCTAGGATCCTATTGATTTTCCATACCAGCTGGGTGTTTTAAAGGTCAAGTGGAAAAAAGGGGCTGAGACCAGAACTGTGTGAACTTTTCATCTTATATGCAACTTTAAAACAGATATTTGTCACAGAGTACCTTTTACATTTCAACATACTTCAAGTGGAACATTTTTTATAAACTAATTCAATAGCAATAGTTGAGTCATCCACTCTGTTGCAATTCTAAGTACTTCCTTCAAACCTTGGATAGGTAGATATGATACAACCTAGGCAACCCTACAGGGTGTATTCACATTAATCCATAAAGTTTTATTGAAACATAACATTACAATACCATAAAAAAACCTAACTTGAACACTTTTTTTTAAATGACAGGAAATGACAGTCTACAAAAAATGGAATAAATTTCTAGGAGAAAAACAAATTTGATAAAGAGAAGGTTTGTACCTTTGCATTCATTGCCTTATAGAGTCAGTTAAATAGCTTGTCAGGTATCCCATCCATAAATTGATGAAAAAAACCATTTCAAAAACAAAGACATTACCTTATCATCTTTTCTTGCACATCAATTGGGTCATGAGTCTCACTATCGATGTTGAATCGAATTTCAGGTGATGCTAGCACAAGTGCTCTGAAAACATGCAAAATAGGCAACCAAATGGAAAATAACAAAATCCAACTTGAAACAGTGTCGTGCTTATTTAGTAAGGAAATTTAAAACACAGTAACAAGAATGGGTTACACAGTGTCAACCAGATGAAAAAGGTGAGTTTGAATTAATGTAGTAAACTGTCCTATTCCATGAATGGCTCTCAGAAATCATGTGACGTTATTTTCCCCTCTTCAACTGTGAAATTTATCAAAAACAATTGCTTTTTCCTCTTTGAATATGAAATATTAAAGTTCTGAAATATTACAAAAGGAAATTTAATGAGAAAAAAGACGACAATTTTGAGATTACTTTGTGGTTTCAAAACATGTTTGGGGACTGCTTTTGACCTTATCGTAAACTATCATTTGACTGCAATGTTGTATCAACTTTTACCACCTCTACTTACTGGTTATTTAGAAGCCTGCATTGTGATTGGTTAAACACTGACCAGTCATTTTCCAACACACCAGCCATTATAACAATATGCAAAAACCACTAGCAACCATGGGTGGGAGCGTGCATTTTGCTAGTCATGCACTTCTGATGGGTTCTATTTGCCGGCTTTACCTTGTTAAGAATGCATGTGTGTCAAAGGGCATCACATAATGTAAGACATGCCTTGTATGCTTACATACCCAAGGAAAGGGCTAGACTTGAGCTCATTTTAGACACAGATCATGAAAACAAAGATATGAACATCTTTTATTTACTGTAAGTTCATGAGACACAATATAGCTTTGTGAGCAGCACACACCAACAAGGTCTACAAATTAAGGGAGAGAAACCCCCCCCCCCCCAAAAAAAAGAACATTTTTTTCTGGTGGTAGAAAAGGAATAAACCACATTTCTCAGATCATTGTTTATGAATAAACCATCTCAACCCCAAATTTGAGAAAAATAACGGACTCTGCTTCACCACGTTCAGCAGTTCCCCAACTTTGGAGTCTCGATGGTTTATTCACAAGCAATACTCCAATAAATGCACTTTATTCCTTACATATGCTTCTTTTGAACTAACTTGAGCACACTTGTGAGATGATGGTTAAAAACCATTCCCAGTACCTTTGAAATAGATTCCTGTACAATCTTTCCAAGCAGGAAACTGTTCCTCTACTCTAGAAAGAGGAACTTACAATCTTTTAATGATTTTACCATCTGTTAAACATGACAACACAACTCAGCTTTGGCTAAAACATTCTACATCCTAAATTCTACATCCTAGATTACATTTCTGCATAGAGAGGGGAAAAAAGGCACAAGATTGACATCAAATTATAAAAGTTACCCAACATGTAGTATTACAGAGTATGCACAGAAAGTGTTCTAATTACATATTGAAGCCTAAAGGGTCTGCTCATCGGGCTATTCCTTTTGCAATAAACTAGGATTGTGTTCACATAGAGAGTTTAGAAAAGATTGAAGGAGAAGGCAGCATTACAATAAAAATAGGATGGAAAAACTAAAATGGTCTGGGGTGGTAAATTTGGCCTTCAAATTCTGTAAATGATTTATCAGTCTTCTGAAAATAATAAAATGGTTAAGCTTTTAGTTCTATATCCTTCATCCTTAATGTGCATAAACTAAAATATGTATTTTTTCCTTTAATTCCATCAACAAACCTGTTCTACAAATGCTTCCTGAGAATATTTAACTGCAAATATAGGATAGGAATTCAACATACCCTTTTTCTAATCTTCCTTTCTTCAAAATCTTAGCCAAGGCAAGGAGATTACGCAAACTGACAGTGACAGCATCTGACTGAGATTTGTCATCAATTCTGAGTTGAGCCTCTTCATAGGTGAGTGCTGCCTTTGATTTGTGAGGAGCAAGAGGAATTATCCAGTTTAAAAATCAAAAGATAACATTCTTTGAAGTTTTCCTGGAAAATTCTGCTTCATAACTGAAATGAAGCATTAAACGAAAAGCTTAAAAAGCCAGAAGAAAGAGACATTACATTCTAATTTACATGACTTATTAATTTATTTTTTCACAAAACAAATGGACTAAACCCCCTGAAAAATGTTGTTAGTACATTATACCAATAAATTCCTGGAAAATACAAATTTATTTAATGGCAGTATAGAATTGTGGGGGTGGGGGGAGGGGGTGGGTTCTGATATATTAACTTGACTTACACCAATTGGTAAGAAACTGGGCCCTAAAATTCCATCTAACTAACTTACTTATGGAGTCATCATCTTTCAACATATTTTAACAGAGAATGTGAGACTATACAAGGGTTGCCTTACTGACTGACAGCAAGGACAAAAAAATAAAATATGGCTCTAAGTCTTACCCCAAAATATTTCACAACCAGGTATGGGGTTATACAAAAACAATACTACACAGAGCTGATCCAATCCAGTCTCTGGCAATATTTAAACAAATACAATGCAGGAAAATAGACAGCTACATCAAATAAAAGGGAATAAATCCAAAATATTTTTGCAATTTTTACTATTTTGATGATTACCTTCTGCAATTTTAAAAAAGCTGATCAAACTTACCCTTGACCTAATGACACTTTTCATAAACCTTGTCTCAATTATTTCTGCATTTTTGGTCATCTCCCAAAGAACAGAGAATGCAAATCTCTCCTCCCCTCCCCTCAAAGAACAAAGATTTGAGCTGAGAAGATCAGGAACCATGTCTATTCTCTGTGAAGAAATGAAAGGAAAGAAAAGAGCTTGCTAAATAATTAAAACCTTTTTTCTTCCCATTGAGTGGACTGTTTGCTCAAACCCTCATTAAAGCAGCAATCATACTTTGTTTTTACAAGCTTTCCATGAATTAAATTCTGCACTTCAATTGTACATTGAGTTAAAACTAACAACCTGTCTTCATGGTGTGATGTTATGATTGGCCATCGTATGGATGAGGCTGTCTAGTCATGCATCTCAGCAGAATTTTGTTACCCAAACAAAATAACATAATCCCCATTCAACAGTTGTTATTAACACAGAGTTATATTTCGTCTCACTTGAAAGACCTCTTCAATGACTGTTGATTCTGGTAACCAATGAGTCCAAACAGGAAAAAATCAAGTGTTGGTACAAAAAGTAAATATTCACTTTAAACCTCATGATTGCCTCTTCAGAGAGCTTTGCTAACTTGTCCATTCAAACAAAAACCTACATTCAGTTTTGAATGCAAACTATAGCACTATAACATGACTTACTCACATATTCTCTCATTACTCAAGCTAATGTTTTTATTGAGTGTGTGTTACTGCATTGGTTGTAAAACAAATAGACTGGATTGAAATAAAAGAAATCAGATTGTTACTATGATGCATGACAACCTGCAATCTTGGGCAAAACAGTTGGAAGACCAGCATGGGAGGAAACTCCCCTTAGCTCATTTGAAAAATTTGAAGAACCCAAGCAGATAAAATATAAATCATGAGAGCCACCACTGCTTTTGTGTTCAATTTCATAGAAGAATACCATCACAATGCCATTGTTGTGCCAGTCACTGGACATTTCCTGAGTTGCTTCATAGATCAATGCACACACACACAATACTCTATTGAAATTGACTTAATCCATCCTTCCTGTCATGTGCCTGCTATGGTGGGTACCAGACTTGAGAAGTAGCTAAGGGGCTTTTCCTAGCATGAGGACCTTTCTACAGTCTACCCGGATTGATATTTTCATAAATCAAAGAGTAACCCCCCTCGCCAGTATGAGGTTAAACATAACCCCCTACCCCATACCAATTCCTTGACAAATAAGGATTGCTGTTATTTTAATCTTGTTTCTACACAACATTGCTACTGGGAAGCAAAGCAATTGGTTTTTAAAGAAACATTGTCCAAGATTGTAAGTACTGCATAAATTACCAGGGAGTGGGTGCTGCCATCAGTGACACACCTACAAAGTAAATGACAAAGACCATTGCATTATTTAAACAGCACCAGCGATATTATACTCCTTCAAATGTTCAGATAACCATTCTTGGAGTCACATGTTTTCAATAAAATCCATAAGGATATTTTGTTGGTCAGGTGCTAGGGATATTACTGTAAAAGGAATATTCTGTACAGATTAATGCATAGGCAACGCCTTTCGTACTTCGCAAATCGAAACAATTATTACCAGAATTCATTCAGCTCAGAACACATATGTACAGAGTGCCTAGATGGAATATCTTTTGTTGGATACAAAACTTCAAATGGATGAGATTGAATAAAATATTTACATTCCAGGAACACAGAATGGACAGTATGTGTACATATAAGAGTCAACAAATATTTGCTTTGGCACAAGCACTTAACACATTCAGTAGGATACATTTTGATGAATAGGTAGTGTCAGTCATCAAATCTCTAACATTAGCTAATACTTCCACATGGCATGTAACGAGATTTAAGAAAGACTTTAGTGTACATTAGAAAAGTGGATAGAAAACACCAAGTACAACCTTTTCCTGCTTAGAACAATTACGAAAGTTTTTCAATGACTAAAAACTCAAAAAAAAATACAAGAAATAGAAATATTGCTTGATGAATGAACCCCGTCCCAACTTTCAACTTCACACTTCAATATTTGGTTTTTCTTAAGTCTACCTCATGCCCACATTGTGGAAGAAATAAGGCCAAAAAAAATAAATTATTTTACCTATTTCTGTTCATTTTGTAAGATTGAAATTGGGTAATATTTCAGCTTTCATCTGCAACCTAAACTTCTGCACAACAAATTTAATAAGAACTATGTTCAAATCATGTGATACACAGACGCTCATTTATAAGGTATACAGTTGACGATATGCTAGTTTTAAGTGCAAAAAAACCTCTTAGCATTTCAGAAATATCCATTGCAGTCCATCAATTTTATTCATTCTTAAGCTGCCTGAGGTTATACTAACCAGTCCAGCCATTGTGACACTGACAGTTACATTTTCCTTAATTATTATTATCCCTGTCCCAATCTCTTATGATTAGCACCTAGAAAAAAAAGACATAAGTCCCCCTTTTTTTTAAGTGTTATGATCTGACCAAGATTTGAACAATTACTGCCTGGCTGAAATGCACATTATGACTTCACTTGCTTAAAGGCATATTCTGGAGACAAAATTCACTAACTTCAAAATAAGCAGAAAAATTTTCTCTTTCAGAAGGTAAAAACTGCATTTAAATAGCTTATAGCATTCGGAAGATACAAATTTTTAAAATACTGCAAATTTTTCTTGGGATTTGATGCATCATGGAAAATATGTGATGTCATCGTGGCACATAAATTTGACACTGCATTCAATTTATTAACAATTTTGATGCCGCTGCAGGCAGTATTAAGCAATATTTTTTATTGTACTCTATGTATGGTGAAGCGTAATCCTAGATCTACAGGAAACGATATTCAAACAGTCCAACAGTATTAAATTTCAAGGACAAACAGGATGTTCAATTATAAAGAAAAACAAAAGGAATTTGAAGCAATGTGCCCACATTAAATAACTAGATGTGACTTTTTTGAAAAGCAGAGGTATTTTTTAACAGAAATAACCAATCTTTAAAGTGAGATAACTTGAGCTAGTGGATGGAGAGAGAGGGCAGGTCAGGACCACTGAATAACAACTGCTAAAATGTAACAAAGTGTTACAGCTAAGATATCAACAAATCTGAGCAGCCAAAGAAGTCAGCCATTTGTGGTTTCCATTTAATTTTATTGTTTACATACAATTCTAAACCTCATATTCAGTGAAATTAGGGGAACGGAGAGATACTTAGTGTGCAAACATCCATGATACAGGTATTAAGCACAGAATTTGAAAGGTTAAAGCTGATGGACCCCAGTTATGGACGACTGATTTGGACCATCACTTTACTGTTAGGATTCGTCTATAAGGAAGTAAGCCAGTCAACTAACATACACACAACAGGAAACAGAGATGTGATTGATTTTCATACGGATATAAAATACTACATACATTCTCTGGCATTTTTTTCTTTTTGCTTTACTTTACAGGCATCTATTTGGTCAAATAAATGCAATACAATACACCACTCATGTATCATTTACAACAGAGTTTGCACAATACTTAACATCCATCAACATCGAGTCACAAGTAACACCCAAGTACCCTTGTTTGTACTTAACATAGTGTTCATAAAATATCAGGAAGTTTGTCCATCAAATACTGACACTTCAATGGTAAACTTTAAAATCAGGGCATGCAGTGTTTTAACAATGAAATTTTCAAATTTGAAGTGGAAGCACTTGTTGCTAGGCAAGTCAGCCTAGTGAGCAGTCAAAATATACAGTATAATGTAGCTATACTACAACAATGACCAATAATGGTTTGAACACTAAAGTATATGTTCTGTAAAATGCTTTTATTCGTATCTAACCTCAACTGACTGGAAATAATAATGAGCATTGTGCATTTACATGTCTAATATACAAGGATGAGCCATAAATTAGCACAAGATAATGCATGACTGGATTGTTGATGCAGGTTAGGTTAGGTTAGATAGAGTTTTACGGCTCAGTTTTCAACCAACTGGTTTAAGTCAAGCCTGTCAAGGCCTTTTTTCCAGTTGTGGCTCACTGACTTGTTTTCCCTACTCCACTGCTTATACTGAGAACCAAGCACAATGGCAGTAGGTTCCATTTTTAAAGTCTTGGGTATGAACAGGCCAGGACTTGAACTCCTGACCTCCTGACGGCAAGTCTGATACTCTAACTACTTAATCATGCAGATGCATGAATGATTTGATTGTTGATGCAAGCAATGCACAAGGGTACAGCCAGAATGCATCTAACAACAGAATTGCACTTTCATAATGTACTACACAGGTCTAAAGTTGTCTAACCTTGTTTATTCATACCCAACAGTATTTTCATTTAAAAAGACAACAGAGAAGTTAAATTTCCCTTGGAGACAATCACATACAGCACAACCCTAAACCTGAATAAAATGAAACAAGGAAAGATAAGTGCATTTATCTATCTATTATCGTGAATTTATAAAGGGACAATGCATGATCACATTGCCATAATGAAAAATAAAGAAGTTGAGGATATTACAAAGTATGAACATATTTTTAGTATCAGTGCCTTCCTACTTTCAATGAGTTTGATTACATTTACTAGTCAAACTTCAGTCGAACATTTTACCCAACACTATACTAGCACAATACTGCACAACCACAACTGCACAAATATTGGCCTACCATGTGGTCATACACAATTAATATTCTTTTTGTTTTCCAACTGACTCTTTTATAAGAGTCCTACAATTCTGCTGGTACATTGACTGACAGCACACTCTGTAATTCCAACTTCTTTCTAAAGAGTAAACTTCTAATATAGTTCCATGAACCAACCAAGTTGGCTTCGAGTCTGAAGCAGTATATGACATTTTGAGTGCAGTTTGAGCAGTAGTCAAGTAAGCACTCAGTAGACTTGCAAAATATGAACGTTTGCTTTCAACTGAGTCGGTAAGGCAAGGGCGCCCTCATACCAAGAGAATCAGTCATCCCAAAGAAGATCCAAAATTGAAAACAAATAAAGATAAAATAAGAAGTGCTAAAACCTGATCCTATCAGGAGCCTTGGCTAATTTTAAACTTGCTAGTCATGATAAACCTGACAAGATTACATTAAAGGTCAAGAGCAGTCCCCACAAAACCTATTTTGAAGCAACAGTTAAAATCATACAAATTTTTACTTTTCTCTTCACAGTATCTTTCGGCATATTTTAAGAGTTGAATAGTGCATATTCAAGGTAAACCAAACAGTAATTCCTTGTAAATTTCACATTTGAGGAGAAAAAATATTGTCACATGACTTTCAACAGCCAATCATAAAACAGGACAGTCTACTACACTACTTCAAGTCTGGATGACTGCTCTTGCTCTTTAATAGGATATTTACTTTAATGCTAATTAAAGTGACAACCACAGTTTGTTTTTACAAAATTACACAACTTTAATTCTGCAAAAGAAATTCTGAAAACTGCAAAACTAAGTCATCTGTGGTCACAATCATGATTGGAAGAGGAGGATGTCTTGTTTTAAATCTGTGAGAAATTTTTTTTACCTGACAAATATTCACAAATTTTCATTCATCAGTAAGAAACACAAATGTAATGTTTCTTCTATCCTGAAAGACCTCTTACGCATTTTTTTTTTCTAGTACACAATCAGTTTAGTGAGAGAAAAAGGGGCATTGGAAAGAAACGTTCATATTCTCTGTCAAATTCTAATTGCCCTTTTTAAGAATCTTCCTGCAAACTACTCAAACATGATCTCATAATCTTATAAACTATCAATGGTTGACTCTAAATTTTATAAGAACTTGAAATGATGAATTTTATAATAGTCTTAATGGTTGGAAATGCATTTTCATTTCATAAAGATCCAAAATGGTGGTTTTATCATTTAGTTTGAGATATTCCAACTTTTTTCCTTGGTTTTTAAAGGGGCAACCACAGTTACCCCAACTTAAATTTGTACAGCTATTTAGGAAGTTAGTTAGATGACATATAAAGACACACCAACACAAATGTTTTATGTAGTGTCAGTCAACTCAATAAAACGTTCAAAGTTCAAATTTATGTTCAAGTATTGTCAAAGTTCACATTTGATTTCCCTTTAGTCTCCTCTTACGACAGGCGAGAAACACCGTGGGCATATTCTACTACCCCACCCCACAGGTTGAAATTAGTATAGCAGACTCTCCTGCTTCTTGATTGGTTCATGAGAATCGGGTGGCTTTATTTTTTCTAATCAAATATTTATTTTAATAGGAGTAATGATTTGTTTTGCCTTGAATATGCAATAGTTAAGTCCTAAAAAAATACGAACGATACCTTGATGGGAAATAAGAACGAAACTGTGAAATATCTCTCTTGCTCCAAAATTTATATGGGGCAACTGCTATTACCCTTTAATTATTCTCAAACCACAAGGGCCTAATCTGTGTCCCCTTTTTCTACCAATATGGTTTACTGATCATACAAATGTCAAAGCATCTATTTCTAATACCTTGTCAGTCAAGTAGACAGTAGTACCACGGTTGGCAGCCTCTTCATCCAGAGCATTACCAGGCTGAATAAAATGACTGACATCTGCTATATGTACTCCAACCTGTGAATGAAAATGAAAATCGTCAATGCTAGCTGTGAAAATTAAGATGGGGAACATACTAAGAGAAAAATTAAAGTGTTGATTTAGATCAAAATTGAGATCTTCTCTGCCCCTTGAAGGGAAATATTGTGTTTGTTTAACAAGAAAATTTCATCCTTTTAAAACCAATATTTATTGGAAAAGAGTGATAAATAATTACAAAAAAGGCAGTTTGGTAGTCTTTTTAAAAGACAAGTTTCCCTCAGAAAGAAATTCAGCTGTTTGTTGCTCAAGAATAATTTGTTCACCCAAACTTTCAAAATTTAGAAAAAGATGCAACTTTCATAATGCCTCTTGTGCATAACATTTTGAGGAGATGAAGATATTGTTGGGGTTCATTGTTTAGACCAAATGATTTGATAATGAATAGAGCTATTTTCTTTTAATGCTATGTTGGAGCATTTTAAACAATATTTCCTTTTAAGGGCATTTATTCATCACCCCAAACAGTTCCAAATCTTCTACCCTGCTTACTCAAGCCCCTTCCACAACTGTCTAAAAATTATCCTCATCCAGACACAATCTTAATTAAATTCTACAGGGTGAGTATGCAAGATTTCAATGTGTAATCAGAACACTCTCAGTCTAGTTCATGTTGTGTAATATAGGCACAGAACAATGCATTTTTTTTAATTTGCTGTCAATCAAAGAGCTGTTCCAATTAGAGATGCCTTAAATCTTTGAAATGTCATATAGAATCTTCTGTATGTATTTAACTTACATTTAGAGTCTATAAAATTAAGGTCATGTATGGAAAACATCTTGTTCTCATTTTTGTGGTTATGTGTTACAGTAGAAATTACACGTAATGAACACATAAAGCAAGTTAACAAAATCCAAGTAGAACTGCATTTTTGCTGAGACCAGCTTTTGGTTTAGCAAAAGGGGTATCCAGCACACTAAAATTATTAAAACTTTCAGTGCATTTTAGCCAAGCAGAAACTCAATTGAATGTTAACCTTATTCCACTCGTTAGTCAACTCTCGTAAAGTCAGAGAGAGCTGCTACAATCTTTAAGATCTTGCCAACAAACCAATGCTGTGCTGTGACTAAGTAGATAAAGGCAGTAGCATTTGAAGCAATAAAAGCTTCGCAACTGGGAGGTTTATATTCGATCCCCTGTCAGGTCAAAGTAAGGTGGGCTCTTCATCCAAAAAGGAGACTACAGTTTTTCCATCTGTACTTGCCTTTGAAAAAAAACCAAGGATGATCTAAAGTCTTGAGCTAGTTGCTTCATAGCAAACACAACTGTCCTTCAAAGCCACACATAGCATTTTGTAGCAAGCACCTGACACCTGCATTTTTCATTTATCCAAAGTTGTGGTAATTTTAACATGTTGAGATATACAATGGTTCTACGCTGTATTTACAACCACATGTGTTTGAAAATATTCAATTTGTATTTGCTACGCTGAATGTTACATTTTCCAGGAAAACTTTTCAATTTTTAAATTGATGGTGCAGGCATACACACACTCTTCATCTTGATATCATGACCAGTGACCTACCTCCAGGTTGCCATTGTCAAGACTCCTACAATGGAGGGCATCGTCAATATCTGTGCACCCTGGCGGATCTACACTACAAACATCCAACCAGCGTAGATCAGTGCGGACTTTTAAATCCTGTAAAAAGAGAAAAACAAAATACAATAATTAGCATGATGTGACAAATGTTGATATCTTCTGCAGGACTCGAAACAATGATCTGAAAAATGCAATGTCAAAAGCTGGTACACTTCAGCCAGAGCATCAAGACAAAGAGAGACTTTGGGCAAGACTAAAGAAACCCGTGAGTAGAAGAGAAGGGGGCTATTAATGCCTTAAGGTAATTTTTCAAAGGTTATAAATAAGAATTAAGAAAATGTGAAAGCACATTGAAGGTTATACAATTGTCGCAGCTCTACATTCTTTTGTGACTTACTCCAGCTTCAATATTAAACGTTTTCAATGGCTTCAAAATTTGGACTACACATGCTGTAGAGCACCTCACAAGCTGACAAGATTAAGGTCAAGACCTATGATGTAAGGACAGTTCACCAAGATGAGTTGAGGGTAAGAGTGCTCTCATCATGCAGCAGAAGGACTGCACCAGAAAACACACTCTTTAACAATACAGTTTAAATTTCTTTGAGGGAATATGTATGCCCTTCCTGTTAGCAAACATGAGTAAAAAAAAATCCCCACTTTTTATGTTGCTCACTTATGGAAGATATTGCTCTTTGAAACAAAGTCTGTCTCAAAATATTTAAAGAGGCAGTTTTACAGTCCCAAAAAATCAATACTGATTTCATACCTCTAAGCAACGCTCAACTGAATGGGAAAAAAGTTACTTTTTCTAGCAAACAAACAAACTGCATTAGAGTATAGTGAACAAAAAAATACCTTCAGAAAAATTCATCTTTGACAGAGATAATTTATGAAATCTGATAACACCCCCCCCCCCTCCGATCCCCATCATAACAGTCCCAAGAGGGCAAGAGGCCTGAGTTAGTTATTTAGATGGAGTTTTACAACTCAATTTGTAACCAATTGGTTTTAGTTGGGCCAGCCACAACCTTTTACCAGTTATATCTTACTGGTTTGTTTTCCCTGCTCCATAGCTCACTCTGAGCATACTGAACACCAAGTACAATAGCTTGTTTTATCTACTCCATTGCATATGCTGAGCACCAAGCACAAGTCAGTTGGTACATTTTGAAAGCCTTAAGTATGACCCAGCCAGGGGGACCTAGGAGATGGTGATATAGCTCTATGACAAATACCATTGGTTCCTTTCCAGTAAATATGGCAGCTGTCGGATGTTGTAATCAAACTTCAATAAATGATTACATCACATCCATGCATTTTTAAGTGACTGGAAATCTTTCTTCCATGACAAAAAGATAGACACTCAAACACATTGCTTTTTACCATGTCTGGCAGTTCCAATATTCCCATAGAATTTATATTTGTGTGTATTTTTTATTTATTTTATGTAACTCTAGACTGTATTGTAAACAGACCTCAAATTCTGAGGCATGTGAGTGCCATGGCTGGAAAAAACCAGCAATTTGGGAATGTCATTGCAGGGAAATTTTGGTATTTGAAGGGAAATTTGAGTACTTTTGTATGTAAACATGTCAAGTCTTTGGGAAATTTTGATTTGCTGGCTGGGAAATTTGATTTGCTTGCAGGGAAATTTACATTTTTTCCAGCCCTGCCACTCACTTCAAACCAATATGAGGATTGTGCTTTTTTGCACAACTAGACAAAGAATGGTAACTTGGGATAAATACAGAAAAGTTAAACAAAACAGCAGACATACGACACTCCTTCATTTCCTGAGGAGTGCAACTTGTTGCTCACCTGGAAAATCTCAAACTCAAGCCCTGAGTAAGTAAAGGACATGCAGACCACATCAAAGAGAAGTTTGATCCTAGCTGAGCAACTACACCCTCTGATCTCATGAGCAAAAATGTACTACCCACATAGCAAGGTTTTCTGCTAAGATTTTGTTATTGAAAATGGCGGTGAAGACCACCATTCTAGTAAGGTTTGCAGAGCAGGACTGAAATTCTCCTTTCCAAAAAAGCTTTTTAAAGTATGGGTGATATGCACAATGGTGGCATCTTAGACAGTTTGAATTCTTTTAACACTTTCCCCTTAAACAATCCTAAACTCAAAGGTAAAATTTCAGGCAGTCCCAATCCATCAGCAGTCACTTACAAAACATTTGCTCTGAGTCTTAATTTCTTTGGTTTTTTAGAAAGTGAAAGTATTCCCTTTCATCATTTAGAAGTTTTTGGAAGAGGAATTACTAGTTTAATAGAGAGATCTTAATATAATGACACATTTCAACTTCTTCCTAATAGGTATTTTTATATTGGTACTCCCACCTTTTCCCACAATCACTGACCAAAATAAGCTTTCAATCCTTCAAAACAATCAGATAGTATAAACATTTCCTTTTGTAGATTTCTTTGTTGTTCCTTCTTTCTTTCTTTTCTCTATAGTGTCTTCTGGTTTTGGAATCTATTGACGTGCAAACTTTGTTAATGTTATCTCTTTCCAATTTATCGTGTACGTTATTTATATAGGGGAAAACAATTCATAAGTACTATACTTCAGCTTTCTCCTTTTCCATCATATCCCAATTATGTTTAGATTAGGCTTGGATTATGTATAATGTAAATATCTATATTATTTTTACCATCGTCTTTACTTTATACGTCATGTGTTTCAAGTTGATGGAAATAAATTGTGTCAATCAATAAAAAAAAAAAACATTTATTAGGGGCCCTTTGACTCTACATCCAGGGCAACGTAAATTTCACTTGCAGTTTAATGGTTCTGGATTTAAGAAGTTAAAAAAAATTGTTACCACTTCATTTGTCATGACGAACAAGTTTTTAGCATCTTTAGCACTGCTCATGTGTCAAAACTGTTTGAGAAATACTTGGACTTTGGATTTGGGACACCTTCTTGGGATCAATATGTACAGTCCATAGTATGCCCAGAGAGTGTTATGATAACCCAATGTGAAAAGCGCAAAAGAGTTTTCTCCAGCTTGAAATACAGAATCAGGTACATTTTCAGATGGTTTGCTTCAGAATAATTACTTCTTTAGCTCTACTTGGTTCATTTACTCATTATTTGGGCTACATGCTGCTAGAATTGAAGAGTACGTATTAGCCAATGTAACCCAAGAAAAAGGTGTTTTCTCGGGTGAAGCTTGTCTCTGTAACTGCGGCAGTTAACCAATAAAAGTCAATAAAACAGAGACATTCAAACATATTTGAAGCATCTGATCTAGACAAACAACACACCTCTTCTGTAATCTTCCACGGCATCTTTGGGAGGAAGCTGAGCACCGTCTCTGAGAAGGTAGCATGTGGTACATCATGTTCTAAGAGTAAGACTTCATTTTCTGTATCTTTATCTCCTATCTTGCCAAGGTTCTTTACAAAATGACCCTGACAATGTAGAAAAAGATAAATTCTCACAATCAGGAATTGATTAGTGTTAAGATTTAAGTAATAGAAGTTTTTATCTTGTCCTAAAAAGTCTGCTTAGTATACTGGCACCATACGAGGACAGGGATCTTAAAACTTCATCACCGTCCTTGGGATAAGGCAACACCAATTTCTTAGGCTAATCAGCAAGAAATCTCAAGCATTTCTTTCCAGTAGTGCAAGCTCTGAAAGTGGATAAAAGTGACGGAATAAAACTCAACCTGTCTGTCTGTTTGGATATTTTTCCCAGAGACAAATCCTTACCAGAATCAGTTGTGAAAACTTGTGATAATACAGCAAATTAAGCACCCCTTCAAATTAGTTTGACACAATAGGGTAAAAGCTAAGAGCCATGTTTTCAAGATCACTGCAACAAGTCTATACAAAGAAGACATGTTACAAAAAGATGTTTTCTTGGGAATAAAATACTTACAAAGTGTCATACATATTAACAACCCCAAAAGTTTGTTTAGTCTCTGCAGATTAATTAATAATACCATCATTTCGATTCCATTATAAATTAAGCACCAGAGAGAGCTGCAAAAATCATAATCCTTCTATGTGATTAGGCACAAGCAACGACATGGATGTCTCTTCCAGGAGTTCATGAATTCCACAGGAAAAGATTTCTCTATACCACATCTAAACAATGGAATGCTTTACCAAATGACACAAAAAATGCAAAGAGCTTAACTAGTTTTAAAAGACGAGTATTAAATTTTATATAACAGTGTTGTTTTTTACTTTTTTATTGTTTATGACTTTTGAGTATTATACTTATTTCCTTACTTACATTTTATTTCTCAATTCACTTGCTCTCATTTAAACCATCTCTTCAGATCTCAAGCTTCATAGCTTCTTAACATCGTTCCTTTTCTTCATTTTCTTGTTCATCTCTTAATATCTTAGACCATTATGCGTTTTGCTATCCTCTTAAGTTTCTACTTGTTATGTTGTATGTTTCAGTTTGAAGGCCTTGTGGAAGATTAGCCACTTTTGGCTACATGAGTTACCTTCGTGGAATTAAAGTTTTAAAAATAATAATAATAACAATGATTTTCAAAGGTAGGCATGACAACTTTTTCCATCTGAAAAAATGTCAATGTTTCCATCTTAACTTTTTTATTTCCCTTGGTACCTTGTATACTGTGTTTCTACACTTCAGGAATATAATTTCCCAAACCAATCCCCCAAAATTTTCTGAAATCCAGCAATTCCTTTCTTCAAGAGATTTCAATATTTGAAATGCAATCTACTGTATTTTCTGAAGTACTGTCAGGGTCTTAAACTCTCCTTGTGCTTCCTCAAAAGTTTCCAAATGTTTTCAAGGTTTCCAGGATTTTATCAACTTTTCTAGATGCCAAGGAAATTCCATTAAGTGGAAAATTGATCCTACCAAAATAGCTTTATCATAATCACAATATGCAAACTATGCAAACTAAAAATTCCAGATTTCAAGCAAATTTTCCAATTTGATTCCTCACCACTGGATATCTTGAGTTCCTTGGCCAAGAATCTATAGTTACAATAATTCTGTGACCTAGTAAGGACTCTGCTTGTCTCGTTTCTATTCTAATCTTTGGAATGCGTCTTTCAGCTGGCTTGAAGAGATGACGAGAACCCTGGAAGAGAGCAGAGGAACTAGCAATGTCAGTAATGTGCTTTATCAACTAGTACAGAATAAATTTATTTCAGCACAACATTTGTAGAATCAAAAGCCAAAGGCCTCTAGGCTTACAATAGTCTCTTAAATACGCGAGCGTGACTGCCATCCTAATTTATCCCCCCCCCCCGGCAACACACTTTCTGAAACATGCTATCAAAATAATGGGGACTGCATGCACTTTACCAGTTTACCGACTTCACAATGATACCCGTACGGTGTTCTGTGGTAAACAAATATTTCGAAAGCTACACTACATTTTTGGAAGTTGCAGTGATCAAAGTGGTTTAAGCCTGCTTTAAATTTTTTGACCTTTCAAAAGAAATCAAATGATCAAGTTACGAGAGTTAGATGAAGTTCCAACCAGGGTCCATTGCTCAAGTGATCAAAAACAGCTGCAATATTTACGTTAGGCCTGAGAAAAGAAAGTTATGACAGCTTAATTGTCAGTGATTTCAACTAGAACCAGGATTTCAAAAGTGAGGGAGAGGGAAAACTGAGGGCACAGGAAAATGTTTGGGGCAATAATTAGTGTCACCCAAAGTACTTGCCTGCGTAGCAGACCGTGGGTCATATTCCTTGATCAGCATTGATCAGTGTTATCCAAACAATATATATGGTTTGTGAAGGACTGAACAGATCGAGTCTGCTCCATGAGGTTTTAAAGAACAAACTCTTTAGGCAGGGTCAATGGGACCGCCCTAGAGCTCTGGTGGGGTTCAGTGGGGCCCACTTATTACCTATAATTTCTATTCCAGTGTGGTTATAATTTATCAACAAATGGATATAGTCTTGCAAAGTGAAATAGCAACCGCTGGCTCCTGGTCTGTGTTGGCCATTTAAGCCTAAAAGTTTATACAGCTAAAAGCTTTAAGCTACACAGAGAACTTTGCACAAACAAAATTAAAGACCCTAACGAAAGTATGTGAGCCGCAGTCTTGATTACAGTCTACATAACCTTACGGTAGAAAATCTGTACAGTACGTAGTACACAGCCATATACGATGCTATGCAAGTCTAGCCAGTCCCTGTGGAACGCTCATGTCGGAACGTCGCGTCACCAACTGAGAAGCAAAGCAGGATCACGGTAGTATTTCCACACTTTTGAAAATTACATCCTCAATTTGTGCATTTAAGTTTCATATAATGTAGTGACTTTTTTTAAATTGGCTGATTCAATGGTTTTAAAAGTATCAACTGTACCTTATTTACAAGGATATGTTCCTTTGTATCACCTAATATTTCCAAAATATTTTTTGAAACTGTTGGATCTTTGCAAACTTCATACTTAGCAAAATTTGGAGAAACTGAAGTAGAAACACTGAAACACAGTTGAAACTAGTTCTGGTTATGATAAAAGAGAGTCTGCACTGTGACCAGGCTACTGGAAGTGCGTTTTAAGTTGTTTTGGTAGCTGTCTGGGTTGTTATTTTTCGTTTTTGTCACATATTTAACTGATCGACTTTTCTTGAACTTTAAACAGTTGTTTCTGGCTGGGGTAGCATAGTGTGTGCATATTATTGCAAATAAGCAGAACTCTGGCCCTATATACAAAGTGTCGCAATGATATTATCAGAGGGTGTAAAGAGAAAATCCGCATTTTCTTAATGTATTTTATTGTTTCATGACGTCACAGGTTTCCAAATGGGGTTGCGGCTGCATAAACTTACTATTGTAAGCTAATAAGTGAATACTGCTGAATGAGAACAATTAATTAGTTCTATGTCATCTAGCCATCATACTAGCATATATCCAGTTACAATATTTAGAATCAAAGCTGTGGCAGGAAAGTAACCTTAGATAGGAATGAATGCTGCAGTGTGCCGTCAATCAAATATTGCTCAGTAAGACTGAGGGGAACACTTGAAGGAGACTGTCCCTTTAATACCTCCTCTACCTCTCTCTTAAACTGCAATATTGTAATAATATAATACCAAAAATATCTTTTAATCTATTTAGTTTGGAGTTTTCATGGATTAAGTGCCATATTTGTATTAGAACAGGTTTTGTTGTGTCACCTTTGCAAATGTAAACTGAAGATGCCAGGAAAGGCAGGGTCAGGGGGAAAGAAAGAGGGAAGTAATAAGTTTGATTCCATAAGCAAGAAGAGCTAGGGAAAATTAATGTAGAGAAAAGGGATTCAATAACAACTAGATAATGTCCACTCATACACATGAGCTATTCATTAATCTGAGTCATCTGGTTTCCAGTGACCATATTTCCTATTTATTTTTTCTTAATTTTTTTCTTTCGCAAGGTCAGGAAGTGACTTGAACATTTTCTAAATTATGCCACAGTGCATGAATTGTCCGTTTCTCCATGTGAGTAATGTGTTTTTAATGGAAAAGAGCTGCACTCTTGTGTGAATATTTTTGTCCAAAGAATGACCACAAAAGTAAAACAAAGATAATCTCACATAAATTAGAAAACCAACTTTATCCACAGTTACAAATACCCTTGTTTTAAATCCCACAACATTCACAGGACATAAGCAGATGCCCCAAACTTTTTTAGAAACGAGTTAGATTTCACAAAATTGTCCTTATTTCTCTTCCAAGTATCTTTCATGATATTTCATGACTTCAATACGGTATAATCAAGGTAAACCAAGGTGCTAATCCCCATAAATTTCACAAATCACTGAAAATAA
Organism: Holothuria scabra; assembly: GCA_037179385.1. Classification (NCBI taxonomy): domain Eukaryota; kingdom Metazoa; phylum Echinodermata; class Holothuroidea; order Aspidochirotida; family Holothuriidae; genus Holothuria; species Holothuria scabra. The sequence continues at coordinate 17,369,133 of CM074192.1, read as the reverse complement.
TATTGTCATATTGTCACATGACTCTCAAGATCCATTCATAAAATAGCATAGACTACTATACTAATCCAGACGGCATTCTCCCTTTAAAGAATTCAACATGATAACAGTTAACTTACTCCCTTCATGCTTGGTGGTTCTAGTGTTCCACAGTATTGCCTCCAGTTTCTCTTTATAACACCTACCACTCGACAGGTTGGTTGAGCTGATGAGTTTAAAACAGACGGTGTGGTTTCTTCATCCTGTTCCAGTCAAACAATTACAGCAAGTCAGTGAATTGAACAGGAAATGAGGTCAGATGTGGCACAAATTGAAACAAACTGCTTCATGATATCCTGTTTTATTTACCAGAAGGAACATTTATCTTTCTTTCACAAGGAATCCTTGAACTTTTTAAACTAAAGATTTGTGGTATATGAATGATGGTATTGATGATAATATAAGTTCCATTAACACAAAATTCCTTTTATATACCATTCCTTTTTTGTATATTATAAATGTTAAAAGTATTTGAAATACTTGCTAAGGCTTTTACCCCTTTTCCCTTTCAATCTTTGATACAATGTCAACTTCAAAAACATTTCTTTTAGATCTCATTAGACTTGAAATAATGAAATCTGAAAGCGCTACTTACATTTTCTAAAGAATTCTCTGCCTCTGGGTCCACGTTCTCATCCACTTCAACCACAGATGATGGGCAAGTCCATTTACTTTTAGGGAGTACTTCTATTGCAACTGTATCATTCAAAACAACCCTGTTTTGATTGGCCAATCCCTTGATGAAGTACTGTTGATTGAAATAATTGTAATATTTATTCAGTTGGTATAAAAAAAAACCTTGCAAAAATCTAAACATGTAAAAATGGTAAAGAAATGGCCAAATAAAATTCCTCACATAGGGGTTTGTCTAGAAACAAATTCAAACTAAAAACTACAATAAAAGGAAGTCAAAAAGGTAAGAGTTTTCTTTGAACAAAGACGTCTGAATAAAATAACAATATGCCAATGACACCAATGAGTAAAATGCTTAATAAACATGCACTACAAATGATTTCACATTATCATAAACGTAATCTTAGAGGTAGGTACACTAGCTCACATCTCAATTAAGAAAGTTTAAAATCTAACAACCCCAAAAATCTTTGTACACGTACAGACCAACACTTACACAGTGTTAGTTGAACGTACAGTTAGTTAGATGGAGTTTTACAGCAGAGAATCTAACCAACTGGTTTAAGCTGGATATGCCACAACATTTTTTCCAGTTATGGCTTGATGGCTTGTTTTCCCTACTCCATTGCTTAAACTGACCATACTGAGAACCAAGCACGATGACAACAGGTTCCATTTTTTCAGTCTTTAGTAAGACCCAGCCAAGAGTCAAACTCCAGAATCTCCAGACTGAAAGTAAGATGCTCTAATCACTTGACTATGCAGTAAAAAAAATACCAGTTAGGTTTATCGAAATATTAACTGTGGGCTACTCGTCTTATATAAATTTGGACTTGCTCAAGTAGTTTCATATCCCCCCCCCCCCTTCTAAAAAAGCCCATGCCCTCAGCATTACCAAGGCAGATGTCTCAGAAGATTGACTACACTTACCAAATTAAATACATGAAATGAGACACACAGTCCCTATAAAAGTAGTTATTTTTATGTGGCAGTTAACTGAACTTTTACTGAAGTAAATCCCATTTTACTTCAGCAAATTCATTTGCCATAAGTGATTCCTTAGTCATAGGGGCTGTGTGTATACAGATTAAACAATAATTACAAAATCTAAAAATACAAGACAGAAAGCTTGACTACAAATTGGCAATATGAAAAATTTGAATTTCTTTCTCATTCATTTTGAATTTTCTCTGCAATGTTGCTCTATTATCTTTGAACTGCAATTTTCACAAAAGGTAACACGGACAAAGCTAGCCTAAAGCTAAGGATATGTTAATGTTAGTATCTCTAGATGTCTATGACAGAGAAATAACACTTTTTCTCCCAACTCCTGTTAGAGCAAGCTTCTTTCCCTCACTGTAAGTGTTTCCCATTACTTATAATCAGTAAAAAGGTTTGACCACACATGCCCTTGATGAAACATATTATATATATGGACCATGATGAAACATATTGCATGGACCATAATAAAATACCTTTCAGTGAAAATAAGGAAACATCTAACAGTACATGGCCCATTAGAAAGTATCTTACATGGACCACAGTGAAACATCTTACACGTGCCATAATAACAAATCTTACCATCTTTTCTTCCCCTGGAACACTGACATATCCTTCCCTGAAGTTTTCTCTACTCGATAAGAAAGTTCCCTGTTTGTACTTTCCTTCTTTAATACCTTTCTGAATAGCAGCCAGATTTAAATGTTCCGGGTAAAGAACATTTCGACCTTTACCAGTTTTGATATCTTGGTCCACCTGTTGACAAGATGAAGGGTAAGACTTCCTATATCAATGGATGAACACATTAGCTTTGTTACATTTTAAAGGTGTACTTAAAGCCATATTCTGGTGGCTTTTGCCTTATTCTGGTGGCTTTTTCACCTGGGTCTTGTAAGAAAAACAAGACTATTCCAAATCATGTCCTTCAAACCCTGTTTCAATACCTTTTTAATCCTAACTCAAGATATACTTTGATGATAAATTATTTTTGCTACAAAATACCTGTACTTTTCAGCAAAGCCAAAGAGAGAAAAGGAATGTACACATGTTGCCTAGATTCCTTCTGTTTTTCTTTATAATTGAACATCCTGTTTGCCCTTGAAATTTGATAATATTGGAATGTTTGAATATCTTTTCCTGTAGATCTATCATTACCCTCCACCATACTGCACAACTAACAATGTTGCATAATATTGCCTGCAGTGGCATCAGAATAATAAATAACTTGAATGCAATGTCATATAAATGTGCCATGATGACATCACACCCATTTCCCATGATGCACCATAACTCAAGAAAAGCTTTTGTACCTTGGGCCAAAACGTGATGGTCTTTGTACTGCTTGAGAATGACTTGACTATACAAGCCCTCTCCGAACAACATACTATGTAAAAATCACAAAGCCTTCAAGGCCATATTAACATTTCAATTTCAAAAGAAAACACAACACAGCAAATTTTTGAAATTCATGTAGACAAAAAATGAAGACAATTTAAGGCTGATGGATCCCACTAATGGCTGCCTAAAGTCACTAAATACAAGCACTGATTGGATTCATTTATACATTACCTTATCTTTATCATTCTCATCTTTTGCTAACTGAGCCAGTCTATCAACCAAATGAGGTTTATCTGTCAAAGACTGGACATACTCATGGACTAGAGAAAGAAAAAGCCAAAATTGCAAACATTAATTTTTAAACAACACAGATGGACAAAAGTTAAAATATTTTTGCTAGCAATAATCCTGATTTCTCTTCATGACATTAAGCTTGTGTAATTGAGATTATATGCCCTAATTTTTTTGGACTTTCCACTCAACCAGACATACACCGTTTTAATCATTAGATTCAAACTCTTCTCGATTGTTACCCAATTACTTAAAATTCCAACACTACTCACTGTAAACAATGACCAGTGCTTATGCAAAAAATTTAAAGTGTTCACAGGACATCTCTGGCCGAGATACAAAATTTTAAATTTATTCTCTTAAAACAAATTACTCCATTGCGCAATAATTTGTGACTCTCTTGTTGTACAACTCACATTTCCTGTTCTTTTCCCTTTAAAATTAAAACTGTTTTATGACCTTGAACACTTCCTGTTTTTTTGCACAGCATGTTGCATAGAGAGGGCTTAATTCAGTGCATCACCCCATAAGAATAAGAGTGCTATCACACACTGGTACAAGGTGAAGCAACTTTCAAAAAAGAAAGAAGTACTGAAATTGTATTGTAATTTGAATAGCACAACAATGACATCACAAATTATTGTGCAATGTACTATTTCAATTTGAGTGAATAAACTTCAACATTTTCTATCTCAACTCAAGAATGTCCTATGAAGATGGACATTAAACTCTTACAACTCATTTTCCAAGCTGTTTAATAAAAACTTTAAAATTTTTTGACTTTAAGTTCACTTTAAGCAAGTGAAGCAAAGCTCCAAGTCATCATATCAAAAATACATTTGTCTATTTAACTCCCATAAATAGTTACATAGGAGATGCATTCCAACCACAGTAAAATTTTCCAAGTTCAGAATTCCCCATAACAAAATTTACATGTTAGTGTACCTCAAACTTTAAGAATTGGAATTTTGTCAAAACATGACCAAGTGCTTCATCAATGGGCTGATCTAGAACATGCAGGTGTGGAATTTGGTTTTGTTTGCCAATTTCAATAACTCTCTGTCATAGTGGAAAACCCACCAAGTTCACAATGAAACCATGAGAATTGGCACCGAGTTCTGTAATGTTGTGCACACTGGTACTTACTGTAGATGAATGCTCAGGTGGTTATGTCTTGGAGGCACTCAAACAAACAATCAGCCTAAACAATTTAAATAAAATTAATGCCATCTAACTGACATAATTCTCCATTATCATTATACACCCTCCTCAATGTTTTATTAATTTTTCAAGTCCCTGGATTAAGTCCCTGGTAAATCCCTTTAATACCTGTATAAGCAATGATGCCCTCATTTTTGGCCTTTTCTCGGTTGGCTTTATCATTTGTGAGTAGTACAATCTTCGGAACATCTTCACCATTTTTCTTTAAGTGTTGGCCGTACCAGGTGGCAGCTTTCCTTATAACCCTATCATTGTAGTCATTTGCTGACTCCCCACCAAGTCTTTCTGTGAAAGTCTCCCTGAAAGAGATAAGAAATGCAGCAAAATTTGAAATAAAATAAATTTTTGGACAACTACACTTTCCTCCTTGATCAAGCTAACTCACTGCATAGAATTTACAGAGTCCTGTCATATTTAATTACCTCACAATGAGGATAACAAAGCATTAGCCATTGCTGATGCTTGATACACTTAACATCCAACTTAGTGTTGATCTAAAAATTTCTAGTTAGGTTGACATGAATTGGAGTTGTAAGAACCTTTAAGGGTTTTTTTTTGGGGGGGGGGGGCAGCAAATTCATACTAGAGCACCAATTGTGCGGAAGCTCATATCTCCAACTGAGCCTCCCTCGGTTGTCTTTACTACTACAAGTTCCATATGGCTTAAATGATTTCAAATCTTGAACAACCTTAAGGCAGCTTTCAGGATATTACTGAAAAATGTTTTGAGCCATCTTTAGAATATTTTGAACATCACCCAAAGGCAAAACTTACTGTGAATATCATTATGGTAAACCATCATTTGACAAGAAAGTTTGTAGGACTTATTCTGCAAAATGGGCTATACAATATGGTCCACATGGGAACTTTGAGCAACACTTCCAGGTTATCGCAAACAGAAGTAGCAAAGCATTTTCAAATCAAGCCACTAACTCTTTAAACATTACCTGAAGGAAAGTGTTACATATTTTACAATATTTCACAGATTGAACCCTAGGGCTCATCTTAGGACTTGGTTCCAAAATTCAGTCAAAAGTGCCACTTACAGGACCGTATCATCACAACAAACAACTAACTTGTTCTCTGACAACTGGTGAAAGGAGAAGCATTGTGTATAATTTCATACAAAAGGCCACTCAGCCCACATAAGACCTTGTAGAAATTTTCAAGAACGTCATACACAGATCACTAACCAAGTATCATTACATTAGAAATGCAATCAGGTGTGCTAACATTACATGAAGGCAAGAGTTACATAATTCTTCACACAATGGACCCTAGGGACAATGTTGCGCCTTGGATCTGAAATTTCAGAACAACCTGATGGAATCACTAATTAAGTACTGTTATAATGTACAGTCAATCTACCATCAACAGTGTACAAGGGAATCTGTAGGAGGAAGAGCATTTTGTACAACTTCATAAAATGGGCCATAGGGTCCACAGGGGACCTGGGAACAAAAATCCCTGAATCCACATAGTCCACGAATCAAGGAACATTATATCTTAATTTCAAACAAAACCCCACATTAATTAAAGGACAGTGTAGGCCATTTTCCATAATTTTGCAAAACGGATTCTAGGACCCATGTTAGTCCTTGGATCCACAATTTATGAACACCCTGAAAGTACTAATAATTGAGTATCATTATGACAAACCACCAACAGTATGCAAGAGATTCTTTCCACGTAAATACATTTTGCAGAATTACATTTAATGGAACATAAGGCCCACAGGGGACCTTGGACCAGAAAATGCCAGAGTATCATTATGACAAACCATCTTTAGAGTACAAAAGAATCTGTAGGAGGGGAAGCAAATTGTTATTCCATAAAATGAACCATAGGGCACATATGGGATCTTGGACCAAAAACTGCTGAGCATGCTTCATTGCCCATTATCCAAAGAAAATTGTGTCCAAGTTTTTAATGCATCCATGAAAGCATGTAAGAGGAGAGGTGTGTTGAACAATTGTTAACAGACTACCAGATAGACACCCTGTGATCACAATAACTTACTCCAGCTTTGCTGGTATGACCTAAAATCTTCCCAAAACTGCTGGCTTGTGTCTAAGTAATGAAGGAGTGAAAACAAGCCAGTACACCACAGTATGGAAGAAGGCTGTAACTGGCCCACTTAGACCAATTGATTAGAAATTTCATCTAAGAATCTTGATTCAAGTCAAGTACTAGGTATTTTAATCTACTACTCATTCTAGCACACACAATCAGCTCCACTGACTGATTCTGCATACCAATGCATTGTCTGGTGACCTGCACTGTCCACTGTTTAATTTGTTCTGGGGAATGCAAGCCAAACTGTGAGAATCACAAAGCCCCAGTTTAGCTGCACTTGCTGTTTACTATCTGCTGAGAGATGATGCATTGTCATCTGTAGTATTCCTTGGTGCCAAATTATGGGGCACATGCCGTGACCAAGTATAGGGCTGTAAAAATCTGTGTCTCTTCTTCAAATGCTAAAGTCTGGTAAGGTGGTAGGAACTACAACAGCAAAGTTGCAGTGAAGAAAACCTGAAAACCATTTTAACGGGAAGCAGATATTGAACCATTTTTACAAGGTGCCCAAGTCATCTTATCAGCAACTTGAGTCAGAAGAGGATGGAGCATGTGGCAGCAGCCTTACCCTCAACAAATTTCCAACATGTGAGTTGAGCATATTTATTTTATAAATGTTTTTATTGTATTTTGGTAAATATTTACAATGTAAAAGATGGAAGGAACAAAGAGTATTAATTGGCTAACGAAAATAAATCTGTCTAATTTTAGTTAACATGGTTACATTTCAAGAGGATACCAGGCAGGTATTAACATCTGCAAAGAAAGAAAGTCCAATGTGAAATAATTTGGGGATGTTATGCTTCCAGTTAAAGTACATATTCCTCATTTTAGAGACTGAATTGACCATACCAAAGATTGACATGTAAAGTTTATGTACACCAGGTATTATGGTTTAAAAAGCAATTTTGGGGGGTAGAAACAGGCACATGTGTAAACCTGATGTTTGGGATTATAGAAAATTATTTCAGGAAAAGACGAAACATGATATAACTGTTCCAACTAAAATAAATTTTATCAATTTAGCACAAGGTTCAAAAGAGGGATTCAATATTTAGTGCACAATGAAGTATTATAACCAATACCAAGAGAAAGGTAGTTCATTAGTGTATATATTTACCAATATTAGTATTTTGAGATCATTTTAAATGACACAATATTTAAAAACAGTAATTTTCTAGACTGCCAGGCAATGGCATTGTCCAAAAGTTTGGTACTCCTCTATCTTGCCTGTATATGCTGTGCACCATTTGAGGAATACTGCAGCTGCTCATTTTCTGTATGATTGTTCGGACATCATCCACTGTTTGGTTATCAAACATTATGTTACAAAACTTTTGTCTTAAAATTTGACCCATACTGTACATGCCAGCCTGGAGCCATACCATGCTCAAAACAGACAGTCATCACAAACTGTCCGATAAAGCGTGAAATTTGCTGACTTAATTGTATGGAAATGACTATTGTATAGTTTTATACTCAACTAAGGTAAATGGTCTCTTCTCTAAGTGGAGGAATTCAATGGGAGACACACAGATTCCCTTGTGAGTCCAGAACCCATGAGTATCTATGTTACGTTGTTTAGAGTGCACTCAATGCAGGAAAATAGAATACTACCCAAGTACCTGCAAAAGTATTCATGTGAGCCAAAATATTTGATGCTGTAAAAGTGTGCCCAAGGTCAAGACTGAACCTGTATGGAAAACAAGAAGCTGGGATTTTTCTGTAAATTAAGCTAATGCAGGCTGTCCTTATCGTGTTTGGTCTAACGGTAGAGCATCTGCCTCTCACGCAGAAGGCCCAGGTTCACTTCCCAGGTCGAGTCATACCAAAGACTATAAAAAAGGAACCTACTGCCATTGTGCGTGATGCTCCACATGAGCAATGGAGTAGGGAAAACAAGCCAGTGAGCCACAACTGGAAAAAAGACTGTGGTCGGCTCGACTTGAACCAATAGGTTGGATAATGGGTCGTAAAACTCCATCTAACTCTAACTCTAACCCCCTTATCGTGTACGAATGTGCCTCTCTTTGAAAAGGGTGGTGGTACTTTCAACTCTGGTTTGTAAAATTGTCATATTGGGCAAATTGCAAATCCTACTGCACTTGGACCAGACCATGGGTTTGAACTGAAAGTTTGACAATGACACTAAGTGTAATTTTGTTTTGTTTTTTTGTAGTCAATAAACTTTTCGTTGTTCTAAGTGAACTAAAAATTGTTGAAAAATTCCAAGATATACCATATCACATGCATGTGAATGTTAGCGACAAAGTTTGTACATGAAATTGACTGTGACATTGACTTAGATTTGGCAAAATTTATGAAAGCAATAATTAAACATGTATACAATCTGTGATTTGTCAGGTGTCTATCTTATAGCATGTGAGCACAGTCTGTGAAATTCCTTGGGTTACCGCTTGTTTGGTCTCATGGTAAGAGCGTCCACCTCTCATGCAGAAGGCCCAGGTTCTATTCCCAGGTTGAGTCATACCAAAGACTCTAAAAATGGAACCTACTGCCGTTGTGCATGATGCTCCGCATAAGCAATGGAGTAGGGAAAACAAGCCAGTGAGCCACAACTGGAAAAAAGGCTGTGGCAGGCTCGAATTGAACCAATAGGTAGGAAACTGGGCTGTTAATCTCCATCTTACTAACCAACTGGCAACTAACTCTGGAACTGTCCAGTGATAAGCTCAATAATGGACTAGCTCAATCAGGCAGTGTGATTGTATTCTTGAAAGAAGCTGAACACAATGACTGTTCCTGCCAGAATTTACTTTTTTCCTGCTTGGAGAGGCCTACATCAAATTTGGCAAAAAGGCCATGGCTGGCTCAACTTGAACCAATAGGTTGGAAACTGGGCCATAAAATTCCATCTAACTACATCAAATTTTCAAAACAAGGTAAGGCCACATTCCTCTCATACTTCCTCCAATGTTTCAGATTCCTCTGTGAACAAAAAGCTTTTTTTCAGACTCCTTTTATCCACCAACAACTTTGATTGAGCAAATCAGCAGAAAAAAAATCACAGCTAGTTTTAAAAGAAGTGGATACTAGTTTCCCCATGCTTTACACTTGAAAATGATCTTAGTTCTATCCTAGGAATTGTACTTACTTGTGATACTCATTGGAAAACACAAAGAACTTTTTGTCTGAATTTGTTGTCAGCCCTTGGATTCGTTTGTAAGCTGGAAGACTTCTGTGTTTAACCTGCAAAACAATGGAATACTGTATGTATCTCAGGCCTGATTTTTAAGAAAATATTCAAGTTGTCCATCAGACAAGTTGGATCCACATTGAGGTTGTCTAAAAAAATTTTGGTTGTCAAAATGGAAATGAAAATTGATAGACGAGCACTTGTCTTTAATGTCTCTGGCTTAGAAAACAAAAATCTAATTTTTAATCAATGTTTTTGAATTTCTATTTATGTTTCAATTATGAATGGTAGTCCATACCATTGTATCAAGGCTGCTTCTAGATCTAAAGAAAATTCTATAACACATCTTCAGGCTGACATAGTGAACTAGTTTATTGCAAATTAAATCTACTCATCCATCAGATAACCTCAGAGAGATGAAGCAGTGGTCTGATGCAATTTTTACCTGTCAAAGGAGATCGGACAAGTGCTAAATTTCTGTCCTGTATCTAAAATGCACTTTTCATTGATTCAGGTTAAAAGCAGATTATGTGGTTAATCAGCTTGCACTTAAATTTCATTTAAATCAATGAAACACTATTTTAAATCAATTTTTTCTCACAAATCCTCAACTAAAAAATATTAAGCATCCTGTACCTATGATTTACTGTACTTCCCAGAATAGGAACTCATTTGCAATATAACATTTTTCAATGTAAACCATGGACAGTGTTCATACATCAAGTTTTCATGGGAAATCACAGACTACTGTACTTTCAATCTATTGTGGTTCTACAAGACTGACAAATTAAATGGCAATCTTAAGATTTTATGCTATTATTTCTTCCAAGCTCTGCTAATGTTGTAGTGTTAAACAAACACAATACATGTATACTCCTGCATATGTTGAGGTGTTAATGTATGTATGATGGGAATGGTAATGTTTTTAATTTTATCAATTCTTAGTTTACTTCAACAGGGTTTGAATTTAAAACAAGGGATGGGAAATTACAGTACAGGTAAGACTGTCTCAACAGCATATCCAGAGCTGCATAAGTTGGAAGAGCAACCTCTCCCTTTTCCCAAAATGGGAATTATGGAATTCAATTTTGTTGAAGAATCTGCCACCATTGGGAGCAAAACAGGTCTTCAGGTCTTGGGTGGGGAGTATAAGAACAGTAGGGTTTTCCCTCGTTTTTTTGGTGTGAGGCAGCCATCTCAATGATTTTGACTACCTCACACAAGACTGTGCTACAGTAATTGCCACCTACACTTTAGTATACGGTAGGTATTGAACAAGTGATAGTCATCCCTCACCATTGGTTGCAAGGCTGGCATTATTTTACCATTTTCTCAGTTTTTCGGTCTCCAGTTAAAAACTCAAACAAGGCTACCAAGCAATACCAGAGAGAGCCCGTCAGCACTTGATAATTCAAAAAGCAAGACAAAACCACCATGAAAAATTGCTTCTTAAGCACTACCTTGTGAAATGTAAAACCCAGGGGAAACCCTCGAATATTTGATGATTGGTTCTTTTATAGCAATTGATAGCTTGTACATCTTAAAGTACCTTACCTCATAACAGGAAGTTGCCCCCCCCCCCCCCCCCCGTTAGCCTCCATACTTACCTCTTGTTGGACAGTCTGAAGAAGAATACAATTTTTGATGATTTCATCTTCCAAAATGTCAACCTATAGACAAAGCAACAATAAGTAAAGCTACATAAAAGAAATGAAACCAATATTTTTCTATAATTTATTACAATTTCAAGTCAAGTGACAAACACACATGGGAAAAATTCATCAGTCAAAGCAACATACTCTCCAATTAAACAAAAACAAAAAAAAAAGGCAAATCTGGACATCTTGGCCATTTTGTGCATTTTGTGGCAACTGCCTGAGAACTGTAAGAAAAATATGATTACAGCTGTAACTGGTGAAATTCTGACAACAGCTAACAAATCTCTCCTGCATATGACTCGCATTGCCACAATTGGCAATGCCAATGACCAACCAGGTGTTAAGTCAACCTGATGTTCTCTTGCATGTCCAGCGATTTCTTTTGTGTTTAAATTTTCCTTTTTTGCACCATTTATTGGAATTTTTTTTGTAGTCCTAAAATATGAATACTTTGAATACGATTCAAGTTTTTATTATACTTGTTGTCATTGATTATTCCTCTACAAAGGAAATACATGAATGATGTTGTGAACAAGATGAAAAAAAAAATAAGTCACCCAACTTGAGCACAACCCTCAAAATATGAACATGACTATGAGTTGGTACAATATAAACAATTTCTTTTACCATCTGTCTAAAATCTACCTTACAGTATTTCATCATGAAAGAGAATGACATAAAAACTTCAATTCACGTCATTTTGTCAATAACAATCACTTTTTGGAAAGAAAAGTGCTGTGGACAAATTAGAGAGGTGGCCTAATGGTCATGCCTTTGGGCTAACTGACTAATCTTCAGTGGTGAACTGGTCACCCCTTGGTGTGGGGGAGATGTGAGTGAGCTGGCAAAGGAGTGAAACATCCATGAACTGACTTTGCTAGCTTACAGTATTAAAGTACTATAGGCCAAGAGTGGGGCCTACAACTTGAAGTTGACAACCTGTTGTGCAGACATGATGCAGGGGTTGCTTACTCTCAACTTGAGTAGAAGCCACACTCAGTTGCAGATAGCAACTTAGCAAGCATAGTGACAGGTAAGTTGCATCACAGTGTGTGTCATGTGTTTTGTCTGCAAAATGTACCTCACCAATCAAGAAAAAATGCAGAAGAAATTTCAAAGACACAACTTTTTCAATTTCATACAACTGTGAAATTCCTCCTAAAAACAAAAACAAATTTACTTTACATTTTCTACTGTACTGTAGGTTGCAGTGTTTTTGAAGTGGCATGAGGAGTGCTATTTCTTGAGTCTTGTATCAAACTCTAAGCTCACCACAATCACTCATGCCACTTCTTGCCATACAGGCCTAGGCGAGGCAGGCCTTGAATTTTGAGGGGTGCCAGTGTGATTGCACACCATCATTTGCCACAAATCACTGTGAGGAGTATGATTCTTTGCACACATAAATGAAGATGTGAGCTCATATAAACCAATTAAGTTGAAATGAAGAAGCACACCTACAACAATTCTTTATTTCCTGAGGAGTGTGATTTTCAGCACACCTGGAGAATCTTAAACTCAAGGCTTGCTACTAGCCTAAGCTAGCTTAATGTTGGCAGTTTCAGTATGCATGAGCCGGTACAATTATAGAATACCCCACCTTCCAGAAGGTCTGTTTTTCAAGTGGAGTTGGAGTCACAGTCACAGTGAAGCATGTTCAAAGTGTGCATGCCAACTTCTACTGCGACTCCAGCTTCACTTAAATATATCCTGACAGTTGATGTCACTGCAACTCTGACTCCACTTTCATATCTTGACAATGACAGTTGTTGTCACTGCAACTCCGACTCCACTTTCAAATGTATCCTGACAGTTGATGTCACTGCCACTCAACTCCACTTTCAAATACATCATGACCTTAACAGCTGTTGTAACTGCAACCCCAACTCCACTTCCAAATAACCTACAGTATATCACAACAGTTGCTGTCACTACTATTCCGACTACACTTTGCAAATATATCTTGAAAGCTATAGGCTTAAAAATAAAAGACTTACACTATTTTTGAAAAAATCCTTGCTGCTTGGGCCAAATGTGCCATGCCATGTATGTTGTGTGGTTCTCAAAATAAGAGACTTGTAAGTGCATACACACACTTAGAATATTTTTGATAATCCATGGGCCAATATACTATGTACAAATGAAAACAAGTGAACTGCGACTGTGCCACCCCTTTATCCACTATGACTCATGACTCCACCGTCTAATACACCTTCAAAAGTGCTGGGTATTCTATAATAACTCCGACCCATGAGCCTATGCTACTGATTCTGCTTGGCCTACCTAGGGTAGAGTAACCAGTATTGAACCAGAACCCCCACCAGTATTCAACCTACAAAGAAATAGTGTAATTCCACATTTTTCAGTGAACTGTTCTCCATCCCACATAAAATTATACCAAAAGCAAACAACTTCTCTGTTCATTGTCATCCACTTTTGCATCACTGATTTGCAGATAAACACCTTTTGGAGACATTTATATATCCAAATTTGAGGAATTCCTTTGAAAATTGCAATACTTAGAAGGTCATGTTTAAGGCAATCTGGTCAAAATCAAAGAAATGTAATTTTCTGTCTTCCATTTAAAAAGAGACAGGTTTAAAAAATAATGAAATGTCAAGGCTACCATTTCATTATAGTAGCATGAAAACAAACTTAAGGACAAAAGTGAAATTATAGAAAATTTGAAGGGAAATTGAAGGGGTTGAATATTGGTAACAGAGCCTTTCTCTGCTACCCAGTATTCAACCCTCTAGTACATCTATAGAACCAAAGATGTAATGAATGAAGTTAACCAAAGTTTTCTGATCATTTCATAAAAAAGTCATTATTGCGAAGTCATTTTGCGTAATTCTTCAAAAATATTGTGGCTTTTAGAAAAAAAACCTTGAATCAATAATTTTGCACTTAAATATGTTATTTGCCCCTACTGACCTAATAAAAACTATAAAAATAAATAACTGCAAGGTTAAATTTCCTTCTAAACTGCATATAAAAGTTAATCAAGGATAAAAAAATTAAGAAAAGTAAATTAAGTAATGAAGGTAGTTTATGTTTTCATTTCATTAACAGTTTATGTGGATTATACTTTACTTAATATTTTTTGGGGGTGTCATACTAGTCCCTAAAACTGAATAGTAGTAACAAGGGTTTGAATACTGGGTCAGTAAGTTCAAACTTTCAGGGGGAACTATTTCTGATGGGAAAGTCTGAATCCAATATTTTTTTATTTTTATGGTAATATGTTAATCATAATAGTATCTAACAAAACCATGTTGAGTCATGTCATTCCAGTAAACCTGGGAGGCAAAATTGCAAGAAGTTCCTTAAAGGGTTGAATAAGTTTACCCCCAGGGTGCATTTCATGTAACATCCACACGGAAGTACCCAAAATTTTTCGTGATCATACACTGGGATTTTCTGTGCAAATACAATGCTACATAGCAATTTGCAGGTGTGCGCACTTACATACAGTATATACTTGACGCGTACATGATCATCATACACTGGTGCAAACATGATCATCATACATTCCCCCCCCCCCTTGGGGGCCAAGGGGAGGTAGAATATGCCCATGATATTCCTTGTCTGTCATAAGAGGCGACTAAACAGGAGGACTTGAAAAGTAGTTAAACAGTATGACACTATATCACAGATTTGTGTTAGTGTGTTGTTAAATATTATCTAACTAATATACATTGGCCATGCATGTACAAGTATATGGTACACACACAGTAAGTATTAAGTAGCAACCCATATGAGATTGTACATGCTGTATGTACATAATGCACACACCATTCATTGGCAATACAAGTACTGTACAGCATAGTATATACTGTACATTTATCACAAGACCGGAATTAACCAACGTGCCGGGAGTACAGCTTGCCAGCCACTACGCCGAGGTGTCAGTGCTCACGCCAAAGATCTTCATGTTGGAGTGCAGTGCAGAATGAGTTTACCATAGGCCTATGTGTGTGCATTGTGCCTAGCAATCTATAACATCGGTAACAACACATGCCTATGTACAGCAGGCTTGATGAGCCATGCAAATAACAGGTGTTTGGTGTTTGTTCCTATGGCTGCTGGTCAATGTGAGAATACAGAAGCCACCACGTAAGGTAGGCCCAGGCCTAGCTGAAACTGTGCTAGTGCTAGGCATAGGAGTCCATCCTAGTCCTCAGTAAAGGACTGTGGTCATTCGCTACTATACTCACTATACTCAGTCCTTACTGCAACAATTCCAACCAGCCAGCTGATTGGTGGTCATTTTAACCCTTGAAATTAACATTCTTCTCACAAAAAATTTTTCTGGAAAGGATCAAAACATTGGGATGCAATCACCACATTTCTTACGGGGTAGAAATTACAAAAATTTTTACTATGTGACTATGAGAATTTGTTTACAACAGTATGCTAATGAGTGTATCTGTCGCGTCAATGGGGACAACCTGCACAGTGAACTTACCATGGCATAGGGACTTGCTAATGGCAAACATCTAATGTTTTTAGTGACGTCACATTCATATGCATGAGTTGTTCTACTGTAAACAAATATTTTGAATGCTACAATTAATTTTTGTAAGTTGCAAAGTTGATGATTGTATTCCAAATTTTTGAACCTTTTATGAGGTCTCAAGTCATCGAAAATAGTGGCAATAGTTGAACATGATTTGGAAAAGGTAATTTATGAAAGGCCTAGCATATTAAAATTTTTAGGTCCTAAGTTAGGTCCCTACCTTTGCAATAAGAAAAAAAAATTTTGTCTGGAAATATTATGGTTGAAGACCTGCAATCACTGTTATCACATGAGTAAGGACCATGTATAGGGAGCAATTATGCAATCCTACATGGGCAAAGGCCTAACATTACATACCGATTACCAGTAGTATCTGTGCCTTTACAGTTTCGTCGTGGCTACTCGCAGGGCATAGCCCTGCAGATAACGAGACAGTCATCGCAATTTGCAGGGCAACTGAGCGCGCACGAAGAGAACTCATATCTCATATAGCCTATGTCACCTATAACCTATGTGTAATTCACTCGCACGTATCATGTTAGTAATGCCTACAACATGAAGTATGGCGATGCCTTTGATTCGTATGAAGACCTTTACAATGCATTATTAAAGTTTTCAGATGAAAGCAAGGCAGTATTTGTTGTCTGGGATTCACAGTCTGTTGAATTTTCCAACAAAAAGCTTTCAGTAGAAGCAGGCTTGGGATATAACAAGAAGATGAAGTATCCATACAAGTATTTGTGCAAACACTATTTTCAGAGGAGGAAATACCCCTTCCCCTTATACCCCTCACCGGGATAACGATCAGTGCAGCATTAAATTTACACACATTCCCAGGGTGGCTCTTCAGCAAAATGAAATGGGGATGCCTGACACATAGTGGGTGGCGATGGCTCGGTGGTGTGAGCGTACTGGGGTGGGTGGAGATGGCTCAGTGGTTTGAGCATACTGCCTTGCATGCTGAAGGTCCCCGGATCAAATCCTGGTGGAACCACTTGGAAATTTTCCGGGGTTTAAAAAAAGCTTGTTCAGCATAGCTGTTCATAGTGATGCTGAGGGGGTTTAAAAAATTGGTGAATTACAAAATTGGGTATTTGGTTGTCCCTTTCAGGAAGTTGTCCAACTCAGGAAGTTGTCCGTTTGCTCAGTTCAGCTGCTGAGCAGTGGTGCAGAGCAAGTATAACCTCCACCCCCTCCAGCCTTTGGGAAAGTGGCTAAAGACTGGGGATACGCTCATGTCCATCGGATGGGGACGTTAAATGGCGGTCCCAGGAGCAGGATTGGGAGCGATTAGTACACGCCTGCCTAATTACCTCTGAGCACTAGTGAGAAAGCGAAGTTTGCCGGTGTTCATCCACGCTCACTCCGGCATAGGATCTTCAGTGAGCCAAATGATTAGGGCCTGGACTTCAGGGCATCTTATGGGGCCTTGGCCCTCCTTTGCCCTTCAACCTGTTATGTTATGTTATAGTTAATAGATGGCACTTCCGAATGCCCTATGATGAATAGTGATGCATTACGTATTCGCAGGGCTTTGCCCTGCAAATAATGTTGGTGCTCTTTCTAATCCACAGCTTTGCCCTGGGAATAGCGATGCCACTCATCCTTATTCCCAGTGCTCTGCCCTGTGAATAAGGATGAAACTCTTGCTTATTCGCAGGGCATTGCCCTGGAAGTAGGCCCCACCTTACACTTACAAAGTTACAGTTTACTGAGGACTAGTCTATCCTATTCGTGGAACCGATACCACCATTAACCTGACGTTATGTGACTGTTCTCGTCCCCTCGTCAAACTAATTCGGTCGGCAATTGTTACTTTGGTTTTGGGTACAGACTGCAGTATAAAAGTAAATACAACAAAATAACAAAATTCGTATGAAGCACACGCTTAGACTGCGCCAGCCTCCGAGGGACCGATTATAATTTGTACCTGATGTAGGACCACGTTTGTATCGGGAAGAATGTAATGTGGAAAATTGCACTTGTCGCTGGCAACGGTCGGTGCCTTTTCTAACACATAGTTATCCTGTTTGCACTGTGAACATGATTCAGATCCGCACCATATATCGTCTCTTAGATAGTGTTCCCTTACTATCTTGATGACCCCGCCTTTCCTTGTTTTCTTCACAAAACTTTTGGATTTCAACATTTTCGTTACAATCTTTTCAGTGTCACTGCGGTCACAGTCGAGTTTAGCTTAAGTCCAAAAGCGACTGCAAGATAGCTACCGTCCAACTTAGTAGATTTCAACCTCACATTCGGGCCAAGCTTGCTGTTAATGTTCAGCATCATCTTCTGAAGCTATCACAGGATTCGGTGTCACATTTAGAACGAAATATCAAAAATACCGAAATACAAAACGCAACAGCAGTGGCGTCGCCAAAGGGGGGGGGGGGGGGGACAGTGGCGTCGCCAAAGGGGGACGTGCCTCCTGAAAAATTGTGTGTCCCCCGTGTGCCCCCAACTGAGATTTGAGATTTTCAAAAAAAATTATGTCTTCTGTAGTCAGAGTGTGACTATGAATTTTTTAGGATTCGATTCCTCTGTTGAAAAGAAAAGGAAGTAAATTTTCATGTTTTCCAAATGAAAATATAGCAACAAACCTTGGAAATGCCATTTCCGGCTGTCTGAGGGGTTGCGTTTTTTCAAAATTTTCTTCACACTACCGACTACGTCAATTGGAGGTGGCGCACAGCTCAGGTAACCCTTCAAGCAGGATACCCCTCTCACAACAATCCGGAAAGACATTTCGTGGTCACTTCGAGGTGTCGACCCGTGAGAGCAAAAGTTCAAAAATCGAAGTAACCACGAAATAACATAACATAACATAACAGGTTCAAGGGCAAAGGAGGGCTGTAAAGGCCCCATAAGATGCCCTGTAATCCAAAAACCCCCCAAAACAAAGCAAACCACCAACACCTAAAGAGCCCAGAAAGATTAGATTCTACCACAGTCATGGAAAAACTTGTCAATATTAACCTTAAAACGGTGCACTGATGTGGAGTTAACAACCCACTCAGGCAGGCTATTCCACTCACTAACAACCCTATGAGAGAAACTGAACTTCCTAATGTCAAGTCTAGCAAAAGACTTTTCAAGCTTTTTGCAATGGCCTCTAACCCGAGGATTACTCTGGACCTTTAAATAACTGCAAGCTAACAAAGGATTCCCTTCAGATAGAAATTTGTATACCTGGAGCATGTCCCCCCTAATCCTTCTCAGCTCCAAAGTGGTAAGCCCAAGCAGCTTAAGCCTTTGGGAATAAGGTAGATTTTTAACCTCAGGTATGAGTCGGGTAGCTCTCTTCTGAACTTGCCCTAAAAGCAATTTGTCCTTTTCAAAGAAGGGACTCCAGGCCTGTGCAGCATAGTCGAGATGGGGTCGAACCAGCTGCTTATACAAATTTAGCACAATTTCTTTACTAAAACTCTTAAAATTCCTCCTGATCAACCCAAGCACCCTATTTGCCCTTGCAGCAGTAGCTGCACATTGCCTAGATGACTTCAAATCTCTTGTAATAACTACACCAAGGTCTTTCTCAGGAGTCACTTTGTTCAAATTAGTACCATTCATAGTATAATCATGGTGGGGATTCTTAGAACCAAAGTGGAGGACTTTGCACTTATCAGCATTAAAAGACATTTGCCAAGTCTGAGACCATGAAAATAACCTATCCAGATCTTTCTGAAGCAATAAAGAATCATCCTTTCCTCCAACCTTCCTATAGAGCTTTGTATCATCAGCAAACTTACTTATACTGGAAGTGATAGAGCTATCAATATCATTTATGAAAATTAAGAAAAGAAGTGGGCCAAGAACAGAACCTTGTGGTACACCACTTGAGACTTCTTTCCAGGAAGAAAAATTTCCATTGACAACAACTCTCTGAGACCTACCATTGAGCCACGAATTGATCCACTGAGCGCACTTGCCCATGATGCCTAACCTATGCAATTTTACCATGAGTCTACCTAGAGGTACTTTGTCAAAAGCTTTTGGAAGTCAAGGTAAATGACGTCCACACTGGAACCTGAATCGAGAGACAAAGAAACATCCTCAAGAAAGCTTAGCAAATTTGTAACACAAGATCTACTGGGTAGGAAACCATGCTGAGTTAGATTGAGTAACCCATTATCTAAGAGATGCTTTAGCAAACAGTCCTTGATTAAGGATTCCATAATTTTGCACACAACACTAGTTAAACTGACTGGCCTGTAATTACAAGGTGAACTCCGACCCCCTTTTTAAAAATTGGAGTGACATTAGCAACCCGCCAGTCAGTAGGAACAAAATTTGAGTCAAGACATTTCTGAAAAATAATTGATAGTGGAACTGATAAAACCTCAGAGCATTCATGAAGGATGGCGGGATGGATCCCATCTGGCCCAGGAGCCTTACTTGCCTTCAAACTCTTTAATTTTTTCAGAACCAGCTCCTCAGAGAACACAATGTCACTCATTGAAGAAGGGATATCAGAACCCCTACAAATCCCCATGACAGATGACTCCTTGGTAAAAACAGATACAAAATAATCATTTAACAAATTAGCCATATCCTGATGATCACTAACTAATGAACCATTCACATCATGAAGTGGCCCAACCCCCTCCTTAACATGCTGCTTAGACCTAACATAGGCATGGAAAGATTTTGGGTTAATCTTAACCTCACTGGCCAACTTTTTTCAAACCTAGCTTTAGTGTCCTTAACCAAATTTTTAACTAAGACCTCTTGACTCTTGTAGGCACTTAAGTCATCAGAATCCTTGCTGGCCTTATAACGTCGCCAACACTTACGTTTCTTCCTAGTTGCCCTGAGTACCTCCCTAGAAATCCAAATAGGCCTACTTTTCACCCGAGCCTTCTTGAGTGGTATACATAACTTTGTAATATCAGAAACAGTACTGCTGAAAAAATTCCAAGCTTCAGCAGGACCTAAATGAGACAAATGTGCAACCCAATCTATGCTAAGCTCCTCTTTTGCATGACTAAAATTAGCTTTACTGAAGTCAAGAACAGTTTTGTCACTACTTGGAGGTTTACTGAAACAACAAATGTCAAAACTAATAAGGTCATGGTCACTACATCCAACCTTACCACCACTCCTCAAATTTCTGACCAGATTTTCATCAGTACTTAACACCAAATCTAAACAATTATCCTCACGAGTGGGAAACAGAACATGCTGAGTGAGGAAACAATCAGACACCGCCCCAAGAAACTCCCTCCCATGTGGCCCGCTAGTGCATAAATGCCAATCAATATCAGAACGGGATCTCACGGGTTGCCACGATTTAACCACGATTTGACCACGTGTCGATTCCCTCCGTAGGAATTCTCACGGATGCTCCACGGATTACCCCAAAAATTTGGACATGTTGAAAAACCGAAACGTGCACACTTTGGAAATCTATTGCCGATATGGAAACGTTTTCAATACGGCTTTGTCGAAGTGTTCTCGAGGTTGGGTTGAAGTAACATCGGATTTCACGGATGTAAGAATGAGCCTCCACTGCCTACGAAGTGTCCACGAGTTGGCTATAAACTGCTTAAGGACTATACGTAGTGATCTCGAGCTGACGCGGTGGTTACCACTGACACCACGTTGTAGTCTTGGGATGGTGTCGAAGTCATTACGGGATTCGAGCGGGAAGGCCACGAGATGGCGCCGGGGTACAATTTGTGAATTCCGGGAAACTGACATGTGGACGGGTTTACCCCGCTTTGTTTCCGGCCTGGCCACGGATTACATAGGAAATGAAAACGAGTGACCACGAAATTGAAACGTGGTGACATAAAAACGGACAAAAAACGTAGACTACGGATGATCTTGCAAAAAAATTCATTTCCGAAGTGACCTCGTACTGGTTTCGGATTGGTGTAAGAGGGCCGGTATAAGCCTACATTTTTCCTTCAGAGGATCACATCTAATTGCCCATCAACTACCTTTCTTTCTCTTTCTAGTGCAGCTCACCTTCCTCAAATTGACAGCCTGATACGCTCTTGAGAGAGTAGTTTCACTAACGTTTGTGTTGTTACCAAAAGTAAAATCTTACTCGAAATTGCCCTGAAGTAATTTTTAGGCCAGTGTAAAAACAACTTTAAAACCTTATACAAACACGCTAAAGACACCAGAGCTTCCAGGGGCGTCGCCCCTGGACCCCACTAAAACTAAACATTGAAGTGCCCATCAACTTTCTTTTCAAAGTGTCGACCAGCCGGATTCGCTCACTGTAGTTGAATCAGTGGTTTTTACCGAAAGTCTTCCTTGAAGTTACCTTGGAGGTAATTTTTAGACCAGTGTTAAGTCAATAAAATTACCCTTAAATAACGTCTTTAATACCTCAAAAACACGCGAAACCCCAGGAGCTTCCGGGGGCTTTGCCCCCTGGACCCCACCAAAACTGACATTGAAGTGCCCATATTTTTCATAGAAGGGGCTCCAAGCCTGAGCCGCATAGTCAAGATGGGGTCTAACCAACTGCTTATACAAATTAAGAACAATATCCTTACTAAAATTGATGACATTCCTCTTGATCAATCCAGGCACTCTGTTTGCCTTTGCAGCAGTGGCTGCACACTGCCTTGATTACTTTAAATCCCCAGTAATTACATCACCCAAATCTTTCTCGAAGGTGACATTACTTACTACACTACCCTTAATGTTATAGTCATCTAAAACTTTATGGACCAAAATGAAGGACCTTACACTTATCCGCATTAAAAGAAATTTGCCAGGTCTGAGGCCAAGAAAATAACCTAACCAGATCTTTCTGCAGCAGTAAGGCATCATCCAAAATGCTAATCTTCCTATAAAGCTTAGTATCATCTGCAAACTTACTAATACAAAATGTAAGAGAACTATCAATACCATTGATGGAAATTAAGAAAAGAAGTGGACCAAGGACAGAACCCTGTGGTACTCCACTTGTGACTTCTTTCCAAGAGGAGAAGTTAACATTGACAGCAACTCTCTGAGATCTACCATGAAGCCACGGATTTATCCAATCAGCACAATTGCCAGGCTGAACCCCTAAGCTATGCAGTTTAACCATTAGCCTAGCTAATGGAACTTTATCCAAAGCCTTTGAAAAGTCAAGGTAATGACATCAACGCCATACACAGAATCAAGAGATGAAGAAACATCTTCAAGAAAGCTCAGTAAGTTAGTAACACAAGATCTGCTTGGCAGGAAACCATGCTGTGACAGATTAAGTAACTCATTATCTAAAAGTAAACTATCCTCAATTAAAGATTGCATAACTTTGCACACAACACTGGTTAAACTGACAGGCATGTAATTGCCCTTTGGAGGGCGTACTTGTCCATTTGGGACGTTTAGCTCCTTATGGGAGAAGAACTCCTCCGGGAATAATCGTTTGGTTTTCGCCCCTTGGCTCTTCGCCAAAGAGAGGGGACTTCTAGAAAAAAGGCCTGTAATTGCAAGGAATACTTCGACCCCCCTTCTTAAAAATTGGAGTAACATTTGCCACCCGCCAGTCAGTAGGAACAAAACTCGAATCCAGACATTTCTGAAAAATGATGGAAAGAGGAACTGAAAAATCTCAGAGCATTCACGTAAAATGGCTGGGTGGACCCCATCTGGCCCTGGGGCCTTACTAGCCTTCAAACTATTTAACTTTTTACAAACCTGATCCTCAAAAAAAAAATGACATAACTGATTGAAGAAGAGACATCAGGACCCCTACAAGTCCCCAACAAAGATGATTCCTCAGTAAAACAGATACAAAAAAGTCATTTAACATTTAAGTCAATACAATTACCCTTAAATAACGTCCTTAATACCTCACTAACACGCTAAAACCCAGGAGCGCCCGGGGGCTTCTCCCCTGGACCCCCACATGGACTTTGCCCCCTGTACCCCACCAGGGGCCCTAATGCGGGCCCCTGGACTCCACTCGTTGAGTCTCGCGTCCGGCGCCATGATTGAAGTCTAGCAATGCCCCATAAAATCTTTGTGCCCCCTCAGTGCTCCCTTCCCCCTTCCCTCGAATGAAATGTCTGCTGACCCCACTGCGCAACAGACCGTTGTGAGAAACTCAGTAGTAATCCGTTATTGTCTGAGAAAATTCAGCCGATCATGCAGAGCAGGATCCTTTAACTGCATCCTCTCCATAAATACAGGCAGAAAACGCACCCACTGCATGCAGTCCCACAAGCTATTACCGTCCACAACGAGCTTAACTGGACCATATCAAATAGTGTTCCCACTACATGGAACTATGGTTCCGTTGTTGTCCATAACTTGATTAGGCCGAGCCCAATGCCCCGGGCCAACTACATGTAGGCCTAACGGTCAACGTCTACACCTAGATTAGGCTGAACTAAATTTCGCCCCAATTGCAGGGATTGCCTCATTCCAGTCTAGAGTTAAACTGGACCAAATATCGATCCAGCTGCAAGGAACTCCCGGTCCCTGCCCACAACTTGACTTGTAGGCCGAGCCGAATATCGCCCCAACTACACGGAATGCATTCGAGTATACAACTGACTAGGCCGAGCCAAATATCGCCCCTACTTAGTGTAATGCCACGTAAATGCACAGGTCTTGGCTTGACTTGGCCTGGTTCAGCAATGGATGAGGGGACATGTTATGTCTATAGTTGTATCATTCCATACAGTGGAGTGATAGTCGAGTACGTGGGCCTAGAAAAAAAACCCACTGGACCAAGCATTTACTTCCGTTCAGAGAGAGAGATTCGTTAGGTAGTACCTATAGATACTAAAAACTTTAAGTTTAGAGTAAGACAAAAGGAAAGTTTGGGCTAAAAGAGGGATAGAGCAGGGGTGGCGCCAGGATTTGCCCGACAGGGGGGCCAAGCTCCCCGACAGGGGGGCCAGCATTTCAAATCCCCGACAAAGGTGGTGACTTAGTCCCGGTGGGACGTGACTCGGCAGAATTTGAGGCGCGCCCAGCGCGCCGAAATTTTGGACTCTCTTTTTAACAAATACTTAAAAATCTGGAGTTTAATTTGAAGAAAAAAATTAAAATTTTTGAAACAATTTTGACTTTTGGAAGGACCATAAAAAGTTGGGTTGTTTATTGAAGAATCTATCCTTCATATGGGCAAAATCAAAAATGTTTTGTACGCGACAGCTGAAATTCTGTTGAGGTTTTGCATGTAACGTACGTTTACGTACTAAGGTCTCAAGACGAGACTAGAACTTTGCCCGAAAAGTTTTTCCCTTTTTAACGAAGATTTGAAGATAAGGAGCTTATTATACTGCAGAAATTTTGGGATTTAATATAAAAAATTGTTTTTTGCAAGGTTAAAATGACAAATTTGGGTTCTTTATTTAGTGACATGCCTTTCAAGAGCAAAATTAGGTAGAATGTCGGGGTGATTTAAAAAGTTGGTTATACTGAGTATCCATCGATATGGGAAAATTTTGTCACTTTGAACAATCTGAAACTTTTATTGGGGAAAATTGTAATTTTATGACAGACCTTCTTATAGGAAAACTCAAGTAGGGGGTGGTCTGTAGTTTTGTTGGGTTTACTGAATATCATCAGGCAGATTAAGGCCCTCGGACCATATTCGAAAATTTTCCCCGCGGAAAAGTTTGGCTTCCCATATATTTGAAGTTTTATATCTTAAATATTGAAGAATATAGGCGTACGGGAGCGTTTCGGTTTGGGAGCGGGCAGAATTTTTTCCCGAAAAATGTAATCCTGTCAGAAAGAGCACGCAGATTTTTTTGAAAAATTGAGAACCACCAGACAGCAGGAAAAGGCATTTCCCGGGCTGGTACGGTAATTAGAAACAAAGTAGTCATTAATTTGAGCGTTCTTTCACAATTAAAATTTCACTTTATAATACTGTCCCAAAACGAAGAATAATATGCCAGCATGCATTGTTTCGGTAAGTAATCTGTTTGGCCAAAATATCTAAGCGGAGCGCAACCACCAGTTGGCGCGGAGCGTACAGAAAATTGTTAAAAAGATCTAGTCCCTCAGACTGTCAAACAGCCGGAAATGGCATTTCCCAGACTTGTAACTAGAAATGAAGCCATCGTTATTTTGAGCTTTCCTTTGAAATGAACGTTTAAATTCAACAGAAAAAAGGTCCAACTTGCTATAAGTGGATCAGAAAATTCCCAGATAAAAGGTACTGCTACAATTGGATGTAATGGTCTTGTCCCCTTTTTTTTGGGGGGGGGGGGGGAGACTGTGCAACGGAATTGAAATCATGCTAATGTGTTTGAATCTACTAGGAATCTTCGTTGTATTCAATTGCAAGGTCCAAGTTGAAATTTTCTACGTGACTGCCCTAACCACAGACTATAAATGATTTTACTTCTGACGTATTTGAAAATATGTCACGTTACAAGGTGGTTTTAAATGAATTTTCAGTCAGACTTATGGGGAAACATCCTCACGGTACTGTTTATCATTATGTGTAGCTCAAAACATCCTGGCCGATTCTCATTACCGTTGCTAGAATTCGGCTGTCGGAGCAGGGCAGATGGCAGATCATTGGGCACTGCATACACCTGAACAACCTCTCGTCTGTTTTTTTTTTTTTTTTTCTTTTGTTTGTTTGTTTGTTTTTTGTCAGGAAAATTCGGAATTGTGAGTTTCCTTCAAGAATATGGTCTTCTAGTGAGCAAAACCAAGAAGACCGTCCGGATTACCAAAGTTAATAAGACCTGCATCTTTATCAGTTTAAGGTGGGCATTCAGACGAAGGTTCCCCGACGAAATTGGGTTTTCTCAACAAGAGGGGGGGGGGAGGGCAGCCTTCCCCGACGGGGGCATGACCTTGAAGATTGAAGATAGGATGAGGGATAACAGAGCTTGTAAGAAGTGATTAAAACAGATTTAAATAGGCATTAAAATACCGTTACAAAAGAATTAAATAGTTCAAAAAGAAAAAAGTTCATGATTATCCTTCCAGTAACTTCAGTCCTTTACCTTCATTTTAGGCCTCCCCGAAGGAAATTGCCGTCAGTTCCACGACGGGGAGGAGATAGGACAAGGTACATGAAATGAGGTTTAACCGAGCACTTGAAAGAAGAAGTGATTGAAAATCGATTCTAATGTGTATTAAAATAGCATTTCAAGACAAAAAAAAAAAAAACCACCCAGTAATTTCAGTCCTTGTAGGCTTTTCTTCTTTTTCTTTTTTTTTATTATTTTTTTTTTTATTTTTTAGGTCTCCCCGACGAAATGGCCGACCTTCCCCGACGGGGGGGGGGGGCAGTGGTCCCCGACGGGGGACCATGACCCCCCCGCTGGCGCCTTCCCTGGGATAGAGCCAGTGGGTAGGTAGGGAGGGTACGAGGTGCACTTTCTTCCGAAAGAAAAAGTTACCCCCAGGTGCACCGGCAGTGAAAAAAAAATCGGATTGCACAATTATTTCTATAAAAAAGAAGGGAAAGAACGTAGAAATTATGTCTTAATGAAATTTTCATGATCAAGCCCTCGCCCCTCCCCTCGTTCAGAAAAGTCTTGGTCACGGGCTTACGGCACTTTGTATGAGTTGTTAGAATTTAGCCCTTGTGTAAAAATACGCCCGCCCTTTTCCACTTGAGCTTTTGGGATATTTTGCCGGCACACCGGCTAATTTTGTCGAAAATTCAGTCCAGGGTGGACTTTGGGAAACCCACCTAGAGAGGTATAACGCACTCACTAGAATGATCGCCCTCACAATTTTCAAAGATCATATAAAAAAATGCGCACTTTAATTTGTGGCATTGATCAGTTGATCTTTAGCTACAGGTTTATTTTGATTTTATAAAGGTTTAGTTTCACAAATAGGATATTTTTCTTTCGTATGAGCTGGTTTGAAAGGAAAACGAATTTGGAATCGATATAAAATGTTGCTCCCTTTTTGTTACTTTGTGCCGGAAAATTTACTTAAATATCAACGTAGTATCATATTTCAGAAGTTCGTGGTAGTTGAAGAGGCTGACCCAGCTTTTGATTTGACATCAAAGCCAATAGGTACAACGTACCTTCACATAGTACAACATGCACGGAGACTGTTCTAACTTACATTTTAAATGAAGGCCCTGTGTGCAAAGCCAGCTCAGGACATAAGCAAGGTAATAAGGTTTGCCCCTACGTATAGTAGACTCGGCCGGAAAGGGGTGTCAAGACAGTTTCCTGGGCTAGGGATAAGTTATACGGGGAACATTGAAATTGCTGGGATGAAAAGGGAAGGTTCTTTCATAAATCCAACCTTTCCATTTTACCTAACACGAAACGGTATATTTCCCTTTTTTCAATAGAACCCGACATTTTTGGCGCGCTTACTAGAACGGATCACATCCCGGATGTACCAGCTTTACCGCAAGAAATTCCATACACTCTAAGATGAGAAAATAAGTTGTTGACAGAATACTCTCCGCAAAAGACAGAATTCTTCTAAAAGAAGACAAGACAACTTTTTGAAAGTCTTGGACAACCTCCGTCAGGCAACTAAAAGCCTCTACGATCGTCGTGAATAAGAGAGGATGATGGATTAAGGAAAAAACCTCCAAAATCTGTGTTTGTTAGCCCAAATTCTTGTTAAATTAACTTAGCTAAAAAGTATTTCAACCGATCGACCAAAGCTGCAAAAAGCAGCAATGATTTCATATGCATTGTACTAAGGGAATACCCGGCTTAACATGGCCAGACAAAAGCCAAGCTCTTCGAAATAAAGCAAAGCACTCCAAAAATATGTTCCACCTCTGTCAAAAGTTGCGTTGAAAAAGGTGTAAAAGTTCTTGAAAATGCCTAAAAGGCCTAAACGTAGCAATTTACTCATCTGTCACTAAGAGATCTGATACGCAGAATGAGACCCGGCCAGCTGCTACATCGATTCCTTCAAAACAAAAACGGGGGCTTTTTCCAAAGTTCCTTTTTAGGAGCGACACTTGAACTTTAAAATTCATTCTTCTCTGAAATTCACGATGGGAATTTCTAGGACTCCCTGGAATCTCTAAAACTGAGGTAACCTACCAAGATCTTAAAATCAACTAAAAAGTTGAAAGTTTCAACTGAGCGGTCTCTTTGACACTTAAGAGTCAATACTATTCGCCCACCGAAACTGTACCTCGATCGTCTCTACATACTCACTTGCAACATTCAAAGACTTCATAATAAGGAGTTTGCTTAAATACGTTAAGCTGTATACAGAACAGAAATTGATTTGCTTTTACAGCAGTGGCGTAGCCAGGATGTGATTCTTGGGGGGGGGGGGCTAGGTAACAAGTGGGAGGGCCTGGTACCTTTGAGGGTCAGGCACGGCAAGACTATCTAAGCGGAGCGCCACCATCGGTTGGCGCGGAGCGTACAAGAAAATTTGGGGCTTTAAAACCCCTCCAGATGGCCGGAAACGGCACTTCCCATGTGTTTTAAGCTGGATGTACCCAGCCTTGAAATACGAATCTCATGTCTGCGATGTCTCAAATAATGAGAATAAAAAATTAATCTATGAAAAATGGTAATACATACACTTTTTAGGGACCTCAAAACTGGGCACTTCTGATCTGTGGCCTGGGGGATGAGACTAAAGGGAGCCGGTATCTCCCTTTCCCTTGGGAAAAATTGTAAACTTCAGAAGCACGTAGATCGCAAATGCGGCAATATTTGAATCTAAGCGGAGCGCTACCATCAGTTGGCGCGGAGCGTACAAGAAAAATTTGGGCTTTAAAACCCCTCCAGATGGCCGGAAACGGCACTTCCCACGTGTTTTAAACTGGATGTACCCAGCCGCAAATTCGGCAATATTTGAATGGATTTCAGCTTACCTAAGGCAGTACCTCACCCTTTAACAGGAAAACCAAAAGTAGTTGTGTCCCCCTCTGAGAAACTTTCTTTGCGTTAGATTTCCTAGATGCAAAATGGTGCTATGTTTGGCAAAACTTTGAACTGATTATAGGCCTGAGTTTTGGGATTTTCCCTTTTTGGGGAGCATGAAAAATATAAAAATATTTTTAGTTTTTGTAGAGATTTTACAAGAGACATACATACTACCAAAGAAACAATGTGCAAAATGGTGCAGTATTTGTTCATCGGTACATTACGTGGTCAAAATTAAAATACTACGAATAAATCTCTCAAAATAATTGAACCTCAAAGCAGAAGTATGAATCATGTGGGAAACACATGAAATCCGGACCTTGTGGACATTTTACAAATCCCCCGGACGCCAGTGCCAACTACTAAAAAGAGGACTTGTCGAAAAAAATCGTTTTACAGTGGCACTTGTCATGGGCAGGAGTGAGGCACGACATAGGCCTACTTGTTAAGGATGGAAGGGAAGAATTATCCCAAGGCAGTACCTTACCCTTATCTGCTTACGGCATATTTTGTGTATAATTAAGTATAGGAAGGGTCGTGAAAGAGTGGTCTCCAGTGTACGATTGCCTTATTTTCAGTAAATCAATCAGCCATCCGAAAGGGAGAAAGGGTCTTAACCTTATAAAGTCGCATTAAAGTTTGTTGTCGAGACTTTCGTTTCATCTTCGAAGTAAAATGCAATAAACTACAGTGCAGATCACAAACGGTATCTAATTTAGTGAAAGTAGGCATTTTGAAGTTATTGCTTGATTTCATACGTGCTGACAAAATGTGTTTTACACACATTCATCCATTTTTTTTTTTTAATTTTTACACATTTTTTTATTTTTATTTTTTCAATTACTTTATCAGGACGCAAAAAATCTGGGGGGGGGGGGCCTGAAGAAAACTTTTCACTAGGAACTATATTTGTCTGAAGATAGCGCCCGAGCTACAAATGAATTGCCTCTAAGGGGACACACTACCAATTAGCAGAACGGCCCTTCCCGGGAAAAGTAGTATCAAAGTAGAATGTCAATTTTGGGTCCTCTTTGAGTGTAAACTGCTTACATTAGAACAATCACTTTTTGCTTATTTTTCATGGATATGAAAGAGGAAGTATTAACGTGTAAGTGATGCTAAATTGGGATGGAATGAAGGTAATTTAGATCATTTCAGTACTGGGTGTGGAAAATAGGTAATTTTCGTCACTTTGCCGATTAATACAATAGAGAGGGTGCAGAGTCCATAAACTTCTTCCCCATGTAGTTCAAAATGTAAAGAATCATGCTATGGTGAATTTGTAATGCCATGATTGACCAACTCCTAGGCTTTCATGTGAGGGGTATCTTAAGTGGGGTGTGAACTTTAACAAGGCTGTGCGTGGGGGGGGGGGGGCATTTAATGAAGTCAAAATAGTGTGTTAGTCAATGCAGAAATTAATGGTGGTTTGCTCCCTCAAGCAAAGAGGGTACCTCTTGATAGTTGAGAAAGTTGGAACAGCGCCACGACTCGTATTCAAAAACAACCTTCACCCAAACAAGGAACCTGAAAAGCAAGCTTTGATAAAACAGGGAGTTGCCAGCAAACTCCCTGGATAAGGCAGGCTGAATTCTAATCATGGTGATCAGCAACTATCTCGTCTGCAGTTTACTAAATCCTTAGAAAAGTATACTAAATCCCTGATTTTCATGCTCACCATGACGAAAATAGACTTCCATGAATTTAAATTTAACTTTGCTCGTTGCGAGCAAATTATGAAGCAATCAAATTAAGCTTTTCTTTCTTGCAATGTGAAAGTATACTGTTACTGCTAACTGAATTCTAGCTGTCTTTCATAATTCTGATAATTTTCCATGTAAACTTTCCCATTCTCGGTCATTCGGGAAATTTAAGTTAAAGTAAGTGTAGATTCCAACTAGAAAAGCGAAATTTTGGCATTCTCCGCGAAAGGGGAGTCATGCAAAAATCAAATTTAAAGACCGTGGAAAGTGGTTGCGCCACCATCTTTTCGCGCAAAGCGCACTGGCGGATCCAGGAATTTTCAGTGGGGGGAGGGGGTCTGCATGTAGTTCGGTATCAAGTGTACCCTGAGCGAAGCGCCACCATATAGATATGTATGTTGTTTAGTTTCTGATGCCTATAAGAGTTCAGGAAATGGATAATGGGGGTGGTAGGCTTGTATCTAAATTTTACCATATTTAGTGTGATTACCACTGTACTAAGGGCGTAATTTGCAGAGCGCGGAGGGCGCTGAAATTTTCGCCAATTTCAAATATTTGAAAATATGGAGCTTGTGTTGCAGAAGAGTTTGGAAGCTGGGTTTCCTGCAAGGAAATTTGAACAGTTGGGGAATTACTGAAGAATTTGCATTTTGTATCGGCAAATCTGAGGTTGGGCTGTCACCAAAGATCGTTGTTGCTACAATGTTATCCAACGCCTACGTAATGAGGCTCTCGGACAAATTTTTTTGAGCTTATATTGGAGAAAATATGGAATTTTATGAAAGAAAATTTATGAAAATAGCACTGTACATAGTTAACGGTGTCACTTGATGATCTGGTGTCACAAGTGTAGCAAATTCCCGATTTTCTCACTTCCAGAGCTCGGAAATGTTTACCAAAGTGAAGGTATGAGGGAACACTTCTGTTAAGGAAATGCAATGGGCGCGGAAAATTTTGCTTCCTTGAATCAAATAGTGAATTTAACACCGGGTTTACTCTGTTACCATCACACGATTTTAGGCTGTGTCATGTGTAAACTGTAGGTAGTGTCATGTAGTACCGTGTACCCTCCTTGACCTTCCTTTAACAGGAACGCCATCTTGTTATTTACGAGCAACTCTCCCTTCCTCTTGTCCTAGATTCCAAGGGCCCTTCCTGTTTCCCGCCACGTGTTACCGGTGGACGTGGCAAACTACCCCGCCCTAGTCCCACGTGTATGCTGTCTCCCATATTTTCAAGATGTGGCCGATTTCACCCTCTACAGCCTTCTCATTGATCATTTAGATCAGTATATCACAACTTTTAACCAATCAGGGGACTGCATGTGTTCCGAACTTTCCGAGACATGACAGCTCCGAGCCTTCAAGTTTTGGTAGCACTCACACACTGGTGCAACGGTATGAAACGGTATAAAACCGCCAATCGTCTTAAATCAGAACTAAATCTTCTTCTCATCTGTTTATTCGTATCTCAACTCGTATTGCCTACACACTCTGCAACATCCCCGTACAAGCCTTTGTATCAACGATTGCCCATTATTCGACATGCGATGTCACAAACAGCGTTACCAACGGCCGTTGGCGGAAAACGCTGGATTTAGAATTCGTCATTGCGCAATGAGTTGACAAAACGGTAATTTACCAAATGATACGGAAGATAGATACATTATAATTTACAGTTTTTATTTTATTGAAGAATATGACACAAAAATACGGTAATCAAATAATGTAACAACTATCACTGTATTTTTAAAAAGTAATTAGGCCTAGGTTACAATTAACCTGGCTATCTATACATTTTTTTTGCCATCCCGGTGGGGGGGGGGGGTATGCATACCCCCATCCCCCCCCCCCTCTGAATCCGCCACTGGCAAAGCGTACAGAAATTTTGGAAAAATCCTTACCCCAGACAACCGGAGATGGAATTTCCAAGCTTATAAGTAGAACTGCAGCATTCGTTATTTTGAGCATTTGTATGTATGCAATAAGGTTTCACTTTAATCAAAAATGCTAGAAATTCAAAATGATAAGAAAATAACATCTACCAGGTACTAACTGTACCATCGGATGAAATGGTAAGGTAAAGTATGCTTATTATTTTGAAATAAGCTTGTATATCAGGTCTTGACATAAATTAACACCACTAACGGACCATTGACGCGGAGCGTGACCATATTGGTTCGCAAGAAGCGGCCCACGCTAGGAGGGATTTTTCAGTTAAAAACACCTATATATTGATGGAAAGGCACTTCACTTCTAGAGCCTTATTCCTGCATGTCCAGAATTGCCATTGTGAGATGTTTCATGCTTCTGTAACTTTCAAGAAAACATTTCAATGCCTACCGGTCTGCTGACCGCCTAAAACTGAATATAAATATTTCCTGTTAATGATCAGGTTAAATGTAATCCAAAAGGAATGTAGATGAGGAAATAATTTTTTTCCAGGGACTACGGATGTTGCAATTTATTTTCAAGTTAACAACCAGTTTAATGCATCGATGATCATAATTAATTCTGGGGAACATGATATGATACTCTCTTTAAACTGTGTGAGAATTGACAGCCTTGAGAACAGCCTTTCCCAGCAAATTGAAATATTCAACCATGCTAACAGGGTTAACCAGGAAGTTGAAACTCCCTTGGTTAACACATTTCCTTTGCGCTTTATTTTTAAGAAAAAAATAACTTCTCATAGAACCTCAACATGTGTAAGAGATTAAAACGCATTTCCAGACAAAATTTTATGACAACCTTGGAAAAATTGAAGAGAGGATACCGGAACCCCGGGCTCCAATGGGAACGACGCTTTGCTCGCTTGTATTCATACACTGCCGCTAAATGTGTTAGGCCCAAAATGGTGTTCACATGGTGTCACTGCTTACAGACTGACCTTAACCCTAATACCTTTAGTTGCCTCCTGAGCTGTACCGGTACCCCTGTAACAGATTTCTGTCCTTCTTGTCCTTGTTCTTTTCTGGGTCCTAAAACCCTGTCTAACCTAACTAACCTTGCCCTTGCCCCCCCCCCCACTCTCCTACATAAGTAGCGTATCGCTCCGAAGACATTATTTTTCGTCCAGAGATATGCTAAAACCTCAGAACTTCGACGGAGTGCTTCATTCCATGAACTCCAACCAACAGAGGGCGCTCTGGGCTCGGTTTCGAGCTGCGCCGGGAACGTTTTCCTGTAAAATTTAACTTTTCCCTTAGTTTCACCCCCCCCCCCCCCCCCCCCGATTTTGACATTATGGTGCCGCTAGTAGGCGGATGAGGGAGTGGGGGTAACAACTGCATGCAGGGATGCGAGTGTAATGATCGTGAAATGATACCATTTTTACGAGCGTCAGTACATCATCTGCAGTCGGTACATTTAACTTATTTTTACACCCTACCCCCCCCCCCCCCACCCCACTATTGGCACCCAGTTAAGTTAAAGATCTATGATTCAGTAAAACTTTGCGTTAACCTTTGCTTGTCGTTGTCAGGGTTTCGTTAGGTCAATAAGGAATTTCCTGGTTGGATGCGAAGTAAGTGGTTACCTTTCAGTTTCAAAAAGATTGCAATTAATCACTACACCGACACATTGTAATATATGATGTAAAAAGTTAAAACAGGAACTAATGTAAAGATTACAAGTGTATGGTCTTTACTGTATGAAATGCCAGTTACTTTAGCTGTTTATAATCTCCCTGCAGCTACATCGACGACATGTTTGTAGACTTGAGACGTCAAGGCAGAGGTAAGAAGTAGTAGTAATTTTTTTAAAATGTCTAAAATTATAGCAATTTCTATGTGAAAGCACCTTGAGCTTATATGATACCTTTCCGTTATGGGAAGAGATTAAGCCAAGTTCGCAAGTAGTTCTTTTATCTACTTCATTGGAGGCAGTCAACTCTCACACAATTTTTGTAGTACTAGTAGTCCACAGAAATTCTTGAAGTTTGCACAACTCTTTGATTGACAGTAAGCTCAAAACTGCAAACCGTAGATCATATTAGATAGCATGACTGCTCTGCATGAGAGTGTTTTGATGACAAACTGGGGTCTTGTATATTCATCCTGAAGCAATAAACTGAGATTGTGTCTGGATGGGGGTGAGCTCTTAGCTCTAGACACACTTAAGGGAGGGGCTTCAGTAAGTAGGTTAGGAGAATTGGAGTCAAGTGGGGTGAGAGGATCAGGCTTTTCGGCTACAGTATCAGGTTGAAGTCAAATCACGTCGTACAGCATGTACAGAGTGTTCGGATTACACATTATGACGACTTCCAATAAGGCCTTATACACTTACATGCGCACCACCAGGATGTACTTGATTAATAAACTGTAGGTTTGTTTCTGTTGTCTGCACACGGGGGTGGGGGGGGGGGTTGACTGGTCACCGTTTTACGATTGGAGGGGAGTAAGATGGGGAGGAATTGCTAGGAGTAAATTAGATGGGGGAATTTTTAATGACTTAGATATGGAAGGAAGCAGATTATTTCATACTAACCCAAATTTTTAACCTCCTTACGAGGCTAACATCTATCATTATTTTCAATTTCCCTTCAACAAAAACCCCCAAATTTTTCGTCGCGCTTCGGGCGTCAACCAAATTTTAAGATTTGGCATTCTTTGCAACCATTCGCATATTGTGGGGATTTGAGGTTGCAGAACTCTTTGGGAACCGTCCTTTCATACCACCTTTGTTGAGTCAGCATGCAAGGATAACTACAATAAAACACATCCCTGCAAACATTCTGGAGCTTCGTGACTGTTTCAGTTTTCATAATCGAAGTTTTATTACCGGGCGTGGATTGAGACAATCCAAATGGGGAGAGGGGCTGACTTACGAGAAAGCAGGTAACTGAGGGAGTAACACTGCTAATTTCCATTATGTTTTATTATTGATCTCGCAAAAAGGGAGGGCTGAGGCCGTAAAAGCCCCCCTCCCTTGGACCCGCGCCTGATTACCACTGGGCCTATGACCATTTATAAGCCGAACTATTCAAACGAAAGTTGTAGATCAGATTAAGGCTTGCCATAGTTACATTCCGGCATCGAGGGGTTTTCATGTGGCAACCTGTCATAATATGCCTTAACTTTCATGATGTGTTGGGTATATGTTGTGACGATTAATTTAGTAAACCAAATTTACTAAAATATCCTTCCTTGTGCAATTGTTGCTTGTCTCGTCCTTAAGGACCTCAGTGGTAAAAAGCATTTTGAGGCTTTGAGGGTTATCCCTGGTACTCTGTTTGTAACTCCTTTTACTCGTATTTTATGTCTTGCATTTCTGTTTTTGCCTGTAGCTTCTTTTTTGTATACATGTCTTTTATATTTGTTTGTGTTTTGTGTTTGTATATGTACCAAGTATATCAATCAATCAATCAATATCTATTTTACCTCTCCATATAATATTCGTTCGAAAAAAAAACGAGAAAAAAAAAAACGATTGAAGACCATTTAAATTGTTAACTGTGAAGAGTTTGGTGTGCTCTGTAGCAACAGACAATGTAAAAATTACCAGATGATGTAAAAACGACCGATAATGTAAAAAATTACAGACAATGTAACAGATTCTTTGAACCGATAATGTGAAAAGGGGCAGCTTACCTGCCTAGCTACATAAACTCGCACACATACAAACACCTATAGGTAAGAACATATGAAACCCTCGTTAGAACTGTTTTTACATTATAAGTAACTTTTTTACATTATTGTTTCAAAGATTTTTAACAGTATCGGTCCTTTTTTTACATTTTGGTTGTTTTTACATTATCGGTATTGTTTTTTCGGTTGTAACATGCTCTGCCATTCAAAATCCCGCCGAAAGTCCCATGAATGTGTTCCCATTTTGTAAAAAGCTTCAACAAGCCTGTCATATGGTAATCACTGGCTTAATTTCAGTCTAACTCAGAATTTCTGGCTACACTGGCCCTGACTTAAAGCGCTGCTGACAGGCCGTGTATGTCTTAGGGTGACATAGAGGTTTTAAGGTAAATCGCTTATGTTCGAAGGTATGCTGACCTGAACCTTGCCTACGTAGCAGATTGTGGGGCATATTCCTTGTTCAGTCATATCCCCTTAAAGGGGAACTGAACAAACCGAGTCGGCTCAGCGGCGTAACTTGACCCATGCGAAAGGTTGATTCCTAAGAATAGGCTCATAACATTCCTAGTCCTGGAGTTATCATCTCGTGAGTTTTTGAGGTTGTTGGAATTTTCTATACACATTTGATTTTTTTCCGTACACATAAGTAGTGGATCAATTCGATAAAATCATTGCCTTCACTAAATGGGTAAAATTGAAATGATCACGGATTATTTCTTCTCCTCCCATGCATGAAGCACATTTTAACTATCAGTGATCTTCTGTACTCAAATTGTCTAATAGTAAGAGAGTTTTCGGGGGCTTCCCCCTGGACTCCCCCGATCAGGGTTCCACCCTTCAACCTTTCAAGTGACCCTAACGTGGACTCCTGGACCCTACGCGGTAAAAGGACAGACTGACAGTCAAGTGGTAAGAGTATCAGAGTTGCAGGCAGGAGGTCTGGAGTTCGAACCTTAGTCTGGTCCTACCGAAGACTTTAAATGTAGAACCTATTGCAATTGTGCTCAAGAGTGGGCTAGCGGGGTGGGGGCCATGGAGCCATAGCTTCTCCCCTCGCAAGGCTGGCCCACATCGGTGAGAAGATCCGCTTTCGTCGGGAGCCCTCCTCCATACTATAAAAATAATGTAATCCCGATATACTTCAGGCTTCCCCAACGCCCCGACATTCTTCTTTATTTCCCTTACAAGAAGACCATATTCTTCAATCTTTCAATGAAACTCTCAAGTTTCTAAACGTCCTTACAACAATCCAACGT
The DNA here is from genome assembly GCA_037179385.1 of Holothuria scabra. Classification (NCBI taxonomy): domain Eukaryota; kingdom Metazoa; phylum Echinodermata; class Holothuroidea; order Aspidochirotida; family Holothuriidae; genus Holothuria; species Holothuria scabra. The sequence goes on along the minus strand of CM074192.1, from coordinate 17,330,848 downwards.
TTCTTCACTATAAGGTCTACATTTTCAAATATTCTGATTTCCATTTTCATCTTTTTCACAAAGTATGAAACCTCAACCAACTTACGGTACGTCTTGATGTTGCCCATATCAACTTATGCAGACTGATCTTTTATCTGTTTATAAAGACAAATTTTTTCAATTCTGCTCTACAAATAAAAACATTTTTTCAAATTTTCTGCTATAAAATTCCTTCAATATATATAACTTCCAGATTTTAAAATAATGTTGAGAGGAAGCCAAACTTTTTCGGGAAATTTTCCAATATCGTCTATGGGCCCTAATCTGCGTAAGGATACTCAGTAACCCCAACAAACTATAAGCCGCCAGGCAACCTACTTGATCTTGCTCATTAAAACATTTAGGTTCTTCAATAAAAGCTTCCAAAGTCCGTGGGCATAGGAGGTGGGGTGGGGTGCAACCCTCCAAAACCACATATTTTTGTGAAAATTTGGGCAATATTTTGAGAACTCTGGGGGTATCCACAGGCGGACGGGGATATTATTGTATTGTGTATCCAAAATCTTAAACAGATATGGCGGTAAAATTTTCTTAAATATCAAGGAGATTCCAAAAATTCGTCACGCTAAAAGCTGTTATTCGAGAGTTTTACTTCACAGTCTTTTACAACACAATGTCCGAAATGGTCGAAAAATGTTTCAACTCTTTCAAGCATTTGTCCGAAAATAAAAAAAGTATCATAGTCAGGGTAAGTTAAAGAGAAAAAAATCGAGATACATTTAGGAAGCCTGTGGCTTTAAAGAAGAAGCAATCATTCTTCAGCCTGTTTTTCAATCTTGTGTTAAACTAATGCCCGAAATGGCCGATTATTTTAATACTTTCAAATCTTTGCCCCCCCCCCCTCCGTTCCCCTATGGGCTAGAGGTTGTAGGATATGCCCACGGTATTCCCCGCCTGTCGTAAGAGGCGACTAAACGGAAAGACTTGAACAATATTTGAACAACATGACACTACATAACACATTCGTGTTGGTGTGTGGTTAAATCTTATCTAACTCACTAACTTCACAAATCTTTGCCCCAAACAGAAAATCCTATGTTCAAAGCATATTTTTCATGGAAAATAAAAATGGTTATTTTCTGATCAAAATGGTGACTGCTTAGACCCTTCTTAGCCAAGAGAATGCCATTTGCGGCTATCCGAGGGTTCCAATTTTTCAAATTTTCTTTACGCTCCGCGACAATCAATGGTGGCGCTCCGCTAATATACCGATAGTAGTCTTCCTCGCAGAATTTTAGTTTCAAGTGCGCATTTTCCGCAAACGAAAGCTCAAAATAGCGACTGCTTAGATCCCCCTTATAAGACTGGAAAATGCTATTTTCGACTGTCTCGTGTGTGCGGTTTTTCACAATTTTCTGTACGCTCTGCTTCGTCATTCTGTCTGAACTCTATTTGAAGTGAACGTTTATCTACTATTGAAAACTCTCAATAGCGACTGCTTAGATCCCCCTTAAAAGCTAGGAATTGGCATTTTTGACACTCTGATGGGTAATAATTTGCAAAATTTCCATATGAGCCTCGCCAACCAATGGTGGCGCTCCGCAAAGATCGTCTTTCGGGCAGAATTTTATTTTCTGGCAAAAAATTTTTCTTCCCTCAAGCTGAAATGCTCCCGAAGACCTATGTATTTACATTCTCATGTATGTTGTCAATTCACTGTTATGTGGGGTGTGGAATGAACTGTGAGTTTCATGAGGTGACTGTATGGCCTAGGTCATTATTAGGGCTTTCAGCGCTTTCCTGCAAAAATTTGTAAAACCTTCAAAATTTGAATGCAAGGAATCAGGACACTTTCAACATATTGATCTGGTACTAGTAGAAAAAGAAGCAAAGTATAACACCATTTTGCATCTAAGGCCTTGGAGGCAGCTAAAAACTTCCAAAGGGGAGGGGTCATCCCCGGAAATCCCCCTGTGCCCCTAGACCTGGGCGGTGGTCAAAAATTGGGACGATAAGTCGACCCCCCCCCCACACACACACAAAATGGTTACGCCCATGCCTCTTGAGAATGGGGGTCTCATTGTTATCGTACGGTACATTACGGCATTTTTTCTATCTCGAGATGTATTCGAATTTGTAAAAACACTTTTTGGAAAAAGCAAGCTGCGTTTACGGACCTGCAAATCTAGTGAGTGGCACTAGCTGTATGAGGTGAATTCGAGTGAACTATAAGACCATCTACAATATTCACGGTGGTACGGAATATTTGGTAACATTGTCCGATAGCATCGTTTCCACTCGAATCTGAGAGCTGGGGAGCGGGGAGGGATACTTAGGCCACAGTTAAAATGTCGTGGGCGACTGGACACTATGCCCCTCCTTCCCCCTTTATTTAAATTTGCAGTCATTTCACTCAAATGTTCCTCAAATTTTCAACTGTCTTCAAAGGGACGTTCCTTGTTTTCTCAGTTTGTAGTATAGAATATGTCAAAATGTTACAGCACTTTCCTTCAATATTTCTCTAAATTACATCTAAGGTCCCCTAAATATCCAACGATCCCTGAAACATTAAGTATCCCTCTCCTTAGACCCTCCCTACGTGGACTGAATCCCCATCCATCCTCTTCGAGAGAGCTCTCTGTGCCTGTCACTAAAGTGCATCTCTGTATAGTATAGGGGAAATACAATAACCCCACCTTGAGTTGTGCCCTGTTTCATGACTGGCTTAAAGGGCAAGAGCAGTCATCCCAAATTGAAGAAGTGTAGTATACTGTCCAGTTTCATGATTGGCTGTTGGGAGTCATGTGACAACATTTTTTGTCTTCAAATGTGAAATTTACTAGAAATAACTGCTTGGTTTACCTTGAATATGCAATAATACAGCCATAATTTGTAATGAAAGACACTTTGAAGTGAAATAAGAGGAAAATTGGGTTATCCAGCTTTTCCTTCAAAATAAGTTTGGGGGGACTGCTCTTTACCTTTAAACGGCATAATGTGACAATACTTCTTATCCTCAAATGTGTAAATTATAGAAGTTAGCTTGTGAATACGCAGTAGGCCTATAAGGAAGTGCTAAAATATTATGAATATAATTTGAAAAGAAATAAGAACTTAATTGTGACGGCAGTTGCTTCAAAATAAGTTTGGGCGATTGCCCTTACTTGGGACTGCATGAAACAAATAATAGAACTGGCAACTTTGAGATTAGTATGGTACATAAACACTTATTGTCAATTGAACACCGCCGGCTTACGTCTCTTCTTTCTAATACATGTATATATACAGCAATAAAGTTCTTTTTGCACCTGACACGCAAAGTCATGCTGACTAATCCCAACCGCAAACGTCTAGGAATTACGGATGCAACTTGTACAGCTCTAAATTTGTCACGTTTTGTCGATCCATTCCCATTGAGTGGTACTGCAAACAATAAGAGGAAATGAATAATCATGAGGTGGGTTGGGCCTACTTTCGAACAAGCTACAGGTCGATGTTCCGTCATAAAGAATAGCCTGATTAGCCCGCACAATGCACACGACACGGCAGCCATTGCACCATTGAAAAATACCAGCTGGGAAGTTAGCGATTACACTGTTATATGTTTTCTGTATACATTGAAATCACATTGGACAGTGTACTCTGTGGATAATTGAGCAAAATAGTCTGAAGTATATCACTGGAATCTTCTTTGTTTTTATCTTCAACTTGGAGTGTTAATTCTGTCTAACTGCAGGTAGGACTTAATCAAGTATTTTTCTTCACTGTATGGTTTTAATACGAATGTATTAACTCACGACTCAAGTTTTAGGTTCACAGTGGCGTGTGCAAAGACAAAATCGACCTGAATATCCAGTCGGAAGTTGCTTTACTGATGCCAGTCAGAAAATTGTTTCATACCGAATTATTTTAATGGTGACTAGTCCAGTGTCCTTGGACATTTAAATTAGCCTACATAAACTGAATTCATCTCAATTCTCAAATTTGAACAAAGAAAATGAGATCGAGAAAAATTTCATCCAAGACAAAATTGGCCGATGCAACGTTTAGCGCTAGATCTGCTAAAAAGCACCGTTAGATCATGTAACGCTGATTCAGAGCACATCTTTATTTGCTCAGATTGCATGCTAGTATTATAGTAATGGGTTTCAGGAATGGTAATGCCCGACTTACCCTTTAGTGCCCGAATTGAATTAGTCGGGGGGGGGGGGGGGGGTGGACTGCTCTCAGTCAATTACCGCCTGTACTTAGTAGGCCTGTTATGAAAATGAACATTCGAACTGCATGCGGTACTTACTTTTTAAGATGGTAGATATTGGTGTTATGTCAGCATGGTAAAAGCCTAAGGGGAGAACTGTGGTGCTTTAACCCAAGGGCCGTAAAATTGTGATTTATTTCATTGGTTTGTTCAGCTGCTGTGCGCTTCACAAAGAACATCAGTGAACAATCTTGACGGACGTCGACGTAGCTCTTTATGGTTGGTTGAAACTCATGGCTTGTAACCGCAACTTCTGTTTTACTGAATTTTCCCTGAAGATTTTCGAAATTGAAGAAGGTGGAGTTCACTTTGAAAATTCCTCAAGGTTGTTCCCCCTGGCCCCTACCCCCTCCCCCGTTGTAAATTCTTGAACCGTCTGGTTGATCACTATGTCCTCACATTTATAAAATTCACAATGAGGAACTGCCGACAATCAGCAAAAATCAAGCCCACCATGAGTGATTGCTACATGCACATGCAACGGTTTTCTCCCTTTAAATAAACGGTTTGTCAGCCCTAAGCCCTCTCAAGCTAAAAAGGGCCAATCCTCTCACCCCCAAAAAACACTTCATGTAGGGGTACAGAAACCCCCATTGGCCCAGCTTTTTGATTGACTGTTAATTTGAACAATGCAGATTACCAAAGCTTATATTACACAGCATGAACTGTACTAAGAGTGTTTTGGTTATACACATAAGGTGAGAGAACTGGGCCTGATGACAAAAGTTGTTGAAAACAACATATTAAAGGCCCAGTTCTCTCACCCCAAACAGTACCAATTATCCTTACCGTCTTACTTAAGCCCCTCCCACAATGTCTGAAATTCATCCTCATCCAGATACAATCTCAGTCTATTGCTTCAAAGTGAACATAGAAAAACTCAATGTATATAATCAAAACACTCTCAGTATCGTTCATGCTGTGTAAAAAAGCTTTGGTACTCTGCATTGTGTGAATTAGCTGCACGGTCAATCAGAGGGCTGAGCCAATTGAGAATTTCGGTACACCCATACCAAAATTATAGTTTGGGGTAAGAGGTTTGGCCCTTTAAGGCATTACTCCTTGCCATTCATAAGCTTTTCTTACTCCATTCATTTTTTAACTGTCACTTGGTTCCGTAATCGTGTAAAATCATGTGTTGCTTTCTTGTTTCTGTATACATCTATGGTTTACCAAAAGCGACACTTCTTTTTGAGCATGTCTAAATTTTTTTCATCTAAAAAATATATATATAAATATGTATGTATGTATGTATATATATATATATATATATATATATATAAATACAAATAATTGCCCAAAAAACAAGACTGGACTGGATATATATATATATATATATATAATTGCAAGAAATTGCTTTGGTCCAAAACGTAGCTGGTGCCAAGTCATAATAATATAGAGTGAGACAATAGAAAAATAAAAACTCGGCAGACGTAGCTTCGCGTTACTCAAATACTAAGATTTAATCAAGCTTTCGACCAGTATGTATCGGCCTTCTTCAGGATACTATATAGGAGAGAAGGGAGAAGGGAAAACGTAGTATTTACAGTAGCAAATATAGAGAAAATAACTTAGAACCGGGTAGTATTGGTGAACAAATTATATTACACTTAACTAACCAAAACAGCTTACTAATTAAAGAGGCTACTATGCAAAAAACGTTTCTACGTATACATTACAGGTAATCAGTGTTGAAAGTGATGCTACAGTAACACAATGAACATAAAACAATAGGCTTAACTTAAACAAAGAGAATTGGTAACTTACGGAAAGTGCGCGGTGTAAATTAGTGAACCGCTGTTGCGACTGGCGACGCAGTGGGTCATGTGAATTTATTCACATGACCACTTCACATGACCCATATTTATATTCGATTTAAGACTGTCAACGATACATACCGATAGGCCTCAGAGTTTCCAATTTTTCCTTTTTATATATATTGTGAACAAATTGTCTCCTTAAAAAGTTTTCAGGACAAGAAAAATATGGCATTCTAAGCATGTAGTAATGAGGCACAGGGAGTGTCATTTCCTATAATCTAGCGGTGTTTTTAGCGACATTTCCTCTATCGAGAAACTCCGCGCGAACCGATGGTCACGCTTCGCATATCACTCTCCCCAGTCACTAAAGTTGACAACGGACTGGGTAAGGTTAGTTTAGACGAAGTTTAACAGCCCAGTTTCAAACCTATTGGTTGACAGCGCTCTGGGTTAAGTTAAAGCATTTAATGGCCACTCATCCTACAGGCTAATACCGGGCAGGTTATATACTGATCTTATCTAAGTTTAACCACGGATGAAGCTAAAAACAATAGCTTACCGTTGTCTAGACATAATAACCCTGCAAACCTGGCAAACATATGATGTTTACCTTATTTTCTAAGGACTGGTTCGGAAGATTGATCTATTTAAGCTATTTAATCTGTTCGGAAAATTAATCTAATTAATCACTGGGCATGGAGGTGACAACGGGCCCACGATGACATTGTCTTAATCCTATGTATATAGTAGGTAGCTTCAGAATCTTGAAGGCCATGTATTAACTTAGGTAACATTACATGACGTCATGATAATCTTGTTATCATAAATTTACGTATTTTGTATGTTAAACATTCACCTCGTCCTTGAAAATATACTGAACTGAATATATACTGAAACTAAACCTGAAAAGTTTTGGGGAATTTTTCGAGCTTTGCCCCCCCCCCTCCCGCCCGGAAAATATCCTAGCTACGCCACTGAAATTATCACTAGCATCATTCCCGTACGTACTACAACTTAGTGGGAGTTAAACATCCATCCACAAAACACGAGAATAAATGTTGCGACGTTTAAAATGAAGGTGTTGTACTGAAATCTGTAGAGGAAATGCGCCCCCCCCCCCCCAACTTGAATAAATGTAGTAGACTGTCCCGTTTCATGATTGGTTCTGGAGAGTCATGTGACATTTTTTCTTCAAATGTGAAATTGACTAGAAGTAACCGGTTTTTATTACCTAAAATATGCAGTATTAAAGTCCTAAAATATAAGATACTTTGAAGAGAAACAGGTAGAGAATTGTGACGATTTAGCTGTTGCTGCAGAATAAATTTGTGGAGACTGCTCGTGCTCATTAAAGTTTGAGTTTACTTGATACTCATTAGCCAAGAACTCATCTCTTACATACAAAGTCTCTCTTCTGATTTGGAAGAAGCAAGTCGAAATCTTCGATATGAAGCTTTAACGTGTCAGGAAGTTCTCTGAAGATTTAGGATAAGCCTCAGGGAGCACACCACCATTAATTTCTCCATTAACTAACACACTATTTCCTTCATTAATTCCCCCCCCCCCCCACCCACAGCCTTGTCAAAGTTCACACCTCACTAAAACTACCCCTCAAATGAAAGCCAAAGAGTTAGCCAAATCATGGCATCACAAATTCACCATAGTTTGACTGTTTAGATTTTTAGCTACATGGGGAAGAAGTTTATGGGCCCTGCACCCACCCCTATTAATCCGCAAAGCGACGGGAATTACCTTTCTTTCACACCCAGTACTGAAATGGTCTTAATTACCTTCAATCCATCCCAATTTAGCATCACTAACATCTCCTTTTTCATATCCATGAAAAATAAACAGCAACAGATTGTTTTAATGTGAGCAGTTCGCACCCAAAGAGGACCTCAAATTTGCTGTGTACTTGCGAACTACTTTTCCCGGGAAGGCCGTTCTGCTAATGGTGATGTGCTCCCTTACGTAATACTAATGACAAGTGACCGCGCTACGGAGGTCACCCCCAGTTTTGTCCTTTTCCCACTTGCCCCCCCCCCCCACCCCGAAGCCAAGTCAGGTAGGAGTTGGGTTAACCGAAAGAGTACATAATATTCCTCTCCTGAAACTTATTTTTTTCATCTAGAGATATGCTAAAACCTTAAGAGCTTCCAGGGGTTTCGCCTCATATCTTCCAACGGCAGGAACGGATGTTAACTGCTCGGTTTCACGTTTCGCCTAAAAATTGTGCCCCCAACATTTTCCCTTTCCCTTAGTTTGCCCATCCCCAACCCCTCACCCCATTTTGACATTTTGGCGCCGCCACTGATATATGACAACTATCCACCTCTCAAATTTTAACCCTCATTTTAACTTTATCAATTTTGTTAAGCAGACTATCGGCGTTGAAATATAACAACATTACAAACTGTCATACTGCGTCATATTTCCCGATTTAAAAATAATTGATATAGTTATATGCTTATACTCATTGGTCTGAGCACCGATAACAGCCACTCCTTCTTTACTCTAACTTCAAACGACCTCACACTTCTACGACTGTTATAAAGTTATAATCAGCAAACTGAAACTCAGACATCAAGATTTCAAGGTTTTGTTTATCTTACAAATGGGTGCTTCCCTTGTCTGTAAATATAATAAAACTGACTTTTATCCCCAATAACCCGTGTCACCTCAAGTCACGAGGATCACGGCAAATAGATATATTCTGTGTTCTATGTCACAGTCACTCCTCATACATCTTTTGAATAAAATACAAGTCATAAAGTTGCAAGAAGTGGAATAAGCAGTCAATCTAGTTTGCTTTTAACTAAACACTTAAAAATTTGCCCTCCCAATATCCTTTCGAACAAACAAAAGGAAGGTATAACAAAGGGTTATGAATTAAAGTGTTCAGATAAGAAATATTGTCACGTTTCCCTTTAACTTGGTTTTGAGGGGGTAGCTACAGAAGAATCCGGACAGTCAAGTGATAGTCTGATTTTAGTCGGACATAACTGGCAGTGGCGTAACAAGCGGGGGAACAGGGAGAAAAGTTCCCCCTCCCCGCACAAAAATCGGGACTGGAAGAAAAAAACGGGAAGGGAAGGAAGGGGAAAGAAAGAAAGGAAAAAGAGGAAAAGAGAGGGAAGAAGAGAAAGGAAAAGGAGAAAAAGGATGGGAAGGAAAGGAAAGAAGGGCAGAAGAAAAAAGGAAAACGGAAAAGATGGGGAAAGGAAAGAAAGGGGAACGAAAAAAGAGGAGAATGAGGAAAGAAAGAAAGTGGGCTAACAGACTATAACATCAAAAGCAAGATTGATCTGGATTCATGGAACACTGTTTTGTTCAATACATGAACATTCATTTAGTCGCCTAAAGTTAGCAAATAATATCTGAGATCCACTTTATCGGAGGAAAGACTTTCCTCTCTTGTATTTGCCAGACAGTCGGAATGACTTTAGAAAGTATCACTAGAGTAGCTCTGTCAGTTCCAGTTTGTATTTTTGTAGCAAAAGCAACCAGACTAAGACGTAAAAAAAAGACTAAGTTCTGGAAAAAGTGCCCCCCTTGCCCCCCCCCCCCCCCGGTAATCCCGACTATGGTGGTAAGTTTTTTAACCAACTTTTTTAGAGTGCACGCGGGAAAGGATGCAGACAGGATGTTCGCCGCGGCCTACGTGTTCCTAAGCGTTTGATAACCAATTTTTCTTCAAGACACCTTTTCGAAAATGGACAAGTTTTTAAACGTTTGACAGTATTCATATTGTATTTATGTCTCAACCTGAGAGGGTTTTGCGGAAGCTAGATAACACTTAGCACACGTAGACAAACAGAGCAACCAGAGCTACAATTAGCATTTTGACTCACGTTGTGTGATACCACAGCATTGTTTTCTACATAGGTCCAACTATACATGTGGCTGATAAACGGTTCTTAGTTACCGGTGTATGCATACAGCGCGACGAAGCGAGACCAGGGAGGGCAAGTGGAAGTCTGTCCATAGTTCGAAGGAATTGGCCACTCACCTTTCGTCCAGCGGCGTAACCAGACCTGACTGTCCGGAAGGGCGATAGCATAGAAGTTTCCCGATTTTGTACTAGTTGAGCTGTGTTAGTTTGTGAGTGTCTTAGGGCCTTAAGGAAAGTGTTGGGGCAACAGTTTTGGACCATGCAACTCACCCTACCCCATTGACCCAAATGTACATTTTTATGCTAAATTTTTTTGCTTTTTCTACGAGCAAGAACAAATTTTTTCAAATGAATCTGATTTTTTTTCTTAAGTGTGAACACTACTGTATAAGATACGTACCGAAAATTTGGGTCCTTTTACACATTTGTAAATATGGAGCTTGTATTGCATGAAATAGATTAGATTCAGGGTTTCCTGTAAGAAAATTTGCATTTTTGGGGAACTATCGAAGAATCTGCGTTTCCTATTAGCATGAATCTGAGATAGCATGTCGCCTGAAGATCGTGTTATCTCAGGAGAGCGGATTAAGGCTTCTCGACGACATTAAGGAAACTGTCGAAACTTTGTTGCCTTTTTTGGACAACAATGAAAGCCTATAGTGTAGAAAATTTTAGGGAAACGGAACTATTACGTAGTGTAGCGGCTAGGATCAATTATCCACTGACTGCTTTAAGAGTGATCACTTACAGCTTTGAGGGTTGCAATTTAAGGCGCGCGAAGCGCGCGGAAAATTTTGCCTTTTTTAAAAAATAATTATTTTGAATATGAAACTTTTATTAGAGAGAATTCGGAATTTTATAAATGAAAACTTGGGAAAACCGCACTGTATTTGACGGGTGTCTCAAATGGTAAATTTTTGAATTTTTCATTTTTTCGAGCAAGGGCACAATCGCCCTCCTCCTGTAGCTACGCCACTGCTCTGCAACATTGAACATTGATAAAATTTTGACACTTCAATAACTAAAGAATACATCTACAAACACTAAACAACTGACAGGGTTGAAAGCTATTTGATGACAGGTGTGTATGAGAGCATTTGAGTATAAATAGTTGGGGGATTACTGAAGAATCTGCACTTCCTTTAAATATTGGTGGCAAATCTAAGAATGATTGCTTTTCTAAAGTCCTCCCAACTGTCTGGCAAAGAGCAAGAGAGGAAAATCTTTCCTCCGATAAAGTGGATCTCAGATATTATTTTGTTAACTTTAGGCAACTAAATGAATGTTCATATATTTTTCTAAATGAATGTTCATATATTGAACAAAACAGTGTTCCATGAATGCAGATTAATCTTGCTTTTGATGTTATGGTTGGTCCACTTTCTTTCTTTTCTCGTTCTTTCTTTTTCCTTTCCCCTTTCTTTTCTTTCCCCTTTCTTTTCTTTCCCCTTCTTTTCCGTTTTCCTTTTTTCTTCTACCTTTCTTTCCTTTCCTTCCCCTCCTTTTTCTCTTTTCCTTTTCTCTTCTCCCCCCTTTTCCTCTTTTTCCTTTCTTTCCTTCCCTTCCCTTCCCGTTTTTTTTCCTTCCCTTCCCATTTTTTTTGCGTGTGGGGGGGGCAGTTTGCCCCTGCCCCCGCTGGTTACGCTACTGCTTTCGTCCTCTCAGCAGATAAAGTGTATGTGCGCAAGTTCACAACATGTTGAGCGGGGCAGATTGCAATCTGAACAGTAATCTGCTACTTATAGCAGTTGCCAGGTTTAATCGGCAAAGTCTTACCGAAAAGACTGTTCTATTGCAAGTAGTACACATTTTGTTGGAATTGAAAGAAATTGGCAAAAAAGAAAGTAAGACTAGTGGAATCGTAGGCAATGTTTTCACACAATTTTGTTGTAAATTTGATCCTTATTATTGGGAGTTTTTTGGAGGGGCAGTGCCCAAGATGCCCATTGCCACGAGCCGCCACTGCTAATAAAGTACTGTTCGAATTTGCAAGAAAAATAGGAAAACTTAGCTACTTCTTACAAGCCCGAGACATGCCATTTCCGGCTATCGGAGGTCGCGATTTTTCAAAATTTTCTGTACGCTCCCCTCCAACTGAAGAAAGTTTTTCTATAGCAAGACTTCACATTCTAGGCAAGGGAACCATCAGACCATTGGCCTACCGTAGCCTACTCAAATGCTCTCAGACACAGTAACGCACTTGCGATCGGATACCTTTTAACCCTGTCAGTTGTGTAGTCTTTGTGGATGGATTCTTTAGTTATTGAAGTGTCAACATTTATCAATGTGAACAATTCGAAAATTTGCCATTTGAGAAACCAGTCAAATATAGTGCGGTATTTCCAAGTTTTCCTTCATAAAATTCCGAATTCTTACTAATAAAAGTTCAATATTTGAAATTATTAGTTTTAAAAAGACAACATTTCCGCGCGCTTCGCGCGCCTTAAATTGCAACCCTATAGCAGTAAGTAATCGCTCATAAAGCAGTCAGAGGATAATTTGTCCTAGCCGCTATAGTGCCGTTTCCTGACTAAAATTTTCTTCAATATAGGCTTCATTTTTGTCTAAAAGAAGTCAACAAATTTTCGAGAGTTTTTTGAATGTCGCAGAGAAGCCTTAATCCACACTCCTTACATAACACGATCTTCAGTCCACATGCTATCTCAGATATATGCTAACAGGAAATCTATTTTCTGCAATACAAGCTCCATATTTACAAAATGTGTAAAAGGACCCAAGTCTTCGGTACGTACCTTATACAGTAGTGTTCACACTTCAGAAAAAAATCAGATTTATTTTGAAAAGTTGTTCTTGCTCGTAGAAAAGGCAAAAAAATGAAGCACAAAAATGTACCTTTTTGTCAATGAGGTAGGGTGAGTTGCATGGTCCAAAATTGCCCCTCCCTCAACACTTCCCTAAGACACCCACAAACTAACACAGCTCAACTAGCTCAAAATCGGGAAACATCTGTGCTATTGCCCCCCCCTCCCCCCCCCCCGGACAGCCATGTGTGGTTACGCCACTGATAACTTGGGTTCCCGGGTCCATTACCTTTAGAAAGGCTTTAGCCTATTAATTTCCTTTGTTATTTTCACACCAGAAGTGACAAGTACAATGTAAACGTTTGATTTGTGAACATGAGTGTAGGAGGCGGGGGGATGGAGGAAAGTCCCTTGCAGACTTATCTGAATCAAATAGCGAGAACAAATAGCTCAAAATCCACCCCCCCCCCCAAAAAAAAAATGGTGTAGATACAGGGGTGAGAAGAAGTAGAAAGTGTATTAGTAACGGTTAGTTCTATAGTCTGACGAGATTTTGAAGGGTCAGAACTAGGTAACTATTGGCGTCAAGTTGAGGAGGTAAGAGAGGACATGCATGAATCAAAATCGTATCTCGTCCCATACTCGTTGAAGCAACCCATCCACAGAACGAGAGCGCGCATATACACATGAATAAAAGCCAAAAACACATACGTACACCTAGAAACACACACACGCATACAAAATACAAAGTTACTGCATTATCACCATAATCGCTGGACATGGGTCGCTGTCAAGAATCAGAAGCGTTATCAAACGCCGATCTGAAATGGATTTACTCAGTGATCCCCGTTTGCGAATATACTGGGGATAGGAGGGCAATTTAGCGCTTCCCGCCCAGGCGATTTTGGGGGTTGCAATACATATTTAGGGCAGAAAAGAAATCTTTATGCAGACACCAAACTCAAAAATAACGACTGCCGATACTTACAAGCCTGGAAAACGAGATTTCCTACAGTCGAGGTATTGCTATTTTTCAAAATTTTCTTGACGCTCCCCGCCAAATAGAGGAGGAGCGCTGCTTAGTTAGTCTTTCGGACTGACGATAATGTTTACTTAATATAGTTGAATTAGATCCATCCACACAACCGGCAATCCTATTTCCTTATTTTGCTATAGAACTTAATGTATATGTGTCATCATGTTTAAAAAATCGGGCATAGCCTATATTGCTACTTTTCGGGCAGATTCGGCCTCCCTCTTCCCCCCCCCCCCCCACACGCACACACCCTTAAAGAGAGGGGAGGAACAACGGCGTACGCCTTTGTAACTATCGGTATTTTACATGTTAGTCAAATGACAGTGTCTTTTGAAATTAAAGTCAAACTGTCAAAACACTAGCTGTTGTAAACTAATTGGGGATAAATGGGACATGGGGATAATGGAGGATAAATGTCATATGGGGAATAAATCCCCATTAAAATGGTGGAGGGAACATAATACAACATAGCCCCCCTGCCATAAATCTCTGGGCCCGCCAAGAATACTTTCATGCCTTTCTACACACCATCATGCATTTACAGCTATGTGTGGATGCATTTCTACAATCATGGACAAACCTGTTAGGATACTTTGACATAACATCATTCATCTCAGTTAGTAGGCTAACATGAAACCCCGCTCCCCTCCCAATGTTGCGGCTGTCTGTAAGAGTGGCTATGTACCATCAACGGCATAACAGTAGTCGAAATTAAAAGGGGATCGGGGTGTCCCAACGAGTTTTTTTTCAAGATTGCAGCTACACTACTTTAAAAAATATTGCCTGACAACGAGTATGTATAGACCTATGTTGCTGCTGTGCGTTAGGGAATTCCTTGACAAAAAGTCAATTAAAAAATTTGCCACTATATAGAACCATTTTGTAACTGGGACACTTTGCATAAACAAGTTCCCCCAGGTCCGTGTCAATGAACACGGTCATTCATGTTTCTACTCCTACATTCGGATCAACCCATTCTCAAATACGCCACAGTATCGTCGTGTCTAATTGGTAAGGGATATCTACATAAGCCTAGTATCCAGGTCAAACACTTTTAGTGAAGTTGACAGTCAACTGAAAAAGTGAATAAAATGAATACTCAATCGCCACCTTACTGATTCCCCATTTCACCACGCAATTGACGAACATTCAGACTTTTGTTTTTCTCATAAATAACCACTATCGAACAGTCTTGCCACCATGAACTTACCCATTCCAACTCATAATCGTCCTGACAGTTGGTGGTATGGGTTAGTCAGGCTGCCACTTTTGACGTTCGATGTTAGAGCTCTCCTGACACCATCACTCTACAATCCCGAAACTATGGCTATGGAAAGTACGGAACGAAATGTCATATCAGGAAAAAATACCCTTGCCACCTCTTCCACATACACACTACACTACATCTGGGAAAGCTAGCTAAGACAGGAGGCTGCAACAGTACAAGCCCCTTGCGGATACCCTTTTCTGACAACGTCCCTACCACGCATGTGTATCAGTTCTGATTTGTACTCAAGGTCAAGCTCTGGATAAAATGTCAATCAACTTTGCAATGTCCAAGCAGGGAGGTGTTATTAGAGTAACACCTCCCTGGTCCATGCTATTACAGTTGTCTTCTGTTTTTTATCAGGATTTACAATTAAAAATCATCTTTGAAACCCTTTAAGAGTACAGAAAATTGCAAAAGCTTTCTAATAGTTGAACGAACAAAATTTTAGGCAATTTTAGGTTAATGCTTTGTCGCATAGATAGATTCTTACATAGTATTGGTCCATCATTAACCTTGGCGTGTTTTTGCACGAAGATACAATATACGCTGCTGACTAAATGCCCTAGCCCATATTCTATTTTTGGTATCATTAAACTGATCATGTATGACGAAAATATAAAATGACCCAACAAATTTAAAGAAAAATAAGTTTCTAATCTTTTTTGATGAAAAGTATAACTCCTGGATAACTGTTGTATGCTTAATTTGATTTGAAATAAAAAAAAAATCGGCGAAACTGACTTTCATCCCTTTCAAAGCGGTTCAAAAATATGACACGCCCAAAACGCTTAAAAATCACCATGTCTTCCAGTCCCCCTCGTGCGATTCGAGTGACTCACATGAATTAATTCCTCTTAGACATGTACTTAACTCGGTGTGTACCCTCACATGCCGAAGTTAAATCCTAAAACTCAATTTAATTTCTAGAACGCCGTTGAAATATTTCCTTCTCCTCGTCTTACTCTCAAAGCAATCATCCCAAGATTAACATCAACCTGTATGGTTCAGTTGTATATAGCTGCAGTACATGTGTCTTACATACACTATGAAAGGCGTTCTTTTCTTAAGAATCAGTTTAAATAAACACGAGCTGCTATTTGAAAAACAAATGGAATTCATCGTTTTAAGAATACTCAAGGGTGAATGTTGGGATATGTCTGGTAGGGGAGGGGGTCACATGTGAAAGCAGTTGCTTCCGGATTAAGGTGAACGTACGATATAAGGGGAAGAAATTGTTTTAAACATTTAAAGGCTCTGAAATGAAATTTGTAGGACATTTGAAAATATTCACATTTTACAAAGTGAGAGGGGAAAGGGTTTTCTACATAACCTGTGAGTGGAGGCAGTAGTGTAGCTAGGACTGTGTCACTGGAGGAGGTTGGTGTCATGGGGGGGGGGGGGGGGGTTGGGACACGAGACATGGGAATATCCCACGGATAGGGAGAAAAAGCCGCTATTTAAGGTGTTTTTGCATTGCAAGGTTCGGTCAGGGGGTTTTAACCCCCAAAACCACCCCATGGACTACGCCACTGAGTGGAGGAATTTTGGAGAAAATTTAACTCTAAGGGTTTCTTATATCCCCTCCTTTAGCCATCGCTGTCTGTGTCTATGACGTGTCACATACGACTTTGGACAGGTTGAGGAAGATTCTGTTTTGTCATTTACAAGGGTAATACGAAAAGTAAATGCTCTGGCCTGCATCAACGATGATTTTTCAGATATTTAAAAAACCCTGAATTTTCAGACAATTTACAAAGCGATTCTAAAAAAATCTCGTTCTTAATCTAAGTGACATAACAGCCATGGCAAATCTGTTCAAATAAACTAAAATCAACTCTTTTCTCTTTCATTAGATTTCAAGATTTCATCAGGTAGTGCTTATAGTTCTTCAGCAACATGGATGATACAGCGAAATTGATGTGGACTAAATTTGGTGCTTTAGCCATTTTGTTCATAATCACGCTTGGGTTTGGCAGTATCCCGTTTTGGTTTTTCAAGGGTCGCAATGATAACGCCCGTATACCATCTCGTGCGTTTAGCATCTTAAACTGTTTTGCAGGAGGCGTGTTTCTCGGTCTTTGCCTATTAGATCTCTTTCCCGATGTCATCGAGAGTTTTGAAGAAACATTACCTGCATACATTAAATTCCCTATTGCTGAATTATCGGTGACATGCGGTCTTGTACTCGTGCTTGTCATTGAGCAAATTGTCCACGGAGTTCAACATAAACTGGTAGCAAAAAGAAAGAGGGAAGAGGAGAGGGCGTCCTTGTCTCAAGACTCCAGAACCCTTCTTGCAGACTCTACGCACAGTAACAGAAATTTCGGGACTTTCGACTCTCCTGGTTCGGTTCAATTGGAACCAGAAAAACAGGCATTAGTAGCAATTGAAGAACCAGAAAATCAACCTTTTCCTAACCACACCTCCCCTTCTCATGACCGTGAAACAGAAAGCAATAATACACCGGACTTGAAAGATATCACTCAAGTTGAACATGCTGACAACGAAGGACCAACTCAAGACCTTGACGTCACTGCCTACATCAGTAGCCACATCGGTGACAGCCACGACACGCATGCACCGCCTTCTACATTTCGATCCTTGATGCTTTTGGGGGCTTTGTCTTTTCATTCCATTCTCGAAGGAATCGCAGTCGGTATTCTTACTTCAACGAGTGAAGTTTGGACCTTCATATTAGCGATTGGAATTCACAAAGTGGTGATATCTTTTAGCTTAAGTATCAATTTTCTTACGACGATGAAAAAGTTGAACGCCTTATTCTGCCAAATTGCATTTGCCATAATGTCTCCAATAGGAATCTCTATTGGGATGGTGATCATCTCTCAAATCGATAAATTTTCATCCAGTATTTGGGAAGGTATTTTACAGGGTTGGGCCACCGGTACATTTCTTTACGTAACGTTCTTTGAACTTCTCCCACGTGAGATTGAGGCACCTAGAGATAAGATTTTTAAAATAGTAGCCATACTTTCAGGCCTCGGTGTCATTGCAGGCTTGATTGCATATGAGGTAAGTCATGAATAAGTAAAAAATCAAACATATGATGATTTTGGTTGACTACGTGCCGCCTGCAGCATCGATTGCAAATTAAAGGGAGAATGCGGTCATCTAACTTGAACGAGTTTATTAGACCACGCTGTTTCATACAGCGTGTTCAGGTGTTCATGTGACAAAATTTCCCTTCTTCAAGTGTGAAATTTACCAGGCTTATCATGAAATGCAATGATTGTCCTGAAATATCACGAAAAATGTTTGGGAGAGGAATAAGAAGAAAATTGTAAGATTAGCTGTTGTTTCAAAATAAGTTTGGGTGACTGCGTGCGCTTGCCCTTTGAAGTGTACCTCAAGAAAGATGTATGTTAAACAGCATAAAAAGTGAATTCTAACAGTCTTATTCCCACCTTCATAGGACGTTCTTGAGCTGAGATTTGAAATGTTGAAATTTATTCGCTTGAAACAAATTAGTCCATTGCGCAATGATTTGTGACGTTCTTGTTGTACAACTCACATTACCTTCTTTGTTTTCCAAAATATTTTTATGACCTTTAACACTTCCGGTTTGCCTGAATAGCATGTTGCACAGAGAGAGCTTAATTAATTCAATCAACTTGTAAGAGTTAGAGTGTTTATCACACCTTGGTACAAGATGCAGTAACTTTAAGAAAAACAAAGAAATACAAAGATTGCAATTTGAGTAGTGCAACAATGACATCACAAATTATTGCTCAATGTACCATTTTAGTTTCAGTGAATAAACTTCAACATTTTATATATGGGCTCAAGACTGTCCTATAACGATGGGAGTTATGCTGTTTCATGTATATTTTTGAATTTTATTGACTTGAGGCACTCTTTAAACCAGGGGATACACACTGTTTTACAAGATATTCCCTAACTGGCTAACGACAGCACTAACCCCTAACACTAATCCCTAACCTTAACAAAGGATACAATCGATACAATTCAATGGCAACAACCAATCACGAGACACCTCGTTTAACAGTGTGCATCTACCCGTTAATTCTGGACAACTCGATTTAAAGTGTGATCTATCGAGACTTGCGGCATTAAATAATTCCTTAAACAGTATCAGTGTTATACACTTGTAGTGGGCACACATTTTTTCCAGAAAAAATGTTCAAATTTGTGAAGCTTTGAAAAGGTGTCTATGTCTGCGATTGCTCCATAAGCAGATAAGCATTGAGAGAGAAAGAGATCTCCAAAAAAAAAAAAAAATCCCACCAACAACCACCTATTTTGCAAAATTTGATACAGGCTTAAGTTAAAACCTGTGATGGCATACATTTGCTCAGCAAAGTAGAGAATGAAGTTACATATAGCCCCTACCCCCCGCCCCCTAAAAAGTCAACCGCGTCTGAAACATAAGCCGTTAGTATTGCAAACTTCTGGCTCCTATTGCCAATGCATAAGCGTACACGAACTTGTGCAAATTTAGCCTTTCGAGAACCTCGGAGTGAAAAATATCACAAACGAATAAAATTGTACGATAGCCTGGGCATAGAGTCCTTAAGCTGTCAAAATCAAGGTCATGGCATTTGTTGAGACAATTTTGCCATTACACAGACTACCAGTGTTTTACGATAACTTCTGAGCAAGATGGGGGTTGGCATTACAAAAGGACGGGACGAGAAAACTTTTGAACTATAGATTTGAACAGCCAGTGCCAAAAAGTTGTTTCATATATATATTTTTTATATTTTTGTTTCGGCGTGGTGAGGGATATGGATTACGCATAATGTCATGCGGAGAATGTATGGTACAAAAATAATTTAGGTACCGAGATGAATACTGTCTAACCCATGCATACCCCCTTTCGAATGAATCGAGACTTTCGACGTTGTTGCACCCCTATTACAAGTCTCGAAATTTTTATTTGGGATCAGTTTTCACAAATTTTAATCGGGTGTGGGAGTGTTGGGACGTGGTTACGTGAGAAAAATTGTACATTGCTCCCAACCGCTCAAGCGTTTGGGAACAGGAGTGGGTGTCAATTAGAATAATAGGACTAATGGTCTGAAGCATCCAGTCGCCAAATCGTTTGGGTGCCTGTCAGTCATGAGGAACACTCTCAGGCCCGAGACATTATATAAAGGTTATAAAACTAGTTTTTAATGGAGAACACGGAAAGCTGTCGCCACCTTCCCAAGATAAAGACAGAAAGCGCTTCTTGCATCTTGTCTTAGGAGATAAACTTTGGTATCGAGAGTATAAATACACTTCTGAAAAGTCAGTGGTTAGTGGTAATCAAGAAAGTAGATGCATCGTGGGGTATTCCAAGGGTCTGAACTCCATATTTTAGCAGTAAAGCATTCTGCGAGGCTGTTTAGTTCATTTTGTACCACAAATCGGTCGGGAACTATTAGAATGCTCTTTAATCGTTCGCAAAATATCAAACTTGTGTTCGCGCCGCGCTTTCCTATCCTTTCTAGTTTTTCTTTTCCGTTCTTGTACCTTCCCAAATGTTTACTTTTCGGTGTGGATGGGAGCTTCACATTTTTACGAGTGATTTCGGCAGCACGTCACGCGTAAATGTCACAGTTTACATTCTCTGCATGATGATCCTTATTAAGACGATGATGGTGCTTGACATTATTCAGGCGAGAATTATTTTTCAAAAAACGAAAAGCTCAAGTTCCACCTCATGCTTGCATTCGTACAGCGATAACTGTACGGTCTAATCTTATAATGTGTTTTCCGTTAGAGTAGAAATCTATCATGTTTCATGATTGGCCGGTTCTTCAGATCAAGTCATGTGACAATATTTTTCTCACTTAATTACAAAATTTAGGAGAGTTAATAAATTGGCTCACTATAAGTGTGCAATGTTTAAGTCCTGAAATATTACAAAAGATACTCTGTACCATTTAGGTGTTGTTTTAAAACAAGTTTAAGGTGATTGTTTCTATCCTTTAAGTTAGATTAGTCAATGGGCACTCTCAAACAAGTCTGATTTATATTTAAGTTTGATTAAAAAGACTGATGTGTAAGGAGACAGCGGACGTCAAGCCTCAAACTTTGCCAAAACAGCTATACAAAAGTGTGATATATGCATATAATATAATTTTAACAAAGACGTTCATTATATATGAATAAAACTTGTGTGAAGATTCCTTTGCTTTAATGTCCTATTTTTAGTATTTTCTCTTTTTAGATTTAAGTTAATTTTATTTACCTTCATTAAAAAATATGGATTAGTTTTATGTGTAAAGAAGAAAAACAGTTCACTGTTACTTAGGATAACATGATACCCATTTAATGGCAAGCCATGCATGGAATTTTCTGTGGTATAGACAAATCCGAGCAGCTGGTGAAGTCAGAGTGTGGTTCATTACCCTGAAATGGGTTTAATTTCATTGTCTGCATGCAATTCTTAACTACATTCAGTGTATTGAAGGAATCAAGAAGTATATAGTATAACTTTTAGTGATTCAGGTAGACAAGGAATTTGAGAGACAAGAGCCGATGGACCCCAGTTCTGGACGACCATATAAATCAGACCACCACTTGACTATTCGGATTCGTCTACCCAAAATATTTTTATTCACTGCCTTTTATATGTATTTGTTGTTGTTTATGTAAAATATTGTACATCATTATAAAACTTAAATTGAATATTTTAGAAATCATTATAAGCCGATTCTTACTCTTACACAAAATCAAATTGTTAAAGGTGTGCTTACTTATTGAACTTGCAATAAAAAGGCGACCAATTCACGCATTTCCTAGTTTGTAATTGCTTGTCATTCTGATATTCAACTACATGTGGAATGAAAGCCACATGAAAACAATCTTTAGCAAGGAGGAAGGGGAGGGGGAACAGGCAGAAGTTATTTTCGCCTCCTTAGAAAGTTTTAACACATTTGTCCTGATCCCTATGAAAGTTTTCTGCATGTCTTCGATGAAACTTTCCCTCATTCACTACCTTGTCTGGTTATAGAAGGCATAACACTGACTTAGTTAAAGTAACCCTTATTTGAAAAAGTGTAGTAGTCTGGTTTCATGATTGGCTCTCAAGAGTCATGTGACAATATTTTTTTCACTGCCTTGGTTACTTTAAATATGCAATGTTGAAATCCTGAAATATTATAAAATAATTGGAAGCGAAAGAAGAAATCTGTGGGATCAAGCTGTCGTTTAAAAGTAATTCTAGGTTGATTGCTCTTACCTTTTAATGCTCCTTCTTACCTAGCTTCTAAAGCTGCCATCTGAGACTCAGACCAATGTTTGTCACACAGCCTTTGGGGATAGCAGAACGTGACCAGAATACCATCTCCATTTCACCACCTTTATCATAGTTTAACAATACACTTTTATTTCCTTTTCATTTCATTTCATCAGTAACTCCTGCACACTTTGGGGTGGGGGTGGGGGTGGCACCCATGATCATGATGACACTTTTTGTTTTTGATGGACTTTTGGAAGTGGAAATAAAAAACCACCTTGCTTTGGCATAGGATTGCACTTGAAAGGTACCAAACCTTGAGGGCATATCAAGCTGTCTGGCCATTACTTTTGACCTCATCACATTTTACATATTGCATGGTCAATTGAGTGGTATATAAAGGCATCTAACTTGCAGCTGGGACTGGGGTGTCAGAAGTTCAAGTTTTGGCCCGAAAATACTGAAGAATGATAGTGCTTGGTGCTCAGCATAAGCAATGGAGTAGAGAAAACAAGCCAGGGAGCCACAAATGGAAAAATGGTCCCTGGCCAGCCAGACTTGAACAAATTGATAAGAAACTGGGCAATGAGACCTCATCTAAAGGCCCCCATACAGGATCAAATTTTTCGTCAATTATTTGATGTTCCCCACACAGTCAATGTTGTCTTCAACTTTATGTCAATTTTCATTCTGATCAAAATCTTCGAAATGAAGGAATCTATCGCACTGGCACTAGTTCTTGTCTTGGAGGATGCTCCAAAGCGAAATAGGAGGAGGAAGTGGTCGAAAAAATGGTTTAACTTTTTTTTCAGTTCTTCAAGAGTTGCTTCCGGAAAATGTTCCTTGTATTTCTGAAGCAATACATTGTATGCATCAGCTTTTTTGTCTCGATTCATATAATCATCGGATTTGATTTTCCATAATGCTGGTAGAGATTTGTAAGTTGCTATGACTTCCAACAAGAATTTGTGCTCGACGTCTCTCTTTTTGTCCCCCATGTTGTCGCTTTGACAGTCAGACGGATGAATCATTGATCAATATATTGACGCTGTCACTTTCATTTATGAGCCGTCAAACAATCAACAGAGCTTTGATCCGTCAAATATTTGCGTCGAATAATTGATTCAAATAATTCCCCGTCAATGTCCCCCAGACACGATCAATTTTGTCGTTAATTAATTGATATCAATTATTTGACATCAAATAATTGACTAAAAGTTTGATCGTGTATGGGGGCCTTAATACACTAATCTGGCTAGAGCTCCCTGAATTAACTAATTCATCACATTTTGAGACATAAACAAGGATTATAAGATAACTGTGGTATCATTTGTACTGTAATTGCATGTGGCTTAACTGGCTCTTTTGCATCATGAGAACATCATTTGATCAGGATGAATCCAACTAATTTTTACACCAAGGCACCTTTAACCAAATTTATGCCACTATTTATCTGTCAGTACAAAAACAGACACTCTGGGGCTAAAGAAAAAAATTCAACGAGATAGCACTTGGAAACGAAAAAACAAAAAGGAATTTATGACAGCATGTTTGATATTAGCTTAAATTTTATTTTCATGTCTTGATCATTCAGTCTCATTTTATTGTAACATTTGTAGCTTCTTTCAAAACTAATCTGGTGCTTGATTTGGTGAATATTTACACTAATCTTGTTGAGCCTTATGCCTCAGAGATTATTGACCATATTTTGTTGAAACTCCAATTTTTACAAAACATGATAAAAGACAATTTATGAATAGGCCTACTGTTATGTGGAATGCAATCATGTAACAGTGAGTTTGAATATAGCCCTCAAACCAGGCTTTTGGCCAAAAAATTGGCTTTGGGGGTTGAAGTTATTACTGGCAAAAACCATATGGCACCTACATCACAGCACAAAGCCCCAAATGCATGGGGTCCATGCATGCCCCCACCTGACAGTCAGGGGTCAAGGGGAGAAGCCCCTCAGAAACTAAGCCCGATGTAGCATACCAAATGCAAAAATTATAGTTTTTTCTAAGGCTTTTCGAAGCACTTGTGCGTAGGGTTGGGTGGTACCATGAAAATATTAGTACCGGCACTGTTAATCTCACAGAACCGGCAGTACCTGTTCTTAAATCTCAGGTAGGAAAGTCAGGTGGGAAGGAACCTAAACTGTGCACGGCACCCTTGTTATCATGTACTTTGATGCAGCTGGGCATATGATTGCATTATTACTGTGCAGAAACCTCTGCTTTGACTTTGTTTACCACATTTCTTTACAGTCATGCACAATCATAATTAATACTCCCATTTCCTATCTCAACCTTTTCAGGGTAATTTTTTCGAGTACCGGTATTTTTTCAAGAACCGGTATTAAAAACACACCAAATATCTTCGGTATTTTTACTATCTGTACCTCTAGTACTGGTATTCACATCAATACCGGTATGCCGCCCAACCCTACTTGTGTGGTGCTGTCTACCTGCACATGACTTGTGCCTTTTTCAGTTGTACCACTCTTTCTTAGCTGTTTTATATTTTTATGGCCGTCTATGGCACTGTCTGATGAACTTTTGGCCGTCTGCATTGTGTTTTAACCACCTCAAAGCCAGTGAAATGTATCCCTTGGCCATAGGTCTGGTTTTAACACAAAAACAAACAGCTTATAAAATGTTTTTCCTTCTTTACCCCTGCATCCCTGATCCCACATCTCCCTTAGGGGCATGGTTTATCATTTTATCTACAACCTATATGATGACAACTTCAATAGATATAAAGGAATTTGAGAGATTGTCCAACAATCTATCCAAAACCATACATTATACTCATTTAAAATAAACATAAACAGTTAATGACAACATGCTTAATGTTATTTTAAATTTTACTTTTATTGTTTGATGGACCAGTTCTATTTCCTTGTTTCATTTTGAATTTCTTTAAACGTAGCCTTGTAAGTGATTCAGTGATTGTCAACTTTTGAAAATTTACCCCTGAGAGAGACGTTGACCTCATCAAATAAAAGCTATAAAATCAAAGAAACTTAAGAATTCTACCAAAAATTCTATTAACACATTACAGAAGTGATTGACTTTAATAACTGCATGGAAATTGCCCAATTACCTTAAATTGCAACAAACATGCCCTTAGCAAATAGGAAAGTGACTGCAGAATGTAAGGAAATGACTGAAACCTACATGACATGAATCAACACAAATGTGCAATCATAAACAAAAAGACACGAATCAGCTGGAATTCATTTAAAATTTAAACAGCAGCAAATTTTTGACTGCAGTGATAGGTGGATTGCTTCTATTTAAAGCCCACCATCTGGGTTATGACAAAGCAACTGTCAATGAGCTAAAACATGTGAGTTAATGTAAAATGGTAAACAGGGTTAGTATGCTATCATACAATTCCATACAGTGTGTACTGTATATACCTTCATATTGTGCATAAACATAAGCAAGTATGCGTGTTTGTGGCGAAACTACATTACCATTAAATATTAACTTCATAACTTGTGTAAGCATTCTTCTCTGAAACTGGTGTTTCAAAATCAATCTCTAGTCCAGGACTGAATGCATTACCACTAATCCATCGATCAGCCATCCAACAATTTAATCATCCAATCAATCAATCAATCTCTCTTGGAAGGTAATGATCTCTTATCCTCTCTGTATGCAGCAATAATGAAGAATACAAGGACAACATGTACACCCACCACTGCAGTTATTGCCGCTGCTGTTGTACTTGTGGAATTATCTAATCCTAACAAACCTGGAAGAGAGAGACAAATAGAGGATATACTCAGTAGTCTGGAAAAAATGTTATCAAGTATTTCAAAAATGTACTCCAGATTGATGATTGCCTGGGGGAAGATTTATTCTGTCTTTAAATGCCAATGGCACCGCAACAAAAATTGTTGGACAAAACAGTAACATTTTGATAATGACTTAATACTTCACATTGAGAAATTTTCAAATTTGAAGCACCCTAAATTACAAGAAATGAAGGAGGCACTGCATCATTTTACTTTATACTATCCAGCTCAATTAGACTCATTCATGTTTACAAACAAATGGTGTCAAACAGAGTTAATTACATATGATTACTTTCTAATCCCAATGAAATTAGGAGGCAAACTGAAAGAAAACATTTTTTATTGACAGTTATTATACAATTAAGCAAAGACTTTATCCACACTTGTTTTTTAATTTCATTTGAGGAACAAATGACAGCGCAAGCAAAAATTTTAACTAGAAAACTAATTCACACAAATACTACACTTATACATTGGTAGTTAGTCTCATTCTAACAACCTAGATCACCAACGGAGTAAGAGCTCATACATTCAACTAAGATTGTCTCTTCTAGTGCAAGTGTCATACATTAAATGATCTCAAACACCCTGAAGGCAGCTTTCAGAATATCACCAAACCGTTCTGTGCTATCTTTGATAAAAATTTGTGCCCCCCTTCCAAAGACACCATGAACTGAATAACAATATGACAAATAACCAAAGTTGCAAAAAAAAAAAAGAAAAGATTATAAAAGTTCAAAGGTACTCTGCAGATGTCATAAAATGAGCCATGCAGTGAGGGATCACATTAGACCTTCACCTATACACGAATTTGGACAGCAAGTGATGGTCTGATTTCTGAAATCTTTCGATTTCCTTGCTTACCTCTATCATGGATGGTTGAACACTAATTTGTATCTTGAATTCTCTAATTCCACTAAATATGAGGGTTTAAAATTCATGTATACAATAAATAAAGACGGTTTTAGGCTGATGGACCCCACTAATGGCGGCCTACAGTCACTAAAAACAAGCCCTAATCGGATTTGTCTATAAAACTTCCAGAATACTGTAAACAGATCACTTACCAAGCAACATTTTATCTAGCCACCTGTGTCTTTTAACATTAACTGAAGGAAAATGTTAAGCATTTTGCAATATTTCATAAAATGGTCCCTTTGGGACTGATTGGTTCCAATATTCCTGATAACTTCAAGGATAAATTCCTAACAGAGTG
Source organism: Holothuria scabra (assembly GCA_037179385.1). Taxonomy (NCBI): domain Eukaryota; kingdom Metazoa; phylum Echinodermata; class Holothuroidea; order Aspidochirotida; family Holothuriidae; genus Holothuria; species Holothuria scabra. Next base: position 17,303,669 of record CM074192.1, on the reverse strand, counting down.
TCATAATGACATACCATCAATATGGTACAAGCAACTGGTACTGAAAAAAGGGGAGCAATTTGAAGACTTTCACAAGATGGGCCGGAAGGGCCACATAGGACCTTTGAAGAAAACTTCCAGAACAATGTACACAGATCACTAACCAAGCATCAAAACACATAATCAAGTCTGCTAACTGAAGAGATGTGGTAAGTACTGTTACATATTTTCAATTTGCAATATTTCACAGAATGGATGATAGGGCTTATCATGGGCCTTAGATCCAAATTCTTCAACACCCTGCAGGTACCAATATCATTATGACACACCATCAACAGAGCACAAGAGTTCAAATGTGCAGTCTGAGTTAGATATGGTTTTACGACACACCAACACAGAAGTGTTATATAGGGTCAACAAGATAAAAAAAAGGTGCATTGTTGAGGAAATACTACCTAAGAAAAGCCACAGAAAAGCTGGGCCTTTTATGCCAGAAATTCTTTCATCAGTGAAATGTGAAGGGAAGTGTTCAACATTTCAATCCCTTGAAGAAATAAAGTTTCAAAGTCATAAAACAAGCCTGGTTTTCAACTTGAAAAGTGTCAACTGAACTAATTATAACTTCTAAGGTTATCGAATGTGAAATTGCTGAGTTGCAAATATGAAAACTATCATTTTACAAATCAGATCATGTAACGAATATGCTGTCTCCAGTTGGGAATTTACATTAGATTACAGTCACCACTGCCCTTGCTTTTCATTCTCAGAGAAAATACTCTTACCGAAAATGTAAAACCAAGGCATGCATGAATGTACTGTAAATTGATATGAATTACTGAAACTGAAATATGACAACTTTTTAATTAGTTAGCAGAACCAGAAAGCCAAAAGGCTTAGTGATTCCTTGCCACTGAAATCTAAGCCTATCATTTTTTTTTTTACAAATGGACAGTGCTCCGTAATGAAAAAATATGAGCACAGTCACATGTAACGTTCTTGACATATCGAGTTCACAAGGTTTGAACTTTTGACCTCTCATGACCCCAAATGACCTTTGACCTCCACCAAAAACAATAGGGATCATCTACTCAATATGGCCAACCCACATTGATTCCTTGCCTGCCTACAGCAAGGAATCAAAAATATGATAAAACCCAGTAAGCATTGGATTGGCCATAAACTGTGAGTGTTAACAATCAATTAAAAACTCAACTTTCCACCCAAAAATCTGGTTTTAGGCTGTTAAGTGCAATGCTGTTTAAGTATGGACTTTTTCCGTAATGACATGCTTTTCATGGATTTGATTGAAACTTGTATTCCAGTTATTAGTCACTGGACAGTTTTCCCTTCTCCATTATTGCGATATGCAGAGCACTACGCACTATGACGGTGGTAAAAATTTTAAAGTCTTTAATATGACTATATCTGGGAATCCAAAACATTCCTACAGCATGAAACACAACTCCTCTACCACGAGTCCAAAAAACCAAAGTTTAGAGGATGCAAGCCTGTACTAATTACTCATAACCTTGCTCTCAATTCTGCATTTTATAGAAAAGAAATTTCAATGACTTTGACATGACTTTTCAATAAATACATTGCCTTAAAGGCAGTCATTTGTCACCCTAAACTACAGTTTCAGTATACATATATCAAAACTCTCAATTGGTACAGCTCTTTGATTGGCATCACATTCAAACAATGCATCATAGCTAAATTACACAGCATGGGCACTGAGAGTGTCTTGATTACACATTATGGACTTGTATGGCCACTGGGACAAGCCATGAAGCAATAAACTAGGATTGTGTCTGGATAAAGATGAGTTTTAGATAAATGTGGGAGGGGCTAGAAGTAAGTAGGTTGGGAGAATTGGAACTGTTTGGGATGATGAAAATATGCCTTTAAGTATTTCCATGAACTTTCTTTTGATGGCAGTACTAAATTTGAGATGATAAGAATGATGACAGTACGGGTGAGTATATACTTTGATATAATGAGACAACATGAACACATATAAGCAGTGACTTTCCCCAGACTTTACAAAATTTAACCAATTGGTCAAATTTAACCAAATTTAACCAATACACCAATACTTAACAAAGAGTTCACCAGTTCTCTCCAATATTTAAGTCACATGACTGGAAATGCAGCATAAGTTTCCAAACTGAGCAACCAGTATCACTGTGAAAAGGAGTGTTCTGAGGCATATTTAGTACCAGCCATCAGGTTAACACTGAAAACATCATCCTGAGTATGCTCTCCTCCATTTATGAAAATTTTAAATCTTTAGGGGCATTCCAATTAAGATGGTATCAATTTTTGCAATTTTTGAAACTACAAACATGTCTTTTAGTTCACATTTAATTCTTTCTTTTACTTACAGTTTCCAGTTTCCATACTAGAAAATTACAACATCTATGCTTGGAATATAGGATCAAAATAACAGATTTCAGCAGAGGTTCAGTTTAGTTTTCACAAAATCTGTGCCAGCAGAGAATAAATTTTCCAGAATCTCATCGTATTTTGCTACACAAAATGGACAAATTTAATTCCTACACAAATGTACACTTTAGGTAGCAGATATATATGTAGAAAATGTAAGGGTTTGTACTGATTTTGCAACAGAGGAGTTGAGAAACAGCAAAACTGCTCGCAAATATTGTACACTGAATTATTTCCTGGCCAGTACATTTACAGTATCCTGCACAAATATGGAGTGATAGGCAACCTTGAGGCCTCCACTTTAAGCCTAACAATCCTCTACCTGAGGACAGCCTCGGCCTCAGCCTTGGATTGCTGGTCCTTAAATACAACATCAGTTGTCATCTTAAATCTTAAACCTTAAAAATATATTTTGAGGGTAGAATGACATTCAGGATTTATCAATCCACATGTAAATAAATTTTTAGAAAACAATCATTTATAACAGATAAGAGATAGGTTTGCAATACTTTTAAAATAATTAGATTTTTATCATGCCATATGACAACTGACCTAAAACTCATATTAATATTGGTTTGAAAGGGTTTTTAGGCATCAAATCAAACTTCCACGATTTGATACTTGTTTTTTATGTTCAAAAGTATTTTCATTTGCTAAATTAACATTCCACAATTCTTCAATTTTGACAACACCACTTGCCTCTTCCGCAACTCACCGACATTGTCACAAAGTGAATCTTTATAAAGCATGCTGCTAGAAGCGAATAGCAAGTTTTAGCCATCTCAAGCTGGCAACTAATAATCCAGAATCTATTAGAGAATTTCCTGTTCAGGTATCTTGAGATCAATAAAATTAAAGGCCTTTGCCCCTTCAAAGACTATTTGCTCAATAGAGCAACAAGGTTGGTTTAAATGGGCGAACTACCGCAATTACAGGGTGGGGGGGGCTTTAATTGAGAAAACGCTTTTTTCTCCGGTGATATTGGCTCAAATGTCCTATTCAGTTCTAGCACCATGGAATATGGCCAACTTGAATAAATGTACTCACCATCAAAAATAATCGATTTTGTGAAGCTGTAAGATACCATGGGGACAAATATCACCATCAGTATGTAAAATACTACTGTCAGAACAACACTTCTGTTCCTGCTGAAAAGATGGAAAGTAGTTAAAGCCACCACTATGCTTTCTAGTTCACACAAGCAATATTTGGAATGAATGGGATGGCATCACCGAGTGGGACACACCGTGTTGTAATGAACAAGGCGTATCTTGTGTTATTTTGCATTATGGTTGGAATGTCAGGAGTGAGTTGCCAATCTATAAATGCAGTGCTAAAGAGAGCAAAATGGGGACTGGATAGCTTCTGGGGATCTGGAGGCAAATGGTTTCAGGGGAGGGGGGTACAAAAGTGTATAAAGGGAATAGTTGCTTGATGCCCCTTTCTGTGCTAAAATGCCCCTCTCTGTTTAGCACACACAAAGTTGCCAAACTTGGGCTACATTACAAAAAAAAAAAAATAGCTGTGTCAGAATCATTTTTATTTTATCTATAGCCCATTGTTCAAGATGTAAGTACAGTACAAATCCAAAAAAGCACTAATTCAAATGCTGGCACAATGTTACACTTGTCCATACCGCATTACATATACTCAGAGATATTAATTTTCAGTTTCCCTAGAAGCTAAATTACGTTCTGCATGTCATTTTGCACAAACTTCCATTGAAATGGTGAAGCACCAAAACATCATATCCTGTTTTCTAATTTCGCAAAACTGAGTGACAATCCCTTTCTCTAATTACACCATGGCTGACTGACACTGGCGGTTAAATGACTTGAAGACATTGTCATCAAAACTATTTATCTTTTTTTTGGGGGGGGGGAAGGGGGGCTGGTAGTGAGCAAAATGTTCAATTGGAAATGCTCTTTGGTTGACTGACATCAAATTCAAAAGATGCAGGGAAGCTCATATATATAAAAGCAGGTACAGCAAGTATTCTGATCAGACATGACTGCTCACCAGGAAACAGTATGCACTAAAAGCAGTGAACTGGATCAGGAGGGGTTTGAATTACTTAGACCACAGTAGCTATTCAATAAAGATATTGAAAGTAGCATGAGTTAAATTTTAAGAATTAAGCCTGTGTGAGTTAAGAAGATTTGCCCTTTAAATCATAAGAGTTGCACAATGGAAGAAAGCTGAATTTACACTGGCCACAGGGTGATTTATTAAAGGGGCTAGAGGTAGACTGGTTGAGAGAATTGGTAATGCCAAGGGAGAAAAGGTTTTGCCTATACTGTAAATAAGTTGCACTTTTCACAAACAGTGGTTGATTGCATATTACTACCATTCATGTTTGATTAATGAAAATGATCCTTACCTTACATACCATCTTTAATAATGATCCCATTGTAAAGAATAAATGATAATTTCAAAATGCACTACTTGTTTTTTGAAGTGTGACATTCATGTCTAAGGTTACAGACGAATCCGACAAACGCTGGAGTTTAGTGGATGTAAGCACGCCATTAGTGGAATCCATCAGTCTTAAATCCTCTTCATTTACCACCTTAATAAAATTTCAAACCCGCATTTACAGTGAAATGGACGGAATCAAAAGGCATTACAGTGTACAATCAAGTATCATCCATGCTACCGGTAAGCAAAGAAATTGATAGATTGTGATAGGCCCAGTTATGGTGGACTAAAATTAGACCATCACACTTGCTGTCTGGATTTGTCTATATCACACAGTTAGGGTTAAAGCAATGAGGGTCAGGTGCTAGTTCAAAGGTCTTGAAACTAACTTGTTACTCTAACATGATATAAAGTTCTAGGAGGATTGGGTGTGAAAATAATTCAAATCTATGAACATTCATTTTTTCAAACCATCTTTGCTTGAAAAAGATTTGACTAAATTTCTATTTCACAACATAGCAAGTAACTTTTCAAAACCTCCCACCAAATGGTCCATTTTACCTGGGTGACTCCAGATTAAGACCCTGACTCTATGCAGGTGACTCAAAGTTAACTTCAAATTTCTCTTGAACTCTTACAAGGTTGTTGAAACTGTGAAATAGCACAGTAGCACTGTGCTATGGGGAAATCTCAGAAGCACTTTAATGCAGAAAGGTGCATTCTTTCTCTTAGAGAAAAGAACCATCTATCAAAATTCCACAGTACCATAAACTAACCTTGCTTCCGAGTATCCTGGGTCTACGTCTGCAGGCATAGTGTTGAACCAAAATGTGACTTCATTCAGCCCTCCACTTCTGTTAGAAATGTAACAACAGACCTACTTCTAAATGCTTTTGGTCAAAAAGTTGTGTCAAAGTTAGTTGTTCATACTTCATTGGCATGCCAATACTGCAGAAGATAGCCCTCAAAGTTAAATGATCTGTGAAAAATTACAAAAATAGAAAAGCATAATTATGTGCATACAGTGGCCAAATGTTTACAAACCATTCATTTAGGCTATAAGTCCTGTTACACCAAATGTTCAGCAACATTGATATTAACTCAACAAGTGTAGACAATTGAGTATACAAACTATGTTACTCCAGGTATGAGAATCCTGACAGTCAAGTGATGGTCTCATTTTAGTCCGACATGCAAAGTAACAAGCTTAACTCTTAGCAAAATTTACAAACCTTAGTATGAGCACCAATTCTCGATGGAAACTTTGCCTTTTTTGCAATTAACATTACCCTAGAAATACAGTGTCATGTTTTAGCCATCCCAGTTGACCACTATTAATCCAAAATCTATTGTATCAATGAGCTTTCTGTTCAGCAATCTTGAGATCAATAAAGTTAAAAGGGTTTGTTGTTGTATTACTGTACCATGACACATACTGAAATGTCTCCATCACAGGCTAAATAACTGCTCCTAAACAACAAAGACATGACATGAAACCCTGGAAAAGGTCTTTTTATCAGGTTATTTATCAATTAAATCTATTGAATTCTAGCAGCATGATGGAAGGTTTAGGACTACTGTACATAGCAACAGTAGAAAAATACTACAGTCAAGGCAATCAAATCATCTTGTATCTCACTAAAAACTGTTACAATTTTGTCTGTATGGAGTAACTCAAGGGGAGGGAGGGGGGGAGTTAGCCATGAAAATCCCAGCAGGAAAAATATATTTCCCACAGCAAAAAAAAAAAAAAAAAAAAAAAAAACCATCAGTGTACAAAGATTCAGGCAAGTTATACCACACTATAATATCTTTGGATGTGAGATACTTACTGTACAATATAATTTGTACAGAATATTCTGTATAGTTCTTTTGGGTAGCAAGATGCATATGGCTGACAAAGTAAAATATTACTCTTCAGTACTGGTGTTCAGTGACAGAACTAGATTATCCATTTATTTACCTTTCTGCAACATAAAGTTAGTGGGTACAGACTAATTTTGCTGGGCAAAACTACCCTCAACCCCTTTTTCATTATAATAATTAACCAGAATGCAATAATGCATTGAGGTTTTGATGACATGCCTGTACATATGTTCTACTTCAAACAATGCCATGATGTCCCACATGTTCTCAGTCAAATGTTATACTGTCATCTTTTAAAAATTATCTTGTGCTACTCCATATGACCTTTGACCTCTACCAACAATAATAGGGACCATCTTTTTATCATAATGTGTCCATGTACCAGACATGAAATCTATTTAAGTTTCCCAAGTTTTCCCAACTTGAGATCTTTTGTTAACAAGGTTTCAAAGTTTGACCTTAGATTATCCCAGATGATCTTTGACCCCACCGCAACACATCCACATGCCAATTATTAAATCTAGCCTCGCTTCTTAAGTTGAATTACTGTGTGAATAGAGTACCAAAGTGTGACGTTATTTTAGCCACTGGTTCCTTACAAACAAAATCTGGTATTGTTTATCATAGGGCTCAACTTCTTCAGTTTATTGCAGTAAAATGTATTCTTTAATATAAATTAGGGTCCAAAATGTGGTTTTATGTATATTCAAAGTATTTTTACAAACATTTCGGGTTGGATTAAATTACCATAACTTTTTACATTTAATGTTTAAGATGGTTTCTCGGATCTGGTATAGAGAGGTTTACACAGAATTACATGTCTTTGAAATACACTATTGACTTATTAACTTTTTTGAACCCACTGAAGTTTATCTCATTTCAAAAATGAAATCAATGATGTGGGGTGTCATACGTCCAGGAACATACTGGACATTATTGCTTGGTCCAAGTTGCTTTTTTGTAGCCAATGACAAGTGTACATTTCCTGCATCGTTTTATGAGTACCGCTACAATATGTAACTGTCTGCACGTAAAAGTTTAGTGGCTAGGGCTCTGAAAGTCCCTATCTCTTTGTACAGGTAGCCTATTCATTACTGAATTTTTTTTTTACTAAAATTTTTGTCAGTTGCAGTGACTTTTAAAGAATTAAGAAAAATAGTATTGTTCCACAGGTATTTCCTTATCTTTATCATCGGCATCGTCATCGTCACGGTCACGGTCACCGTCATCATCATCATCATCATCACCATCGTCATCAATGTAAGATGCTATTGGCACAAGGCCACTTTGTCCCTGAATCTGCTAATTCATTTCATTTATTTTTTTTTCACACCATCACACAAGTATACAAACATAAAGTCCCTTGTTTCAGGCACTGTTCCCAATGAGTTGTAAATAGCCAAAGTTATACCTGTGTTATACCTGTATAAAAGAAGGGTGATCTATCAATTTATGAAAATTAGGCCTATCGACCAGTTTCAGTGTTATCATGTTTTTCAAAAAATTTTGAGCGCATTGAAATCATATTTATCGTTTTGTTTTAAGTATAGTATAATGTCATTTTCAAAGGTCAACAGGTTTTTGCCCAGGTCATTCTACTGAACATGCTCTAATGTATGTTGTTAACAACAGGCATTTGATAATGAACTATCTTCTGTTGAAATTTTCTAAGACATTTCAAAAGCTTTCGACACACTAGATCATATTTTATTACAGAAACTTTTAATACATCTATGGTATAAGGGAGAATGCTCTGGATTGGATCAACTTTTATCTGTCCAATAGGAAGCATATATTTCATTAAATGATGTTAACTCCAACTTTTTACAAATTCAATGTGGCGTACCTGGAGGTTCCATTCTAGGCCCTTTACTTTTCATTTGTTATACAAATGATATAGGTAGTGTTACAAAAAATTGCTTTCTTATTTTGTTTGCCAATGATACGAATATATTTTATACTGGTCACGATATGTATGAACAACAGACGATAATCTCAAACGAACTAGACAAATTTCATCTCTGGTTTTCTTCCAACAGGTTGTCACTCAATATAGAGAAGACCAATTATGTAGTTTTAGTAACACCCGAAATGTTATCCATGATAATTGCCTAATATTTCAATGAACAGTAGATATTTACAGAAAGCTGACCATGTCAAGTTTTTAGGGATTTACATTGATCACATTCACTTTGTAGCTTCTACAATTGTTTCAAGTATATGGATCCTGTCTAAGTTAAACACATTCTTCCTAAGAGTATACTTCGTACATTGTACCTTATATAAATCTACCCACATCTTACATATTGTCTCACCATATGGTCTGGTACATGTTACAAATATTTAAATAAGTTAATGGTTCTTCAGAAACGAGCTATTCGTCTCATTTCTTCTGCAAGATATGATAAACATACAAGTGTGCCCTTCTCCCCACTGCATCTGTTAAAGTTCCACATTACAACTAACCTGAAAGTTGCCATATTTATGTACAGTTCCATTCACCATATTCTTCCTGTTAGTCTTGATAATCTTTTCAGTCATAAGTTAGATATCCAAACACATAATACGAGAGAAGCTGGTAACATCCATATCCCACATTGCAACACATCATTTGCCAACAAAAGCTTAGATTACCCTTCAGGCATGACCTGGAATGAATTTCCTATGGAAATCAGATATTTACCTAGTACTATTAAAAGACTAGTCCAAAGCCAAATTTATTTCTGATATGCTAAAGAGGAACATACAGTATTCTAAGCATTCTGGTGAAGGTTTTATTCTTTTTTATGTTCAGTTCTCGAGATATTAATGATTGAATGTGGCAAATTTTCTACATAAAATGAACTTGGCGCAAGCAGGCATGATGTCATGGTTCACATTGTTAGCCAATGGCTTGTATTTATTTAAAATTTACCACCAATTTTATGCAACAAAACTTTTATTTATAAGTACCATCGGTGCATCCTGAGCAATGGGGTTGTAAGTTCATGTGCCATAGGGGCAAGATAACATCACCAACCAATCTAAGCTCAAACTAACAGGAAGAGTAAAAGAAAAATAAAACATTGGCCAACAACGTGAATCCATGACATCACACCTGCTTGCTTCAAGTTCACTTTTCATTGAAAATGTGTCAGCTTCAATTGCTAATATCTTGAGAACCCAAAATGGGAAATAAGTGAAACTTTTACCAGAATGCTTAGGATATGATCCTCTTTTACATACCAAACGTAAATATGGTTCTGGAGTATTCTGTTAAGTCCTTCAAATGCAACCATTACTATTTAAAAACTTTTTACATTAACGAAGCTGTTGAATATACGATGCTGCAATGTTTTCTTTTCTTCTGTATTCTTTTTTTTTCTTTCTTTGTACTCAGGGAAGACGTGTTACTACTTGTAAAGCCTATAAAGGTTTCTTAGAGCACTTCCTTTCACTCTGTTATTGAAAATATAATTTTGTATAGTAAAAACCCGCATGTCATTGACGGACTGTACAGAAACAAAAACAAATGAAATGAATGAATATGCAATATGTTAAGTCCTGAAATATTATGAAAGATACTTGGATGAGAAAAAAGTAAATTGTGAGATTTAGCTGTTGTTTCAGGACAAGGTTGCAGTGACTGCTCTTGCACTGTAACTTATTGTTTAAAAAATAATAGAGACAAATCAGGATACCAAGTGATGGTCTGATTTCAGTCAGCCATAACTGGGGTCTATCACCTTTTAATCATTCAAGTTTCTTGCTTACCTATATTATGGATGGATATACACTGAAATGTACATTGATTCACTCTATTTCACTGAATATGAGGGTTTGAAATTCATGTGGACAATACATGAAGACAATTTAAGGCTAATGGACCCCACTAATGGGTGCCTACAGTCAACAAAACACAAGCACTGCTCAGATTCCTTAATACGCTACCTTGTCTTCATCATTCTCATCTTTTGCTACGTGAGCCCGTCTATCGACCAGATTAGGTTTTATCTGTCAAAGACTTGACATACTCATGGACTAGAGAAAGAAAAAGCCAAAATTGCAAACATTAATTTTTAAACAACACAAAAGGACAAAAGTTAAAATATTTTTGCTGGCAATAATCCTGATTTCTCAACCAAATAAGGTTTTTCTGTCAAAGATTGGACATATTCATGGACTAGAAAAAGAAACAATACAAAAGAAAAAAGTCAAAATTATAAACTTTAAATTTAAAACAACACAGAATGAAAAAAGTTGAAAAGTTTAGCTGGCAATAATCCAGATTTCTCTTCATGACATTAAGCTTGTGTAATTGAGATTATCTGCTCTGATATTTTAGACTTTCCACTCAATCAGACATTTACTGTTTTAATCATCAGATTCAAACCCTTCTCAATTGTTACCAATTACTTAAATTCCATAAATAAACTATAAAAGCTTAAAAAACAACAGTACATCACCACTTCTCACTGTAATCACTGACCAGTGCTTATACAAAACATTGAAAGTGTTCATAGAACATTCTTGAGCCAGGATATAAAATGTTCGAATTTATTCTCATAAAACAAATTAGTCCATTGCACACTAATTTTTGACTTTCTCATTGTGCAACTCACATTACCTGCTTTGTTTCACTCAGAGAGCTTAATTCAATGCACCACCCCATAAGAATAAGAGTGCTATCACCCCTTGGTACAAGGTGCAGCTACTTTCAGAAAAAACAAAGAAATTCAAAGAACAACAAAAAGTGTAATTTGAATAGTAAAACAATGACATCATAAATTATTGTGCAATGTACAGTACTAGTACTTCAGTTTGGGTGAAAAAACTTCAACATTTTATATCTCAGTTCAGGAATGTCCTATGAAGATGGGAGTTACTGTTAGAATTTATTCTTCATGCTGTTTAATATATATTTTTATTTTTTTATACTCGAGGGGCATTTCAAGCAAGTGACGCAAAGCTCTATGTCAACAAATCAAACATTTCGGTCTATTCAACTTCTATAAATAGTTATATAGGAGTTGCATTTAAATCACAGTAAAATTTTCCAAGTTCAGAATTTTCTGAACAAAAACTACATGATAGTGTACCTCAGACTTTTACAATTTGATTTTGGTCAAACCATGACCAAGTGTTTCATCAATGGGCAGATTTAGAACATGTAGGTGTGGAATTTGGCTTTGTTTGCCAATTTCAATAAGTCTCTGTCAAGTAAGATCTGAAAATTTGGCCATAAATTAATGGCAAAAACCATCAAGTTCACAATGAAACCATGAGAGTTGGCAGGCATGCATACATTTCCTAGGTTCTGTAATGTTGTGCATATTGGTAATTGTTGCATATGAGTGCTCAAGTGCTTAGATCTTGAAAAAGCTCAAACAAACAATAAGACTGAGCAATAACTGAAAATAAAATCAGTTCCACCTAGCGGACAGAATTCTCCATTATCATTAAACATCCTTCTCAATGTTTTACTGATATTTTTAGGTTGTTTGTACTAAGTCCCTCACAAACCCCTTTAAGGGGAAGTTTAGGCAATAAATCAATTTTCACATGTGAAAGAAGAACCAAATCTAATCAGTGTGGTGAAATTTCCATTCAAATAGGGCATATCAGCAAATGAATTTCATAGATTTGTGTTCAGAGGTGAGATAGAGGGCAGCAGAAATTATATCACTTCTTCACATTGTTTGTTTTTTTCAGACTCTTGTATTGACCTTGAAGTTTAGAGGAATAGGACCTCCCCAAGGGTATTGCAAAGTTTGAAAAGTTCTCATGCCACTTATGCAATCACATTTTGACAAAATGGGACTGTTGAGGAAAAAAAATACTGTAACTTTTAAAGAAAAACAAAAGACAGTCCATTAATGTGGGGATATGATGTCATATGTGCTTGCTTTAAGTTCACTGTTTGTTGAAAATGTGACAACTTTACTTGCTCATATCTTGAGAACCACAAATCGGATTTCAATGCAAATTTCACCAAAGTGCTTAGATTGAGTACCCCTGTAACATATCAAACCTCGATATGACCTTAAACACCTGTACAAGCAATGATGCCCTCATTTTTGGCCTTTTCTCGGTTGGCTTTATCATTTGTGAGCAGAACAATCTTCGGAACATCTTCCGCACTTTTCTTTAAGTGTTGGTTGTACCAGGTGGCAGCTTTCCATTATCATTGTAGTTATTTGCTGACTCCCCACCAAGTTGTTCTATAAAAGTCTCCCTGAAAGAGGAAAAAAATTGTATCAAATATTGAAACGAAATAAATCTTTGGACAAATAATGTCCCTCAGTTATCAAACTAACTAACTCATTGCATAGAATTTACAGATTTCTGTGACATTTAATTACCCAACAAAGAGGATGACAAAACATTGGCTATTGTTGATGCTGGATACAGTTAATATCTAGTGTTGATCTAAAAATTTTAAGCCAAGTTGTCATGAATTGAAGTTGTAATTGAAAGCCTTTGAGGTTTTTTGTTCAGCGGATGTGAGTAAAATCATGGAGCTACAAGTGTTAGCTCCATGGCCGTAGTTATCCCTGCCTGTGCTAAACATAGTACCTTATCACCACATCAGACAGATACTACCACACACTCTGTAAAACACAATTTAAATCCTAATATTGACAAATCTCATAGATAGCCAGGACCCACTCCTGTCAATTTCTGAGAAACTTTTTTGCAATCTACATGCTCACAAACAAAACTAAACACAACTTCTACATATTTATTTCCAGTGACCACGCAGATCAAGGAATTAGTAAGACAGAAAGACAAATGGAAATCTGAAAAGATATATAATACATTGCATCAAAGTGCTCACTAGCCACAGGCTGTAGGCTGCTAGTTTCATCTCATCAAGGTGGACGGACAATTGCCTGAACTTCTAAATTGTGTGGAAGTGTGTAGGGGTTCCTATTTCATCAGAGCTCTTTACAACAAACACAACCCTGTCATCTACTTTGCATTTGCACATTACTGTATAGTAATGGTACAGACTACAGTTTACCTCTTAAAAGGCAAGAGTGGTTCCCCACAACTTGAAGCAGTGTAGTAGAGTGTCCCGTTTCATGATTGGCTATTGAGAGCCATGTGGCATTTTTTTCTCTTCAAATGTGAAATTTACTAGAAGTAACTGCTTGGTTTACCTTGAATATGCAATACTGAAGTCATAAAATATGACATAAGATATTCTGAAGAGAAATACAGTAAGATGAAAATTGTTTTAATATTTAGGTTAGCTGTTGGCCCAAGAAAAGTTTGAGTGACTGCGCTTGACCTTTAGTATTACTGACAGCATAGCTATTGCTTAGACTATCTTGGAAGCATTAAAGGAAGAGTTTAAGGTCACAACCGAATTTGGTATGTTAGAGGGATACATATTCTAAGCATTTTGGTGATATTTGCATTGAAATCCAAAGTGTGGTTCTCAAGATATCATGAGCATGTGAAGTTTTCACATTTTCAACAAAAAGGTCACTTGAAGCAAGCACATAAGACATCATATCCCTACATTAGTTCACAATCTTATGTTTTTCTTTCAACTTTAGAGTCAATTTTCTCCTCAACAATCTCATATTATTAAAATGTGATTGCATAAGTGGCATGAGAACTATATAAACTTTCCAGTCCCTACAGGGAGGTCCTATTCCTATTAACTTCAAGGTCAACACAACAGTCTGATAAAACAAAGGAAAACAAAGCATTTCTTGTCAATGTGAAGAAGTGATATATAGTGTCTGCTGCCCTCATACCCACTTTGGAACACAAATCTACTGACTTCATTAACTGATGTCTCAAGAAATGCACGTCTGATTTTGGACTTTTACAACACTGTTTAGATTTGGTTCATCTTTCACATATGAAAATTAAATTTTTACTCAAACTTCCCCTTTAATAAGTTTTTCTATAGAGCTATTTCCAAATAGCAATTACAATGAATTGTGGGATAGAGTTTTGGGTGTACGTCAATTTTCACCACAGTAAAATGCCATTGACAAAAATGACAAACACCAAAACTCTATCCCACAATCCTTTGTAACTGCTATTTGGAAATAGGTCTATTATAAGAGTTAAAGGTTGATTTATGTTTGGAATTAATGGTACAGTATGTGTGCTGTCAAGTTTCAGAATGTTATATAAGTCCTTTAATTGTAGTGTTTTGTTAGTTCTTTATTTTCGTGTTGTTTGTTAGTCTTGGTTTCGTCATCATCTGGAGTGGATGCTCCAATCACACGTTTGCTGAAATTCAAATTTTTTCTGGAGCAAGTAACTGTACTTTGGAGCATGCCTTTTTTCTGCCCTCTAGTCTTCTTCTCAACAATCTTCAGCTGACTCAGACTCCTTTTCTTAGTAACAAACCCACCAGCCATGCTGACACTCAATCCATTCCCCATGCTACACTATCAACAGAATATCACCAGATGACATTGCATTGAAAATTCCTGAGCACCCTGAAAGATATATACTTCCTTTAGAAATGCTTATCCACCAATATTATACTGTAGGATGACAGTGCTCAGTCATGGTAACAAGCAGAACCACCTACAGTACATTTAAATGTTCTAACAATGATACAGAAGAAGTAACATGCATTGGCAATGGAATAGGGGCATGGGGGTAAAATGGTAAAGTTTGTATAATGATCTCTTCCCAAGTGGTATATTAATGATCTGTGCAAGAGGAAAATTAGCTGGATGCTCTCCATATAGCACCCTCATGGTGGGGCAATTCAAGAGAAAACAATTCCCACATCCCACTGACCACCCAGTTTATAAAAGGACTGCACTGTAACAATTGCGGTCAAGTGCGACAATGCATGCTTCCTTGTGCAGCCACAGACTTACAGTACAGTTTCCTGAAGAGGAGTTTACAGGCACCCTATACAATATGCAAACTAAGAGCAACATAACTCAACCATCAAAATTACGTTTTTGATGAAAATCTTTAAATTTACTGAGGAAACATTTTCATCAGAAACAGGGAAGTAAAAATTTTGAATTTTGGATTTAAGAATGGTTTACGTACCCCTCACCCCCTCCCCCCAAATCTGGGTTTTAATTATTTAGCTGGGACTGTTCAGCTCACCTGATTATAGGAAAACTACAAAAAGCAGTGTTAAAAAAGGCAGAGGTGTAATATGAGTTAAAAGGGTTAATTAGCGAGTACAGTAAGTAAAGTGCATGCACTTTCAAACAAATGAAAAAAATTTTTCTCTTTGAGCAAGTTTAGAAAAATTTGAAAAGAAACAATGAAGGGTTCTTGTCTTAAGTCGTACTTTTTAAAGTGGATCCTCCTGTTTCTGAAGTATGCAGTGTGCCTCTGCTTTTTTGATTGTTTACTTATGTTTTTTGTGTTACTACATGAATTCATCCATCCAAATTAAAGTCACAAATCTTGTCCTATTTTTTTGAACATGATACAAAAAATTTTTGCGATGGGTAGTTTTCATATTTGTTTGTTCAGTGCCCATGTACTGAGGGATTTCAAAAAACAAAGAAAACTGTTTGCGTTTTTCCACAATTCGCCTCAATTCCATGACACTGGAGAGCTAATAGATTCAAACTCAATTCAAATTTTGAGCAGTGCAATACTTTTTGGGGTCCTTAAAGAGTACAAGATGTGTCTACAATAAGCTTGTAAAAAAGAGTACTGTTCCCAGCGCTCAGGCAAAATGGGAATTGCGTCACAGGCTCACTGACTGGAACTGGGAAACAACATTGTCATTGATCTAAACTAGTGTTAGAGATATCAAAACACATTATTTCCAGTACTGTTGCTTGCATTGTTTTTATGGGTGTCAACTGTTATATAAAGAGGATTGGAATTTCAAATAGTCCATTGCATACATTTTGTGAAAATTATGATGAAACTATTGATCCATTATTTTGGTCTTGTATTTACCTCCAATCTTTTTGGATTACCCAAACTTGGCAAATAGGGGTAATATGTTTTCTGAGTTTGATGTCCTTTTGGGTGTAATCAGTGATGACAGGCTTCGACAAATCCCCCGCCCGACAGCCCGGGACAAGTAAAAAATCACTCAGGCAACTACCCTGCAACTACCCTGCCCGCTGGGCAAGACCCCCCGCCTTAAATTTTTGAGTTGCGGAAAATGGCATTTGTACTTTTAGACTTAATACATTATATGTGCTCAACAGATTTGAATTGGACAAGTAGATATTTATGCGGGCAAGTAGATTGAGAAAACCGATGGCCCGTCGGACAAGTACGAAAAAAAAGTTTGTCGAAGCCTGGTGACGAGTTCAATCCAATCAACTTTTTAATATTCTGTGCCAAGAGTTATATTTTCCCTTTTAAGATTAATAACATTAAACCAACTGTGGAGGGTTTTTCCAACAAGTTTTGTTTCCAATTTGAAAGTAGAGAAGTACTGTATATTTGGAAAAAAAGGCGATGAATTCAAGTCTCTGAAATTAAGTGAATACTTTACATATGTCTAAGAAATGTTATATCTGTTGTTCAAAATAACGTTTCAACAAGATGTCTGTTTTTGTATTTGTTTGAAAGATAAAAAATATGGATGGAAAAAAAGTGAGTACAGTAAATAAAATGCATTCATTTTCAAACAAACGAAAAAACTTCTGTTACTGAACTAGTTTAGAAAAACTTTTTAAGAGAAAACAATGACCAGTTCTTGTCTTCCTATTTGCTAGGTGGAATAAGAAAATTATTGGTGAAAACCAATGCAAAAACAGTAGGTAGCCACTTGTTGTTGTCATACCTTCTCTTTTTGGTCTTGAGAGGACATCATCTCCAAACCCCCAAAATATGATTGAATAATGCAGGTCTTACTTGTAATTTTTTTTCTGATAGTCATTTGCCTCTTTGTGGGCTGGGTGACGTAGAATATACCCATAGTATCCCCTGCCTTTTAGATGACCAAACTGGAGGACTTGCAATTATTTGAACTGCATGGCAATATACAGTCTTCTTCTTTTGAAAATGGTGACACATCCGCACAATCGGACATCCTCTCACCACGCATGCATCGGAGGTGGCCCCCTAAGCCCTAAAAAAACTGGTTATCAGATTTAACAGGTCTTTATGATTGTGGGTACTATTGGTGAGATCAGCTGGGAGAATATTCCAATCGGTAACAGTATTAGGTAGGAAGCTAAATTTGTAGCAGTTAAGTTCTAGAGTATGCATGACACAAAAGGAAGTCATGCATTCCGTGACTTCTACGGATAGGGTGCCTAAGTCTGTCTATTGGAATATGAGCTTCACCAAAGAAACATTTATGGTGAACAAAATCAGCTTTTTTTGTATGCTACACTCGGTTTGTGTAGGGAGGTCAGGTTCCTTCAGGGTCAATATCATAGACCCTGGTTCCTGAGAAAAATCGCCACTGATAAAACGAGCCGATCTCCTCTGAATGCTTTGTAACTTATCCTTTAAATGAATCTGGTGTGGATCCCACACACTGCTAGCTTACCTTAATACAGGGTGGAGAAGACCTTTGTGAGCTGCTACTGTAACTTAACATCTTGAGAACAGAAGGACAGATTCCTTTGGAGTATAACAAGAATTCTGTTGCCCTTATTGCAAAGAGCCTGACTGCGCTTATGCAAGTTAAGATTCTTTGTGATAAAACCTCTAAGTGCCTGACAACATCTACCTTAGTTAACTTCACCATGGCTGGAAAAAAACTGCAGTTTGGGAATGTCATGGCAGGGAAATTTTGGTATTTGGAGGGAAATTTTGACTAATTTTGTATGTAAACATGTGGTGTCTTTAAGAAATTTTGATTTGCTTGCTGGGAAATTTGACTGCTTCTCATCATTCAAGGCAGAAAAGAACAGAGCTCCTCTTCCTCGTGAGAGTAATGATGTTACATTTGGAGGGCTGAAAACTCATGCCCCAGGTTTTAGCCCACAGACCTAAGATGTCATCCTGAACCAAACGACAGTCATCAGAATTTTCGACTACTCGGTAACAAACACAGTCATCGGCAAAAAGCCTAACATTAGAAGTGGCAGCATTAACAATATCTTTAACGTGGGCAAGGAAAAGAATAGGTCCTAGAACGGACCCCTGAGGAACACCAGACACAACATCATCTAAAGGGGATTGAGTACCATTAACCGTGCACAACAGCCTGCTTATGGTCCGAAAGAAAAACGTCAGCTACCCACCTGAGAACTTGTTTGGAAATGCCTAGACTATGAAGTTTGGTTTTGAGCAGCTAATAATGAGGCACCGTGTCGAAGGCCTTTTCAAAGTCTTGAATGAAGACATGATCTGCTTCTTCAAGTCTAGGGATGAAGCCCAGTACGAAATATTCATTTTGATGTATTGCTAAATCATATCTAACTAATGAATTAAGTCACTCCACCATTATTACCAAACCCACAACCCTGAAACACAAACTGGGCCTAGGATTATTTTTAAAAAATCCCATATGGACATAAATTTTTAAATCTTTGAATGTATCTGGTTATAGTATACCACTGCATTTCTTTCAATTAGACCATGATCTGATTATAGGCTAACCACGGACTTCCTATACACAGACAGAGCATATACTGCACGGTATGTTGACGCTACCGTACGTGTGAGAAAAAGCACACTAAAATGGATACCTGCTATTATTGTTGTGTAAAAGTTTCATGGACTTACTGAAGTCAATTCCTTGGTTTTGCAAGAAAGTTGAAATGTTTTTTTAAATATGGAAGGTAAGGTCAAAATCACTTCACGTATTGAAGATATATGATACTCTTTCCCATTCAAGCTTAACATTTGTTTAAAATATAACAGAGTCGTCTTCAAATCAGACAATTTATAGCTTCATGGCGGCCATCTTGGTGCGCCTTTTTTATGTCCCAGTTGGTGGCAATAATCAATGGATAAGACGTACTCTTTCCATGCTCTGTCCATGCATACTTTCAAATACAAGTCCATGAGGCTAACAAACCTAGCACCACAATGAAATCATAATTTCACTAAAATTGGACATTATGTTAAATGCATATTTTCATAATCCCAAACAGTTCCAATTCTCCCAACCTACTTACTTCTAGCCCCTCCCACATTTATCTAAAACTCATCTTTAACCAGACACAATCCTATAGTTTGTTGCTTCATGGCTTGTCCCAGTGGCCATACAAGTCCATAATATGTAATCAAGACACTCTCAGTGCCCATGCTGTGTAATTAAGCTATGATGCATTATTTGAATGTGATGCCAATCAAAGAGCTGTACCAATAGACCTTATGCCAATTAAATAGAGGGCGCTTCAAAAATGCAACATGGGAAGGATTATTCCATGTATGGGACCACAGAAGTGAATCGTCACCATGGAGAAGGCCAATGGTCAATGCTTATGGGGAACTGTGTTGGAATAATCCTTCCCAGAGTGCAATATATTACAGCTAACTGGCATAAGGTCTATTGAGAGTTTTGACGCATACTGAAACTGTAGTTTAGGGTGACGAATGACTGCCTTTAAATACGGTGTTACTAAATATTATTATTAGGCCTACATCGACAGTATTTTACCTAACTCAGTAACTGGTCGATATTCGAATAAAAGTGATAACACATGTATCTTACATTACTCGAATATTATTTTACACCCTATTCTGGTGCACGCATGACAAAGGTTATCATTTTCTGTAGTTACTGTAGAGTGTACCTTGAGTCCTCGCTAAATTACTGTGGTCGTTCGCTATATACTGGATCTGGATCTGGAAAAATACTGCACAACACTCCTGGTGGAGTCAAACGTGCAGGGTTGAGTGTGCGCATGTAGTTAGTCGTCCCGTCTGAGGATCCTCAAGGCTGCGCTCTTGAATTGCTTGGGGTCCTCGAGATCTGTAATGTTCTGGGGGAGTAGGTTCCAGTCTCTGACGGTCCGAGGAAAGAAACTGTATTTGTAGCAGTCCTTATTGGTTGGTATATTGGTAAAGCTATTAGAATGGTGATGTCTAGAGGGCCGCCGGACCGGTTGTAGGTTGTTGATTGGCAAGGCTAGGAGGCCCAATCTGGCTTTGTGAAGAATTGCTAGCCTGTTGGCAGTACGCCTGTTTTTGAGACTATCCCACCCTAGGTCGTTTAGCATTTCAGTCACACTACTATGGGGGGAATAGTCATTATAAACAAACCTAGCAGCCCTACGCTGAATTTGCTCAACCTTATTGGATAGGGAAGTGGTGTAGGGATCCCAAACAGAAGATGAATACTCCAATAAAGGCCTAACAAGTGTGAGATAGGCATTAGCTTTGACACTCCTGGGGCAGGAGTATAAATTTCTTTTAATAAAAGCCAAAGACCTATTTGCTGACGAAGTGATACGATTAATATGTCTATTCCAGGTAAGGGTATTTGAGATGTCAACTCCCAGATAAGTGTGGCAATCGGCAGACTCCAGGGTATCGTTATCTAGAGTATAATTAAAAAACTTGGGTTTCCTTGAGTGAGTAATCCTCATAGAAAAGCACTTCTTGGTATTAAAGTGCATTTGCCATTTATTTTGCCACTCAGAGAGGGTGTTTAGATCATTTTGGAGTTGAACCTGGTCAAGATTATTCTTTATCTGTCTATAAATTACACAGTCGTCAGCAAAAAGTCTTACTTCAGAAGAGATATTATCGGGCAGGTCATTAATATAAACTAGAAACAACAGGGGACCCAAGACTGTACCTTGGGGAACACCAGAGATAACATCCACCCAATCAGAAAAATCACCACTCACTACGACTCTCTGCTTCCGGGACTTAAGAAAATTAGCAATCCAGTTAAGGGTGTTGCCTCTAATACCATAGTTTTGTAATTTACAAAGCAGATGGTTATGAGGAACCGTATCAAAAGCCTTAGAAAAATCCATGATAATCATGTCAGTCTGGGATCTAAGATCTAGAGACTGCACTAGGTCATTGGTTGTTAAGATCAATTGAGATTCACAAGAATGGCGTTGTCTGAAGCCATGCTGCCTGTTCGTGATAACTGAGTGGTTATCAAAGTGATGCATACCCACAATACATAATGCATAGGGAGCCAATATGCGACCGTCCATACGAAACGCTAGTCCTTTACTGAGGATTTTCCCAAAGAGGACTGAGGGATTTGCGGCCTCTGCAAAAGGTCTCAACGAAGCCCTCGGATTTTTGCATATATGAAAGGAGATTTTCTCCACGTTCAACACCAAAATTTTCATTTATTCACTTACCGTACCAGATCGTCAGAAATGTTATTATGTTAGGTCACTGCCTTGACTACTGTCAGACTGTACGAAATTACAAACGTACTTGTGTTATGATTGCGCAATACGATTTAGGCTGCAAACATGTATAGAGCAGTATGTACAGTAGATCATTGAAGCACTTAAAGGCCCTGTTCTCTCACCCCAAACAGAACCAATTCTCCTAACCTTCTTACTGATGCCCCTCCCACAATTTTCTGAAATTCATCCTCATCCAGACACAATCTCAGTTTATTGCTTCAGGGTAATTATAGAAAAACTCAATTTATATAACCAAAACACTCTCAGTACCATACATGCTGTGTAATATAAGCTTTGGCACTCTGCATTGTTTGAATTAGCTGTCAATCAAAGATCTGAGCCAATTGAGAATTTCGGTACCTGGGTACCAAAACTGTAGTTTGGGGTGAGAGATTAGGCCTTTTAATTAGAAATCAGCACTTTGACATTTTAAAAGGCTCTGTCTATTTTCAGTGTTTCAATAATGTACAGATATGACTGTGGTAGAATCTGATTTGGGGCTGTTGTCAAGCTTTGTTGGTTTAACTTTTGATTACACTCTAAAATCAAAAGAGTGAACTTAGTCACTCTTTGATCGAGTGAAAAGTATAAATTCGCTCCATAAGAGTGATAATTCACTCCAAGAGGAGTGAAGTTCCCTCCAAAAAGAGGGAAGTTCACTCCAAAAAGAGTGAAATTCTCTTAAAACGAGTGAAGTTTCTCTCTTCAAGGAGTGCCCACAGTGATCGTTCTTAAAAAAGAGCGATCATCGCAGGCACTCCTGGAAGAGTGAATTTTCCCTCTTCCTCTAGTGAATTTCACTCTTTTTGGAGCGAACTTCACTTTTTTGGAGGGAACTTCACTTTTTTTGGAGGGAACTTCACTCCTCTTGGAGTGAATTTACACTTTTCACTCGTTCAAAGAGTGACTAAGTTCACTCTTTTGATTTTAGATTGTAGGGCTTGGACTTCAGGGCATCTTATTTGGCCTTGGCCCTCCTTTGCCCTTCAACCTGTTATGTTATGTTAAATATGCTGGCACATAATACCGTTTCCTTGGCGTGAAAAAGTTTGCATTCAGATTGCTATCTAGTATTATTTAACTACAATAATCACACGTTTCTGTAATGAAACATCCATGTTTCCTCGTTATTTTTGTGCACGGCACTTTATTCCGAATGTGCTTGCTTCGTTCTGATCATGGAAGTAGCTACTTCCATGTTCTGATGTACAAATTTGTAACATGTGGATGATGCAAACAGCATGCCTTCTACTTGAGAACTTCTCCCGATAACGCGGGACATAGAAACTCACGTGACATGAACCTGTAATTAGCAATATTTTTTTTATGAAGGTTCGCTTCCATAAACATAAAAACATAATAAGGGACAGAAGTCACAGAACTTGGGAATACTGCTACAAAGTCAATCGACTTACAAGTATTTACAAGCAATCGTACTGCTCAGAACGAGTAACAAATTTGTCCGAAGACAACAGAAAGTACGAAAAGGACGAAACAAAGACAAGACGGATGCAAGTTACTCAACCTACGGTACGGAAGCAGAGATTCAGGCTAGTCTCGACTGGGGCGAGCCACGTGGAGGTACGGTAGAGATATCCGTCCGACCTTCGGACTCTAGGTCACCCCTGGATGATCACATGGGCAGAGCATGAGAACTGGAGCCGCTAACCCTGCGCTCTACGGATGCCAAGACTGACCTACAAAATGCTGTCTTAACGGTATTGACAGGTTGGATACTCTTCAAGGATAAAAAGCATTTCACCAACTTAAAGTAACGCAAGTGAACCACTTCCCCCCTCCCCCCAATTCACCTAAACTTTATACTTTTGGAATTCTTAAGGCAGCCGTCTGTTCAAGCTGGCTTCGGGCTGTTAAATGAAGTAAGGGTGTAGGGCATATTTAGCCTACCCTTTGACTCGCTGGGTGGCGCCAAGATTTCCCCGACCGGGGGCAAAGCTCCCCGACAGGGGGACAGCATTACAAGGCCTCGACAAGGTCTTGGAGTTAGTCCCGGTGGAACGTCAGGTAGCAGATTTTGAG
Organism: Holothuria scabra; assembly: GCA_037179385.1. Taxonomy (NCBI): domain Eukaryota; kingdom Metazoa; phylum Echinodermata; class Holothuroidea; order Aspidochirotida; family Holothuriidae; genus Holothuria; species Holothuria scabra. The sequence continues at coordinate 17,279,682 of CM074192.1, read as the reverse complement.
GCGCGCGTAGCGCGTGAAATTTTTGCCATTCTTTTCAGCAAAAACTTACTGATGTGGATTTAGTTTGAGAGCGACAAAATCAAATTTGGCTTTTGTACATGTAAGGACTATTAAAAAAAGTTGGGGTGGATTCCTTGAAGAATCTGTCTTCGATGTGGGCATATCATGCATGGGGCAAAATAAAAACATGTTACGCATTGGCGACAGCTGAAAACCTTTTGGGGTTACGCGTTTAGGCCTACGTACCTACTAAAGCATCAACACGAGACTAGAAGTTTGCCCGAAAAGGTTTTTCCTTTCTTTGAACAAAGATTTGAAAAAAATTTTGAAAGAAAATGTTGGAATTTAATGAAAGAAAACTTGGCTTTTGGTACTGTTTTAATAAAAAAAAAAATCACGTGGGTTCTTCATTAAGTGATGTGCCTTTCAAGAACAAAATAGGTATATTTCGAGGTGATTAACAGAATTGGCTTGTTTCATTTGTACGGAGTATCCATTGAAATTGGAAAATTTTGGCACTTTAAACAATCTCAAGCTTAAATTGGAGAAAAATTGTAATTTTTAATGACAGTTTTTGGGGTTTATGGAAGAATCTAAACTGAATCTAAATGAATGAATGGATGAATGAATGAATGAATGAATGAATGAATGAATGAATCTAATCTTCTTATAAAAAATCAAGTAGGGGGTGATCTGTAGTTTTGTTGGGGTTGATGAATTTTATCATGCAGATTAAGGCCTTCGGACCATATTGGAAAATTTCCCCGCAGAAAAACTTGGGCTTACCACAAATGTAAAGTTTTATATTTTATGTATTGAGATAGACGTGAACTGGAGCGTTTCAGTTTGGGAGGGGCGGAATTGAAGAAAGTTAAAATTATCTAAATAATATGCTGAACTTAAGCGCTATGAAAGAGACCCATCTACGGCATTAATGGGGTAAAAGTGTTTTAGTGTCCCCTTTACACGTGAAACATTATTCTTTTTCCAAAAAACTTTCCCATTCTCGGACATTCGGATGATTCGGGGGATATAAGTTATAGTCAGTGTAAGTTCTAACCAGAAAAGCGAAATTTTGGGGCCTTCGCGACAGGGCGAAAATGCAAAATTAAATTTTGGGGGATCCGTGGGAAGTGGCTGCGCCACCATCAGTTGGCGAAAAGCTTTCAGAAAGTTAAGAAAAATCGCGACCCCCCCCCCCACCCCCAAACAACCGGAAATGGAATTTCCAGGCTTGTAAATAGAATTGAAGCGTTCGTTGCTTTGAAATTTCGTATGCAATAAAATTTTCACTGAAATCAAAAAAATGACAAGAAAATAACGTCTGCCAGCTATTAACTGTACCATAGGATAAAATAGTGAGGTAAAGTAAGCTAATCATTTAGAAATAAGCTTGTATATGCATGAGGTCTTTTCATAAATTAACATCATTGACGCGGAGCGTGACCATTGGTTCGCAAGAAACGTCCCACTTGGGGGATTTTTTAGTTAAAATACTGTTATAGTCACAAAGGAGAGAGTCGCTGCTAGTTGGGATAAAGCACTCTCACTCCAATCAGCACTAAATTAAACCTTGACAACTGTTCTATATTAATTAAAATATTGAGCAAGCTCTTCCAAGTCCCGCTATTTCAACGCTTACCCAAGGGCGGATATAAGGAAATTTGTTTGGGGGCAAACTCAACTTGAGACCAAGACGTCTCAAATAGTATCAGGGTGCAAAAATATTTCATTGGGGGAAGGGGCATGAGAAGTGGTGACTGACTACCCGAGAGACTATCTAAGCGGTGCGCCACCATCAGTTGGCGCGGAACGTACAGAAAGTTTTGAAAAATCGCGACCTCTCGGATAGCCGGAAATTGCATTTGCCAGGCTTGTAAGTAGAATTTAAGCAGCCGTTTTTTGAGATTTCCTTTGCAATAAAATCTTCATTGTAATAAAAAGAAAATCAAATTTCAAAATGATCAGAAAATTACCAGGTAAAATGTACTGGCTCCTTTACAGGACGATGTGACATTTTGTCATTTTCTTTGTCGCAAAGTAAAATCTCCATTGAAAAGAATAGATTAGAACCAAATTTTTGTTCAATATGTTGAAGACGAACATATTCTAAGCACTCTGGTGAATTTTTCATTCATTTCTCATGTTCGGTCCTCGAAATATTAGCAACTGAAGTTGACACATTTTCTACAAAAGGTAAACTTGAACCAAGCAGGTGTTATGTCATGTAATCATATTGATGGTCAATGTTTTGTTTTGTTTTTATTTATTTTTGATCGTGCTGCTTGATCTTGAATTGATTAGGGATGCTATCTTGCCCTTAGTGCAAATTAAGTTTTTAAACTTCCATTGATCGGAATGCACTTATGGTTACAACATATCACGCTTGACGAAACGTTCCCTCTTACTTTTTGTTACATCCTTCATTTCTGCCTGATTAACTTTTATCGCTTAAGGGAGGAAAAGAAGTTCACTACACGCAAACATGATTAAGTCAAGTTTCATATCTGATTGATTGATCCAAAGTAAAAGATGTGTTTCAATACACAAAAAGTTACGAAACATTTGGGGTTAGCTTACAGGTCAGTCAAGCATGTATTAACTGCTTTTCACGCAGTGTGAACGCAATGAAAGCATAGCTCATTTGAGGGAACAGATCATGTAACAAACTCAGATATCTGTTAATCCCCACACCGCTTTTGATCTACTGGGGTGTCTATGTTGCATTTTCAAGAACATGCACTTAAATTGTATAAATATGGTCTTAAATTTTAGAGAAAAACAACTAAATATTTCCATCAATATGAATACATGACATCATGTCTACTGGTTGCAAGTTCACTCTTTGTAGAAAATATGTCACCTTCAATTCTAGAACCAAACATGGGAAATGAGTAAAAATTTCCCCAGTAAGCTATGCCTAGAATATGTTCCTCTTCAAAATATCAAACATAAATTTGTTCTGGACTTTTCTATTTCAGGAGCTGCACACCGTTGGAAATTAATTGAAATCATAACTTTTCGAATCATATTAACTTCTATGACCAGTGGTCGAATGAACATGTAAACCTGAACCGGCCACACAGAAGCATTGGTAGCGCTACCAGCACCAATGACAGTACTGATTCAGTACTGCTATTGGTGCTGGTAGCGCTATCAACGCTTCTGGGCGACCGGTACTGGGCTAAAATTTTGATACAATTACGACCTATATCCTTGAGAATTACGCATTAGTTTATACTTAATAAATAGTATACGGCATTTGTGTGAGAGAGAAGGCTGGGATACTTTGCCCAAATTAAGAGAAAGGCTACTTTTTATTCATGTCATATCGAATAACGTTATTTTTGGAAAATCGAAGACCATGCTTTGGAAATTTGTGTGTGTGTGTGTGTGGGGGGCAAGTGCCCCCCTTGCCCCTATGGCGAGCCAGTGGCGTAGCCACGGGGGGGGGGCTGGGGCTCTGGCGGGGGTGGGTGGGGGCCTAGGCCCCCCAGATTTTCTTCAGGTCCCCCAGATTTTTGCGTCCTGATAAAGTAATTGAAAAAAATAAAATGTTTGAATGGAAATAAACTTTGAAGTATTAATTTTCGGGATTTCGTACAGCCACATACACAATCAATTCAGCATACACAGTGGCGTAGCAACAGGGGGCCTGGGGGCCTAGCCCCCTCCCAGATTTTCTTCAGCCCCCCCCCCCCCCCAGATTTTTTGCTTTCAGATAAAGTAATTGAAAAAAATAAAATGTTTGAACGGAAATAAAATTTGAAGTATTTCCTTCAAAACAGTAAATAAGTACAATGTGTAAAAATTAAAAAAAAAAAAACATGGATGAATGTGTGTAAAACACATTTTGTGCGCACGTATGAAATCAAGTTATAACTTCAAAATGCCTACTCTTACTAAATTAGATACCGTTTGTGATCTGCACTGTCGTTTATTGCATTTCACTTCGAAGATGAAACGAAAGTCTCGACGACAAACTTTAATGTGACTTTTTTAGGTTAAGACCCTTTCTGCCTTTCGGATGGCTGATTGATTTACTGAAAATAAGGCAATCGTACACTGGAGACCACTCTTACACGACCATTCCTATACTTTATCATACACAAAATATGCCGTAAGCAGGTAAGGGTAAGGTACTGCCTTCGGATAATTCTTCCCTTCCATCCTTAACAAGTAGGCCTATGTCGTGCCTCACTCCTGCTCATGACGCGTGCCACTGTAGGACGATTTTTTTCGACAAGTCCTCTTTTAACCAGTTGGCACTGGCGTCCGGGGGATTTGTAAAATGTCCATAAGGTCCCACGTGTTTCCCACATGATCCATACTTCTGCTTTGCGGTTCAATTATTTTGAGAAATTTATTCGTAGTATTTTAATTTTGACTACGTAATGTACTGATGAACAAATACTGCACCATTTTGCACATTGCTTCTTTGGTAGTATGTATGTTTCTTCTAAAATCTTTACAAAAACTAAAAATATTTTGATATTTTTCATGCTCCTCAAAAAGGGAAAATCCTAAAACTTAAACCTATAATCAGTTCAAAGTTTTGCCAAACATAACACCATTTTGCATCTAGGAAATCTAACGCAAAGAAAGTTTTTCAGAGGGGGACACAACCTCTTTTGGTTTTCCTGTTAAAGGGTAAGGTACTGCCTTAGGTAAGCTGAAATTCAATCAAATATTGCCGCATTTGCGGCTGGGTCTATCCAGTTTAAAACACGTGGGAAGTGCCGTTTCCCGCCATCTGGAGGGGTTTTAAAGCCCAAAATTTTCTTGTACGCTCCGCCCATAGAGCAGGATATAGGAACTAGAGTACGGACTCCCAATGGCGGGTACGTAAATCGTCTGTGATTGCATGGAGACACGGCATCCACGTTCACTCTGGGCATGACTTGGGCAAAAGTCACGAGGGGAGCGATCATGTGTGTACGACTGTATGGCAGAAATCGATTCGCCCAATACCTGCGACTTATTTGTCCTTGTAAAATGTTCATTTCATCCTAAAAAGTGGCATAAGCTGTTCGCTTTCACGCGTAAAGATGTTTTCTAACTTTTCACGTCAACAGAAATGGTCGGCAAGGGGCTAAATTTGCTTTTCAGTGATAAAAAGAGTAACGTTCGAGGAACGCACTCATGCAGGCAAGGACAACTCGCCCTTGTAAGAGAAAACGGCCTCACAGTTCCAAGTGCTTTTGTAAAGTCGGACAACTCGGTACCTACTAAAAGCATATAGCCCTTCATATACAGACAACTCGGCGTCTTAATGAAGCTGGCTACTCAGACAGCTCGGCACCTAATGAAACTCCGAACAGAGGAGACAACTCGTCCCCAAATGAAGTCGCAAATGTAGGCCTATCCTAACATTCCAACATTTTTCTCATGTTTGATTTTACATATTTTCTGTGGAGATTGAAAAAAGGACGTTAAAAAGGAAGGCATATTCTTCTACTAAACTGAATACCTGGGTCACTGGGTGGGGAGGGGTTTTTATCATTTTTTTTTCTTTTTCATTCTCAAATTAAAAACTATGCCTAGTAAAGTAGTATAGACTGGGCAGCACAAGTAGCATGACGTGACTGATTTTATTTTATTTTAGTACCTGGTCAGCTGTTAGTCATATGTTGTAAGTGGTTGACTGCAGTCAACCAAAAATGATGAACCAGAATAATTTGGCCAATTGAATCAGTCAGCTTGATATACAGTGGGTAGAAAAGTTACTAACGGCTGACTAAAATTTCGCATGAAAGTGACTCATTGAGCCTTGTGAATTAGGGGCACCTAATAAAATACTGAAACTACAGATGCCAAACTGAAAAGAGAAGATTGGAACAGACATTCTATCTTTACTACATTCTTTTATTTTTGTATCCTTTTTCTTCCTTTTTCACATACAGATGTTTTAATTTACAGTTATACGGAATAATGATGTAGTAGGACTACAGGTGCAATTTCTTTCTAACCATTTGAAAAGGAGTGCAAAATTTGGGAAAGGGAAGATTGGCAATAGCCACAGTGCACCTTTGAATTTTTTTGAAATGTCACTCCACAATTTCCCACGGTACCTTCCAAGGTGTAGGCTGCAATGTGGTCGGTACCATGATATGCAAACTACTGCACAGCCTAACTAAAGCCAAACTAAAGCCTACTATACTGTATGTGTCTCTTGTATAAAATACTTCTCAGCTTGTCATAATGGCAACAGTGAGCTTGAAGAAACCAGTGTTGTAATCTAGTCACTAAATCTAGTGACTCAAGTCACCAGTTTTCAAACTTTTAAGTGGCTCTACTCGAGTCATTGACTTGAGTCACTGAACTATTCCAATGCGGAAATAACTCCTGAATTCTATCGAGTCACTATCATTTTGAGAGAAGTATGTGACATGAGTCCTGATTTGTTACAACACTGGCAGAAACTTGAAGCACTAGTTAACTGGCATGCATGAAGAGTAAAAAGCAAAACATGAATAGGCCTACATGTACAGTATACATTTGTCTGATCCACTTCTTCTTCAAACAATGTTAAATAGGTTCAATTCTACCAACCATTTTAGTCCAATCACAGTCACATGTTACAGTACTTCTCTAATTTCTCTGGGCACTTGGAAGTCTTTAAAACTGTTGTCAAGTATAATAAAGAATGCAGTCTTTCACCAGCAGCTGACATAACTGCTTCCCATAATTTTGCTTTGGCTTGTTGAATCTCTCCCTCATTGCAACTGTCTAAACTCCAGTAATTGCAAGGTATGGTGATCCAGAATTAACATTTTCTTTCAAAATATTCAAGGTGTACATGATGATAATTAAAAGTCAGTTGACACTTTGTAGGTTAAGTGAACCTGGACTTAAAAGATGACACCCAAGCAGTTCCAATTCTCTAAACCTTCTTCAATAAGCCCCTCGATCCATCCTCTGCCTAAAATTCATCCTCATCTAGACACAATCTCAGCCTGTTACTTCAGGGTGATCATACTTGATCCCAGCGTGTAATCAAACATTCTCAGTACAGTGTGTATCAGTTCTGTACTCTGCACTTTTTGAACTTGCTTTCAGTCAAAGAGTAGAGCCAATTGGGAATTTCTGTGGATGTGGACTAACTACAAAAATTATAGTTTGGGGTGAGAGAATCAAGCTTTAAATGTCTTTGTTCACTTCATTATCTGCTTGTGTGGCAGATGCCTTTAGACATGACCACATCCAGCGTAAAGTACAGGAAACAGTCCATGGCCAGCAGCACTATGAATCTGACATCCCTTGGTTTTCTCCCTGCAAGTGCAAGAAAAAAATGAAACCATCAGTTTCTGTTTGGGGTGAAGATTGTGTATTAAAACCAAATGCAACCCGTAGCATAGTACACATGTATAGTAGCCTACAACTCAAGACTGACATCAGGTACTCAATGTTTTTTTTTCTTCTTCTTCTTTTAAGTGTTGGTAAAAGTAAGTTAAACTGCATCAAGGAATTAAACACTAACATATTTCACAATTTCCCCAAATAATGTACCTTTCCAGTGCAACAGAATCAAGCTTGATTAGGCCCCAGTAGGCATATATAGCCTAACGTTACACATGTACATAAATTTGAGGCATCAGACCTTAGTCAGTTACAAATTTGGCTCCAAAAATTTGTCTCAAACATACTTGGGGACTGTAGACACCCTACCCCCTGTTAAGAGTTTTAAAGAAAGTGGCAAAGTATGGTTAAAATTACTGCAACCCTCACCCTAGCAGACCAAAATTGCATGCCAGCTCTTTTTAACTAAGGCCCTACTGTTTTACAGCCTGCTGCTAATTAATAACACCCCCTGTAGGCCATTTTTGCCCCATCTGACCTAAATTCCTAGCCCCACCAGTGTAAAAAGACCTCTTGTTTATATGACATCTCATTGCATCGTGAAAAGGCTCCATGCACAAAGCTTACAGAAGGAGAGTGGATTACTTAGATTCAGAAACTACCCAGTAACGTTAGGCGTAATATATACTGTATACTACGTATATAGGCCTATTGCATACTAACTGTGTTACAGGAACATGTTCGCACTAGGTGAAGAAAAATGCGTCTTTTTCAACTTAAACAAGAATAAAATACGTAACCATCACAAGAAACTTACAATTTATGGGAGATACTTCATCCTCCTCCTCTTCTGATAGAAGTAGATGATTTTAGAAATCAAATTTTTGGACGTTCATGTGCATGTGATTTGTATGAATCTCTATGTAAGCAATGCGTCTGTTGCCCAGATAGAATATGGGTATTGAGTGCCCATATGATCACAGCTGTTTTGGGGAGTCCGCCCTCTAGTTCCTATTATCCTACTCTATGGCTCCGCCCCAACTAATGGTGGCGCTCCGCTTAGATTCAAATATTGCCGCATTTGCGATCTACGTCCTTCTGAAGTTTACAATTTTTCCCAAGGGAAAGGGAGATACCGGTTCCCTTAGTCTCATCCCCCAGGCCACAGATCAGAAGTGCACAGTTTGGGGGTACCTAAAAAGTGTATGTATTACCATTTTTTATAGATAGATTTTTTATTCTCATTATTAGAGAAGTCGCAGACATGAGATTCGTATGTCAAGGCTGGGTACATCCAGCTTAAAACACATGGGAAGTGCCTTATCCGGCCATCTGAAGGGGTTTTAAAGCCCAAAATTTTCTTGAACGCTCCGCGCCAGCCGATGGTGTTCAACAATTTTGTTTGCGGTCTGTTCTAGCTCACTTGTGCTATTTTCGCCTATCGTGACAGCGCGAAGATTTATTACCTGTTATTGTAACACCTTCTTATAATTTCTACGTTTCTTAATTAACAGCTACGTACGAAGTTCGTACGTTCACATTGAACTACGTCACGTCGCTGCGGATCGATAATCACGTTATGAACCATGCATTGCATATAGGCTTTACATAAAAGTATGTTGCAGACACGTATGGCACGTAAACGTAAAGGTAGGATTCCATATGTACGGATGCGTATGCGGATACGGATACGGCAAAAATCGCTCACACATGGTTTCAACGAGCTTGATTCCATCAGTACGGATGCGGATACGTTGTCGGATCCGGAAACGCATGTGGTAAACTCGACCGCACCATGTAGCGATTGGTACGGCAAATCGGATGCGGTAAACAGTTGAAATGACGTCATGATAGAGACAATCGTAAACTTGCGACCACCTCAGCCATGCATGCAGTGCTCTCACAATCCAGCGACGAAAACACGTATTCGACTGGATCGAGAATAAATTTAATATGTAAGCTTGGTTATGGATCATTCTTTTTCTATGATGCGAGCTTTTTGGGCCATACAAATATAGAAAAGTTACACCAAAATGTGGCAGAGTGCTGTAAATGTGATGGACACAGCGAGGAACTAAGGAGAGTATGTTAAGTCTATAGGAAAAGCGTGCACTTTTCGTAACGTTAGGCCTGTACCTCTGCACAGTATAGGCTGTAACCTTCAGTGAGTCGGAATACTAACGTTAGTCCGAGTCCATGAACAGGGCTTTTTACTTCGCCTAAAAAGAGTAGCGTTAGAACTTACTAAGCCTACGTCTAGTGCGGAGTAAACAAAGTTGAAGTAAGCTGGCCACGTACAGTTTCCAAGACTAGCAATGGTCGGTACCTGAGTTGATCGTCTTTGATTTTGAGTCAGTCATTACTTTTTCATACAGCCTAGCCTGCTTAACGTTAGGCCTAAAAAACATATAGCCAGCATTGCATGTAACACAATGTTTAAACTTGACTAACTCTAAATTGGTATCAGTCACTACTACTAATGCCGTAGGATAAAAAATGAGAGAAAGGGCTTTTCTTAAAGTCTAAAACGTCTGCTAGCCCCAGTGTGAACTGAAGGTCCCATCAGATCTTCTTTCAAATGCAGCACAAACGCCAGACCAGGCTATCCCGTGCTGTAGAACTAGGACTAAGGGAGTCGGATGAATAAACTAGCTACAACGATTTTGGTCAAGGGCTAAGAGCTGGCTTCATTTGCAGATAAGAATGAGTAGCCTATGCCTAAGTAACTTCAATTTTGTGTAGCATAGGCCAACACCTAGGCCTATAATGTAATCCTGATCATCTTCAAGTTCAAGATAGAGCTAGGCTAGGCCTATGTATATTCCATAGGCTAGCCCTATTCTAGCCTAGATCTGCCTAGCCTTCTTAGGCAGAGGGTACAAACATGACTTAAACTCAGCCCTTAACTGAACAGGACCGGCCTCCTACTGCCATGGAGAGATAGATCTGTGTCTTTCATCCAAGTTGTGGTGCAGGGTTGGGTCAAAGTTCTACATATGTCGCATTAATGCACCCTAGGCCTAGGTGGTGCAGGGAGTTGTCAGGGACAACTCCCTGCTTGGAGCAACACGGATGCGTCATACAGGAAACGTGCGGAAAATCCTGTGGAATGTTGAGTCAATTGTATAACAGATGGACTGCTTCAATTACTTAAATTTAAATGTTTTGTTACTCCTAACAGAATTCACAGAGACGCAATCGATAGGTGCAATGTATACAGGTTAACTACCGCAGAAAATTTGTCACCTAATGAGAGCACTTAAAGTCTAGTGTGAGCCATACAGGGCTATTTACCCCTTTGCCTGAGGCAATTAAATATTACGATCATGACAAGTGAATATGCACTGAATGAGTGTGACACGTTGATTTTAGAGATATTTTCTGGTGGTTTTCACTAGGGTGTGATATGAAAGAAGAATATTCCAGACCATGTACTCTGATTAATGTAGCGAAACCCTGGCTTAGCTTACTTAAATATGTATTATTTTAAAGATAGGTTATTTTTGTTAAATACATTTACTTTTCAAAGCGTTCCAGCACAGTTAGATTTCCTGTTTTAATTTTTAATTGCCTATCTTGTTTGTCTTTGAATTAAATTCTATCAACCTTTGTAGGGTCAAATGTATAGCCTATAATTTACCTGATTTGTTTATTAATTTTCAGGGACTGTCTGTGAAGTATAACAATGATTTCACCATCAGTGCACATACTTGGATGGTTCATGGCTTATCCTGGTTATCAAATAGTCCAGAGGAAAAGTCTCAAGAGTTAACACTCATCAGCCAAGCTCCAAGAAATGGAATTGGAATGGTTAGTAGGTATATAGCAAGGCAGTGTTTTTTTTTTTTTTTTTTTGGTTTGTGTTGAAACTTGAAAAAAAGTTCTGCACCTTTTTACAGAAAGTTTTTTTTTATAAGTTTATATCAACATTTCTCAGTAAAAAATGATAAGATGAGGGAGTACACCTTTCTTCAAAAATGAGGTTCTCACTAGTTCCCACCTTCACAGAAAAAAGTAAGTAGAATTTGTGTTCAAGAAAATTTTTTGCCAAAAGTTTCAAAAAGGTCAAATTGGTCAACTTCAACATCTCCAGCATTATTCATATTTTGAAGAGATACTGCTGTTGCTTAGCATTTTTTAGACAGAATGAATAATTAATCATGATTTTTAATGTATTTGGAATGTAATTGGACTGATGCATTACCTAACTGAAGATACAGGTATGACCACAACTTTAAGTAATCATTTTTGATAACATGTACATTTTTCAAGAGCAATCATGTATGTCCTCTCCTAGAAGCTCCCAAAGTCCCACACTGCTCTTAGTCATTGTTAGTACTAAGGCATGCTGCATTAGGCAAGATCAATTTCTATACATGTATGTATTCCCAAACTGTGACTGTAGTCTGTACTTCTCATGTTTCCCCATCAGGTACAATATTAGAAATGCTGTGTCAGTACATTTCATCAAATTGAAAGGGGAATTTCAGTGTTAGTCATGAGATTCAGGTATTAGCTGTTACCGAAACTCCCTGACTGCCAACATCATCATGTACAGTACCTGTGGTACTGGTATTAAGATGAAGACCTCTGCATCACTCATCTTCAACAGAGACATCACACCTTACAGTAGAAGGCATCTTCTAATGTTGTTGTCGTTAAAAGTAAGTTTGTTGCACATCCAAGGTCACACTGAGAAAATGTATAAGATTAGACCTTCCTATTCAGCAGGCCAAAGTAGTAATGGGCACTGTGAGATTAACCCACACCCATGTGGAACTTACCCACAACCTCACCCTCTCCCCCTCAGCCCCCCTCCCCCAAAAAAGAACAAGAGACACAAATTTTTATTACCCACGTATATCATCATGATGTATTTCCCGAATTTTCTTGCAAAATATTCCAACTCTTTTCAAAGCTATGTTAACCCACTACTCTAGTATTAACCTGCCTGATAATTTTTTGTATGAAGGAAATCCAATCGATATGTGTTTGTAAAGTATGTCATGTTAGAGCAGTCTGTTGTCTGTTGAGCTGTTACATTTCTTGACCTTATGGTGACAATGAGTAAGGCCTATTGTTTACTTAAAAAAGGGGGAAAAGGGAAATTTTTTTTTTTTTTATGAGACCTAAATTTCAGCAATAAACCTTTTTTTATAGATAGAGTTTTTTTTTTTTTTTTTTTTTTTTTTTTTTTTTTTTTTCATTTGCAGATCAAAATGTGTCGTTTAGCTTTAAGTATGTCTTAAATCTACATATTTAATAACTTTGTCTTTTAGTTATGTATTCAATTATACACACTTGACTGCTGAATGATGATTTAACTTTTACATCCCCACAGGGACGAAATCAGCCATCCTTCAAGGTCATTGCTATCGTGCAATTCAAATCATCTCACCTAGAGGAGGACTTAAAATTTTACACCTGCATCTAGCAAGAAAAGAAATTAGATATAAGTAGGCCATCTGGAGAAGATGATTTGGAGACAAACAAGTTTGAAGCAGCATTCTGCAATTCCCAGGAAAGTCATCAGTTGATAAAGAACTGGCCCAATGATTGTTGCATCGTTAGTACACTCATAAAACACTGGGATTGAATTTAACCAGGATTGCTATTCTGCGCACTCCAACATAACTTCTATTTAAAATTTCCATGAAATTCCGGTTAAACTAAAGCAAATCTTGGTAACACTAACACAAATTCTGGTTGAAGTAACTAGTTTAACTAGGAACATTAACCAGGATTGTGTTGGATTAAATAGAACACAGATCCTGGTTAAACTTAAGCCTGGCGTTTTAAGAGTGTAGAAACAACAGTCACCTTTTTATTTCTTCGGAGTGTTTTTTAATACAATTCCTTGTTGGAAAATTAATGTTTATTAATTGTGCCAATGTTGAATTGGATCTAAAGAGGTTGCTGACATATTTGGAAGACATTTTTAGTTCGGAAACTGGGCCATAAAACTCCATCTAAGTAATTAACTGGAAGACATTTATATATCTGATGTCACAATGACATTATATGATTCTTCCTTTTGCTACATTAGCCTAAAATGATGTAAGGATATATTGAATGCTTTGGTTCCTAATGTGCCCTAATGTGACGAGACAACACTTCTGCTGAACAGTGTTTATTCCTGGATTCACATTCAATCCAGTTACGACACAACATGTGGAAACGAAACTTTGAGATGACCCCTTTGGAGGGTATGCAGTAACGAACCATGGTTTTCCTTTACACATATTAACCATCGTACCATTTAACGAATTCATGATTGGATATACAATGCTCCATACTGTTTTGGATGATGTTAGTGAGTCATTATTCAAGTCAAATCATTCTATTTCTGGTGCAAGTGTGTAAAGGGACAGGGTATTACACTCCACCTAGCCCATTGGCTAAATAGTTTATATTAAATGATTAAAGTGTGGTAGCGCTTCACCAAACAATTCATGACAACATTGGCTCATACAGTTTTGTTTAATTTCAAACTGGATGAAAACCAGAAAAGCTCAGGATAATAAGATTAATTCTTCTTCTTCTTTTGTGTACAATTGGAAACACGAAGAGATGCTCACCGACTGTAGTATTAGGTCCTGGAAGAGCCATTTAGCCTCGTGATCTTCAAAACATTAAACATAAATGGCAAGAGCAGTCACCCAAACTTCATTTGGAGCAAAAGATATATCTCACAATTTTCCTTTTAGGACTTCATTATTGTGTATTCAAGGTAAATTTAGCAGTAACTCCTAGTAATTTCCTAATTTGAGAGGAAGAAACATTCGTAAATAACTCCCAATCACCAATCATGAAACAGGACAGGAGAGTCTGCTTTACAAATTTAAGTTCAGGTTACTGCATTTCCCCTTGAAATTCACCTCTGTTTTGGTGGTTGAAACTAAGTTGAGGTGACTGCATTGTTTGTGTCAATTCACTTTGTCTTTCTGTTCCCTTGTTCCTTGTAGAAATATATAAATTTTCTCAAATTCTCTTACTGTTCTAAGACCTCCTTCCCACACCTAAAGTTATGTGGATGGTCATGACACCAAGATGTTGCTTGTGGACTTTGGACTAGGCTTGCTATTACAATAGACAGAAATGTTCCCGAGAGCTACTCATTTGAATCAAATGATGCACTACTTAATAGTTTTGTTTTATGTTTACAATGACAGTCTATATGTAACAGTTCAGTGCTATGACATAACACTTATTAACAACTTCGCAGCATTTTGAAACTGTTTCTCTGTTTTTTTGTTTTTTTATCGTTCTTTACAAATAAGTCAATAAAAGTCTCTCTTAATGTTATCATATGTCTCTATGTCTCTACCTTAGCAGTTGTCATTCCCCTAGTTATTCCTTTAAACTTGTAAATTATCACATGACTATTTCACTATGACTACTGACAGCGTAAAGGTCAAGTGAAGTTATCCTAACTTCAGTTAGTCTAGTAGTGTTACCTATTTCATGAATCTTCAGAATCATGTGGTAGTATATTTTTTCTTTGAATTTGGATATTTATTAGGAGAGACTCATTGTTTGCATTGGATTTGCAATATTGAAGTTCCAAAATATAATGAACGATAAGGGTTTACTTGGATAAAAAAAAAAAAGAATTTTTAGTGAGAATGGTCTGTTAATACTTCAAAATAAATTTGGGATGACTACGCTAGCCCTTTAAAAAAAAAAGCTGGAAACTGTTGGGAGAGCTAAAATATTCACAACTTTGATCAAATTCATATCAAGTATCATGACCAAGTGTTTTAATTTGTTTGAAGTGTGACTTAAAAGCATATTTCAGTGGTTTTTCATTTAAGTCTTGCAAAAAAGACAAAAATACCCAACACGATGTCCTCCAAATCCTGTCGCAATACCATTTTCCTAACTCAAAATGTTTCACTTGACTGGTTATTTGTTTAAAAAAAAAAACACCTTCACTTTTCAACATAGCAACAGAAAGTTATGTTTTGATGCGGGTATATTGTGTCAGATTCCCTTTGTTTTTCTTTGTAATTAAATTTCCTATTTCTCCTTGAAATTTGATACTCTTGGAATGTTAGATACCTTTTACTGTAGCTCTAGCATATGTTGGGAATAGCAAACAAAGTTGCTTAATTGTCTCTGTATAGGCATCAAAAGCATAAATAAATTGAATGCAATGTGAAATTAATGTGCCATGATGACATCCCATCGAAAAGTTTGAATTTTGCCTCTGGAAAAGGCCTTTGAAGGACCAGCCACGGGCACCGAAACTGGACTTTCTACACCGAAACGCACTTTGAAGGTATATAAAAAATGGAGCTCGTAACATCGCCCAAAATTTGAGGGTTACTGCATGCCTTGGCCATGTATAAGGCATACCCCTCAGGTAGGTTGCTTCAAATTTCAATTACAAATTGAGGTCAAAGGTTGTACAATATCTTTGAACAATTGAAGGAAAAACCAGACACCTCCTTTTTACCAATTAAAGTAAACCCTTTTGCTATCTCTGCAAACTGGCAAACAACATTGCTTAAATAAGTCAACTTGGTAACTAGAAAATTTTCAAGTGGTTTTATAAGGGTCTGATCCCAGCACCAAGTCTAGCAGCCTCCAAGACAATATTTCCACATCTTGCATGTAATATTTGGTGGCTGAAGGTCCTTATCTGCCGCATGTGTTAGAACTACATGCTGTCGATCCTTATACGCCCTATCACAGATTATTGTTACCCCAGTGTTCTCAGGCTTCATTAAATGCATCGTTTGGCCCTTTAATTGGAACGCTGAACCCTCTTTAATACCACTTCATCCGAAATTATCCTCTTTCATTTTTACTTTTATCCCTCGTTTCTAAAATCATCCACGCTATACGTCCGGATCTGCATCGGATCCGTATTCGCATTGATGGAATCAGAACCGTCTGTATCCGCACAACGCATCCGGACGCCGCAACCGCATTCCGTATCCGCATCCGTACTTATGGAATCCTACCTTAACGTAAACAAAACCAGTTACCGCGCCAAAAGTTTGCACTTTGGCATGGACATAGTCTATAGAGGGCGTAGGCCTAGGCTAAGGAAAATAACAAACAGTACGTATGATGTAGCCTACGCAAGATCACGTTGCAGCTTTATATCGTACGTAATACATACACGCAAGTAGGGCCTACTAGTAGTACTAGCGTTCGACAGGACAAAACTCAGACTGCGGTAGGCTAACGTAAGGCAAAATCAAATTCTAGCCAAGGAATAGCCTATTTAGAAAGTTAGGTGTTAGGCCTATATAAAAAAAAAATAATGAATGTTTTAATTCGTTGAATTATTTCTTTCGTTGAAAGAAGTTGTCACCTTCTATTCAACTCCGCTCCCTCTATTCAAATCGGCTTCGCCTCGTTGAATAAAATTGCAATCCGTTTTCAACTTAAGAAATAATTCAATGCTATCGCACTCATAAACATTCATTATTTATAGGCCTATATAGACGAATCCGGACAGATTTAGTCACTGAACGTGACCGTACAATCCGTTCCTTGTAGTCACTCCTTACTACGAAGTGTATAGCATAGGAACGTAATGCTGGGTCCTGTTCAAGGGCTAGGGCCTAGGACAGATTGTGATGGTCTGATTTTACTAGTCGGCCATTACTGGGGTCCATCACCTTTAAGCTTTAAATTTCCTTCCTTACCATTTCCATTGATGGTTGTACACTGAAGTGTATCTTGATTTTCTCAACTTCACTGAATGTGAGGGTTTGAAATCCACGTAGACAATAAATGAAGACGATTAAAGACTGATGGACCTCACAAATGGCTGCCTACAGTAACTAAAACAAGCGCTAATCGGATTCGTCTATAGTGTAACTATGTCACTTAGAATGTCCCTACAGACGATTCCGATTAGCGCTTGTTTTTAGTGACTGTTGGCTGCCATTAGTGGGGTCCACCAGCCTTAAATCGTCTTCATTTTAGTCTACATGAATTTCAAACCCTTATATTCAGTGAAATAGAGTGAATCAAGATACATTTCAGTGTACATCCATCCATAATATAGGTAAGCAAGAAAATTGAATGATTACTGTAAAAGGTGATAGACCCCAGTTATGGCCGACTGAAATCAGACCATCACTTGCTGTCCGGATTCGTGTATAGGTAGACCTAGGCGCTGTCCCGACCTTCCAATCAGCTGCACTGTGACATTGTTACGCACCGATCGATCACCGCGCAGTTGCACCATATCTTGTCTTTAGCCATGGCAGGCCGAACATCAAACACCTGTTATTTTAGTTGACCCTAAGAAGGCGCTGTCCCAAGTATCCGATCGGATGTGACGAAATTTTACTGACCAATGGGTACGATTGTGTTATACCATGCTGTCCTCATTTTAGCTGCGACAGGTCGCAATAGCCCACCATCGATCGTGACCATGTATAGACCTATTTCCAAATAGCAATTACAATGAATTGTGGGGTATAGTTTTGGGAGTGCGTCAATTTTAACCACAGTAAAATGCCATTGACAAAAATGACTAACACCAAAACTCTATCCCACAATCCTTTTTAATTAATTGCTATTTGGAAATAGGTCTATGGATAGCTTGGTGTGCGATGTCTTTAATAACCAATCAAACAAAAAGCTTAACATTTGCCTGTCCGTTTTGACCAACCAGAGATCTTTTACCATTTCGGCTGCAAAAGTTTCAACTGTTTTTATAACTTGTCAACCTTAGAAGTAGGACCGACAAATCTTGACGAAGCACAGGATGCAATCGAAAGATAGAGGAGTACATAACCACATTCCTAGATTTGGTAAAGGAAAACTTCTAAGGCCTGACAGGTCACAAACTGTACTAGATTTGACAATGTGTTAAGTAATATAAGAAATAGTAAAGAATTCTCATGTTTTTCTTATTTAATGTATTAATAGGGCTCAAAATTCTATATAAAAGGGAGAGATTTTTGTGTACTGGCATGACTTCAGTCAGAGGATTGGAGGAGTCCAGAAGTACCTTTAAGCATGTAGTTAGTTAGCCGAACTTTCGTAACTCTATCAGAAATCGTAGACTGCATTTTATCATCCCTTCATAATTCTATTCAACCTGTTTGAGTAAATAAAAAAGTTGCTTTTAAATAAACTTAGAACTTTTAACCGCTTGTCGTGCGTCTTGATTTACTTCTGTCGTCTTTCAACGAGTTGAAACGCGATAATACCTATAGATTGCTGGAAAAGGCCCTTCCAGAGCTTTATTCCTGAGTGCCCAGAATTGCCGTTGTCAGATGTTTCATGCTTCTGTAACTTTCACGGAAATATTCCAATGCCTACCGGCCGACTGACCGCCTAAAACTGAATATAAATATGTTCTGTTAATGATCAGGGGAAATGAAACCTAATAGGAATGTAAATGAGGAAATAATTCATTCCTGGGACTATGGTCAATTTATGTTGCTATTTATTTACAAGTTGACATCCAATTTAATGCATCGATGATCATAACTAATGCTATAGAGAACATGGTGTGATAGTCTCTTTGAACCCTGCAACAGGCCATAACAGACCATAAATCAAATTTTTGGCACCATGATACTGCAGATTGTATTGCATGAATTATTAAATGCATGAATGTGAGTTTTGTCAGATTAGTGTTGAAATTACATCCAATAAATGATTGGGTGAAATATATCAGGAATATACTGCAGCAGTCGTAATTGCCAAAATGGCAAGAAATCCACACCTGCACTACAGATCGTTTGCATTGTAAGTCAGTGGTCGTGGAAATTCCCACTATATGCATGGATACATTCATCACAGAAGCTCGAGATTTCACCGAAATGAGTGACTTATGCATTCAAGTTGAATGCATGAGAATTAACAGCCTAAAGTACAGCCTTCCCCAGCAAATTGAAATAATCAACCGTGCTAGTAGGGTTAACATACTTCCATTGAGCTTTATTTTTCAGAAACAGTTAACTTCGCATAGTACCTCAACAAGTGTAAGGGTAGTTCCATAAATTAGGGGGCCAATGGTAAAAATACACTCTCAAAGGCTACTGCCATGCAACTTAAGTTCACATGATGGTAAATGTGTTATTATTTTGTCACTACAATACAATTTAGGGTGATTATTTACTTTCAGCAAAATTTGTGTCAATGGAGTTAATCTTCCCAACTTGGTGAAAAATTAGCTTAAATTAGTCATGTTTAGACCAACAATTGTGACATTGAGAGTTACCATTTAAAAATTTTAATTTCTCCATGTTTAAAGGCGTATTTTAGTTTTCAACATACAATTGTTGATAACATATAAATTATGTCAACAAAACATATAGTTTAAAGTTTTGTTGATATTTCATCAATTGGAAGTATTATATAAAAGATGTTTCACATGTAAACTTTGGTATCCCCCTTTACACGTGAAACATTCTTACTCCTTTTCCAATAATATTTTTCTTATAAAATGCAGTAATCCTTTTGAGTACTTTGTAGATTGTTGAGGCCTGGGCACTACCTAATGCAGTAAAAATTTTAGAGAGAAATTTCAACAAAAATAAAAGCACAAGACCATTTTCAATTTTGAAGACTAGTGCGGTGTCCCCTGAAAAATTTTCATTGTGAAACTTGAAAGTTGAAATAAACTTATTTGCCAAAGTTCCTATTTTGAAATATCTTGTGGAATTAAACTTTTTGATATGGCATTTGACATACACTTTTTAAAATTCTGCTAACTGCTATAAAATTTGAAATATTAGGAAATCTATTTTGGTGTCGCGCTATCTTGTTTACACGTGAAACGAGTGTTTTTGTTGGTCACACAATTGAAATAAAACGTACCATGAATTGAGATGTGAATGACTGTTTAAGCTTTGGAAAGTTCAAATTATCTAAATAATATGCTTAAATGCTATGAAAGAGACCAATCTACGGCATTAATGGGGTAAAAGTGTTTTGGTGTCCCCTTTACACGTGAAACATTCTTTTTCCAAAATGAGGTCATTTTGAGGATGAAAATAATTCCTGCACCCGTGATTGGAACTTACTCCTTATTAGTTTAGAGATTAGTATTATAAGACAAATTAAAATATTGTGTCATAGGAAAAAAAACAAGAGACATTGATAAAGGGCCAAAAATGTCATGTCACAACTTGGCCTCCAAATAAATGGAACAATCCGTAAGAGTTTTAAAGTGCAGTTTCAGACAAAAATTTTTGACAACCTTGAAAAAATTGAGGAGGGGTTACCATAACCCCTGGCCCAATTGAACGACGCTTTGCTGGCTTGTGCACACATCCACTGACGCTACATCTGTTAGGCCGCAAAATGGTGTTCACGTGGTGTCACTGCTGACGGACTAACTTTAACCATAATACTTTTAGGTCATGCCTCCTGCGCTGTGCGGGAACCCCTGTATCAGATTTCTGTCCTTCTTGTCCTTGCCCCCCCCCCCCCCAACTTGCCCATCAAGTTAGGTCAGTTAAGACTTCGTTGAACCGAAATAATAAGTGGCGACTTTATTTTTCGTTCAGAAATAAGCTAAAATCAGATCTTCCGGGTACTTCGTTCCGTGAACACCAACCCACAGAACGCGCTCTTTGTTGAGTTTTCGCGCTGCGCCGGAAACGTGTGTCCTTATCACTTTTTATAAGAAATTTCCTGGTTGAACGCGAAGTGGTTAACTTTCAGGTTTCAAAAAGATTGCATTTAATCGCAACAGTAAATTGAGAATGTGTCTGGAGGGGGATGAGCTTTAGACATGGTCGTGGAAGGCATGGGAGTCGATTTGGGGAGACACAGAGGATATGTACCCCACTTTTTTGAGTGGAGGAGACACTAACTTGAAAGCCCCCCCCCCCCCCCCACACACACACTTTTGTGATCTGAAACTTAAAAAAAGACTATACAGTAGGTTATGAAAGGTCTCTTCTATCACTTACAAATGATTTTCTGTATCAATAATTCCACATGTGTTACTTTGCAAATCCCCCAAATTTTTGCTGGCTTCGCGCTATTGCAGTCTCATGGTGTTTTTTTTTTTACTTGAATATGAAAAATACATTAACTATTTATTGGACCCTATGGTTTTGTCAATTGTTCGTGTGCGTAGGTCAGCAGGTGTGGTTAAGGAGAAGCACAACATTTAGGAAATTAAAGAAGAAGATTCGTCCTAAACTATCAGACTATGTTTTAGTGAAATCTGTAATCTTTAGTGAATGACCAGCCTGGCAAAAATTGACAAACACATTTTAAGGAAACTGAAAATGTTTTGGGGCATATCTGCATGCAACTTTTTCAGAAAAATAAATGATTTCTATTGCAAAATTTTGGCACGCGCACATCACACATTTGTATAACGATTCGAACATTTATCCAGAAATGGATAAAATGATAATATGAAATGTATAAAATCACACTGACGTTTGTTAGATCATATGAGATTTCAATTTGGTATTAGAAGCACAACTCCTTCCTCAACCTGCAGATAGTGTAGTGATGAGGTGTCGTTTGAAAGGACATATTTAAATGTTTTGGCATCAACAATCTTACACCGGTTGGCCTATGCAACGGTGTCTTAGTAGCACCAGTGGGTACCACCCTCACCCTCCACTCGATCTGTGATTGAAGTGTGATTTTGATCAATTCATGGATGTACTACCATTTTCATTACAAATGGTTCCCAACTGTTAGAACTCTTGCATAAATCCTTTGCCAACTATCACAATTTTCGTTGTGATTCTAATTACTTAAAGCGTACACCCGATATTTACATTCACATTGATCGTAGTCCGTTGAAGTAACTACCCACACTTTAAACGCCATGTTTTGGAAACTTTGGAGGAAACATTTAGCACCATTTTGCATCAGGGCCCCTTCTCTTAGACACCCAGTAGCGTAGCTACTCATAAAATTCTGAATTCTCTTTAGGTTGGATGTCTCCCCCCCCCCCCCCCCCCCACTTTGAAAATCAAATCGATGCCCCTGGTTGGAGGGCAGCAGAATTGAAGTTTGGGATGAGAGGATCAGGCCTTTAAAAGGTAATTAAGAGCAGTCATCCCAAATTGAAGAAGTGTAGTAGACTGTCCAGTTTCATGATTGGCTGTTGGGAGTCATGTGACAATGTTTTTTTTTTTTTCTCTTCAGATGTGAAATTAACCAGAAATATCTATTTGGTTTACCTTGAATATTCAATAGTAAAGTCATAAAATGCAATGAAAGACACTTTGAAGAGTATTAAGATGAAAATTGTGTTATTTAGTTTATTCTTCAAAATAAGTTTGGGGCGACTACTCTTTACCTTTAAGCTACAGTTTCACGTCGTACAGCATGCACAGTCTTCTGATTACATATTATTGCAACTTGCATTACGCCCTTATCTGCTTATACAATTATATGAGCATCACCAGGGTATACACTTGAGTAATCGATTATAGGTGTGTTTCTACTGTCTGCACAGGGAGTAGGGGGGGGGGGGTTGACTCGTCACAGTTTAAGCACGGAGGCGTTACCCTGACAAGGTAACACTTTCCTTCATTAGGTGAATTTGGTCACGTATTGTCCTTCAGTGGAGTGCTAAATTTCACGTATAAGGAGGAGGATATTCAGGTGCAGTTGGTCATCTATCCTGCCCCTTCCGCCAAATTCGGATGACAACAATGAAAATCGGGTATGGAGTTTCTCAATTACATAATGATGTAATGTGAGAACGTCTTCCCATTAGTCTGCTGAAAATTCATTTAGACCCATGCGCACCTCGTAAGTTGACATTTTTCAAAAGGCGTTAGAAGAAATTTCATTTACATATATGAAATGCAGAAGTGATCGCTCTGAAATCTGGAAATGACCAAATCGGATATTTACCGTATGTAACACCACATCATCAATTAGAGACGCCGGCAGCTATATTGCTATTTTTATAAACTTTCTTTCACAAAATCCCAAATTTCCTCCAATGGAATGTCTTGATTTGGAAATATTTTGTCTTAAAAGGACCACAAATTTTGGGAAACTTTTGAAATGCCATCGGAGACTGTGAGTTCGTAGGCCTTAGATAACATTATGTGGCAACTACGATTCAGTCATCGTGCAATCATTCTCAGTATATATGCCACTAATAAACGGGGGAAGTGCATATTCCTCAGTAAACCCCCAACTCTTTAAATTTCCTTACAGGAAACCCAGAATCCAATTTTGCCATACAAGCTCCATATCTACAAAATTGTTTAAAAGGGGCAAAAATTTCGTCGCGCTTGCCGCAAACCACGTCCCTAGTACAGAGGTGTTTACACCTGAAAGAAAAAATCGGGAAAACTTACCTTCTATTTACAAGTTCTAGGCATGCCTTTCTGGCCGTCTGAGGGGTCGCGATTTTTCAAAATCTTCTGTACGCTCCGCGCCAACTTTAGAGTTAGACTTCATATTCCAGGCGGCTAACCATTGGCCTATCAAACTCAAATGCTCTCATACACAGCGATAATCAAATAGCCTATCTTTCAACCCAGTCAGTTGAGTTGTCATTTATGTAGATGGATTCTTTACTTTCTTAAGTTTCAGATTCGTATCACTGTTTAATGTTGCAGAGCAGTGACGAAGCTACAGGGGACAGGTGTCTCCCCCACCCCCCTCCGAAAGTAAAAAAATCGGAAATAGCCATTTGAGACACCAGTCAATTACAGTGCGGGTGTCCTACCTTTTCCTCATAAAAGCTCCATATTTGTAATATAAAAAGGCAGAATTTTCCTCTCGCCATTAAATTGCAACGTCTAATGCAGTAAGTGGTCGGTTATAAAGCAGTCTAGTTGTAAACTTTTCCAAGCTTCTTCAGTGCAATTTCTCTAAAATTTTCTTCAATATAGGCTCTTAATTTTTTAATATTTTGTCTAAAAAAGGGAAAAAGTTTCTGGAGCTTTTTGAATGTCACCGAGAAGCCTCAATCGTAACTTTTGGTAAAAAACAACCATCTTCAGTAGACATGCTATCTCAGATAAATGGTAATAGAAAACGCAGAATCTTCGACAGTTCCCCAAATATTCTAATTTGCTTACATGAAACCCTCAATCTTAACTATTTCCTGCAATAAAAAGCTCCATATTAACAAATATTTCTTTTAAAGTATCCAGATTTTTGCAATGCTCCTCGCACCGCAAATTACGTTCCTAATACCATGCCAAAAACACCTCCCTAAAGTACCGGTATCGTGTTCACACATAAGAAAAAATTGGAACATTTTGATGCTTGCCCCCTGGAAAAAGCAGACATAGCCCTACTGGAATTTTTGTCTAGTGTAGCATGGCTGGCAAAAAACGAATATTATCAACTTCTTCAGCGTGCAGTTTCATTTGAAAAATGAGTTATGGCATTTAGTTAGAAAACATTCTTGCTCTTAAAAAAGTGAAAAATTTAGTATAAAAAATGTACCTTTTGGTGAATGGGGTAGGGTAAGATGCATAGATCAATATTGCCCCCCCCCCCTCCACACACACACTTTCAGGTTCCTTCCTACGCCACTGATGTTTTTGATTCCGTTGCACAGTTTCCCCCCGAAAAGGTACAAGATCAATTTTCTTCCTATGGGAGTTCATGGCATATTTTAACTGTTTAACCGTAATTTTCTGATATCACCTATCATGTTGCTGACGTTTTTCTATTACAGTGAAATTTTTTGTTGCAAACAAAAGCGCAAAATAACGACAGCTTCGCTTCTAGTAATAAGCATGTGAAATGCTATTTCCGGCTGTATGAAGGGTCCTATTTTTCAATTTTTTGTACAGTTCGGGCCAACCAATGACGAGGCTCCGCTTAGGTAGTGTTTCAAACGAACAGATGAATGAGCAAAACATTTCAGGCTTGCACATCAAGTTCCGTTTATATCAATTTAAGGAACAATTTTTAATCATTTTTCAACTTTTTTTAAGTGAACAGTTTATTGCAAACGAAAGGTAAAAATAGCGACTGCTTAGATTCTACTTAAAAGCATGGGAAATGCCATTTACGACTGTCTGAGGAGCAGCAATATTTCAAAATTTTCTCTACGCTCCTCACCAACTTATTGTGGCACTTCGCTTAGATAGTCTTTCTGGTAGGATCTTCAGTCTCCCAAACTAAAATGTTCCTATGCCATGCAAAGTCTACTATAAAGTAGAAATTTTTCCCTAAGGTTCCGATTTTCAAACAGTTATTAAAGATGGGTAAAAAAAAATCGGAAAATTTTCTTATTTCGGTGGATACTCCGTAACATTAAAAACCTAAGCAAACTTCAACAAACCCCGACATTCCACTAAATTTTGCTCTTGAAAGACAGATTACCTAATAAAAACCACGGATTTTTCAATTCCCCCTCACCAAAAATGACATTTTTCTTTCATTAACTTGCAAAATTTCTCCAGTATAAATTATTGGTTTTCAAATCTTTGTTCAGAAATAAAAGTTTTTGGGCACACGACTACCCAGTGAAAATCTTCTTCGGACAGTCGGAAAAACTCTTTGACACACACTCAGTTTCATATCAAAATTTGCAAAATGTTGAATTAAAGCATCCAGTCACTTTGAATGAAAATCATCCCAGTGTTGCCTCCCTTCTCCCACAAGTCTGTTATCATTACAGTGACGTAGCCGGGGAAGGGGGAAGAGTTCCCCACAGAAATTTTTGGAACGCTATGGATGCATGGTCTTGAAAAAATAAGGGAGAACCAAAAAAAATGAAAAAAAAAAAGGATCAGCGAAAGGTGGTATGATAAGTTGACGGAGTTGGGGGGGGGGGGGTTGTAAGTGGGAAACATTGGCTTCGCAAGTGTGACCTTTTAACAATATTAAAAACTAAGACGAAGAAGATTAACAGTACAGTTGAAACAAGGTGTTCAGGAAGGTGTGAAACTACTTCAAGGTTTCGATTGGCCATATACATGCGCCTGTTGCTTGAACGCAGTATACGAGTATGCGGCTATAGGGGATGCTCAGATTCTCTGCAGAAGGGCCGGAATATTTATTTTTATGCAAGATGCATTGGCAAAAATCCTCCCTGAAGAGTCAATCAAAACACTGGATATAAACGATACCATAGATTCTGGAAGCAGGGTTCCTGTCCAATCCTAACGTTGAATTAAAAAATGTAAAAGTTCAAAACTGCCAAAGAGAATTGGTTGTCAATGCCAAACGCTTATTTGTATTCCAGTTCAATACTATTCAGTCATCCTCGAAGTCACAGGTCATTCTTTTGTTTTTGACTGAAATTAAAACGTACAGAAAATATTCGAATAGGTAGGTAAAATCCTTGTGTTAAAAAAGCCTATGAAAGACGAAAAGAAAAAAAAAACCGTCATGGTGGCGGTAAAATTTTCTTGAAAAATCAACAAGATTCCAAAAGTTCGCTTCGCTAAATGCTGTTATTCGTGAGTTTTATTTCACATTCTTTTACAACACAATGCCCAAAATGGTCGAATAATATCCAAATTCTTTCAAGCATTTTTCAGAAGATCGAAAAGTAATTATAGTCATGGGTAATTTACTAAAAATCAAAGTATAAGAGACAAAAATGCTACATATTAGGGAAGTCTGTGGCCTAAAAGAAACAATCATTCTTCAGCCTGTTTTTCAATCTTGTTTTACATAATGTCCGATATGACCGATTATTTAAATACTTTCATATCTTTGCCCCAAAACAGAAAACACTTTGTTCAATGTATAATTTTTCATGGAAAATAAAATTGTTAATTTTCTGATCAAAATAGCGACTGCTTTTATCCTCCTGTTTAGTCCAGAGAATGCCATTTCCGGCTGTCCGAGAGTTTCTACTCTTCAAAAATTTTCTTTATGCTCCGCGCCAACGAATTAGGGCGCTCCGCTTAGATAGTCTTCCTCGCAGAATTTTAGTTTCAAGTGCACATTTTTTCGCTAACGAATGCTCAAAATGGCGACTGCTTAGATCCCCCTTATAAGCATGAAAAATGCCATTTTCGACTGTCTGAGGTGGGAATTTTTCAATTTTCTCTGCGCTCCGCGCCAATAATGGTGGCGTTCTGCTTAGTCATTCCGTTTAAACTAAAGTCTGCAGCGAACGTTTTTCTACTATTGAAAACTCACAATAGCGACCGCTTAGATCTCCCCACCTTATAAGCATGGTAAGTGCTACTTTTGACACTTTGAGGGGCTACGAATTCGCAAAATTTTCATTTGATCCTCCGCAACTAATGATGGCGCTCCGCAAAGATAGTTTATCGGTCAGAATTACTGAAATGTTCCCGTGCGTCTATGGATTTACATTCTAATGTATATTGTTATTTCAATGTTTAGTGTGGTGTGCAATGGACTGTGACTTTCAGGAGGTGACTGGATGGCCTTTAAGGCTTTCGGCGCTTTCCTGCAAAAATTTGTACAACCTTCAAAATACGACTGCATGGAATCAGGACATTTTGAACATATTGATCTAGAGAAGGAAGCAAAATATAACACCATTTTGCATCTAACGCCTTGGAGGCAGCAAAAAAAAATTTCCAAAGGGGAGGGGGATATCCCCGGACATCATCTTTCCTTTACCCCTAAACAGGGACCTGCGGTCAAGAATAGAGACAATGAGTCGACCCCCTCCACAAACGATAAAAAACTGGCTATGCCCCTGCCTGTCAGGCTTGAGATGTGAAGTCACATTCTTACCGTACATTACGGCATTTGTTTACCTCGAGATGTTTTCGTATGTGTGAAAACACACGCCTCTGTGGCTGCGATCCCCTTTAGACTGCCGCTCCTCTGATTTTTTCGTAGCGATGAGCTGGACGACGAAAAAAGTTCGTCCGTCCCTCGCGCTAGCTCGCTTATGGACCTGCAAATCTGAGTGGTACTAGCTTCGAGGAGAATTCGAGTGAACTATATAATAGGACCATTTACAATATTTAGTGGTACGAATGTTTGGTCAACTTGTCGGATAGCATCCTTTCTATTCCAATGAAAGAGAGGTGGGGAGCAGGGGGATGTGTTTAAGCCACAGTTAAAATGTGGCAACTGAACGGAAGTATGCTTCCGTCCCCAAACCAAGGACACCGTGACCCCCTTTTATTTTGTTCCCTTTGAAAAATATTTCAAAACTTAATTAGGAATTTCCCTTCAATCATTTGTCATCTCATACAGCAGATAACTCAAATTATTAAACGTTGTGGTCTTCTTTCAATTCATCGTTTCCTCGGTATGTGAAATACGTGAATAGTTTGCAATATTTTCCTTTGGTCTTTTCTCAACTATTTTACAAAATTGCATCTTTGGTCCTTCAAATATTCAACTGACTTCAAAGGGGCGCTCTAAACCATATATGTCAAAATGTTGCAGTGCTTTCCTTAAATATTTCACCAAATTGTATCTAAGTAAGGTCCCTCAACTACCCAACGATTCCTGAAACCCTAATTAAACATCCCTCTCCATAGATCCTCACTATGACAGTGGACTTCCAATCGCGCCTCACCTCCGTACTCTTCCTATGCCTACGTTGGTCACTGAAATGAATCTCTGTGTCGGTTATAGGGGAAGGAAGTAACCCCATCTTGAAGTAGTGTTAGTGGTTAGTGGCGGCGCCAGAATGTCAAAATTAGGGGAGAGGAACTCGGGACAAAGGATAGTGCTGGGGGAAAAAATTTCGGACACAACGCGAAACCGAGCTCAAAGCGGAGGTGGGAGCCTAAAGAGAGAAGCCACCGGGAGCTCTGGGGCTTTAGCATATCTCCAGATGAAAAAATACCTCCCTGGAGAGGTATATTATTTTTTCGTTCAACCCATCTCCTGACCTAAGTTGGGTGGACCAGTGGGGAGCGGCTCAAAATCTGGGTGCGTTCCCTCTTGCCCCCCCCCCCCCCGTAGCGCCGCCACTGAGTAGTCCCCTGTTTCATGATTGGCTCTGAATAGAGTAATGTTACAATATTTCTTTTCTCAATTGATGAAATTACTACAGCTTAGTTCTAGAGTCCTGGTTAATGTGCAGTAACAAAGTCCTAAAATATTATTACGATATTTTGAAGAGAAATAAGAACTCGCATTGTGAGATTAAGCAGTTGCCTAAAAATAAGTTTGGGCGATTGGTCTTACTTGAGATTGTATTATAGTCTTAACAAATAATAGAACTGACAACTATTTTAGATTATTACCGCATGAACACTTCAAAACGGCTGGCTTCCGCCTCTTCAAATACATGTACAGCAATTAAGTTCTTTTTACGGTGGCCCGTCAACAACCTGCAAAGTATATGTTTTCCATTTCTAATTCGTTTTAGCGAATTAACAATTAGTTATAACGGATTACGAATTAGTAATAACGGATTACGAATTCGTTATAACGAATTGTAATATAACGGATTACGAACTGTAATATACTAACGGGTTACGAATTCGTTATAACGGATAACGATTTCGTTTAAGAATTCTTAATAACGGATTTCGAATTCGTTATAACGAATTTCAAATTCGTCTCAAGAGGTGCTATGCAGTGTATTCTGTGATCGCCTGTCCAAGGACGGGTTTTAAGGGAGAGGGTATCCACTCCTTTTGACAATGTTTTAAAAGGTATGTGTCCCTAGTACACGCCATTTGATGCCACGTATACTACTAGATTTTTTTTAATTTTTGCATTATTGTAAGATTACTGCCGAGTCCGCTGACGGTACTGACATTTTATAGTCAATGTAAGTATTGAAATCCTTGGCGTTCCAGGGCATCAGTGGGCAATACTCCCTCATCCCCTCACTGATCCCAATTATTTTTTAGTTCCTTGAAGATCGTAAAGCAGTTGAACACAAATTTAACTTCAAGATTAAGGTAGTGTACGTGACATTGGATGACATATGAGGACACATCAGGTTCGTCGATCCTGGGGGCAGGGGTCAAACGCCCCACCAATGAAAATCTTTCGTGCAAACATATCGTTTTTCCCCCGCCACTAATTCAAGCAGATGAAAAAATAGGCAGAATAAACAAAATATAACATTGTGGATGCAGATGACCTTGGGGTTTCGATAAAACTTCAATTTGACCCTCTTTTAAAGTAATGGTATGGCATTTATACTGCGCTTTCTTTCTATGTCCTTTTGTGTATATGCGCGTCAATGTGTGTATGCATGGAGCTAAAAGTACTTTGACAAAGTATTAGCTCCATGGTGTATGCAATTTTTTTGCAGTAGCGTAACCAAGATTTTGTCATGGGGAGGTTTTCGAAGCACGACATAAGGCAAGGGGAAGGAAAGGAGAAGGGGGTGGGGGAAACTGCTATTTTAGGTGCCGATATCCAGATGCAAAATGGTGCAATGATTTGTGCCTAAAATGTAATAAACGTTATAGTGATCATGTGTTTTTGCAAAATGTTTTCACGGTCGGGTCATGGGGGGGGGGTTTCAACCCCCAAACCTTCCCCGTGACTACACCACTGTTTGTTTATTTGTTTAAAGGTGTGCGCTCACGTACACGTGGATGGATGATCACGGACACGAAGTGATGTTCTGACTGTTGGAATGTTTTTTTGCCCCATCGGCAAACCAGATCTTCGTCCTGGGACACATAACTTATCAAACATTTCAACGAGAGTCACGGGGGATACCCTTTCCCGTCAAACCCTCCTCAGACAAGCTATCACACAGTATACTGCATAGGACCCCCCCACACACACACACCTTGAGACGAATTAGAAAGTTCGTATGACGAATTCGTACTTCGTTATAACGAATTAGTAATCCGTTTTAATGAATTGTAAATTCGTTATAAATAGTTCCTAATCCATTATAACGAATTTCAGATTCGTTATAACTAATTCGTAATCCTTTATAACGAATTTGAAATCCGTTTTAACGAATTTGAAGTCCGTTATAAGGAATTAATAATCCGTTATAATGAATTAACCATGTGCTATAACGAATCAATAATCCGTTATAACGAATTCGTTATAACGAATTCGTAATCCGTTATAACGAATTAGAAATGGCCAAAATATATAATTGGTAGGTCACTGACGGGCCACCGTACCTTTTGCACACGACACGCAAAGTAATACTGACTGTACTAAGCTCAACTGCAAACAACGCATCTAGGAATTACAAATACAATTTGTACAGCTCTAAATTTATCACGTTTTGTCCATCCATACCGTACATGGTATCGCAAACAAAAACAAAAATGAATAATCATGAAGTGGGTTGGGCCTCGTTCCGAACAAGCAACAGTTTGATGTTCCGTTACAAAGGATAGTGTAGTAGTGTAACACGTATTATCTTATTAGCCCATACAATGCACACGACACGGCAGCCATTCTGGGAAGTCACCGATAGCAACTAAGTTGGACAGTGTGTTCCGTGGATAATTGAGCAAAATAAGTATCACTGGAACCTGCTTTGTTTTTGTCTTCGACTTGGAGTGTAAATCCTGTCTAACTGCAGGTAGGACTTAATAAAGTATATTTGTCTTCGTTGTGTGATTTTATTCCGAAAGCATTAACTCACGACTCAAGTTTTAAGTTCGCAGTGACGTGTGCAAAGATGAAACGACCTGAACACCGGAAGTTGCTTTACCGACGCCAGCCAGAAAATTGTCTTATGTGGACTCATTTTAATCGTTACTAGTTCAGTGTCCTTGGACATTAAAAGTGACCTGTATGAACTGAAGTCATTTCAATTCTCAAATTTGAACGAGCAAGATCAACATGAATTTCATCCAGGACAAAATCGACCCGAAACGTTTAGCGGTAGAGCTGCTTATAAAAGCACCGTGACCGTTAGATGGTTAGACCATGTGACGCTGATTCAGAAGACATCTTTCATTGCTCAGATTGCATATGCTAGTATTATAGTAATGGGTTTCAGGAATAGTAATATTGGTCGCCATACCCCATAGCGCCCGAACTGAAGTATAGGTCTGGGGAGGGGGGGGGCTTCTCCTAGTCAACCGACTCGTACGCTTATGAAAATGAACATCGCACTACACGCGGTGAATATTTTTTTTAAAATAATAAGTACTGGTGTTATGTTAGCATGGTGTGCCCATATGGGCATAAGGGGGGGGGGGGAATCCGGTACTTACTGAGGGCGTTACACGACTCTGAAGGACCCGATTTATTTTATTCGTTGATTCGGCAGCTGCTATGCGCTTCATAAAGAACAGAACATGGTGAACAATCTTAAGTGACGGGCCTTGATGTAGCCAATTTAAAGGGGAAGTTTGAGCAAATAATTCATTTTCACATGTGAAAGAATAACCAGTTTTAAAATTGTAGTGGTGAACTTTCCATTTTCAAATCAGACTTGAATTTCTCGAGATATGAACAAATGAAGTTACTAGAATTGTGCCCAAAAGTTACTTAGAGCAGAAGAGGTTATAGCACTTCCTCATGTTGACAAGAAATGCTTTGCTTCCTTTTGTTTGCAGACTGTTGTGCTGACCTAGCAGGTTATAGTGATCGGACCCCCTCATGTGTAATGTGAATGTTGTAATGTTCTCATGCCTCTCACGTAGTCACATTCGGGTGACATGAGAATTTTGAGGAGAAAATTGGTTGCAAAGTTTAAAAGAAAAACAAAAGACTATGGCATTAGGGCCTAATGTGGGGATATGATGTCATATGTGCTTGCTTTAAGTTGACATTTTCTTAAAAATGTGACAACTTAACCTGTTCATATCTTGAAAACCACACAACAGATCTTCATGCAAAATGAATAAAGTACCCCTATAGAATTAATCGAAGCCTACAGCTTCGATTACTTGGATTTGCGCAGTTTGTCAAGTGAACTCGTGGCTCTTCGTATGAATATCTTCAGTGTGATGCTACTCCATTTACACACGAACAATGCTAACGTTATACAGCGTTACATCTGCCACGCAGTTATTTTGACTTTTTCATTAAGTGGAAATTTCTACTTTTTTCCCCGATTTCACCAACTTGACGGTGTTCCATTAGGATAATCAGCCTGTTTGAGGCATGTAGGAAGTCTTCTTTTCGAAGGACGATAAGTCGTTACGCAGTTCTATTGACTTTCTTTACATACTTGATTTGATCACTCATAAAATAGTCCCAGACCTGAACGCCGCAACGCAGACTAACGCTATACTTACTCCACGACCACACCATCGAAAATCCCAGCTTGTTTAACACGCTTGTCAACCGCTTAAAGTCCGTTGGCACGTCTCGGCTTAATCTGCGCATGTGCAAATGGCGAATCTGAGGTGGAAACATTTTACAGCCCATCTCTTGCCTGCGTGAAAGGTACGTTCCCGACACAATGGTTAAAGTTGTGTTGGCGGCAGAACATTTTTCTCTGAAAATGTGAGCATGGTAGGCAGTTTGCTGATTTTTTACAGCACTTAATATTTACTCGAATTAAGACGCACGACGAGCGTTTAAAAGTTCTACGTTTATTTACATGCAACTACGGACTCCAACGGGTTGAACAGAATTATGAAGAGATGATAAAATGCAGTCTACGATTTCTGACAGATGAGTTACGAAAGTTCGATTAACTAAGTACATGCTTAAAGGACCAATCCTCTCACCCAAACTACAATTTTGGTAGGGGTGTACCAAAATTCTCAATTGGCCTAGCTCATTGATTGACAGCTAATTCGAACAATGTAAAGTACCAAACCTTATAGGCCTATTACACAGCATGAACTGTACTGAGAGTGTTTGATGACACACATTGATCTTTTCATACTCATCCTGAGCAATAAACTGAGATTGTGTCTGGATGCGGATGAATTTCAGATAATTGTGGGTGGGGCCTAAGTAAGAAGGTTAGGAGAATTGGTACTGTTTGGGGTGAGAGAATTGAGCCTTTAAGGATACTTCTGAACTCCTCCAATCCTTTGACTGAAGTCATGCTAGTGCACAAAAAATGTCCTCCTTTTATAGGATTTTGGGCCCTATTAATTTACTAAGAAAAACATAAGAATTCTTTACTATTTCTTATATTACTTAATACATCGTCAAATCTAGTACAGTTTGTGACCTGTCAGGCCTTTAGAAGTATTCCTATACCAACTCTAGGAATGTGGTCATGTATTCCTTTATCTTTCGATTGCATCATGTGCTTTGTCAAGATACCGGTGTTTGGGTTCTACTTCTAAGGTTGGCAAGTTATAAAAACAGTTGAAACTTCTGGAGCCGAAATGGTAAAAGATCGCTGGTTGGTCAAAAATGACAATCAAATGGAAAGCTTTATCTGATTGGTTGTTAACGACATCGCACACCCAGCTACCCATGATCACGTCAATATTCACAAAGGTGGGCTATTAATTTTCTACTTGTCGCAACTAAAATGAGGACAGCAGGGTATGGCACAATCGTACTGATTCGTCAATAAAATAGGCTTATATTACGTCGTATCCGATTGGATACATGGGAGAGCGCTTTACTAGGGTCATCCCTGGGTCAACTAAAATAACAGGTGTTTGATGTTCGGCCTGCTATGGCTAAAGACAAGATATGGTACAACTGAGCTGATTGGTCGGTGCGTAAAGCAAATGTAACAGTGCAGCTGATTGGAAGGTCGGGACAGCGCCTATCTATAGGGGCATTCTAAGTGACTATTAGCAGGTAATAATCTTCGCGCTGTCATGATAGTCGAAAATAGCACAGGCTGAGCTAGAACAGACCGCAAATAAGTTATTGCAAAGTGCTCGCCTATGAAAAGTTAAGACGTTACTTGGTAAGCGTTGGAATAGCGTGGTTCGGAAAAGCTTGCTTAATATTTGAATTAATACAGAACCACTGTCAAGGGTAAGTTTAGCGCTGATTGGAGTGAGGTCACTTTACCCCAACTAGCAGCGACTTTCTCCTTTGTGACTACAACAATACTATAACGTACTTACATAGAGATATACGATATTCAGTGCTGTGAACAATTGTTCACACTTTCAGCATAAGCCTGCCTATAGACACATGGACTACTTATACGTAAAAAATCGGAAGTCTGTGACTGTACTTGATATTTATAAAAAATATCATACAATTTATTCTTTTCGATGAGGATGCTGAAAAAGTTTTGGGCCTATTAACAAATTTCATTGTTGTCTTGTACTTGAATTTGAAATTTAAATAGTTGTTTTTAACACATGTAAGTTCAAACATTACTTTCCGCCGGGAACTACCGAAACTACCGTCGAAAACTACCGAGGGCGGAAACTAACGGAACCC
This sequence comes from Holothuria scabra, assembly GCA_037179385.1. Classification (NCBI taxonomy): domain Eukaryota; kingdom Metazoa; phylum Echinodermata; class Holothuroidea; order Aspidochirotida; family Holothuriidae; genus Holothuria; species Holothuria scabra. Next base: position 17,244,276 of record CM074192.1, on the reverse strand, counting down.
CTCCCCCTAACACATCCAAATTTGATTTGACCTTAGACCCTTCTTTTAAAATTGTTTGCAATCAATATACCGAAACAAGTTCTTTCTTTAAACCTTATTTTACCTGTGTATTTTCGAACTTGAATAAGATGGTTTACTTTGAAAATTCCTCGGAGTAGTTTCTCCCCTTCCCCCGTGTGCACGGCATTGGACCGTCTGCAGTTGATCTCTATTTCCGCACCTTTCACAATACTCACCATCGGCAACTACAGCAACAATGAAGAGCCCGTCATGGGCGACTTCTACTTGCACATGCAAAACTTTAATAAATGTTCTCCCTTTTAAAATAATACGACTAGTGACATAACCGATTTGCCAGCCTCAGGCACTCTCAAACTGAATGAACGAAATTTGCTGAAACCACCACCTTTCTCCTTGACATTTTTTAGCCTTTTTTGCTTTTACTTTTTAACTTGCACTTAGTTTCTTAATCTAGTAAAACATATGTCTTTTTCTGCCCTATTTCTGAATACGTCTTCCAACATCGATGCTTCCTCTTTATGATGTCTAACATTTTTTCATGCCCCATCACAAAAAAAATCCTCGTACTCACGTGACATTTTTGCCCTCAAATGTGAAATGGCCTAGACGTGACCGCTTTTTTACCCGAAATATGCAATAAGGAAATCGTGAAGAAGTTACCTGTTGCTACAAAATAAATTTGGGGAGACTGCCCTTACCCTTCAAATTTTGAGTTTACTCGATATTACTCATCAGACAAAAACTCATCTTTCATATACAAAGTCACTCTTCTCAATTAATTCAAGGAAACAAGTTGAAATCTTCGATATGAAACTCAGGCGTGTCAGGAAGAAATTTGAAATTTTAGGATAAACTCAGGTAATACTAATAACAATGTTGTATGAAGATGAAAAATGGACTGCTATAATTCATTTTCGTGCTCTTTGATGTATATGAGATTTTTTTTAATTGAGGTACACTTTATTTTTCATCTAGAGATATGCTTAAACCTTAAGACTTTCAGGGGTCTTCACCCCTTGGACTTCACCCCACAGGAACGGGCGTCAACTGCTCGGTTTGACGTTTCGCTCTGATATTTTTGCCTCTAACATTTCTTTTGCCTTTGTTTTGCCCCCCCCCCCTCCTTTGACATTCTGACATTCTGACGCTGCCGCTGCTAATTACGGCCATATCCACCATTCAACTTATATCAATTTTATTAGGTACTATCTGCGTTGAAATGTAAGAACATTTAAACTTTCATAGTGTATTGTATTTTCCCGATTTGAAAGTTATTATTTTACTTGTGCCCATTGGTCTACTTATAACAGGCATTCCTTCATTAATCTACCCCAGGCGCGGCGGAACGGAAAAAATATTGGGGGGGGGGGGCTGAGTGCCAGCAGGACTATCTTAGCGGAGCCCCACTATCGGTTGGTGCGGAGTGTACAAGAAAATTTTTGACTTTACAGATCCCCCAGGTGGCCGGAAACGGCACTTCCCGCGTGTTCTATGTTGCATGTATCCAGCCTTAAAATATGGGTCTCATGTTTGCAATTTCTCAAATAAAAAAAATCAGCCTATGCAAAATGGTAATACATATCAGATAAATTGAGATGATACAAGAACAATAATTAATTATGCATCCTCTTTCATTCATTCTGTTTGCCGTGTTATTCACTTTCTGCACCCCTTGTTACATTTGTCCACCCACACATGTCAATTACTCAATTATATTTCCCCTAGATCATATCATTTGTCCTCAAAACACCCCCCCCCCCGTGGTTCCAGGGGTGGCGGCAGGATTTGCCCGACAGGGGGCCAAAGTTTCAAGGCCCTGACAAAGGTGATGTTATGTATCGGTGGGACGTGACTTTGCAGAATTTAAGGCGAAATTTTGGGCTTTCTTTTTAAGAAATACTTGAAAATCTGGAGTTTTTTTTTAAAGAAATTTGGCTTTTGTTAGTATCATGAAAAATTTTGGGTCTGTATTGAAGAATCTGACCTTCATATCACAAAAAAGCCGTTGTATAGGAGACAGCTGAAATTCTTTTGAAGTTACGAGTTAAATCGAGACGAGACTACAGGTTTGCCCCGAAAATGTTTCCCATTTTGAACGAAGATTTGAAAATTAAGGCCTTATTGTATTGGAGAAATTTTGGAATATGATGAACAAAATTTGTTTTTGGTAAGGTTATAATGAATATTTGGCTTTTTAAAGTTAGCCTCTAAGCCTTTCAAGAGCAAAATTAAGTAGTTTGCCGGGTGATTAACAGAGTTGGCTTTGGTTATTTATTGTACGGAGTATCCATCGAAATTGGCAAATTTTGCCACTTTTAACAATATGAAGCTTATATTTGAGAAAAAATTGTAAAGCTTTTGACAGTTTGGGCGTTTTCTGGAAGAATTTTTCCTTCTCATGAAAAAAAAAATAAGGAGGGGGTGATCTGTAGTTTTGTTGGGGTTACTGAATATCATCCTGCAGATTCAGGCCCTTAGACCATATTGGAACATTCTCCCGAGGAAAAAGTTTGACTTCGCATGTATTCAAACTTTCATATTTTATTTTATTTTATTGTCATAGGCATACTGGAGCGTTTCAGTTTGGGAGGGAGCAGAAATGTTTTTGTTCGAAAAGTGTAATCCTCCCCGAAAGACCATCTGAGTCGAACGCACAGAAGTTTTTGAAAAATTAAGAACCCCCAGACAGCAGGAAATGGCATTTTCCGTGTTCGACAATAGAATTTAAGAAGTCAGCTTTCGAGCTTTCTTTCGCAATAAAATTTTCACTTCACAATACTGCCCCAAAACAAAGAATAATTTAAAAGCATGCTTTGTTCTGTTAAGTAATCTGTTCGACCAAAATACTATCTATGCGGAGTGCCACCATCATTTGGCGCGTACAGAAAAATCTAACCCCTCAGGAATGGCATTTCCAGGACTTGTAACTAGAAATGAAGCAGTCGTTATTTTGAGCTTTTCTTTGAAATGAAAGTTTAACTTCAATACAAAAAACCCAAATTGCTAAATGATCAGAAAAGTATCAGATAAAAGGTACTGCTACAAGTCGGGGTGCCAACCCCTCTCCCGCGCCGGGGAACACTGCCCCCCCCCCCCCGTCGGGGAAGGTCGGCGGTTTCGTTGGGAGGTCTAAAAATAATAAAAAAAAAAATAAAAGTAAAAAAAAGACCTTCAAGGACTGAAGTTACCGGACTTGGATATATTTTTTGGTTTTTAAAGCCATGTTAATGCATATTAGAATCGATTTTCAATCACTTCTTCTAAGTTCTGTTAAACCTCATTTAATTTACCTTGTCCTTTTTCACCCCGGTCGGGGAAGGACGGCATTTTTTTCGGGGAGGCCTAAAACGGAAAACGTAAATGACTGAAGTTACCGTACTGGATGGATGATCATGAAATGTTTTTTTTTTACGAATTATGTGTTTTTCCTTTGTAACGCTATTTGAATGAATATCTGAATCGGTTTTTACCATTTGTTACTAGATCTGATATCCCTCATCCCATCTTCAGTTCGTGTGTGCAAGGACATGCCCCCGTCGGGGAAGGCTGCACACTCCTACTGAGGAGGAAATCCAATTTCGTCGGGGAGCCTTCATCTCCAGGTCCACGATAAAAGATGTGGGCCTGATAACTCCATTCACCCGGACGATCTTCTTGATTTTGCTTACTAGAAGACCATATTCTTCAAGGAAATTCCATTCATTTCCATACAGAAACGGACAAGTGGTTGTTCATGTGCATGCTGTGCGGGCAATGGTCTGCCATCTAGCCTGCCCCGACGGCCGAATTCTAGCAAGGGTAATGAAAACCGACCAGGCCGTTTGGGGCTACACATAACAGCATAATAAAAATAGTAGCGTGAGAATGTATCCCCACAAGTTTGACTGAAATTCATTGAAGTCACCTTGTAACGTGACATATTTTCAAATACGTTTGAAGAAAAATCATTTATAGTGTGGAGTTCGGGCAGTCAAGTGAAAAATTCATCTATTTTGTGGATATTGCAATTGAAAAAAACGAAGATTCTTAGTAGAGTAAAAAACATTAGTTTGTTTTCAATTCCGTGGCATAGTTTTCCCTCGAAAAGAGACAATACCTTTACATCTAATTGTAGCGGTACCTTTTATCTGGTAATTTTTGATTCCTTGCCGTAGGCCAAGGAATCTATGCGATGGTGATGTCGTGCGTTTGTATGTGTGTGTGTGTATGTATGTGACGCTTTGCTTGTAAACACGATATCTCAAGAAGGGTAAGTGTGACTAACCTCATATTTGGTGTGTGGGTTGGTCATATTGAGTAGATGATCCCTATCAATTTTCGTGGAGGTCAAAGGTCATTTGGGGTCACGAGAGGTCAAAAGGTCAAAACCTTGTAAACACGATATCTTGAGAACGGTACATGTGACTATGCTCATATTTGGTGTAAGGGTTGGTCATATTGAGTAGATGATCCCTATCAATTTTCGTGGAGGTCAAAGGTCATTTGGGTCACGAGAGGTCAATAGGAAAATTCCTTAGAAATTGCTTGTAAACACGGTATCTCAAGAAGAGTAAGTGTGACTAATCTCATATTTGGTGTGTGCATTGGCCATATTGAGTAGATGATCCCTATTGTTTTTGGTGGAGATCAAAGGTCATTTGGGGTCACGAGAGGTCAAAAGGTCAAAACCTTGTAAACACGATATCTTGAGAACGGTACATGTGACCATGCTCATATTTAGTGTGTGGGTTGGTCATATTGAGTAGATGATCCTTATCAATTTTCGTGGAGGTCAAAGGTCATTTGGGGTCACGAGAGGTCAATAGGTAAATTCCTTAGAAATTGCTTGTAAACACGGTATTTCAAGAAGAGTAAGTGTGACTAATCTCATATTTGGTGTGTGCATTGGCCATATTAAGTAGATGATCCCTATTTTTTTGGTGGAGATCAAAGGTCATTTGGGGTCACGAGAGGTCAAAACCTCATAAACACGATATCTCCAGAAAAGTACATGTAACTATGCTCATATTTGGTATGTGGGTCGGTCATATTGAGTAGATGATCCCTATTGTTTTTGGTGGAGGTTAAAGGTCATTTGGGGTCACAAGAGATCAAAAGGTCAAAACTTAGTAAACACGATATCTCGAGAACGGTACATGTGACTATGCTCATATTTGGTGTGTGGGTTGGTTGTATTGAGTAGATGATCCCTATCGATTTTCGTGGAGGTCAAAGGTCATTTGGGGTCACGAGAGGTCAAAAGGTCAAAACTTCATAAACCCAATATCTCAAGAACGGTACAGGTGACTGTGCTCATATTTAGAGTGTGGATTGGTCATACTGAGTAGATGATCGCTATTGATTTTCCCAAAGGTCAAAGTTCATTTGTCAGCATGTTCAAAGCCTGACAAGCTTTCCTGCACAGTCTTTCAAGAAAGGTCACTTGTAGGGTCCTGTAACTTTTCATGTAGATAGCACATAGTGAATACATGGTCCCAGAAGTTTTTGGTGGAGGTCAAGTGTTATTTGGGTTCACAATGGGCAAGAGGGATCTCAATGTAGGAAGATTGGATGCCTTGCATGTGTACTTTGTGGGCACATTATGGAGCCCTGTTAATTGAAAAACATTGCAAAGCAATGTCAATGTGAAAAAAGGCCTTACATTTCAGCGGCAAGGAATCACGAAGCCTTTTGGCTTTCTGGTCTGATCACTTGGCAAGTTGGCCCTTTTTCTATTTGAAGTAAAACTTTCATTTCAAAGGAAAGCTCAAAATAACGACAGCTTCATTTCTAGCTACAAGTCTAGGAAATGCCATTTTTGGCTGTCTGATGAGTTAGATCTTTTAACAATTTTCCAAGCCATGGTTTCGCTCCGCTTAGAAAGTGTTTTGGTCAAACAAATTACTTAACAGAACAAGTCATGATTGCATATTATTCTTCGTTTGGGGCAGTATTATAAAGTGAAAATTTTATTGCGAAAGAAAGCTCAAAACAATGACTACTTTGTTTCTAGTAAACAGCCTGGGAAATGCCCTTTCCTGCTATCTGGGGTTCTCAATTTTTCCAAAATATCAGTCCGTACTTAGATAGTATTTCGGGCAGGATTACATTTTTCGGACAAAAGAAAAAACAATTCCGCCCCCTCCCAAACTGAAACGCTCCCGTAAGCTTAATTCAATATATAAAATATAAAACTTCAAATATATGGGAAGCCAAACCTTTTCCGCGGGAAACTTTTCAATATGGTCCAAGGGCCTTCATCTGCCTGATGATATTCAGTAACCCCAACAAAACTAAAGATCACCCCCTACTTGGTTTTTTTTTTTTTTTATAGTTAGTTAGATAAAGTTTTACGGCCCAGTTTCCAACCTATTGGTTCAAATCAAGTCGATATTTTATAAGAAGGTCAGGTTCTTCCACAAAACCCCCAAATCCGTCATAAATTACAATTTATTACCAATTTAAGCTTCAGATTGTTAAAAGTGGCAAAATTTTTCCAATTTCGTTGGATACTCATTACAACAAATAACCAAAGCCAACTCTGTTAGTCACCCTTACATTTTACCTAATTTTGGTCTTGAAAGGCATATCACGTAATAAAGAACCCAAATTTTTCATTAATGCCTAAACAAAAACCAAACTTCTTACATTAAACCCCAAATTTCTGCAATATAACAGGCTCTTAATTTTCAAATCTTCGTTCAAAAAGGGGAAGAACTTTTCGGGCAAACTTTAAGTCTCGTCTTGAGACCTTAGTACGTAGGCCTAGAACGATTAAATGCATAACCCCAACGGAATTTCAGCTGTCGCGTACAAAACGTTTTTGATTTTGCCCAAATGAAGGATAGATTCTTCAATAAACACCCAAAATTTTTAATAACCCTTACAAAAGCCAAATTTCTTTCCAAAATTTTAATTTTTTTATTGAAAATAAACTCCAGATTTTAAGTATTTGTTAAAAGACAGCCAAAAATTTCTCCGCGCTACGCGCTGTTCAAATTTTTGCTAAGTCACGTCCCACCGGACTAGCTCATCGCCTTTGTCGGGCCTTAAAATGCTGCCCCCCCCCCCCTGTCGGGCAAATCCTGGCGCCACCCCTGGTTTTTATAAGGCTCCAATCAGCAAACTGAAAATCGGACTTCGAGATAGGTTTTGTTTAGCTTACATGGGTGCTTCCTTTGTCTCGTCCGTTTGACCTCCAGTCATGTACAAAAAGGCAAAAGGGAGGGGGTCCAACTTGGCATAAATCTTAAGCAGAGTACTTGTCTGTCAAATGAGATTTAAAGGGCCAAACCTCTCACCCCAAACTACAATTTTGGTACGGGGGTACCGAAATTCTCAATTGGCTCGGCTCTTTGATTTGCAGCTAATTCAAGCAATGAAGAGTACAAAAGCTTACATTACATAGCATGAAGGGTACTGAGAGTGTATTGCTTATATAAATTGAGTTTTCCTCACTCACCTTGAAACAATTAACTGATATTGTATCTGGATGAGAATGAATTTCAGACAATTGTAGGTGGGACTTCTGTAAAAAGGTTGGGAGAATGTTTACTGTTTGAGGTGAGAGAACTGGGACTTTAATGGGCATTCCGCAGAATAATGGACATGGTACTCAGAATTTTAAATGCTTAGTATCACAATATTTTTTTGGGGGGGGGGGTGGGGGGAGCGGGGTTACTTATTTTGTATATCAAATTTCTTACATCTAAGTTTTTATAGATATTTTATGTAATTTAGGGTGTCTAATTATTGCTTAAAGCTAACGAAGCCGGGAATAGCGTCACGGACGGGAATCACGTTTGACAACCCTGAAGCAGTGCTTTGATGGAATGACATAAAAGGGGTTGGGTCTTGTTAAGGATGCTGTTAGACACAGTTGAGTGCTTTACTGCTATTGCGAAATTTTTATTAATTATATATTAGTTAATAGGACAATATCATAATGCCCCGTCCGTGACAATTTCGAACATTTTTTAGCCTAAATCAACTTAAATCAATCATGCTTACTTCAGGAATTCTCTTACTTATCACATTGATACATCTATCAAAGTTACCTGGCTTCTAATATCAGTCAGGCCCCTAATTAACCAACAAAAAAAGAGTCAGGGATGGGACATTTTGTCATGGACGGGACAGGGATGCTTTATTGAACATTGCACACGAGTATGCTTTCTGTGACCTGGTTTGGTACTGTGCATGAATGAACTATTTGAAGTAGAGTTGGGCTTCAATCAGATAGACTTTGGCATGATTGCTATGAAGGGTTATACCCTGGGCCCCTTGACCATGGAGGTCTAAAGATGAAAGGCTAGCCAAGTGTAGCCTAAATTTATGCCTGTGCCAACCTGGCACTGCTCTGTTGAATACAGTCAATCAATAATTGTCAGTCCATGACCATTAGAGAGATAAGTTAATGGTAGTGAACCAACTGCATATAGAGTTTATTCGTGCTTGTGGATATTGTATCTGCAGTTCAAAGTACAGTTTCTACACATGGCCAAGTGTACAGTAGCACTGCAGTAGTTAGAGAGAATAAAAAGGTATAGCGCAAAATTAAGAGCAAAATATTGAGAAGCAGCACTTCCTTTTGATCACAAACTTAGACCAGAATGCAAAACTGCATTGAGGTTTCGATGATACATAAATGTTCCATTTCAAATAATCCCATCCTGTACCATTATCTTCTCATTCAAATGTTATTCTAACATGTTCAAAAAATAATTTTGTTATACCACATGACCTTTGAACCCCACCACCAAAAATAGGGATCGTCTTCTCATCATAAGCATGTACATACCACATGTGATGTGTTAACACCTAACAAGGTTGCCATTCACATTTTGACCACCAGTGACCCTAAACAACCTTTGACCTCCATAAAAGCCGTAGATGGAAAAACATACAGACAGACAGAAAGCTATCTTGAAATATTGCAATGTCCAAAGGCTTCCAGATTTCCAAAAATGACTCGAAAAATAGGAATCATGCAAACCTTACTTTAAGTGGACCCTTCTTCTCATGCTAGGATAAACCTAAAAATCCATGGTACAATCAAGAAATTACATAATGATGGTTTTGATGGTTGATGGGTTTGTATATATATATCTGCAAAAAGTCTTGAGAGTTTACAACACTCTAAATTTAGGCCCCTCCCCCCACATCCTTTCCAGCTGAAAGGTTTAATAATAGTTTTGAGACTTTGTTGAGGGTTAGATTACAGTGCAGAGGTTTGCAACCCCATAAATACTGTAGAGTTGAGACATTCATTTTGCAATGGCAATACGTAACACTACTATATATGGGAGAACTTTTGAACAGCTTCTCATAACACTAATATACATATGGGAGAGTTTCGTAAGTTTTCACCTGCTGCAGATACCACCCTGCTACCAAAATATGCTGCTGCATGCTTTATATCATGTTCTAGAACAACTAAAATATTGATAGGAACTTGAGCAAGAATAAAAATAAGAAGGACAACATTCACCACTGCACAGGTAAATTTCCCAGTATAGGCCTAGCCTAAGGATATTACACAGAAACATACATGCGTAGGATAGGTTCAAAATGTACATATATGCTGTACCTTAGGCAATGGCAAAAGTGCCAAGACATTAGACATGTTGAAGATTTTCAGACTTTGATCCCTGGTGACCCCAGATGACCTCCCCAAAAACAAAAGGGACCACTTTCTGACTCTACCACATGCACATACCAAATATGAAATCCATTTAAGTTTCCTATCCTGAGATATCGTGCCAACATGACTTACAGGCCCCCCGGTCACCCTCGGTGACCTCAGATGACCTTTGAACTCAGCCAAAAACACTAGGGACCCATCTTCTGACCATAACTCATCCGCATACGGAATATGAAAACTCTTCAAGTTTCCTCCCTTCATATATAGTGTTAACGAGATTTTCAGACTTTGGCCCCCATGCCCCCAGATGACCTTTGACCTCCATCAAAAACAATATGGACCATCTTCTGACCATAACGCATGGACACACCAAATATGAAATCTATCCAAGTTTCTTCCCTTGAGATATTGTGTTGACAAGATTTTCAGACTTTGACCCCCATGACCCCAGATGACCTTTGACCTCCACCAAAAGCAATATAGACCATTTTTTACCACAACGCATGCGCATACCACATATTAAATCTATCCAGGTTTCTTCCCTTGAGATATTGTGTTGACAGGATTTTCAGACTTTGACCCCCGGTGACCCCAGATGACATTTGACCTCCGCAAAAAACAATAGTGACCATCTTCTGACCATAACACATCCACATACCAAATATGAAATCTATCCAAGTTTCCTACCTTGAGATATCGTGCTAACAAAGTTTTTTAGAAATTGACCCCCTGTGACCCCAGATTACCTTTGACCTCCACCAAAAACAATAGGGTTCTTTCTCTGAATATGGCGCATTCATGTACCAAGTTTGAAAACTGTCAGATATTCCTATCTTGAGATATCGTGCTAACAAGCAAAGTGTCACAAACACACACATACACACATACATACACACGCCATCATGATTGCATAGGTTTCTCTTAAGACAAAGCAAAGGAAATCTGTCAAAAGGAAAACGACGGAATCATAAGTTACAGTATCAGAAACAGAGAAAACTTAGAGGGAGAGGAAGTAGAGGAGGGTTCAGAGACATAAGGTCAAAGCAATAACACCGACAACAAATTGGATCAACATCAACCTACAAGCGTCTCATAGGATGTTGTAGCCTATAAAAGTGCACCATATGCTATATGTATAAAACAGAAAGGTAAGCAACAAATCTAGCTCAGACAATCAACTTGAAGTTTCTGGCAGTGCTGAATCATTTCTGGCAGCAACTACTGTACAGTACCAACCCAACTGTTACACTCTAAAAACACCGGGGTTAAATTTAACCAGGATCGGTGTTCTATTTACTCCAACACAATCCTGGTTAACTTTTAACACAAGTCCTGGTTAAACTAACACAACTTCTGGTTAAAATAACACAAATTCTTTTTAAAATAACTAGGATTTGAGTCAGTTTAACCTGGAGTTGCGTTATAATTTAACCAGGATTATGTTGGAGTAAATAGAACACCGATCCTGGTTAAATTTAATCCCGGTGTTTTTAGAGTGTACTGAACTGAAATTTTGTCATTTTGACAGGGATACTGTACAGTATGTGAAAAAATGGAAAGAGGGAAAGGACTGCCTTGACGTACCTAATGAGAGAATAACTCAATACAAACAAATTTGGTCAGAAAAGGGTGGTAAATATGCCAGAAAATATAAGTTAAAATTGTCCGAGCTAGCAGATGTGTGACTTACCTTTTCGTGTTATACTGTATATGGTGTATCATTAAACATGCTTCTGTGCATCAACCACAGAACTTTAGGCTTTTTAAAACTTTCTAAAACCGTTGTTTTGAGTTTTAAGTAAACTGCATAAACTTTGCTACGGACAATCTGGAACCTGTCAGACCTTGGAATCTGAAGTTATCCAGAGAGATCAAAGAGACTACATTTGATATGCATGTTGTTCATATTGCCCAGATGAGGATTGGGGTGCATCATCATGGACGTGTACTTTTGACAAGGATGAATACCTTTGACATTTTTAGCATATACTTTTGGCATTACCTGTTCAATTTGCTGGATAAGGCCACACTGGATTCATAACCTTCGCAACTCCCTGTCGTGTCGCATCTTTTACCCCTCCCCACCTGCCTCAGCACCCAAGTAGATGGGTGGGGGAGGGGGGAAACTTTGAAGTCCTGCATAAATTTTTGGAAAATAAATTTTTTGCATGTGACTAGATAGGTTCTCTAGTCTGCAATGTTCTTTTCAGAATTTTTAATATATCTTGTATTTTCAGAGTATTTCTAACTTACATGAACCCATAAAAAACTGGTGTCCATTTTCTGTCCCGTCCATGACACACCTTAACGAGTCTGTTGATTTGGTGAAATATCCTTCACACGCCTATCCACATATCTCAATAGAAAAATAACTGGTAAAGAGGAATGTTAATAAATTTAAAAAATACCCGATTACTGTTGAGTTCAAACATCGTCCGTGACATGTGTGTGGCATGTCCCGTCCGTGACGCCAACTTTTTTAAGGGCTGGGGGAGGGGGAAAAAATTTGAAGTCCTGCATAAAATTTTGGAAAATAATTTTTTTGCATGTGATTAGATAGGTTCTCTGGTCTGCAATGTTCTTTTCAGAATTTTTAATATATCTTGTATTTCAGAGCATTTCTAATTTACATGAACCCATAAAAAACTGGTGTCCATTTTCTGTCCCGTCCATGACATAATTAGGTAATTACTGGTAACATATGACACAAAATATATTTTCTAGGTAACTAAGGCAGGCTTATTTACCTTTTTATACAGTCATAAAAAGTGAGAGATTACTGTCTACTGTTGTTGAGTAAATTCTATTTTTATTGCTCTAAAATGTCCCGTCCGTGACAGACAATTACTGCGGAATGCCCCTTAACTTTGTCTTTAAAAGTTGCATAAGATCTAGAAAGTTAAATAGTTTTTGGAGGATCACTGCAGATTTTGTAACAATAATTATTCAACAGTAGTTTCCCAGTTAAGAATTGTGTCTGGTAACTGAAAAGAGTGCATTATTTCTGGTGGGGTTCGGAACATGTGAGGACCTTCTGGTGTTAACAATGTTAGAGAATACTTCAGGCAGTTTACTATTTACGTATTTGAATACAAATGTACACATTCTAAGGGTGTGACTGTCACCAACTCCCTGATGTCACTAACCTTGAGAATACCAAGATCACGGTGTAGCTTGTCTGTAGGGTAGCGTCGTTTTGAAAACTGGAAAAAGTAATGGTTTTGAGAATTCTATTCTATAAGACTTGAAGGGGTCTCAAAATGGAGGCACCAGCTACTTCAAAGATTTATATTTCATAAGATAATTTTGAGTTAACGAGAGAATCATAGGGTTGGATAGCAACTGAGAGGGGGAGCGAGGTCCTAATGCGATAGAAAATGCCATTGTATTTACGATGCTATTGCACAGGTCATGATTTTTGAACAAGAGCTGATCGTCAATCAGTAAACCTAAGATTTTAGCTCAGGAAGTCCTGCAAATTTTAGTGTCGTTCAGTGAAAAATGAACAGGACAGGATTGCCGATGTACTTACGAAAAGTACCGTTTTTACGCCTTATTGAAGTCTTTATACCAGTGGTTATCCATGGCTTATTTTCGGCTTCTTTCTAGTTTTGGGGGAAACTAGCATCATGAAGAGAAGTAATTTTAGATGAAAATACATTGTAAGCATCATTAGATCACATAAACCGTAAACTTGTGAAAAGTCGGTACATTGAACTGAATGGACAAACCGTGCAAAATTTCGCCAGCTATAAGCTTGACCGAACCATCGGCATACTAGTGCCATTTAAGTTAGGGCCAGAGTTGCTGACAGAATAAAAAAATTGTAAATGACTAATGTTACAATACAGGGTTGCCAGAAGCGGTAATTTCTGAAGTTATATGCTTGCTAGGGAGACGAACAAAAATATGATCGATAAGACACATGTTACTATCAGCAATCCTAGGTAAAGTAATTGCGGGGGTTAAAAGGTTGTCAAACGTAAGATTAAGATAGTCTTTCACTGCTGATATACTGTTTATACACTTGAGGAGGTCAATGTTTAAATTACCAGCAAAAATGCATAAGGTGTTCGGATCAGTGGTGAATAAGGCAGATTCTAGTACTTTAATGAAATGATTGACGTTACCCATACGGTGTCGGTAACGTACGAGGAACATGAAACTTATACTGTTACGTTGGACTACAAGCTACAAATCCTCAACTTGGCAGTTGAAGCACTGACAACTTTGGTGTGTATTACTATTAGCAACATTTTTCTTGGTGGTAACATTGACAAATTCTCCTTTAAAAAAGATGCCGACACCCCCGCATTTGTTTGGAGGTGATACAAACTCAAAAACAATCAGGTAGGATATGTTACTGAAAAACCGTGAGTTACAGTGCCCTATCTCTGTCAGTATAATGACATGGAATTTGTGTGAGATGCATTCAAGAAAGAATACAAGCTCATTTAAGTGTTTTGGAAGACTCCGAATGTTCATGTGAAAGACAGACAAACCACTGGTTGTTCGGCCTTGGCATTGATGAATGAAGCTTCATCATAATTAGAGGTCAGTACATGATCATAGTCTTGGTAAATTGTGATCTCGGTGATCAAGGTCTTAAAACAATTGGCATTGAGACTATGTTCAATACGAGTAGTAGGTTCATTAATTACGGTACACAGTTGAAAATCAAAGATACAGTTAAAGGGGAAAACAAACAATTCTTGATTAGGAGAGGATTCATGTCTGTGGGGAGTCATGAGAAGAAGCTTTGATAATGGCAGCTCCATCTTGACACGAGAAATCATTTTTTTTCCTGTTCCGATTTGCTTTATACCAACGGAAATATATTAATTCCGGCCACAGTTCCGGATCCATATAAATACAGGGGGTCATCACGTTTGGCCATGATGTAGAACGAACTATACTGATCTGTGTATATTTGCTTTGGAGGCGTTCGCAAGAAACACTGAGACTGAGCTTGTTTTCCAATAGGACTTCATGAGTTTCAAGGTAATTAGGGTAAAATCTGGTGGCGAAAACATTAGCAACCCGCTTTCGTTTCACCAGTTGCCAACCAACTGCTCTTTTCTTCCAGTTTTCTCTCTTGGACCTTTGTCTAGGGTTTGTAGTCATGCGGCAACTCACCCTTTACCGCCATCTCCGACACTAGTGAACCAGCTAGGTTCCGTCTGAGTAAAGTCACCATTTTCACAAGGGAGTTGTCAAGGGAACAGTGGCGTAGCCACGGGGGTGGGGGTTGGACCCCCCATGATCCAACCTTGCAATGCAAAAAATACCTAAAATAGCGGTTTTTTCTCTCTATCCTTAGACTTTTCCCTCATGTCGTGCCCCGGCCAACCCCCCCCCCATGACACCAATCCGACAAACCCCCCAAATGACACCAACCCCATGTCACCCCCCTCATGACAACATCACCCCCCCCCCCCCATGACACAATCCTGGCTGAGCGCTTGCAAGGGAATGCCGTGAGACTGCTTGTAACATCATAGGTTCATTACTGAATGGCTGTTGCGAGATGGTCCTTGGAACTGCTTGTTCACCTGCCAGCGGGGTGGGGTGGTTGTGAGGTCTGTTAT
The DNA here is from genome assembly GCA_037179385.1 of Holothuria scabra. Lineage (NCBI taxonomy): Eukaryota > Metazoa > Echinodermata > Holothuroidea > Aspidochirotida > Holothuriidae > Holothuria > Holothuria scabra. The sequence continues at coordinate 17,229,045 of CM074192.1, read as the reverse complement.
CACGGATAATGATCTTAAACGAATCGTGGAAATGCTTAGAGTTAGAGTTCCTTTGAGATGAACTGTTTTCAGTAAAAGAAAGTCTCTCATCCAGTTTCAAATGCTTTTTCATTGGTGTGTACCGGCTCATCGATAGTTATGTGCCACCCTTATGGCTACTGCACCTGTACACCATAGACAAAATCTCACTTCAGAATGCTCAAAACAGTCAAACCCCGATAATATGGGTAAATACATAAAATGCACAAAACCCCCAACACCATTAATTAGTTCATCAGTCAGAACTACTTACACATTAATGATACATAAAAAATCCAGTGCGTAGGTCCCTAAGTCATTCAGAGCTACAACATTCTTGATTTGGGGAAAATAGGTGTCGTAACGGGAGGGGAAAGTGGGGAACGTTCCCCCTTCCGACTTATCTGAGCAAAATAAATACTGAGAACAAAAAGCTCAGAATCCCCCTCCCCAAAGAAAAAGGTAAAGATGCAGAGGCGAGTAGAAAGTAGAGATAGCATATTAGTAATTGACAGTAGCTCTATAGCCTGACGAGATTTGGAAGGGTCAGAAACAGGTAATTATACCAGCGCCAAATTCAGGAGAGTGCAGAAGAGGTGGCTGAATCCCGAATCGTACCGGTATCTCGTCCCCCACCGAACTCCTTCAAGAAGTCCATCCACAGGAACGAGAGGGCGCACACGTATACACATGCAAAAACTTGAAGGCCAAAACAAACACATACACACACACAGAAAGACACACACGCACGCAAAATACAAAGTTACTGCATTAGCATGATGATCGCTAGACATAGGTCGCTGCCAAGAATCAAAACCGGGAACGTAAGCCAATCTGAAATAAATTTACTGCGAGTCTCATTGGCGTACACAGGGGGAAATGAAGCGCTTCCTGCCTAGGCGAAATTTTTTGGTCAGCAATACCTTTTTAAGGAAGAACAGAAATCTTTATTGCAATCACAAAGTCGAAATAACGACTGCCATAATTCTACTTACAAACCTGGGAAATGCCATTCCCGACTGTCTGGGGGTCGCGATTTTTCAAAATTCCCTGGACGCTACCCGCCAAATAATGGTGGAGCTCTGTTTAGTTAGTCTTTCGGACGTATGATTACATATTTCGCCCAGAGCCTCAACTGCTAAAAAAATGTTTATTTAATAGTTTGTAATTAGATTCATCCAAAAAGCCATCCATCCCATTTACCTAATATTTCTATAGGCCTCATTTTAAGTCATCATTTTAAGGAATTCGATCGAATGTTATTTCTTTTTTGACAGATTTGCCCCCTCCCGCCACTCACTCCGCTTTTAAACAGAGGGGAGCAGAAAGGCCTAAATAGATATCAGTAATTTACACGTTAGACACTGGTGACAGTTTGTCGTTTGAAATAAAAGTCAAACACTAGTGTTGTAAACTAGATGGGGGATAAATGGGAGATAAATGGGAGGTGGGGAATAAATCCCCCATTAAAATGGATGGAGGGAAAATACTGAATGCAACGTATCTCCCGGGTCCCAGTAAGCATATAAGGAAAGAATATTTTCATGCCTATCTACCCTCCATCATCTGATCATGAATTTGCAGCTATGTAAGAATGTATTTCTAGCAACAAAATTAAAAAAAATCCTCGCCTTTCCACCATCATGTGTATAGACTTATGCTGCTTCTGTGCTCTAGAGAATTCCAGAGCATAAAATCAATTGAAAAATTTTGCCACTAATAGCACCATTTTGCAACTAGGACAACTTACATAAACAAACTTTCACAGGACCATTCCCAATGACCTGGGTCATCCATGCTTCTACATTTCGCTTCGGATCCACCCATTCTCAAATACATATCGCCGTGTGTTTTGGTAATCGACATCTATATAAGCCTTAGTACCTAAGTCAAACATGTTTTAGAGAAGTTAGCAATCAACTGAAAAGTAAGTAAAATGAATAATCAATCACAACCTTACTTATCATTCACCATTTCACCACCCAATTGACAAACACACAAACCTCTGTTGTTCCCATGGTTACCACTATAAAACAGGCGCGTGGCCAGGATTGTGTCATGGTGGGGGGTGGTTGGGGTTGGGGCACGACATGAGGGAAAAGTCTAAGGATAGAGAGAAAAACCGCTATTTTAGGTGCTTTTTGCATTACAAGGTTGGGTTATGGCGGTCTTTTAACCCCCACCCCCCACCCCCACCGTGGCTACGCCACTGTTATAGAAACATTCATTTCACCATGAACACCCAACTCCCAACTTATAATCGTCCTGACAACTTTAGGTATAGAGTCCACTACTTTCGGTGCCACACCTATCCTGACAAGCACCAGCACTATGCGATCGGGGAATTACAGCTATGGAAAGTAGGGAAGGAAATGTCATGTCGGGAAAAATCCCCCCCCCCCCCGTCACACACACACTGCTACATGTGGGGAAGCTTGCTAAGATGAAGGAGCTGCAACAGTTTAGGTCCCTTCTTATCTATTCTGACTAGGGGCCTACCATGCATGTGTATAAGTTCTAATTTGTGCTCAAGGTCAATCTTTGTAGGCCTATAGAGTGTCAGGCAACATTCTGACGTTGTAATGTCCGAGCTATTACAGCTGTATTCTCTTGTTCATCACGATTAAACTCGGTTTAAGAATACAGAAAATCGCAAAAGCTATCTTGTATAGTTGAACAAACAAAACGCTTGAAAATTTTATGTCAATGCATTGCCACGTGATTGTTATATGGTTTTGGCCCATCTTTAACCTTGGTGTGTCGTCGTAGAAGAAACGGTATACCCTGCTGACTACATGCCCTATGCCCATATTCTAATTTCTGGTAACATAACGTATTATCGATGGAAAATAAGATGACACAATAAAATTCAAAAATGAGTTTCATTTTTGGTTTCAATGAAAGAGAAACCTATGCATTCACGATGGCGTGTGTGTGTATGTATGCGTGCGTCGGCGTGAGTGTATGTGTGTTTGTGACAATTTGCACGTTAACACGATATCTCAAGATAGGAATGTCTGACAGTTTTCAAACTTGGTACATAGATGCGCCATATTGAGAGGAAGAACTCTATTGTTTTTGGCAGAGGTCAAAGGTCATCTGGAGTCACCAGGGGTCAAAGTCTGAAAATCTCGTTAACACGATATCTCAAGATAGGAAGCTTTGGTAGATTTCATATTTGGTATGTAGATGCGTTGTAGTCAGGAGATGGTCCCTATTGTTTTTGCGGAGGTCAAATTTCATCTGGGGTCACTGGGGTCAAAGTCTGAAAATCTCGTTAACACGATATCTCAAGATCGGAAACTTGGATAGATTTCATATTTGGTATGTAGATCGTTGTAGTCAGGAGATGGTCCCTATTGTTTTTGGCAGAGGTCAAATCTGAAATTCTTGTTAACGCAATATCTCAAGATATCTGTCTATCTATCTATGTATGGCTTTTTTGGAGGTCGAAAGGGCATCTGGAATAACAAAATTATTTTTTGAATTGCAAGTATAACATTTGAGTGAGAAGATACTGGTGCATGAATGGCAAATTTGAAACAGTACATTTATGTATCATCAAAACCTCAATGCATTTTTGCATTCTGGTTTTTATGAAAATGCCATTCAAGGATAACTGGTGTAGGCCTATGCTGAATTTAATTTAAAAAATGAAACTGAATTTCATCCCTTTAAAGCGATTCAAAAATATGACATGCCTCGAATGCTTAAATATTCAACATGCCTTCCCGTCTCCCTCGCGTGATCAGCGTGAGTCACCCAAACATGTACGTAACTCGATGGATATCCTCGCCTGCCGAATTTAGATCCTAAGAAATTAACTTTATGTCCGGAATGCCGTTGGAATATTTTTATTGTCCTCTCCCTCGTCTCAGAGCAATCAGCCCAAATTTAACGTCAACCTTTAATATATATATATATCTGAATTACATGTGTCATAAATACACTATTAAAGTTCCTTTCCTTGAAAAAAGCTAAAAATTGTGAACCACTTCAATTACGTCGAGGCTGCAATTTGAAAAACCCATATAAAATGAATCGCTTTAAAAATGCATAAAGACCCATGTTGTGATATGTTGGGTAGGAGAAAGAAACTGCTTCCAGATGAAGGTGAACATGGAATGTAGGCTACTGAAGTGGAAGAAATGGTTTTAAATATTTTAAGGCTCTTAAATGAAATTTGTAGGATGTATTTGCAAATTTTGACATTTTACAAAGTGAGAGGGGAGATGGGTTTTTTGTATGTAACCTAGGGGTGGAGGATATAGTTCAGTCCATCAAAAATTTGACTTCAAGGGGGTTCTAGTCAGTAGTGTACCCTTCTTTAGCCACCGCTGTCTATGCCTATGGAGTGCTAAACTTTCCTTCTCCTCTACATACAATTGTGGACAGGTGGAAGAAAGATTCTGTTTTGTAATTTACAACGGTAATACGAAGAGTAAATGCTCTGGCCTGCATCAGCCATAATTTTTGAGATATTTAAAAACCCTGAATCTTTAGACAATTTTACAAGGCGATTCTCAAAAATCCCGTTTTCAAGCTAACTGACATAACACCCATAGCAAATCTGTTTCAAATAAACTAACATCAGCTCCTTTTTCTTTCAATAGATTTCAAGATTTCATCAGACGGAGTACTTACAATTCTTCAGCAACATGGATGATGCAGCGAAATTGATGTGGACTAAATTTGGTGCTTTAGCCGTTTTGTTCATAATCACGCTCGGGTTTGGTAGTATCCCGTTTTGTTTTTTCAATGGTCGTAAAGATAATGCCCGTATACCATCTCGTGTGTTTAGCATCTTGAACTGTTTCGCAGGGGGTGTGTTTCTCGGTCTTTGCCTATTAGAGCTCTTGCCTGAAGTCATTGAAAGTCTTGAAGAAACATTACCTGCACACATTGAATTCCCTATTCCTGAATTATCGGTGGCATTCGGTCTTTTGCTCGTGCTCGTCATTGAGCAAATTTTACATGCAGTTCAGCATAAACTGGAAACAAAAAGACAGAGGGAAGAGGAGAGGGAGTCCTTGACACCGGACTCCAGAGACGTATCTGCAGACTTTAAGCATAGTACAAAAAATGGAACTTTCGACTGTCGTGGTTGGGTCCAATTGGAGTTAGGAAATAAGGCATTAGATGTAAGTGAAGGACCAGACGATCCTCCCTCTCTAAACAGCACCTCTCCTTCTCACGACCGTGAAAAAGAAGGTGATAATACACAGAAGTCAAAAGATACCACTCAAGTTGAACATGCTGACAAGGAAGAAGCAACCCATGGCCATGACGTCATCATTACCAACATCGGTTGCCACATCAGTGACAGCCACGACACGCAGGTACCGCCTTCTACATTTCGATCCTTGATACTGTTGGGGGCTTTGTCTTTTCATTCTGTACTCGAAGGAATCGCAGTCGGTATTCTTCCCGAAACGAGTGAAGTTTGGACTTTTATGTTCGCAATTGCGATTCACAAAGTAGTAATAGCTTTTAGCTTAAGTATAAACTTTCTCAAGACGATGAAAAAGTTGAACGCCTTTTTTTGTCAAATCGCCTTTGCCATAATGTCTCCAATAGGAATCGCCATTGGAATGGTGATCATCTCTCAAATCGATGAATTTTCATCCAGTATATGGGAAGGTATTTTAGAGGGTTGGGCTACAGGCACATTTCTTTACGTAACGTTCTTTGAACTTCTCCCTCGGGAGATTGAGACACCCAGAGATAAAATTTTAAAAATAGTAGCCATACTTTCGGGCTTCGGCCTCATTGCAATCTTGATTGCATTTGGGGTTGATCATCATCACTGATGAATAATAATCAAAAACACATGTGATGATTTTTGTTGACTCCATGCTCCCTGCAGCATCGATTACAAATTAAAGAGAGAATGCTGTCACTTCTTGAAAGAGTCTAGTACACGATCCTGTTTAAGAAAAGGTTCTTGGTGTTTATGTGACAACATAATCCTTCTTCAAGTGTAAATTAAATTTACCCTTAATAGCTGCTTGAAATGTTTATCATAAAATACATTGTTCAAGTCTTATAATATCACCAAAAATATTTGGGAGCAAAATAAGAAGAAAATTGTAAGATTGGCTGTTGTTTCAAAATTAGTTTGGGACGAGTGCATGCGCTTGCCCTTTGAAACCTGGACACGAGACTCGATTTAAAGTTTAATCTATCAAGTTGCGGCATTTAATAATTAAGTGAAATGTTTCAGTGTAGTAAACTTGTAGTTAGCACACTCTTTCCAGAAAACAATGTTCTAGTTTTGAAGCCTTGACAAGGTTACTATACCTGCGATTGTTCTATAAGCATGGAGGGACAAAGAGACCCCTCTCCCTCAAAAGAAAAAAACAAAAACAAACAACAACCACCTATTATGCAAAATTTGATGCAGGAGTAGGTTAGAACTTGTGATTTCATATATTTGCTCAGAAAAGTAGAAAATAATGTTGCATAAATTATAGCCCTAACCCTCCCTTTCGACCCCCCCCCCCAATAATAAATAAACTGGGTCTAAAAAACAAGTCATTAACATTGCACACTTCTGACGCCTGGTGCCTATGCATTTGAACACGAATTTGTGCACATTGAGCCTGCCGCAAATCCCGGAGTGAAAAACATAACATAACATAACACAACACAACACAACAGGTTAAAGGTCAAAGGAGGGCTAGAAAGGCCCATAAGATACTCTGTAGTCCAAAAAAAACCCAGAAAACAAAAATCAAACCAACACCATACGAGCCCAGAAAGATTAGATTCTACCACAGTCATGGAAAAACTTGTCAATATTTACCTCAAAGCGTGCAATGATGTGGAGTTGACAAACCACTCAGGCAGGCTATTCCCCTCATTAACAACCTTAATGAGAGAAAATCAACTTCTTAATGTCAAGTCTAGCAAAAGACTTATCAAGCTTTTTACAATGGCCTCTTACCGGCCAAGGATTACTTAATTTCAAATAAACATGTTTCAAAAAATCCATTCACAACAAGATAGTTCCTTGAGGATGATGAGGATGACTTAATAAGGTCAAAGTAACTCACGTAGTTTGTTGATGATCATATAATTGTTTTGTTTTTTCTTTTTATTGTTTATGTTTTTAACGAGTTATACTTATCTGTTTACATTTAACTTGCTCATTCACATACATTTTATTTTAACCATCTTTTAACATCTTAAGCTTCATAGCCTCTTACCATCGTTTCCTTTTATTTTCTTGTTAATCTCTTAATATCTCAGTTACACCTTATGTGTTTTATAATTTTTGCTATCCTCTTGAGGTTTTGCTGTATGCGTTATTGTGAAGGCCTCGTGGAAGATTAGCCACATTCGGCTTCGTGAAATAAAGGTCTTAAAATAAAAGGCCTAATTAAACAATAACTACAAGCTAACGAAGGATTCCCTTCAGGAAGAAATTTGTAAACCTGGAGCACGTCTTCCCTAATCCTTCTCAGCTTCAAAGTGGTTAGCCCAACCCGCAGCTGTTTATACAAATTTAGCACAATTTCTTTACAAAAACTCTTACAATCCCTCCTGATCAACACAAGCACCCTATTTGTCCTTTCAGCACTAGCTGCACACTGCTTAGATGGCTTTAACTCACCCGTAAAGGTCTTTCTCAGAAGTCACTTTATTCAAATTCACGAACGAATTAAGTTGTAGGATAGCCTGGGCATAGAGGCAAAGATCTAGATCATGGCATTTGTTAATTTACCGATGTGCTCCAATCGGGGCATATTTGCGCGCCTCGGGAGTGGGCGGGAAAGCGGACGTAGCACGCCCCGCATCAGCTTCCGTAGGCTATTGACCCCGTGACCTTAGACTATTGTCTCTCTCGTTGTCATGGCCGAATTTTCGGGTAGCTACTCGCAGTTTCGAGCTCCGCGTGAAACAGTAAAGATGGGTGACAGCCGCGCTCTCCCCATGGGTCAAACAGGACCCAAACAACGGTAAAGGGTTAAAACAATTCAAGTTGCCATTACACACACTACCGGTGTAATAACGATGATTTCAGAGCAAAATGGGGGTTGGCATTACAAGAGGACGGAAAGGTAAAACTTTTGAAGGATCGGAGATTGATTTGAATAGCCAGAGCCAAAAATTTGTTTTTATATTTTTTTTCCTTTCATATATTTTTGTTTTGGTGTGGTGAGGGATATGGATTATACAAAATGTCATGAGGACGCATGCACTCCACGCATAAATGTCACAGTTTACACTCTCTGCATGATGGTCGTTATTAAGACGATGGTGCATGACATTATTCAGGCGAGAAGTATTTTGCAAAAACGAAACTTGGCTCAAGTTCAACCTCGTGCTTGCATTCGTACAGCGATCACTGTACGGTCTAATCTTATAATGTGATTTTCAGTTTTATGTATGAAATCATTTCAAAGCAATTAAGCATCCTAGCCATCTTGTAAACAAAAAAAATTGTCAGGTGGAGGAGATTCTTCCGCCATTCTACTTATTTACGATACCTTTATTACTTCCAATCTTTTTCTAAAGTCCTTCAGACCCTCTGGCAAAAGGCCGATAGGCGAAACCAAAAACTTTCACTCCTTCCCGAAGAAGCCATTACGTCCACTGAATGACAATAGATTACTTCCAATCATGAAGATGATTCTAGCATAAAACATTGAATGTTGCAAGATATCAATGGTTAGATTTTAAAGCGGCTCAATGAGTGGGTTCATGAAATTCAACAAATTTTTCAAAACCTCCTTAAGTTTTCTTTACATACCAATGACAAATGGTCAAACTTGGACAATCCAGATAATCCATGTAGAAATGACTGTTTTATGAGTAAGTAATTAATGGTTCAATTCGGTTTTCAGAAGTTTGTGACACCTTTCAAACCATGCACAAAACTGTTACAGGTCAGGACACCACAAACTTCAAAATTTTAACTTTTTTGGTAATTTACTTGAGTAATCATGCTAATTATTAGCATTTGTATGTAGAAGTACCCTAAAACACTTTCCTAAAGTTATCGATATCAACTCTATGAGCCCCTTTGAAGGGGAAAATCCAGTAATTCCAATTTCTGTCAGTGTAGAATTCTGTCACCTGGTCACGGCATGTTTCATGATTGACTCTTGAGATCAAGTCATGTGAAAACTTTTTTCCCACTTAATTACAAAATTTTGGAGAGTAAGTTAATTGGCTAACAGTGAATGTGCAATGTTTGATTTCTGAAATATTACAAAAGATACTTGGAAAGAAAATGAGGGGTAAATCTGTGCCATCTAGATGTTGTTTAAAAAGAAGTTTAAGGTGACTGTTCTACCCTCTAAGTTACATTAAATGGGCAGCCTCAAACAAGTCTCAGCATGGGCGTCCGCAGAAAAAAAGTCAGGGGGGGCAAAATTTCTAGGGAGGGGCAAAACCTCCAAGTCACCATAAATTGACACAAAGGATGCGAAAATTTCAGCCCAAAATGCCTCCCAGATCGCCGGAAATGGCATTTCTAAAGCCTATTTTTCGCATAGAAACTTGGAAAACACGTTTTGTTGGGGTTTTTGCTTTGATTTTTATACTTTTCAAATTTTTGATTTTCCGGGGGGGGGGCAAGTGCCCCCCCCCCCTTGCCCATACCTGCGGACGCCCATGAGTCTCAGGTATTTTCAAAGTTTGAATAAAAAGACTGATGTGTAGAAGACAAAGGACGTCAAGCCTCAAACTTTGCCAAACAGCTATCTGTAAAAAGTTACGGTAGATTTACAGAACAACAAAATAAAGACATAAAGAAGGATTACAGAAATGTTCTGGAAACTTATTACTAGAACTTTTCTGTAATCTTCATGTTTCTCTTTATTTTTTGTTCTGTAACTTTACAGCGATTTTGTAACATTTTCTACAGTGTATACAAAAGTGTGATATATGCATATAATATGATTTTTACAAAGACGTTCATTTATATACGAATAAACCTTATGCAAAGATTTCATTGCTATGTGCTTTTTTATGATTTTCTCCTTTTTTCAGGTTTTAAGTTAATTCTCGTAATCTTTATTAAAAAATATGGAAGATGTTTTTGTGTGCAGAAGAAAAACAGTGGACTGTTATTTTGGATAACTTGATACTCATTTCATGGCAAATCACGTACGGAGTTTTTCTTGTGATATAGACGAATCCAAGCAACTGATGAAGTCGGTGTGGAGTTCATCACACTGAAATTGTCTTAATTTTACTTTATTGTCTACATGCAATTCTGAACATTTGTATTCTGTGAAATTGAAGGACGCAAAAAGCAGTATTTTAGTATAACTACCCACGATACAGGTAAACACGGAATTTGAAAGGCTTAAACTGATGGACACAAGTTATGGACGATCATATAAATCAGACCATCACTTGACTATTCGGATTCGTCTACCCAAAATAGTTAAATTGTATACGCTGCCTTTTATTTGTATTCGTTTTTGTTTATGTAAAATATTTTAAATCAATATAAAAGCTTGATTGAATATTTTAGAAATCATTTTAAGGTGACTCTTACACAAGCAATTGGCTAAAGTTGTGCTTACTAATTGATCTTGCAATAAAATAATGGCAATGAATTCATGTTTCAGTTTGTAATTGTTTGTAGTTCTGATAATCAACTACATGTAGAATGAAAGACACATGAAAACAATCTTTACCTGGAGGAAGGTGGAGGGGCACAGGCAGAAGTTACTTTGGCCTCCTTGGAAAGTTTTTACACACTTTTCCCCATTTGTCCCCATTAAAGTTTTCTGCATGTCTTCGATGAAGCTTTCCCCCATTCACCACCTTGTCTGGTTATAGGAGGCATAACACTCACTTAGTTAAAATCACCCTGATTTGAAAAAGTGTATTAGTTTGGTTTCATGAATGGCTCTCGAGAGTAATGTGACAATATTTTTTTCAATGCCTTCGTTTGTTTAAATATGTAATGTTTAAGTCCTGAAATATTTTGAAGGGCAGAGGGCTACCAGGAAACCATCTCCATTTCACCACCTTTATCATAGTTAACAAAATACCTTTATTTCATTTCCTTTTATTTTGTCAGTAACTCCTGCACACTTTGGGGTGGGGTGGGGGTGGCACCCATGATCATGATGACACTTTGTTTTTGATAGACTTTTGGAAGTGGAAATCAAATCCCATCTTGCTTTGACATAGGATAATTCACTTTAAAGATATCAAAATCCTGAGGGCATATCAAGTTGTCTGGCCATTACTTTTGATGTCATCACATTTTACATATTGCATGGTCAAGTGGTTATAATGGCATCTAACTTGCGGCTGGGACTGGGAGGTCGGAAGTTCAAGTTTTGGCCGGGTCATACTAAAATACTAAAGAATGATAGTGCTTGGTGCTCAGCATTAGCGATGGAGTAGAGAAAACATGCCAGGGAGCCACAACTGGAAATCAAAACCTAATTGTGAAAACGTTTCCCGAAAGGATAATTACCAGCACATTCCGGACACGAAATTCGTTAACTTCAAGACATGCAGAAAGGTTTCTTTTGCAGGAGGAGAAAACTTAATCTCAGTAGCATGTAGCGTTCGGAAGATACAAATTTATAAAGTAATGCAACTTTTTCTTTTGATTTGGTGCATAATGTAAATCTGTGTGAAGTCATCGCGGCTCATTAATTTGACATTAATTCAATTTATTTTTAATTTTTTTGCCACTGCAGGAAATATTAACCAACTGTGGTACTTGTACTCTACGTATGGTGAAGGGTAATGCTTGATCTACGGGCAAAGATATTTAAACGTTGCCACAGTATTAAATTTCAAGGACAAAAGGACTCTAACTTATTATATAGAAAGACAAAACGAATGAGAGAGAATGTGCCCACATTACATAACTTTTTGTGGCTTTGTTGACGAGCAACGGTATTTTTTAACAAAAGTGACCAATCTTTAAAATGAGATATGTTGAGTTAGGAAAGGGATTGCGACGGGTTTTAAGGACACAGTGTGGCATATTTTTTCTCTCTTTTCTTTTTTCTTTCAAAACCCCGGTGAAAAGCCACCAGAAGGCCTTTAAATAACTGCCGAGGGAATGATGCCTTCCCCGAAAGTGCTACCCATATGCCTTTCTTCTGTAAGCTTTCTCTCGGCTTCCATATCGAAAAGTTTCGATCGTAAACCTCACATATGCGTTACAGTGTGTGGGCGCATGGTGCATTGTTCGGTTTTTCGTTTAATGTAGTACTCGGGGCTGTGCCTTCAGGTGTGGCTAATTTGGATTTATGATGTTCGTACTATTATACACCCAGTGAATATTTTTTTCATTTGGCACACCCTTTAATTTTGTCGTAAACCGCGTTTCTGTGACATGAAATGACGCCATATTTAGGGGAAATTCACCCAAATTATGACGTCATAAAATTTTGAAGTCATCAAAAGTCATGTATTTCGAATGAAAATCATGGGTTGCTTTCACCTAGACATATCATTTCGAAGCATAACTGATTTAGCTTACCTTAATTAGAAAAATTTAGAAATTTTGGTGTTAAATGAGCAAATGATCGTATTTGTACAAAACTTTTCGATATGCATATGTTCTAAATCTTATTTGAAACTCGATCGATACCTATTACGAAAACTCTATGCCCGGCGGAGTTTTGAAACATTTCAAAGGAGGTAAAAATATTTCTCTCATCAAAAGTTGCTGTTCCTCAAAGTTTAAACTATTAAGTGAAAATTTGTTGTTAAATAAAAGGTGTTCAGGTTATTTTTTTCAATTGAAAACAATACTATTTTTCTAGAAACAGAACACACAATTGCCCACGTTATATAAATGGTCTCGTCTGGCTGAGTCACCAAAACCAATTTTCGATAAAACCGGTGTTTGGCTTCAGACAGTGAACAATTATGTAGTCGCGTAGTACTGGTGCACCAATGTAAAGAAAGTCGATGAGCCATAGTATACGGCGCAAACACCAAAATGCACGATCCTACACGTGTTTTGCAAAAGTCTTGTCTGCATGAGTCCATAGGTTTTCTCTTTCGGAAAACCAAAAAGGCCTCAGGCCAGCCAGACTTAAACCAATTGGTAAGAAATTGAGCAATTAAACCTCATCTGATAAACTAAGCAGGCTAGAGCTCACTGAATTAACCAATTAATCACATTTTGAGACAAAAACAAGTATTAGAAGATAACTGTGGTATCATTTGTACTCAGTGTATTTGCATGTGGCTTTGAAATGAAAAACCATAGTTTTTTGCTAAGGCTTTTCGAAGCACTTGTGCCATCTATCTGCACATGACTTGTGCCTTTTTCAGTTGTATCACTCTTTTATAACTGTTTTTATTTTTTCAGTCTATGACACTGTCTGCTGTCCTTTTGGCGGTCTACATCATGTTTTAGCCAGTGAAATGTATCACTTGGCCAAGAGCCTGGTTTACTCACAACTATGAATTGCTTATAAAATGTTTTTCCTTCTTTACCCCTGCATCCGTGGGCCCACATCTCCCTTAGAGGCATGGTTTGTCATTTATCTACATACCATAAGATGACAACATCAATAGATATAGAGGAATTTGAGAGATTGTCTAACATGCTATCCAAAACCATACACTACACTCAAGTAAATAAACATAAATAGTTCTGTTCTTCTTTCAAGTGTATCCCATTTCGGCCTTGGATGAGAAAAATTTGGCTTTGGTTGAACAAAAAGTTGTTTGTTTCAAAGGCCATTTTGGCTTTAGAGTGGGAAAACACATTTTGAGGTCTTGAGGACCTCATCACATAAAAACTATAAAAATTGAAGAAACTTTAGAATTCTATTACAAACTTTATGAAAATATCATAGAAGAGATTGACTTTAATAACTGCATGACATGAATCAACACAAATGTGCAATCATAGACAAAAAAGACTTGAATCAACTGGATTACTTTAACATTTAAATACCAGCAAATTTTTAACTGTGGTGCTACTGTATTGGTTCCATTTTTAGCCCACCATTTGGGTTACAACAAACCAACTCTCAATGAGCTAAAACATTTGGTTTAATTTAAAATGGTATATACAGGGTTAATATGCTATCACACAATTTTATACAGTATGTACTGTACATACCTTCATATTGTGCATAAACACAAGCATGTGTGAATGTGTGGAAACTACAGTACCACTCAATATCAACTTCTTAACTTGTGTAAGCATTCTTCTTTGAAACTGTTACAATATATAGCAGTACTCTTTCTATTAAATTTAATTAAATTAAATTAAATTAAAATGTATTTTTTCCATGAAAGAAAAACATTGACACATGACTACTCCCATCATGTCACCTTGATGTATAAAACTCTCTCATATGAATGCAACACAAACTAGAAAATTTGGTTACCGTAACTACAATGGACATGACAATGTACCTGTCTCTGGTTGCCTACAGTGTATGTAGGGTAAGGATGGACTGCCTGGTGAAAACGTGACAACAAGGACATAGATCTGGTATGTGGAAGGGGGCGTAAATATTTTCCAACGCCCTGTCGAACCCTGGATCTTGTCTAGGACCACAATCATCTATAAGCAATTCACCCCACAAAAGCGAGTGTACACATACAAACACAGCACAGGCATATAAATTGGCGTGTACACACTACAAGTACAGCACATACCCGTATTAAATGTCGTATGCTCCCCAAATATTTTCACTGAGGTGGCAGTTGCCAACCTGCTCTAAGTGGCGTCACATGGGGGGGGGGGTCATGGAGGGACAGCTGCACCCCCCATGTTTCCAGGGGGGCGCAAAATATGGGTTTGTTTGGGAAGAAATTTTGTGGCCAAAATAGGAGATGTCAGATATTTGAGAGAAAGTGGAGGAAAAAATAATGAGTAGCATTAGCCCCTTCGACAAATTGGGCGTAGAATGACATCAAACACAGGCAATTGTTCAGCATGGGGGCGCAAGTTGAGTCTTCTGCACCCCCTACACCCACCTGTTGTGATGCTACTGCCTGCTCCCCCCTCCCCACAGATTGCAACGCCTCTGTCCGACAAGAAAGGAGTGCAGCAAGTGCTTAATAACTATGGCTCGCAAATTCAGAAAAAGTGCCTGGAATGAAGTGAAACTGTAAATGCACTTACAGTAAATGTACTTTGTTTTACGTTTGACTTCAGCTTAGCGATGGTCTATGTCAATCTAAAAGTTGGTTTATATATAGAGTGAAATACAAGATTTGCATCCTAAATTCAGACTTGAAGTTGATTGCACTTGCCTCCCATATGACATTATGAGAAATTCCTTTTGTTTATTACAAACATCTACCTTAATCACATTAGAAAACTTCATTCAATCGGTCACACAGTTTGTACATGGATCCAAAGTCTGGCTTCCTATGTAACACTGCTCCTCACCCACAGCCCAGCACTTGCACTCTGCCTGCTTGCATGCTGCAACTGTATATACATTGCACATTCTTAATCTGTATGCAGTTCACAACCATGAACAGAGGCACCCGGAAGCATACCACTCTGTCAAAATTCCAGGAAATTGCCAGAATGAATTATACTCATGTTTTCACATTGATACAGTTGTTTTCATGAACATTCTTTAAATCGATCATAAAATAAATTTGGTAACCAGACGGTTCTAAATAAATTGATGTTGAAAATATATATGAAACTGAAGCAAACGCCAATGATCTGGAAAGAGAGTAAAACCCAGTGACTGCCCTACATTACGACACCCTTTTGTTCCGACACCCCCATGTTCCAACAATCTCTATATTCATCTACAATCGAGTTGTCAGAACATGGTGCTTTCGGAACAAAGCCTGTGTTAGAAGGTAATGGATTTGTTGGAATACAGGGGTGTCGGAATTTAGGGGTGTTGGAATATAGGACTGTAACCACATAGACCAACCGAGGAAAGCATCCCTCTCTTATGAATGGGTCATGTGTAAAGTCTCTGGCATATTAGCCTACTTAATATTGTAATTAGCCTACTTAATATTGTAATTTGCTCTTAATATTTTAATGTGGCGCAATTGAGGAAAAATGTCCTGAGTTTTGTAATAAGCGACATTTCCACACAATCAATTGGAACTATTGGAGTGGAAAAATTTGGGACTGGGGATGTAGTACAGTATCATGTACATACTGAGGACAACTGTTCATGCCCCCCCCCCCAACACCAACATGGCTGCCATCTTAATCTTTAATTACCTTCGAAGAGGCAGAGAAGTCTGAAAATAAGTTATTCCAGTTTCTGGGTCAATCAAATTGAAAATCTTACATCCTTATTGACCCCTGTTTAAATGCTTCAACCATTAAACAAACCTTGACATTACGACAAATATTCAGTAGTTTTCTTCAGATGAAGCAAATTTGCAGATTGATGTTTTATATAAAACCTCTGTCACATGATCACTAGCAATGGGCTTAGACTTTCCAGCAATTAAAACTACTAAATTTCCTTCTGTGCTTCAAAATCAATCTCTAGTCCAGGACTAAATGCATCACCACTAATCCATCGATCAGCCATCCAACAATTTAATTATCCAATCAATTGATCAATCTCTCTTGGGAGGTAATGATCTCTTATCCTCTCTGTATGCAGCAATAATGAAGAATACAAGGACAACATGTACACCCACCACTGCAGTTATTGCAGCTGCTGTTGTACTTGTGGAGTTATCTAATCCTAACAAACCTGGAAGAGAGAGACAAATGAAGGATACTCAGTAGTCTGGAAAAATTGTAATCAAGTATTTCAAAAATGTACTCCAGATTGATAATTGCATGGGGGAGGATTTATTCTGTCTTTAAATGCCAATGGCACTACAACAAAGAATTGGACAAAACAGTAACATTTTGATAATGACTTAATACTTCACATTGAGAAATTTTCAAATTTTAGGCATCCTAAATTACAAGAAATGACGGAGGCACCGCATCATTTTACTTTACACTATCCAGCTCAATTACACTCATTCATGTTTACAAACAAATGATGTCAAACAGAGTTGATTAAAAATGATTATTTTCTCATCCCAATCACATTAAGAGGCAAACTGAAAGAAAACATTCTTTATTGACAGTTATCATACAATTAAGCAAAGACTTTTGCAACATTTGTTTTCTAATTTCATTAGGTAGATACTAGATGCCCACTGTTTAACAAGGTTTTTCTTGATTGGTTGTTGCCATTGTATTGTATCTATTGTATTCTTTGTTAGGGTTAGGGATAAGGTTAGGGATTAGGGCCATCATTAGCCAGTTAGGAAATTTCTTGTTGAACAGTGCACATCGCCCCATTTTATTTGGCCAACAAATGGCAGGGCAGGAGGAAATTTCAACTGGAATCTAATTCACATAAATACTGCACCTACTGTATACACTGGTATTTAGTCTAACTCTAACAACCTAGACCACCAATGGAATGAGAGCTCATACCTTCAGCAGTGTTCAAAATAAGATTCAAAACAGGCATAGCCAAAATGAGCAAAATGGCTATCAGTCTATGCTATTTCAATGGGACATTTTTGAAGGGCAACATGGCCGTTATGAGGGCCTGATAGCTATAACTATAGTGTCTTTGGTTATTTCCAGGCCTGCTTCAACTAATGGTCCCTAGGTTGTTTCTTCTAGTACAAGTGTACCATACTGTACATCAAACAAGATCAAATCTCAAACACTCTGGAGGCAGCTTTCAGGATATCACCAAAATGTTCTGTGCTATCTTTGATAAAATTTGTTTGTTTGATTTCTTCCAGGACACTATACACAGATCACTAACCTAGCATCAAAACTGCTTCACACTATCAACTCTGCTACTGTAAATTAATTGAAGGAGGTGGTACTGTTACATATTTTACAATATTTCACAACGACGATGGACGATAACGCCTATCTTGGGCCTAAGATCCAAATTCTTGAACACCCTGCAGGTACCAATATCATTATGACATACCATCAGCAGTGCACAAGAGTTCAAATCTGCAGTCTGAGGAGAAACATTTTGTAGAATTAACAAAATGGGCCATAGGGTCCACAGAGGACCTTGCACCCAAAATTTCTGAACATCCCAGATAGCCCACTACCACAATAACAGTATGTCCAAGTTACAGAGAAATCTGAACATTGACTGAAGGAAAATATTGTGTATATTGTAATATAATTAACAAAATACTCAATAGGGCCCATCTTGGACCTTGGATCCAAAATTCCTGAGCACCCCAAAGGTACCACTACTTGAGTACTATTATGACAAACCATCAAGAGTGTATGAGAATCTATTGGAAAAGCATTTTTAGGAATTAAGTTAAATGGACCATTGGGCCCACAGGGGACCTTGGACCAAAAATTGCTGATCACTCGAGATAATCCACTAGCCAAAGGATATTATCTCTAAGTTTCAAACAAATCCATGGTAGAATGCAGAAGGAAAAGCATTTGGAAAAAAATCTGGACAGATAGATAAATATATCTAGATGGAGTGATGCTACTTGATCACAATAACTCATGCTGGTATGCTTTTTCTAGAGTCCTCCCGACCATCTGGCAAAGGGCCGTTCAGCGAAACCAAACTATAAACTGCTTCCCAAAAAAGCTATTATGTCCACTGAAAAACAACACATGACCAACCTCACAGCCCACAGACCATTTACATCATTGGTCTGCATGTAAGGCTCCATTCTAGACTAGAGGAAAAGAACAGACACTACACATGATCTTAGCCAAAAGGCCAAGAAAATGGTATGCTAGTATGAGCCAAAAGTAAGGCCTACTGTTTAAAAGAAAAGGCTTAAATACTTATTATGTTTCACTTTACTTCATACTTTGAACCTAGAAATTATGACTACAGAATCACACCAGTTTAGTAACCTCCTCCTCATAAAATACAAATAAATGCCCCTTTGGCCATTGTATCATTTAGTAATCCTTGTCTTAGTAAGTGAAGTATTACTACTAATGCATTTTACTTATGCCAAAGAAAAAGGCAGGCAATTTTTCTAGGAAACCAGAAATTCTTTTATCATTGAAATGTAAAAGGAAGTGTTCAGCATTCTAGTCCCTTGAAAAAATAAAAGCTTCAAAGTCATAAAACAAGCCTGGTTTTAATTTTCAGAAGTGTCACCTGAACTAAGAATAATACCGTACCTGGGTTTGATTGTCTCAGCTAGCTTAGATTAGACAAGAAAGTTAGAAATTGATGTGTAAATCTGTCACAAACCAGACTCTCTAAATCTTAAGCAAAAGAGGAGGCAAATACTACTCGTCTTAGTATAGCTGTAGGCCAGCGTATCTAATGAGTTCTTTTTAAAACCCTTGGTATTTTTTCAACTAACATTGTTTTAAAAAGAACCATCACTGTTATCACAGTTTCATTTGATTTATTTCCTCTATGTTACTTCTTATTTTAGTAAAGGGGAGATGATTTAAGTGCAGTGTTTTTCTGCTAACTCATGACAAAATTGTCATCTTTGATTGTACTCACCATCAAATATAACTGACTTTGAGAAGCTGTAAGATACCATGGGTACAAATATCACCATCAGTGTGTAAAATATTGCTGTCAGAGCAACACTTCTGTCCCTGTTGAAAATATGGAAAGTTTTTAAAACATTTAATTATAGCAACTTACTATGCTTTCTACTCCACACGAGCGATTCTCAGGCCTTGAATTTTGAGGCGTGCAAGTGTGATGGCACACCATCACTCTCCTCAAACCACTGTGAGGAGTGTCATTTCTGCACACAAATGAAGATGGAATCTCACATTAATCTTTTAAACTTTAATAAAACAGCACAAACCTACCACACTCCTTAATTTCTGAGGAGAATGCACTTTGTTGCTGAATTTTAGCACACACAAAGTACTTCAAGGAAGAGACTATGGAAGGGGCTTAAAGTTACTGAGTTTTAAGAATTAAACCTGTCTGGGATGAGAAGACTTGCCCTAAAAATCAGAAGAGTGACAATGGAAGAAAAATGAATTTACACTGGGAACAGGGTGATTAAAAGGGGCTAGAGGTAGACAGGTTGGGAGAATTGATTCTCCCACGGGAGAGAAGGTTTGGCCTATGAGCTGCATTTTTCACAAACAGTGGTTGTATATATTTTGCTACCATCCAGGGAATAATTTAGCTTTAAAATTTTGCATAGCAGTTTTGAAGATTTTTGAGGTCTTCATATGTTGTTTGTGAAAATGCAAGGGTCATGCACACAAAAAATAGCTACACAATTTTTCATTTGTGTAGCAACTTGGCCTGTTTGTGTAGCAAATTATGATGCGATACTGGATAAATTATTCCCTGCCATCCATCTTTAATTAATGAAAATGATCCTTATCTTTACTACTGTTCATGTTTGATTATTAAATGAAAACGATCTTTACCTTACAAATCATCTTTAATAATGATCACAATTATAATAAGTAATGATTATTTTAAAATGCATTTAGTGTGTTTAGGTGTCATATTCATGTGTCAGGATGTATCACAAGGTTAGGTTATGGTTAAAGCGATGAGGGTAGGGTGCCAGTTGAAAGGTCTTGAAAGTAACTTATTTCTGTAACATGGTATACAGTACTATGAGGATTGGGTGTGAAAATAATACACATCTAGGAATATTTATTTTCTTTAACTGTATTTGCTTGAAAAAGATTTGGTTAAATTTCTACTTCACACAACAGTGATTAACTTTTCAAAAACTAGATCCAAAAGGTCCATTTTACCTGGGTGACTCCAGATTAAGACCTTGACTCTAGGCAGGTGACTCAAAGTTAACTTCACACTACTCTTGAACTCTACAAAGATGTTGAAACTGAAATAGCATACGAACACTGTACTATAGGGCAATCTCAGGAGGACTTAAATGCTGAGAGGTTTATTCTTTCTCATCATAGACAAATGAACCATCAACCAAACTTCAACAAATACAAGACTGTAAAACTAACCTTCCTTCGGAGTATCCTAGGTCTGCAGGCATTGTTTTAAACCAAAATGTGACTACATTCAGCCCTCTTCTTCTGTCAGAAATATAACAATTGACCTACTTCTAAATGCTTTTGGTCAAAAAGTTACGTCAAAGTTTTTGTTTATACTTCAGTGGCATGCCAACACTGCAGATGATATCCCTCAAAGTAAAATGATCTGCGGGAAAGTACAAAAATAGAAAAGAATAATTATGTGCATACAGTGGCCAAATGTTTACTAACCATTCATGTAGGCTGTAAGTCCTGTTTTCCAGGTATAGACGAATCCCGACAGTCAAGTGATAGTTTGATTTTAGTTGGACATAACTGGGGTCCATTACTTTTAGTCTTTCAATTTCCTTGCTTACCTTTATTATAAATGGTTGCACACTAAATTGTATCTTAGCTCCCTCATTTTCACTGAATACGAGGGTTTGAAATTCAATACACAATATATGAAGATGATTTAAAGCTGATAGACACCACTAATGGCTGCCTACAGTCACTTAAAACAAGCACTAATCAGATTTGTCTATAGAGGACTGTTTACCTAAGTGGGCCCTTTTTCAAAGTTCTGTTAACAAAAATTGCCAATCTTGGTTTTAACATTGTTGCTATGCTTGACACTGTTATTGAAATCAGGGGGAAATTGGATCAACACTTTCCAACAAAACTGAGACCAAATGAGAAATGTATTGTACAAGTCTTGTTTGAATAAACTGATGTCAAGGAATGGAAATATTTCCAGAGCAAATATATTTTATTTTAAAAGTGCCTGTTATATCAACAGTGGAAATTCACTTTGTTGTAATCAACCACAGTAATAGTATCTGTAAACAAACAGCCCCCTGTGGGCTGGAGGTTGTAGAAAATGCCCATGGAATTTCCAGCCTGTTGTAAGAGGCGACTAAAGCCAAAGCCAAACCAAATTTGAACTTGAACCATGTAATGGAAAAGAAATTTAAATTTTGAACTTTTTTTCCAGTTGACTGACACTATATAACACATTTGTGTAAGTGTGTCCTTAAATCTCATCTAACTAACTGTAACCAAGGAGGTCCCAACAGATCAAAGGTTCACCAGATATCTCCAGATTAGCGACACAAATTCTGGAACATTTACAGGCAGTTGCACTTACTGCAACTTATTATTGAGCATTTGCCCCCCCCCAAAAAAAAATAAATAAAAAAATAAAATAAAATCAGCAGGTTTCATTTTATGATTTTATGGAAATATCAAGCAGATTGCATGTAAGTCTCAATATTTACAAAAAAAAAAAAAAAAATTATATTGTATGCAAAAAAACAAGCTTAAGTCTAACCGAAATTCACTAACCTTTACTTACAGTATGAGCACTGATTCTTGATGGGAACTTTGCCTTTTTGTAATTAATTACCCTAGAAATAGGCCTACAGTGCCATCACAGTTGACCAAGTACTAATCCACAGTCTATTGTGTCAGTGAGCTTACTGTTCAGTGATCTTGAGATCAATAAAGTTAAAAGGGTTTGTTCTTGTATTACTGTACTTCTTAGACATACTGAGATGTCAGTGATATTAAACTCCTAAACAACAAAGACATGACAGGAATCCCTGGAAAAGGTCTTTTTATCAGGCTAATATCTACTATATCTATTGAATTCTAGCAGCATGATGGAAGGTTTAGGACTACTGTACATAGCAACAGTAGAAAAATACTACAGTCAAGGCAATCAAATCATCTTGTATCTCAACACTCAATTTTATGTCACATTTTGGTGTCCTAAATAACATACATTTTTGGCAGAAAAACCGTAATTACTTTCCATGTACAAATTGTGTGGTCAAATACTTATCTCTGTTATGTATTATGATACTATTGAACAAAATGAATAGGGAAACTGATATGAATAATTGTCCCTTTAAAATAAACAGCAGTGTATACAGTAGTTCATTCACATCTGTGCTCAACAGTATCATATCTTTACATATATAGTAGACTAACATAATAGAAGAATACAGTACAGCTGTTACACTAGTCAACTCTGAAGATTAGAGGGAGATAACAGCATCCCTTCCTAGATAACAGATTGAATCCCTTCTTATGAACTGTGTACATATATTTCAGACCTGAGTGCACCTGTTTTTTCATTTTTCTTTGTCTCAAAGTAAACAATGTGCAAATTTTAATTTCAGCTGGTTCTGTGGACTGGACCTCTCATGATTATTCCTTTAGCATACAGTAGAAAGCCTATTCGGAGTATTCCTCCCCTAAAAGCTTTTGTTTCTTCTCTATAGACATTAGGGCAGTCAAAAAGAGGGAGCTTCAAAACTGCATCCTGGAAAGGATTAGGCCTATTCCATGTACACCAAACATGACCACAGATGTGAAGAGTTACCAAGGAGAAACTAATGCAGGTCATAGGCCTAATTATCAATAGGAACAGTAACTGAATAATCCTTCCCACATTGCACTATCAAGGTTAGATAGCATGAGGTCTTTATATAGCGGAAACTGCAACTGCAGCAGGCCTACCAACATTTTTTCAGGAAGAAACTAACAACTTTCAGTTGAGGGACCTAATGGTATAGGAGTATAACATGAGGCTGAAGGGATAGTGTTCCAACTTTAAGGATCTCGGTTTTTAAAATATGTTCACTCTGCTTATGCTTAACGAGTGAGGCTAACCATACAGCTGTAGCTACACTACAGTCCTGACAGTGCACTATAGTGTAGCAGCTCCTGGAGTGAAGTGCTGTAGAAGGCTTGTAGCACCTACAAGTACTCCAAACAAGGCTCTGCTATACTACATGAACATGTTCGCAGCTGCCACATAGTGAAGCCCGAGCCTAGAGTGACGTGCTGTAGAAGGTTTGTAACAACTACAAGCACTCCAAACAAGGCTCTGCTATACTACATGACCCTGTTCACAGCTGCCACATAGTGAAGCCAAGCCTAGAGTGACGTGCTGTAGAAGGTTTGTAACAACTACAATCACTCCAAACCAGGCCCTGCTATACTACATGACCATGTTCGCAGCTGCCACATAGTGAAGCCCGAGCCTAGAGTGACATGCTGTAGAAGGTTTGTAACAACTACAAGCACTCCAAACCCGACTCTGCTATACTACATGACCCTGTTCGCAGCTGCCACATAGTGAAGCCAAGCCTAGAGTGACATGCTGCAGAAGGTTTGTAACAACTACAAGCACTCCAAACAAGGCTCTGCTATACTACAAGACCCTGTTCGCAGCTGCCACATAGTGAAGCGGAGCCTAGAGTGAAGTGCTGTAGAAGGTTTGTAACAACTACAAGCACTCCAAACCCGACTCTGCTATACTACATGACCCTGTTCGCAGCTGCCACATAGTGAAGCCAAGCCTAGAGTGACGTGCTGTAGAAGGTTTGTAACAACTACAAGCACTCCAAACCAGGCTCTGCTATACTACATGACTCTGCTTGCAGCTGTTACATAGTGAAGCGGAGCCTAGAGTGAAGTGCTATAGAAGGTTTGTAGCACCTACAAGCACTCCAAACAAGGCTCTGCTATACTAAATGACTCTGCTCGCAGCTGCCACATAGTAAAGCGGAGCCTAGAGTGAAGTGCTATAGAAGGTTTGTAGCACCTACAAGCACTCCAAACAAGGCTCTGCTATACTAAATGACCCTGCTTGCAGCTGCCACATAGTAAAGCCGAGCCTAGAGTAAAGTACTGTAGGTTTGTAGCACCTACAAGCACTCCAAACAAGGCTCTGCTATACTAAATGACCATGCTTGCAGCTGCCACATAGTAAAGCCGAGACTAGAGTGAAGTACTGTAGGTTTGTAGCACCTACAAGCACTCCAAACAAGGCTCTGCTATACTACATGACTCTGCTTGCAGCTGCCACATAGTGAAGCCGAGCCTAGAGTGAAGTGCTGTAGAAGGCTTGTAGCACCTACAAGCACTTCAAACAAGGCTCTGCTATACTACAAGTCCCTGCTTGCAGCTTCCACATAGTGAAGCCAAGCCTAGAGAGAAGTGCTATAGAAAGTTTGTAGCGCCTACAAGCACTCCAAACCAGGCTCTGCTATACTACATGACCCTGCTTGCAGCTGCCACATAGTGAAGCCCGAGCCTAGAGTGAAGTGCTGTAGAAGGCTTGTAACACATACAAGCACTCCAAACCAGGCTCTGCTATACTTCATGACTCTGCTTGCAGCTGTTACATAGTGAAGCGGAGCCTAGAGTGAAGTGCTATAGAAGGTTTGTAGCACCTGCAAGCACTCCAAACAAGGCTCTGCTATACTAAATGACTCTGCTCGCAGCTGCCACATAGTAAAGCCGAGCCTAGAGTGAAGTACTGTAGAAGGTTTGTAGCACCTTCAAGCACTCCAAACAAGGCTCTGCTATACTAAATGACTCTGCTTGCAGCTGCCACATAGTAAAGCCGAGCCTAGAGTGAAGTACTGTAGAAGGTTTGTAGCACCTTCAAGCACTCCAAACAAGGCTCTGCTATACTAAATGACTCTGCTTGCAGCTGCCATATAGTGAAGCCCGAGCCTAGAGTGACGTGCTGTAGAAGGTTTGTAACAACTACAAGCACTCCAAACCAGGCTCTGCTATACTACATGACTCTGCTTGCAGCTGCCACATAGTGAAGCGGAGCCTAGAGTGAAGTGCTATAGAAGGTTTGTAGCACCTACAAGCACTCCAAACAAGGCTCTGCTATACTAAATGACCCTGCTTGCAGCTGCCACATAGTAAAGCCGAGCCTAGAGTGAAGTACTGTAGGTTTGTAGCACCTACAAGCACTCCAAACAAGGCTCTGCTATACTAAATGACCCTGCTTGCAGCTGCCACATAGTAAAGCCGAGACTAGAGTGAAGTACTGTAGGTTTGTAGCACCTACAAGCACTCCAAACAAGGCTCTGCTATACTACATGACTCTGCTTGCAGCTGCCACATAGTGAAGCCGAGCCTAGAGTGAAGTGCTGTAGAAGGCTTGTAGCACCTACAAGCACTTCAAACAAGGCTCTGCTATACTACAAGTCCCTGCTTGCAGCTTCCACATAGTGAAGCCGCGCCTAGAGAGAAGTGCTATAGAAAGTTTGTAGCGCCTACAAGCACTCCAAACCAGGCTCTGCTATACTACATGACCCTGCTTGCAGCTGCCACATAGTGAAGCCCGAGCCTAGAGTGAAGTGCTGTAGAAGGCTTGTAACACATACAAGCACTCCAAACCAGGCTCTGCTATACTACTGTACATGACCCTTCTCACAGCAGAGTGAAAGCTGAGACTAGAGGGAAGTGCTGTAGAAGGCTTGCAGCACTGGAACAAGAACTCCAGACCAAGACACTGTTATCACTGTAGGCCAGATCACTAGACAGAGTAGAACAGAAAAGGGGGAAACAGTGTGTTCAGGCCCATTGACAGAAACAGAATGAGTCGTATATTTTACAACAAGCAAGTCACTATGTACCAGTTGGCAAATAATTTAATGGGATAACAAAAGAAGAAGCTTGACTATTGTATTGGCTGATGCCTCAATGATTGATTTGCATAAAGATGAGAGAGACCTAGCAAGTTAGACAGAGTTAAGCAATAAATATTAAGTAACAGGTTAGAACTGGCATACAGGAGAGTGTCAGCATGCTGAAGACTAATAGGCTAGGACGTTGCATACAATGATACAGGTGAGAAGGAAAATGAAACAAGCTTTGAAAATAAGGTGGTAGCTGAATCTGTCTGCTACAGCACTAGCCCTTGCACAGGACCCAGCATTATGTTCCTATACTATGCACTTCACTTCTGTAACTGTGTAGTACTGAGTGACTAGGAGCAAATTATATGGTCACCTTCACATCAGTTCCCAGGTTTTGAGAGGCTAGATGCGGGTCAACTCTGATTTGTTCGTTGGTGAATCCCCAGCCTAAGAGGAGGGGGGAAAGGGGTGTCCTCCTCCCCTTTTTGAAAATTTTTGAAGTTTAGAAGTGTCTATACACAAAATGGTGGCATTTTTTTTTGGCAAAGGAGCCAACATAATTTTGCCAGGTTACCGCCAAAGATCAAGTCTGGTACTGAATTTGTTTGCGGTAACCTGGGAATTAGCCTTAGGATTGCCTTCGAGTCATTTGATGGGTTCTTCAAAATTAAAGTTTCAAACATCATTGATGCCTTTTGCTATTCTGTGCGACACTGGTAACTGCCATGCTGATGTCTTTCAAAGCAACATTCTTGCTACAGACATCAGTATACTAGTAATACGTACACGCAGGTACATGCAGGTATAAGACATTCAGTGCTGTGAACAATTGTTCACACATTCAGCAAAAGCCTTCATGCCCATGGACACATGGACTACTTAGGCTATATGTAAAAAAAAAAAAAAAAATAGAAGACTATAACTATACTTGATGTTTATAAAAACATACAATTCATTCTTTTTGAGCAGGATGCTGCAAAAAATTTAGGCCTAGGCTATCCACAGATTTAACTATCTTGAACTTGGATTTGAAATTAAAAATTTAAAGTTATTTTTAACATGTAAGTTCAAAAATTATTTTCCCCCCCAAGATTTTCAGGGGCTGAAAGAAACTGGCGGAAACTACCAAGCCACACTGGAAAGTACACTTAATTGCCATATGCCAAAGAATCACGCCAAGGTGGTCTTTGGAATTAGGATATATGTCACACCACTTGTTGCAATTGTATGCCAACTGTTGTTATTTTCCCTGTAGCAGCCGGGTACGCCGTATGCCAAATCTGTTGGCTTACATTTCCACACGCCAAAGATCTTTCTGTGAACGGCCCTATGCCTATGCCTACTTTCCAGTTTCCAGTAGCTATGGCTACCAAGGGCAGAAACTAGCGGACCACAACAGTAATAGTTGTCATAAGAAGTCACACTCATATTTAAGTTTCAAAATTTTCTACCAGGTTACATTTAAGATACCCTACAAACAAAGCCAAATCCTGGCAGTGGCCTAACGTTAGGATAGACTAGGCCCATGGGTAGTCTAGCCCTTGAACAGGACCCAGCATTACGTTCCTATGCTATACACTTCATTTCTGGTAGTAAGAGTGACTAGAAGGAACGGATTTTACGGTCACGTTCAGTGACTAGGGTAGTCTAGCCTACACAGTACTGTAGTATATTCAACGTAAGGCTTAAACGACGGTAGGCTAGGCTAACATTACAAGTACTGTAAGAGTAACAGTCACTGAACTGTTAATGTTATTGTTAAATTTACAATTTCGCTAAACGAAATCCGATCTGGTTGTCATTCAGGCTCAAAATTCAGCTGCAGCTTCCCAGATGGGAATATGGTATTTAACTTTGCTCACTAGCCTACACAATGAAAAAAATACTAACATTACATCATTTCCCTTGAAAAGGCGTCTCGACGTATTGTTAGGGGACGTCATGCATAACCTTAGGTCTAGCTAGCTACACAAGGCTATACTGTAAATTCAGAAGCCTAATCGCACCAGTAGTGACTTATTTGTAAAGTACTTTTCGAATGCCATAATAGGTGTACTGACTGCTTTGTATGTGTCGGAACTTGAACCCCTTAACGGTAAAATCTTGGATTTAATTGGCAAAACATTGAAAACAACGTGTACAGTGTGTTGTTAATTTAGCAATGTCTCCCCCACATAAAATTCAACTTCGGAGCGGGTACGTACGGTGCTTAAAGTAGTAGGCCTAGTCGTACATATGCTAGCACAGATCTCCGGGGTCACAAACAAGTCAATAAACTGACTTTGTTGTTGAAATGATCAGGCATAAATTGAACAACGCTTCAAGCTCGGATAATTCTTCAAGTGATGAAGATGTAGACTGTCTCCTGCAGAGAGCTTCAGACAAGCTAGGATGGTCGTCCCATAAAAATTACGAAGACACTTTCCAAACGGTAAACAGGTGTAGCATAGCCTACTGTAGCTTAACGTCAGGCTAGGATGGTTCAGACTAGTATTACTATTAAGTTAGGCCTAAAGTTAGTCCTCACTCCTCAGTAAAGCCAAAGAACTATGTATGGATGGTCGCATAACTGCACCTTATACATAATGTTAGTCCTTATTCCTGTGATTTCCTGGTTGCTGGTCTTCAACCATACTATTGCCGCATTCAATTGAGGTTTTGAAAAATAAGCAGTGGCGGATCCAGGAATTAGTGGGGGGGCGGGGGTCTGCATATGGACGTGACATCAAATGTACGATGGGGTGACTGTCGAGTGCGCAGACCCATCGAGTGCACACAGGTCTGGGCTCTAATTTAGAATCCGTGCCCGGAACTGCGTCACAGCTGTACGGTTAGGGGTTACGTATGCATAGTAATAGGTTAGGGTTACGTACGCATAGTAATAAGGTTAGGGTTACGTACGCATAGGTATAGGGTTACGTACGCATAGTAATAAGGTTAGGGTTACGTACGCATAGGTATAGGGTTAGGGTGGGCCATATGCAGGTGTACGCGTGCATAGGAACTGTATACGTAGGGGTATATAAACATTTACGTATACGTATCTCATACTGTACATATATATACACTCTCCAGTACATACAGTTAGCTTTAGGTATACGTAAATACGTATACCTACAGCTATATGTAATAGATAGTATTATTAGACACTACTTATATTATTTTTAACCCGTTCACCGGCAACGGCGCTCGTAGCGCAGTAGGCAAGCGCGCTGGTCTTCATGCTAGAATCGCTATACCGCTAGGGTCGAGGGTTCGGGTCCCCGTACTAACAATGCTTTTCTTTCTTCCACAGCACTAACCATTCACTTCTTTCCACAGCATACACTTATAGCGCTGTTCCTCGAGTGAGGAAAAAAAGAAAAGGGTTTTTTACTTAAAAAAAAAAAAAACTTTAAAGTTTGAGCGCCCTCTTTTGGAAGTTGTGAAGTGAGTAAAATTATGTCTACTTCCGGGCACGGATTCTAAATTAGCACCCAGGTCTGCATTAACGCAGCATGTAAAAATCTTGAAATGAGTAATGACTGAGCTCTTCAGCGCGCATTTGACGGTACACTAAACCATACTGGAAAGTTATGCCTTTCACAGAAAGATCTTTGGTGTGCAGAAATGTACGCCAACAAATTTGGCGTACGGCCTTACCCAGCTGCTACAGGGAATATTACAACAATTGGCATACAATTGCTGTGGCATATAATTCCAAACACCTTCACCTTGGTGTGATTCTTTGGCGTATGGCAAGTGTACTTTCCGGTGTTGACACTGAGTATACACAAACCAAATTTTACCATATTTTTAAGTGTGATTACCACTCTACTAGGGACGTAATTCGCGGAGAAATTTTCTCTTTGCAAATATTTGAAAATGTGGAGCTTGTAATGATTGCAGTAAAGTTTGGATGCTGGGTTTTCAACAAGGAAATTTGAGCAGTTGGTAATATTCAACAGTATCAGTCACCATCAGTCATCATAATTTTCTTGATCACATTTACAACTTGCATCAACTGGATATCATTTTGCAGGTTTAGAGGTGAAATACCAAGGTGCCTTGATTGTTTATTGTCTTTCGCTATGTCTGCCATTTTGAATTTGAGCTGCTCCAAAAATTCCCTGCACCAGTTCACCACTTCACGCGTTGCAATGGAAGGCTAATTCTCACTGCAAGAGATGAAGAAGGTGGAGTGAAAGTCCCTGTGACTGACCTTCGATTTTTCACAATTTTCTGTGCGTTTCATGCCAACTGACGATGGCCCTGGCTTAGATAGTCTTCAGCCTCATCCTCTAAGACTTATTCCACCAAGCATTCATGCTTCATTCATACTGGCCTAAGGTGGCCTGATTTTGCCTTCATTCAGTTGGAAAAACATCCAGCCAGTTGGGATTTTGGACCATGACTCACACCCCTTTTAAACATGACACTGTAGTGATGGCCCTAACTAGATGCATGACACTGTTATGTCACTAAAACCATTTTATCTTTGCCATAGGTGTGACTGTCCCTATGGTAAGGTTACTGTGCACGTTTTCAACAATGATACAACGGTTACACTTAATTGCATCAAAAAGGTTCATACCTCTAGTCACATACAGAATGATTTCTACAGTGCAAAAAAGTTGCTTGTTTCATTCCAACTTAAGTGATCATTGCAAGAAGAGATTGGTTGCCCCTGAAAGATTTTGAGAAGAATATTTATTGTCTTAAATCATTGTTTTAGGTCTTAAATTTGTTGTTAGCCTTGAAGCCTTGAAAAAGGTTGAAGTAACTGTTTCAATGGCCACTGATCATCCTGCCGTTTGAACAGTCATCTGCTGTAAGCACTGTGTATAATTAGACTAGAGAACATCCATACAGTATTCCTTTACCTAAAACACAGGGTTACTCTTACTAACAAGGTTAGACACTCTTGTGTGCCTTTAGACAAATCCTAACACCCAACCTCTTTCACATTCCTACTCCTAATACAAAACCTCCAACACCTAACTTCTTGGAATGGAATTTTCTGCAGAATATCACATCTAAATAAATCTGTAAAGTTCGTATTCTAGCTGGGAGAAAGATATTTGCAGCCAGCTCTGTCATATACTGTAGCCAAATGTTGCTCACTGCAGATGTTTCAGAACTTCAAAAGTTCCTTCAGAAATAAATTTCTCAAATGGATAAATGACCATTTCTTGTGTTGACTGGTTTTCAGACGGAAATACTGCTTATTTAAACTTATGAATAGGAGCAATTCAGTGGCATGTGCAGGATTGTAAGGGTGGGGGGCACAACCCTTGATTCCCCAACTGGCAAGGATTTTGATGACCTTTTTTTTTTCTTTGCTTTTCTGCACTTCCAACCTTGGTGACCCCTATCCGAATTTTCAACCATTTTACTGAGCACTCTCACAGGGGCTGATGTGTGATTAAGGTTTGAATGCTCAGTGTCTCTCTTTCAACCTTTTCCTCTTCCTCGAACCAGTATATCCCCCCACTGAGTGATTTTCCCCCTTCTGACACTGTAGGAGGGGGCTGTGACCCCCCCCCCCCCTCCCTGGCCCCTTTTAACACACTACTGGAGCAATAAGGTTTTCATGAAACATAAAACTGGATGCTACAATGAGCAAAATACTAATTAATTGTCAGCATCCTCAGCATCCACATCAGGGCACCTTATAAGTAGACAATTTTAGAAGCTGTGCCAATTCTTGTCTATGAAACTACGTAACCATACTGTAGTATCCAGGTCCTCCCAAATTGTCAGCACAGTGCCTGCTAATAGCCCGCTAGCTTCATTTTGACTACTACCCAATTTGCAAATTCAGTACATTGTACGGTACCTGTATGTGCAATACATGTCCTCTTAGAGGGTTAACATTGTATTGTAGCCTAGGGTTGAAGATGATCCAAGGGTAAATTAAACAGCTCAAAAATAAGAGTGTAAAATGAAATTGAGGGCGATATTTTTTCTTTTTTTAGTGTGGCATTGTTTTTTTTTGTTTTTGTTGTTGTTTTTTTTTTAGGATCAGACAGGGAATAATTTAGCATGAAAATTTTGCATAGCAGTTTTGAAGGATTTTGATAGTCTTTCACACATTGTTTGTGAAAATTATGCACACAAAAAATTGCTACACAATTTTTCATTTGTGTAGCAACTTGGCCTGTTTGTGTAGCAAATTGCGATGCGATACTGGATGAATTATTCCCTGTCAGAATGGCTGGACTTGACCAGCTCCTGTACACCTACAATGACTTTACCCCAAATCAAAAGAATACCATGTAATTCTAATAGGTATATTCCGGGAACGTGGGAAATTTGACTTTCTTGCATGGAAATAAACACTTTCTCCAGCCTGCAGTGTCATCCATAGAATGCACAACTAATTAAAACACTTTGGTCTTGGCAGAACATGTATCTGTATCGAAAGTATTAAAGTATTATAATTTCGAATTAAAACAGTCCCATAATAAAGTACAGGATGTCGTAATCCCAAATAAATCCCTAGAAATAGCCATAATTACCATCAGGTATAAATTACGGTACAGTATTTTTACAAATTAAATTTGTTTTGCACATGACTATTTTTTACAACATGGAAACAAACACTATAAAGCAAGGTTTATTTACAGTTTATCCTGTTTATTACCCAAACAAATGCTTTATAAAGAACAAAGTTTTTTGTGTGAATATTGTGATATCACCAAACTCAACTGTAATCTAATGCATCTCCAAAATCATTTTAACAGATATATGTGTCATTCTTAAATACTGGGTAAGGAAAGTGTGACATGCGCATGCCCAAAATTACAATTCATCAAATAATTTTGGAAAGTAGCTTATTACCTTCCAAATATCATGTTTTAACTGAGTATCAAATGGGAAGATAGTTGAGAAATAATTGACTGAAATATTTCACAGAGTTGGTCATTCCAGGGAATAATTTATCCAGTACCGCATCGCAATTTGCTACACAAACAGGCCAAGTTGCTACACAAATGAAAAAATGTGTAGCAATTTTTTGTGTGCATAACCCTTGCATTTTCACAAACTAATGTGTGAAAGACATCAAAAACCTCCTAAACTGCTACGCAAAATTTTAATGCTAAATTATTCCCTGCATTCATCTACATGTGTGATGTATATAATATGATGTCCAATTGCATGCTTGCAATTGGATATGATAGAAAAAATATTGAGATACTGCATTTGTGTGTTATGATATTCTTTTTGCCTGAGTTACTTGTCACAACAAGTATGAAAAGGCATTGAAAACACACTGTTAGAAAAGGGGACATTGTTATGTACAGTCGCACAGTACATAACAGTGCTGCTATTTGTTCTTAAAACAGTGAAAATATGCATTTATTGGTTTTAACCAGAATGTATTCCCACACTGCTGACTATTATTGCACAGATGAAGTGATATGGTACTGTATATATTCTAGGTTTCTGGAAAATGTTCTCCTAACTCAAGTGTTTGTAATATAGAGTTACAACTATAAATTGTGATAATATAACAGTGTCGACCCAAAAAATATGAAGTTTTCAAATCCTTCAAAAAATTTCAGTTCCTCATTGAAAAAAAAAAAACAATGTTACAATATGTACATTACTCATCCTACTGAAGATGTGAATAGTAACAGCCTCACAAAGAGCCTCATATTCTATCTCAAACTGGAATTCTGGTGAAGTTTCAATTTTTTTTGTGAGGTATGTTACAGGTCACCAAGGGGGTGGACACCAAGTCTGTATGCACATAAACTGGCTCTTCTTGTGAACATTGCCAAAGATGGCAATACTGATCTAAAAGACAATCTATTGTGATACAGAACCTTTCAACCCTTGAAGATTTTTTGTCGTGGTTGAGACTAACAGGGCTCAAAATAACCAACCTTACTGAGAGATATGACTGTGGAGCCTTTACTGATTGCCTTTATGCCTGTTGGAAATGTCCCATGATGTAACATAACACCTACAGCCAAAATGGTCTCTTTGACTTTGTCCTTTTCAATCTTATTTTGAGCCTTGGACTATAATTTATTCTACGGTCTTTCCTCAAAGAGTACTGTAGCCTTGCTAATTTCTTCATATTAATTCTGCCCACATTGTCACTTAATATAAAATTAACCTGCATTAAACCTTTACATATTGTCATTTGTACAGGTCTTATTGACATTGCTTTGTATCCTTATCAGATGGTAATAATCTCCCTTGTTTCTCTCCATCCATTAGGAGTGTTTGATTGTCAAGTGTGTCTGTCAATTTACCAGTTAGTGTCTTCATATTTTCATAGCTCCTCAGAACTGTGGAAAACAGCAAGAAAAAGAAGAAAAGTTACGCAGCGAAATCAAAGAGGAGGACGCCTGCAAGACCCCGAAACACAAAGTCATCATCTCCTATCCTGAGTTCCTCTGAGGTCTCAACCCCAAAAAGAATCCTTATGTTTGGTGATGATGGTGGTAAAACCAAAGAGAAATCGGAAACATTTCACAATAAATGTGAAGAGAGTGAAAGTTTGCAGCCATCCATAAAAAGTAGTGTAACATTTTCTTTAAATTATGCAAATTTAAATCATGGGAAAATTAGTCCAACCCTGACCAAATTTAATATTTGTAAGGATCATGAATCCTCAGCAAATTGTACAAAATGTAAGTCAGAAAATATAAGTCGGGGAAGAATTTCACCAGAAACCTTATCAGATGTAAACAGTAGTGTTGATGATGGAAGTTGTAAGTTAGATAGCTCAGGGAATCACCATGGCAACCAGCATAATTCATGTGTAGTTACAAACAATGACCCTCCTTGGCTCAACCATAGAGGAGATAATGTAGCAGAAAGCACATCATCTGATTCTGAGGAAGATAAATCACTTCCAGCTGTTACACTGCAAGATGAAGAAAATAGAGAAGAGGAGGATGTGTTTGAGGATTCACTCCCTCGGTCTCTGAGTCAAAGATTGGTGGACAACTTCCGTAAGAAAAAGGAAGAAAATGATGGCGGACTACACAGTGACCAAGGTTGCAAAGAAAAGGATAGCCAGACCAAGTAAGTAGAGGAGTAAAGTATAAAGGCAATTTCACTGACATCATCTGATGGGCAAGCTTCTACTTTATCAACACACCCAGTAAGAGTACTACTTGCAACACAGACAGTATACAGTATTAAAGTCACAATAGTGACTATGGGAATAAACAGTATGCATTTGTTGCAAATACCTTTACTGGGTGCGTGTTTTGCCATTTAATGCCGGGCAAACTCAGTCGAATGACGTCCCATGAAATTGCATTTTAAAGTGCTTTCACTGATATCACAAGTCCCTCCCCTAGTGACAAGCAAAATCTAATGTAGTGCAGTATGCATTTAGTGTACATAGATGAAGAGCAGCTGACGACCCAAGTGTGACTTGCACTAAAACACTATTGATTTTTGCCTGGCAGTGGGCATTGCTTACCAACTGTTATGTCAAGTGAAAGCACTCTATACTGTACTTAAACAGGGCTTAATTTGCTCTGTCTAAACTTCGATATAAACAACCAAAAGTTGGTTGTCCAATGGACAACCACTTTCATTTTTCGGTGGTTAGAATAAGGATAAAAAAGCTGCTTGCTTTTATCTGATTCAAGACTACAGCTTACTGATTGACTCTCTCAACTTTTATCATCAGAGTTCAATATTAATGAGAATTTTGTCTGTCAAATATCAAATCAAAACATCACATACACTTGCAAAACACACTGTTTTGCTCTGTAGATGACCATTTCACCACAAATGAAAGGGTTGTCCAATGGATGACCATAAAAAATTGGACAACCATGAAATTCTCTGAAAATTGAGACCACAGACAGCTTGGTCATACTAAAGTCATCAAGCACCCTTAAGAATTATTCCAAGTGGGTTGGGATGAACACTGAATTGTATTCACATGATTTGCAGATCAGCCTTTTCCTATAGTATGCCAAACCAAGGGTTAGCAGTGTGTAAAATACAGGCCTTGAATTTTAAGACGTGCATCACTTGCCCCAAATCACTTTGAGATATGATTGTTTTTGGCACACCTAGGTGAAGAATGGGAGCTCATATAAAGCAGGGTTGTTGACAAGTCATTTTTCTTCAAGTCATGTCAAGTCAAGTCACAAGTAAAAAAGAAAACAGGACTTGAGTTGACTGGAGTCCCAAGTCTTTGACTCGAGTCAACCACCCAGAGTTGTTGACAAGTCATTATCTTCAAGTTAAGTCAACAAGGAAAAAAAAAAAAAATGGGACATGAGTCGACTCAATTCGAAAGTCCTTGTCCTGAGTCAACCACTCTGATACAAAGTATTTCACTTAAATAAAATAGCACGTCTATAATATGACACTCAATTTCCTGAGAAGTGTGATTTGTGGCACATCTGCAAAATCTAAAACTTGAGGCCTGAAAATACTCCTAGTCCTGCTTCCAGTTTTGCTTTTTTTATGTCCCCTTCCCATAGATGAGTCCTTTGTACAATCCCAGTCTAAAGGCACCACTTCAAAAGCTACTGTAGGGGAGTGCAGTTACAACTTATAACCAAAGATGAGGGGAAAAACAAGTGATGGATTCTTCAACACTAAAGAATCTTGCAAAATTTGACTATGCATGGCACATATATTGCATGTTGGATATCACACACTCCTCCTTTTATTGTTTCTCATGTTACAGTAGTGTAGAATGAAGGTTGTGTTACTAATGAAAATTGAGTTGAAGGGTTGATTAGTTATGTAGGCCTGTTTAATATTTTTGAGAGATTCCTCAAAAGTGCCTCATATACAGAGTTCAAGTACAAATGTTTGAAATAAATAATTTGTCAATAGTCAGGTGGCATTTATACTGAGCACTTCACTGTTCCGTTCTTTTAAACATTGAAATTCGAAACATTAGTTTTATACTTAAGGTCATTAGAAGAAGGCTTTAAAATATAGCTGACTTGATTTGATCAAAGTTAGCTTTGCCCTGTGAACCATCATCCATCTACAATAGACCTGAATGCATATGATGTCACAATGAAAAAAGCATTGGAAGATTAACAAACCAAATCAGCAAAATACAGACAGCTGATTTGTCAACCAATCCAATACACACATAGTCTGCTACACATGTGGGTAAATTCTCTGGTGTGTGACCACGTCTTTAATTGTTGTACTGCCAAAATGATGTCATTGTGTCTTCAATGCATAAGGTCTGTAAGAAAATTATGAAAGGTTGGAATTGAAGAGGCCAATGCAGCAACAAGCATCATAAGGGATGCTAGTAGAAAGTATTGACATGAAAAGTATTAGCATAGGTACCATCTAGTACTGTAGAAGAACAAATAAAATCTTAAATTCAGTAAATACAGTTTTTTTAAAAGCTGTAAATTCAAGATTTGTGTTAAACTGCTGTATTTGCCATTTAAAATTCAACATACTGTATAGCTGTCATTTCATTCACAGAAAACCATTGCATCATCGTGATTCCTCCAGCTCTGATGATGATTTTGAAACATGTGAGTTTACTCTTTGTAACATAAGTTGAAAAAAGTGCAGTTTGAAGTCACACAGTACAGTATTATCTCACAAACTGGTGCTTTGGTGCAGTAAGAGTTCAATGTGATTCAGGGTAGGATTTTAAAAATTACAGTAATATCCCTATATTTGTAACCTTGCTTCCAACTTCATATTTTAGATGAATTCATACATTTTCAAAATACATGTTTAACACAGCATTGCAGATATCAGCTGTTTTGTTGATTCTTGTAATAGCAGCTACAGAGGTCTTTCACTTTTCTAATCATTCATACATTGGCTAGAAACTAAAGTTTGAATTTTCCATTTTTAAGCTTGATACTACTAGCTGAAACTGAAGCTACAGTACCTGGATTGGTTAGGATTACATCACAATGCAGATCAAACTGTATAAGGTATTCCACCAGAAACACCAGGTCTTCAAAGAGGATCTTTTTTGCATAATGAAAAAGGGGGATTCATAACTGCTAAATGCCAAGTCATAATTGAAGCTGTCCTAGGCTGAATTTACAAGTGGGTTTAAGGACACAAAAGCTTGCTTCAAGGCCCCTATAAGGTGCAATTTGGAGGGTTTTAAAGGCCATTTAATAATGTAAGTTCAGTGGTTGCTGCAATAGTGTCAGGACTCTTTTTAAGTAAGAAGCCACAAAATATTGACAATTTTCTAATTTTTGTGGAAATGAAAAGGAGGGATTTTACCCACCTTCTTCTAGAAAGGAGGGAGGACCAATCCCCCCTTTTAACCCTGTAGTGGAAACCCTTTGTATGCTAGAATGAACTTTACAGGTACAATGTACCAGTACTGTACTGGTAGCTAAAATTCTCACCTTGGCTGATACAAAACAACTCATCTCTGTGCCAGTACTTTAAAGATGAACACAATTCACTTCGCTGACATATACCCATTAGAGTGACACTGAGTGTTAGGAGGGGGAACCCTCTGGGTGGCACCTAGGATGTCACGACCAAAAGCTGCCTCAGCAGAGAGAGTGTCTGAGAGGTAGCAGGCTATGAAGGACGGTGTAATCCTCCAGGAAATAAGATGTAGCAAGGGGTAAACTACGTCACTCGTGAATACACCCACCAGTAAGGTGGGGGGATAACAATCCAACATTTTTCAAGCAACAGTCTTGTCTTACTAAATTCTTTGGCTTTAAATTTCTCTACCACAACGGTACCTTCATTATGTTTCAAAGCATTTAAATATGCACCAAGACTCAGCATAGAGTAATTATCTTGCAAGTAAGTAAGTACTTTCAACTGCTATAAACCAACTTCCTAATGAGAGCACTGCATTTGCTGGTATTATTATCATTTGTCACATTTGTTCCAGAAACTCAAACTGTGCTATACTGTAGAGATGAACAATATTATGAACATCTCTTGTTTTCATTCTCCTTACTTAAAGGCCCTATTCTCTCATCCCAAACAGTACCAATTCTCCTAACCTTCTTAATTCAGCCTCCCTGAGTATAGAATCTGCTCAACATGTATAATCAAAACATTCTCAGAACAGTTCATGCTGTGTAATATAAGCTTTGGTACTCTGCATTGTTTGAATTAGCAGTCAATTGATCAAAAAGCTGAGCCAATTGAGAGTTTCTGTTACCCTATACTAGAAGTGTAGTTTGGGATGAGAGGATTGGCTCTTTAAAGAGAACTGTTCAGTGTGTTGATATTGTGTATAACACAGACAGAGACTCACAGAGGGAAATCTTTCTTTTGTCATTACTATATTAAACCATTTAGTTTTTCTAACAAATTCCAGATATAGCAATACTTTTCTGCAAATACTGTATAAAATTTCAAGATTACAAATTTTTCATCATTTAAAAATGCAAAGATTCTGATAAAGATATTATTCATGAGCCACAAAACACTGGATTTTGTTGGGCCCTTACTTTGTTGCCCTTACTTTGTTGGTTAAGTGAAATGCTGTGACATTTTGAGGTGTCTATCCTTCCCCATTGATTGTCTTTTCAGAAGTATTAACTATACTTCATTTTTTTTAAATTTATTTCCCTATGACATACTCCAATTATTCATTCTCTCTCTCTATTTGTAGTTCTCATGAAAATGAAGACACCTAAAAAGATCCAGTCATCATGTAACCAGTATGTGAGTGATGATGATGATGATGACTTCATTAATGATGGTCCCCTCACTGAAGGAGAAGAGGACGAAGAAGATGAATACTTGCTTCATGTCAAACTCAACAGTGACATCAGACCTGCAGATAATATTAATGTAAGTATCAGAATGTTACCATCAGATTATGAGGCTCATCAAAACAGGAAAAGTTCTGTCATTTCCACGTGTCTGCAATGGCACAATGTTTATATATCAATTCACTTAGGCCCTATGTACAGTAATTTCCAAACATATAAAGTCATATTGTACGAAACTTTCAGTCTACATTACATTCAAAGATCTGCCCTAATGTGTAATTAGTATGCACTCCGTGCCAGCTTTGTGCTTCATAATGACAGTTGTTCTTCATCTTACACGTATGAGTGAGATAAGTGGTCACTAATTTAGAACTTACTATCCCCTATAGTAGGGTGATCAGTCTCTCTTGTTAATTAATGTTTTTTCCTTTGGACTGACTTCAAAGTGGGATCAGTGAACTTGGTTTTTATGGCTTTGAAGTTGATTGTCTTACAAGCAGGCAACTTCATGTCTATCCCAACAAAAAGGATATATACAGCAATGAGTCAATGTAGTTGCAGATACTACAGAAACCACTGTACTAATATCAAATTCTGTCATGGCACAGTCAGTGTTAGACAATATTCTCTTTTTACCATCACAGTAATCAAATAAAAAAATATTGTGATTATTTGTTTATGATAAAAATTTTCCTGAAATGAGTTTCATGAAAGTTTCTTCTACTCTGAGTGGACTTAAAGAGAGTTGTTAGGAGTAGTTGTGATGTAGGGTTGGACAGTACTGTGAAAATATTGGTACTGGTATTGTTAAACACATACAAACAGTATTGAGACAGTACTGGTTCTCAACTCCCTGGTAGGAAAATCCGGTGGGAAGGAACCTAAGCCACACATGGCCCCCATGTTATCCTGCTCATTAATGCATCTGGGTGTTTGATTGGGTTATCTACTGTGCAGGAACCTCTGCTCTAAATGTTTGTGTAAATATTTTTTCCTTTCATTTATTTGTTTCATCACATTACATATTACAATATGATGTGAAAGGAAGTCATCCAGAAAACCAAAATTGGCTTAACAAAGTGGATGACTCCCTATAACTAAGAAAAAAGATAACAGATGCTTACAACGTCTACAAAACAAACAGCAAACAAAAACATACATGACTATGACATGTCTCCATGCACTCACATTTGGAAAAATTATGAGCATACTTGAAAGATATTAAGAATAATTTCAATTTCACCAAGGGAACTTAATAATTATCAATGATGCCTTCCTTGATTGCTTTCTTAAAGATAAACAGAGAGGCAGATTTTTTACTGAGTCTGTGAGCGTATTCTAGATTTTAGTGCTACGATTACGCAAGCTAAACAATCCAATGTTCGTACGATAGTAATGATGATGGGCAGATTTAGCGTGTCTGGTACTATGCCTATGAACAGAAGTATTGCTAATTATAAAATTATGAAATGTATCTGGTAGTAGTCTATTCCAAGCCTTGTAAGAAAATACAGCAGTGTTGCAATCAATGATGTTGGTAAATTTGAGTAATTACAACTTTTTAAATAGTGGGCTGGTGTGGTCCCTGGGACCTGCATGAGCTAAATGGCTAACCGCTCCTTTCTGTAATGTAGTTAGTTGGCTAGGGTGAGAACTGTTAGCCCCGCTCCAGACAATGGAACAATAATTTAAGTGGGGAATAATTAAAGTCTGGTATAGTGTTATGAGTACATTTCTTGGCAAAAAGTGTTTTAGTTTGGATAGTACGCCCACGTTTCTTGAAATCGTCTTGGAAATATTTGTAATGTGTTGACGCCAGGTGAGCTTTTCATCTATGTGTACTCCTAGAAACCTCGTTGTGGTCACTTGCTCAATAGCAATCCCATTTATACAGACATCACTACCCTGCCTGCTAGTTCTATTATTACCAAAGATAATATAGTTAATTTTACTAATGTTTAAGGATAGTTTGTTAGCAGAGAACCAGTTACATATCTTACTCAATTCAATTGAAGCGGTATCATACAATGAATCTACACTCGTATGTCTAAAGAAAATGTTAGTGTCATCAGCAAAAAGTATAATATCAGCTCTATCAGCAACAAAATAAATATCATTCATATAAACAATGAACAGGAGTGGCCCCAGTATGGACCCTTGGGGTACCCCACAACGAATATCCTTGAGACTTGAAGTCATACCCTTGTAATAAGTATATTGGGATCTATTTGAGATTTAGCTGTGAAACCAATCTTGAACATTTCCTTGGATACCATAAGTCTCTAGTTTAGCAAATAGGATACTGTGATCAATTGTATCAAATGCTTTACTTAGGTCTAGAAATACACCCATTGAAATATTATTACCATCTAAACTTGTGCATAGCTTGTCTAAAGCATCCAATAGGGCTAATTCAGTTGAATGGTTAGGACGAAAACCATACTGTCCTTTACAAAGGATATGAAAATTTTTAAGAAAATCATGCACTTGGTTAAACATAAACCTTTCAATTATCTTTGCAAAACATGAAAGTAGGAAATAGGGCGATAATTTTCAAAAGCTTGTGGGTCCCCCTTTTTAAACACGGGTAATACTTTCGCCGTTTTCAATTTGTTTGGAAATACTCCTGTCTTGAAAGAAAGATTAAAAATATAAGAAAGTGGTTAAGCAATATACGGTAACACCTGTTTTATAATACTAGGTTTAAAATCATCATACCCTGCTGCTTTGTTGGGCTTCAGACTGGCATTAGCTACATTCAAAAAATTCATCTTCAGAGACCGGGTACATAAACATAGAATTGGAATTAATGGCAATGTTCCCAAAGAAGTGATCTGCATCCCTACTGGCTGCAATCTTGTCTGCAAGTGAAGGCCCAATATTAACAAAATAATCCTTGAAACTTTCAGCAATATCTTTATCGTTATCAATATTATCACTGCCATTTCTAAAGGTATCAGGGTACATGAAATCTGTACGATTTTTAATATTTTAATCATTTACACATCCTAACAGTTATTTTTGTCAGCGGAGATAATG
Organism: Holothuria scabra; assembly: GCA_037179385.1. NCBI lineage: Eukaryota > Metazoa > Echinodermata > Holothuroidea > Aspidochirotida > Holothuriidae > Holothuria > Holothuria scabra. The sequence continues at coordinate 17,185,954 of CM074192.1, read as the reverse complement.
ATTACCGGTAATTTTTTTCAAGTACAAGTATTTTCTCAAGAAACGGTATTAGTAACACCCCAAATACCTTTAGTATTTTCATTACCTGTACCTCTAGTACCTCGGTATTGACGTCAGTACCAGCATACCCTATTGTGGTGCAACAAAACTTTTTTTGTGACACTTTTTCTTACAGTCAGCTCTCATTAAAACAATCAATGCAAAACAGTGAACAAACAAGTGCAGCCCCATAGGGAGTGTGGCTTGATACAGCTGTGTGTGTAGCATATCTCTGTTGCAGCATTGTAAACTTATGGGTACAGACAGACTCCTACATGTACAACAGGACATTGACAATTTGTGTCAATGGGAATCTACTTGGCAAACGGGGTTCAATAAATCTAACTAAATGCTTCACCACAAGGGTCACCCATAGGACTAATTCAAAACCACATTCTTAAAAGATGGGGAAGCACACTTTGGAACAAGTTCATCACTATCCTTATTTAGGTGTAGAACTCTCTTCAAACATAAGCTGGAAAAGTCACAATAATAAAGTAGCAGCTATTTAAGCTAATCAGACTTTGGGCCTATTGAAAAGAAATCTTACTCATTTTGACAAGTTAACTAAAAAAACTGCATTTGCTCTTTTCTTGCCCATTCTAGATTACTGTAGTGCTGTCTGAGACCCTTATACTCAGTCTGATAGGGATATTATTGAAAAGGTTCAGAGGAAAGCAGACAAATTTATCTTTAACAACTACAGTCATCAATCCAGCATTTCTGACATAATTAAACAATTTAAACGGGACAGTCTTGAAACTTGACAACTGAGGACTCACCTTCTAATCATTTATGAAGAAACACACAGTTTACTACCAAATAATGTTCCCAAATTCCTGATTGACTCTCCCTGCTCTGCTCGCATGGTTACTCATCTCACTATTGGCAAATACCTTGTACCACCATCTTTCATCTAGTAAATTATGTTACCAAAAATCCCTTTACCCTCGCACTACTCCCATTTGGAATTTGCTACCTTGGCAGGTATGCTGTGCCTTTGTAGATTCCTTTGAGAGTCAGCTCTTGTCCTCAGCATTCACAATTGCTAGTATGTTAAACATTATCTGCCTCCCATAGCCCCACATTATGTAACAGGACAGAAAGCCTTCCAGGTGTTTGTCCTGAAACAGAAAGAAGAAGAAGCGACTCTGCAGATGGCTGGGGATAAGAATTGGTGTGGTGTGCACAGAAAATTTGAGGGGTACAAAAATTATCATTGCAGTCTTTTTGCTGGTTTTGTCTGTCCTTTTGGATCATCTACATGTTATCAGAGTGAACATGCTACTGGTGTAAGTGACAGCAATTAGAGGTCTATCTATATTATTAAGTTTATATTGGCAATGTTGTGAGGTTGTATTGTGAAGCCAATGTGGTGTGGAACTGGAGCAGTCACTGAGAAAGTATTAACAAAATGTGTCAGAATGCAATTATTTTCATAACTGTATGATAAGTGCAAGGTGTAAGTAGAAATTTGCCAATGAGAAAGTGAAGAAGACCACAAAAAAAAAAAAAATGCATAGCATGTTTTCACATTTTGATTATTGTCACATTTCAGTTTGTAGTTATCTTATTGTCTCCAGCAAAAATTATTGGGATAATAATAATTTTTGAGATATCGCCATAGTATTCGGCATGGTATTAGTAAGGACCTTGTTTTTGTTTGCTTGTTTTTTTTCTACCTAGTGTTTTTATTTATCTAATGTCAAAACTGAAATAGTACTGTGATGGAATGAACTGCATGACTTCCTGTTAACTATTGTAGCTACAAACAAGTCTGAAACATCAATGATTTTTGTTTAAACTTTAGAATGCAAGAGCTATCCTCGGTGACCACACAAATAAAGTGAAGTCTTTTGATGATGGCATTGTGACCCTGAGTTCCCCTGATGAGAGTGAAGATGAAGATGATGTATTTGTGCCTGCTGTCAAACCAAAGGTGAAGGTCAAAAATAAAGGTAAATTATTATTTTTCTTGAGCCAACTGCATTAATAATTCAACAGCTTTAATTATTAACCTGCCTACTTCTCTCTAACCTCTTTCTCTCTTTGTTTCCTGGTGAAGACTTCTGTCAGGATCATTGGATGAAATGTTGGAGGAAGTTGTTGGCTCCTTCCCAGAAAATTTGGGCATTTGGAAGAAAATTTTGGCAGTTGAAGGGAATTTCAAATTCCCTTTTGAGGCTTTTGTTTTAGAAATGCTTTCAACTTCTTTTCCTTCGTAGTATATTCCATGCACACAGTCAGGAATGCTTTAACCCGTGAGTAAAGTTATTTTAGTTATCCAGTAATGTAGAAACTCAATAAAATATATTAACTTGTTTTTTCTCTTAACTTTTTTATCTTATGACTTGCTGTAGAAAACTTCCTTTGCACTCCAAAAACACCAATAAACAACAAACCTGTCTTGGAGAGAAAAATATCATTTTTGGAGTCTCTCAACACCCCTCCTGTTGGTACTCCAGTACGATCAGAGTTTGTGAAGGACTTCAAGAAAAGGAAAGAGGAATTGGCTCAAAGACTTTTCACTATGTTCAACAAAACAGTGTTTGATGGCAAAGTAAGATTTCAGCAGCTTGTAATCAGAAAATGAAACTGTTTCTCTCTCTGTTGGGATACTTTGTGTGTAAAGAATCATTGGCCGTCTATAATTATGATATTTTTAACTCAAACAAAGTGACTTATTTGTTGCTATTGGCTTTGATGATGTAGGAAACAATGCATTAGTAGTGGTTGGTTGGTTGGTGGTGTTTGCATGTGGGAAGCTTAAACTGAAAACACAAGACCAACAACAGTTTTCCATATTTGGTACCAAGGTGCCTTACAATGAAGACAGAATGATGCTGATTTTGTGTCATCAGAAGTGGTTACCAGGGTGAAGCTGTAAAAGTTCCCTAGAATTTCAAAGGTCAAACATTCCCACCAAATAATGCATCTAAAATTAAACTGGGATTCCACATGAATGGCAGACAGAAAGTAAAGCTTCCTAACAAAGCCTGACATTACAAGATTTGTTGTAAAATTCAAATGTTTGGTAAATGAACGAAAAATGCTCAGCAAGGTAAATTATTGTTTAGGCCACAAATGTCACTTTTGCATGCATTTTCAATCATAACTGAAAGCCAACTTGCTGTATTATGTGGGGCTAATACTGCATAAAAGGATCACACTTTTTAAATTCATGTATATTTATACTATCAAAGATATTGTAAGCATCTGTTTCAAACTTTGATTGAGTTGTCTCCACATGGAGCAAAAATGTCAGGGCAGATGTGTACATTAGTGTACTGTTCAATATATTTAAACCAAACTCTGATTAATATATTTCATCAGTAATACAATTTGATCTCTTGTTGTTAAATCATTACATATTCCTTGTACATGGAGAAGTATACTTCTTCCTCATCCTTATTTCAAATAAACACTTAGAACTGGATGTAAAGAGATTGCTTTGCAGTTCATCGAACCATTGCAGTATAATGTTGCAAATAAGTGTTTATTTTAAAATCTATTTTTTGCATACCCAGAAAATAAAAAAAGTTTTGAAAGATTCTTCTTAGGAAATAAATATGGGCTGTTCTACTAGTGAGAGTGAACAAGAAAAACAAATAAACAGTAGAATTGGAGTGAATAACTCCAAAATGCTACCATTCCTTTTATAATTTTCTTGAAGCTTCCTGTTGACATGGAGATACGATGGAACAAAAGGATGCGTAAAACGGCTGGGTATTGTGTCTACACAAAACAAAAGTTGAGTGCAACCAGAAATGTACGGTTGGAATTATCAGAAAAAGTGTGTGATTCTGCAGGTAAGGGCAGTGCAGTAAAAGTGTGTTCTTTCTTTCCTGGTGGACATGTATTGCTCCTTTAACTTTGTTGGTTTCACTTGTAATATAAATGTCCACAGACTTTTGCAAGAATTCTTTGTCAAAGTACATGTACTGTAGGATATTAACTATATTCAAGTATACACAATATCAATAAACAAAATTTGTAAGTAATAAGGCTGTGAACATTTAGCAGAATAACTAAACATTTAACCTCAAAAATGTGCAATCGTTTAGCGATTAATCGCGATTACCTTATCACAAAAAAAATGATTCAGTATGTAGTGATTGATACTAAATGTAATGCAGAAATAATAACAGTTGTTATCTTTCATGGAAAAATCAAATTATTCTGAAACTTTGTACCCTACATGATTCAAATATGCCCAGAATGTTCCATACTTAACAAAATTCAGGGATCGTCAGAGGATACAAATGGATAAAAAATTGTCAAAAAGAGGTTTTGCGATTAATCACTTGTAGCTTTGTACTAAACGTTTATTCCACATGGGATGGTTTAGCGATTAATCGCTACACGTTCACAGCCCTAGTTAGTAATGAAGGCTGTAGACCTTGTGCATGGACGACATACTGACGTCATCCTTTGAGCAGAATAATGGAACACGTCTCCACACACATAAGTACAGCAAATGTACTTTGACAAAGGATTCACCCTGTACCTGCAGACTATGGGCATATTTTTAAATGTCCACAGAATTGTGCAAGAATTCTTTGTCAAAGTGCATATAAACTGTAGGATATTAGGTTGACAAATCAGCTGTCTGCATTTGTCTGTGTTGATTTGTTTTGCCCCCAAATGAGGGGGAGTACTTTTCACTCTGTGACTTCATATGCACAAAGTCTATTCAAATACTGTATTTCAATGTGTGATTCATCCCAGTCCAATTGACTTAGTGTGTTGTAGTAAGTTGATCTCAGAGCAAAATTACAGATGAAGCTTCATTGTCAAAACGAAGTAATCTTTGTGAGAAACTTTCGAAAGGTGGCCATCATTGTTAGGATGGGGTGATTTCTGTCATTCCCCGCAGGTTTAGATAAAGCTCATAAAAAGAGAAAAATATTTTTAACACCAGCTATAAAGGTAATAAATTGGACAATAGTGATGGACTTATTTGACCTGTGAAATATGAACCAAATGTAAAAGGAACAGTAGTTCGGAAAGTGAAAGCCACAATTAAAAAAAAACCTTGCCAGCCTGTTCTCTCTGAATGATTATCTTTTGTTTTACATTACTACAATGAATGAACAAATTAATGGAAAGGAATTTCTAGACCTGGGAAAATTCTATAAATTACTTAGATGTAAAAGAAAACAGAATTTTCTGCCAAAAATACTGCTTACAGAGATTGAAACTATAAATCTGTTTTGACATCTTGGTTTTTGTCTTCTCCCTCCTTCACCTTGAATTTGTACCACTTTGATACATGAACATCAACAAAAGCATTCAAATGACAAAATGAACTGCCCTCACTCTAGCCAAGAGCAGGTATCTGGAAAATCTGGAAATAGTGCTGACAGTTTCAGTGTTGCTTTGCTTTATCCCACTGTTTTCATACTCATAAAAGAGCTGGCCATATTGCCAATGGTATTACTCTCTGAGCTGATTGTTGAAGCATAAATTTATCAGCAGTGTAGAGACTAACTTTTGCTGGTAAAGTGCAATTTCCTGAAACTAGCAGTTCTTGAGATACCGTAACTAGTTTTCTGTCATGTTGTCACCCTACACATTTAGTTCGTTAGATGGGGTTTTATGTCTTAACGGTACTCTGAGAGTGAGAGCAACTTTGTGTAACTCCCAGTCTCCATATTAGACATCATGGCCTCACTGAGTTGAAGATCAAGTTGATTCTCTTTAGCAGAAATCATTTGTTTGAAAAGGAAATTTTTTCCGGTTGATGTTGCATGATATGATGGGATATACGTGGGATACACAATCAGAGTTTAGCTCGTAGTGTACTATATTCCCCTATTTATGTGCAGTACAGGCCTGTAAAACAAAGCATTAATCTAAGCTTGACCAGACTAACTATACGAAAATTAGAGTCGCTCAGACATGTCATGCCCATGGGGGCCTAGCTGGCCTGGACTTCTCAAATTTTTTCAAACGTGGGTTATAAAATTTTGCCTGAAAATTCATTTTAAAAACCCTGAACTTGATAAATTGCTATGCAAAATTTTTTTTTTTTTTTGAAAAATAAAGCTCAAGTATGTTAGCCCTACTGGCATGATCAGTTAGATCAATTTGCTGGGGAGGGCTGTCACTTCTCATGCATTCAGCATGACAGCCATGCATTTAAGCATAATTTCAATCTCTTAGGATGAATGTCTCTATCTAAGGAAAAGCATCCATTTGTAATGCTAATTATTTGTTGCACAGGTTTGGATTTCTTGCTTATGAGCAAATGACAATTCTGATTTCATATTCTTGATATATTACATCCAATCATTCCTTGGACTTAATGTTAACACTTACCTGATAAATATCACATGCAGGCATTTAATAATTAACTCAATATGATGTGTCAACTCACATGCACACATTTAATAATTCACTCAATATGATATGTCAGTGTTGCCAAAGTTTTTATAAGGTCACTAAAAGAATAAGTATTCAAAATTTGGACAGCAATTTTTGAGGTTATGGGCTTCCCTTCCACAAAATCATTAAAACACCCCTGGTGTTATGTGTACAAAATCTGCTACACAATGTTGTATTTCTGTAGCAATTTATCCATTTTGTGTAGCAAATTGCCATGCAATTACCAGATAAATTATTCCCTGTGTTCCATCATAGTCTATTATACAGTTCAGAGTATCATACCCCTTTAAGAGTCACTTAATCATAGTTTTCTCCAGCATTAACAGAGCTGCCAACCATTCTGTTTTTGCCAGAATAAGTCTGTTTTTTTTTTGAGAAAAATATGGCATTCTGTTTTTTCTTGCCAAATTCTGTTTTTTTCTTTAAAATTCTGAACTAGAGGCTCATTTACCAAACATAGTGATATGCATTGATAAGTTTGCTGGAAATTCTGTTTTTGGGCCATTTGAGTTCTTTTTTGGGGGGTTTGACAAGGTGGGCACTGTTTGAGATATTTATAAAAGGGATGATTTGACTAAATTCTCAAGTAAATTTAAATTTTGTGAGAGATATTTTAAGTGCAGTGATTTGTTTCTTCCAATGATTTGGTTAATTTATTTATGGGTCAGTAAACCCCTGTCTTATTGATGAGATGGGTGAAAGTCTGCAAGTTTATTCTCAGAGAAGTGAAATCAAAATCACTATCTTGAACATTCTATATGCTCAGTATCCTTGAAGTTGTGTAGGTCAGGCACGGATCCAAGGGGGGGGGGGGAGTTTTATGGCTTCAGCCTCCCCCCCCCTTTTTTTGTCACATCAACAATAACAATTACACGTCTTAAATAACCATAATGCTTATCTATGAGAACATTCAAGGGGGCTATTTCAGGCTCATCCTTTCCCTCACAACATAAATCCAAATACACTAACCTTCTGATATTACAGTAAGTCTGGGTGAATAGTCAAAAGGGAGGGGCCCATCCCCTAGACTTCTTCCCCGGCCGGCATAGACGTACGAGACAGGGACAGGGAGCAGAGGGTTTCAGTTGTGGTGAGAAATAGTTTGCCATTAATCCTGCGAGAGATTTAAGGGGGAAAATAATTAGCAGACATGAGTTCAATTGGTAACTGACACTTTCATCAATTCAACGGATCAATCCTCTCGCCACAAACTGCAGTTTTGGTAGGGGTGTACTGAAATTCTCAATTTGCTCAGTTCTTTGAATGACAGCTAATTCAAACAATGAAAAGTGCCAAAGCTTGTATTACACAGCGTGAACTGTACTGAGAATGGTTTGGTTATACACATTACCTTTTTATACTCACCCTGAAGCAATAAACTAAGATTGTGTCTGGATGAGGATGAATTCCAGATAATTGTGGGAGGGGCTTAAGTAAGAAAGATAGGAGAATTGTTACTGTGTGGGGTGAGAGAATTGGGCCTTTAATTTAGTCAAGAGTCGCAATAGAGAAGCATTAGCATATTTTCAATTCCGTTGTTTAGTTTCCTCAAAAAGAATGAAGGCCATGTAATATAATAGTGGTTGTAATTTTCTGATCACTTAGCATGTTCTTGATTTTTATCTCAATACATAACATGTATTTAGATATTGTCACACTAGCCGGTTGCTAGCTGTAAGCTAAAATCCTATTCAGCATGGCCATGTTTGGCAGAGTTTACATTTTGATCATAATATCTTGAAGAGCATACTTTTGTACAATTATTTATACAGTCAGAATGTTAACTTAATTTTTTATGATACTGTACCTGATCACTGTTGTATGATGAAAAACTTAAACACATCATTCCACTGCTTTATGGTTGCCATTGATCATGCATAAAAGTATTGAGATTCTGCAGCATAGCTGCTCTTGTTTCTTATTGCAAACAAAAGCTAAACTTATAGACCGCATGTTTAGGTTCTCTTTACAAGCATGCAAATGCAATTTTCAGCCATCTGAGGGGTCCCGATCATTTTCAAAATTCTCTCTCTTCCGCACCAACTAGTGGTGGCGCTCCCCTTGGACAATTTGTCGGACAAAATTACATTTTTCAGGTGAAAGTATTTTTAAATAACTTTGTAAGCACTTTGAAGTTTGCGAACTTATTTTGAAGTGAGCATTTTATTACGCGAAGATAGTGACTGCTTAGATTCTTGGTATGAGTCTGGGAAATGCTATTTACAGCCATCTGAGGGTCTGATTTTTCAAAATTTTCTCTACGCTCCACGCCAACCAATGATAGTTTTCCGCTTAGATAATCTTGATGAAAGAATAGCGTTTGGAGGCAAAGTAAAAAACCGCAAACTAAAATGCTCTCGTTCGCCTACACCAATCGATGCTTTTTTATCTTGACTCCTAAAAGCATGCAAATTTAATGACAAATTATTTTGAAAGGTAGCGTAACTGGAATAGGACTGCATGTGAAGACACAGAAGTTTCAGTTTTATCCTCATGAACCACCACAATTCAACTTTTAACACTATTCCTGTCAAAGTCGAAAATTTTGCACCATTTCGCATCTAGGCTCTTTGAAAACGCCAAAAATTTTGAAAGGGGAGGAGGAAACCCCATTCCCTTACAGCCCTCCTCTAGGCCAGCGACCACTGAACACACTGCATGCCCCCTTCAGAGAAATCCTGCATACGCCACTGGTACGCCCCTGGTTACCCACTTTCTGTAAGTTCAGCCCCCCCCCCCTTTTTGAAATGTCTGGATCCACGCCTGTGAGTCATGTAAGATGTATTGATATGTGGTGTACTGTGTTCTGGCTCTGTCAGTAGCCATTATGGTGGATATTCACATCAAACTATGGGCTCTGTGCTGTGTCTTATCCCTCTTCCAATCTAGTCACTTATTTTCACAGTTCATTACATCATTTTGCTCCATTTTACCATGCTGTGCATTGGCCAGCTAGCTCTATCCTCATCTGTTATGTGAAGTCAGTGAAGTAAAGATAGATAAAACCTTGTACTTCCAAGTGTTTAACAGCACCAGTTTTTAGTGTTTACTCCAAAGTTTTTTATTGGAGTGAACAGTGGAAACTGGTGCTATTAAACACAGGTACACTTGTGATAGAACTGCATAAGCCCAGCCATCTGTAAAACCACAAATACACAGGGTTGATCTAGTAGGATAATCTAGGCATGCTTGGGGTTGGAAATTGTTCAAAATTTGTACCAAGTACCTTTGAAACCAACCACATTTGCATAGATTTGTCTTAAATCTCTCTCTTGTTGCATCACAAATCACTTTGGTGGAACTAGTGCATACAGTCCAATAGACTAGATGGGTTGTACATGTATTAGTGACCTTTCTATTCAGGTCAACTGGCAAAAAAACAAATGAACAATGTGCTGGCAGAGCATAGCATCCTGTTTTATGTGTGTTTTATCCTGCCACCAGCTCTTAACACACGTAATAGTGTTACCTTTGACCTACTGCACAATACTGCTCTTTTAAGAAGCTTGGAACATATCTATTATGGTAAGAAAGGGTTTAATCTTGTTAGCCCCCTCCCACATGCACACACAAAGCTTGGTAGTTTAAACTTGAGTTTGTGGTGTTGAAATATGTCCCCTTCTATTATCTGACCCGTGCACTTCTACAGTGGTTTCACTGAAAAAGACTAATACAAAGGGCACCCTTAGTCATTGATTTGCAGGCCTCGATTTTCAGAAAAATTTATGGTTGTCCTTGGGGCAACCATTTCACTAGTTTTGGTTGTCCACAAAGAAATTTGGTTGTCCGAAACATTTGCACACAATTACAAAACAGTAATTGTGTGCATTTTATGTTGTCTTATTGGTCTTGAAGAATAAAAAGCTAAGATGTTTGAGAGACAAAAGCACTTCAAGTCTGAAACATGGAAGATGAAAGAAGTTGAAAGTTTATCAGTCAGCTTTATACTTCTTCCATCTGAGAGAAAAATGGTTGTCATCGCCGTCATCGGACAACCAACCTTTAGCCTTTGGTTGTCCATATGAAATTTTAGTTGTCCCGGACAATCGGACAACCATGAAAATCGAGCCCTGATTTGTTTCTTGTAAGTCACATGATATCTGAGCCAGTTAATTTATTCATTCTTTAATGGTTCATTTCATAAGTGTAGGAAGCAGTGAGAAAGGGGGGCATAACTTTTGGACAATTGACCTCACCCTACCCCCTAGACCAAAACATGTATACATCTTTGTTGTTGGATTTTGTTTTTTACTTTTCCTACCAGGAAAGACCATTGAAAATGTAAGCATGGACAATTATAAGCCACAACTCAAGTCAAAAATGAATCTACAGTGCATTGAAGAAAATAAGTCCTTGGTTTTGGCAACCACGGTGCACCCAAGACTAACTGCAGTACATCTATGCCCTCTGGCAAGAAACATCAGTAACATACTTGGGTGGCAAAATGCCCTCACCATATTCAGGTGTTGGGATCACAGTTTAATCTCCCTTTAGTCTTGTAGAAAAGGGTGTGCAAACACTAGTTTCGCCCTCTGCTTGTGAAAGTTGGAAAGTCACCACCCCAACCACACTCTGCTAGCTTTCCACTCCTGTGTATTATTATGTATTCTCACACTTATGACGCTAGAAGCGATTAGCAAGGTTTAGCCATCTCAAGCTGGCAACTAATAATCCAGAACCTATCAGATTACTTCCTGTTTAGGTATCTTGAGATTAATAAAGTTAAAGGGGTTTGCCCCCATAAAAGACTTTTTGCACAATAGATTAACATAGTTGGTTTAAACAGAGTTAACTGCGGCAGTTACAGAGACGAGCTTCACCCCAGAAAATGCCTTTTTTCGGGTAAAATTGGCTTAAACACCCTATTCAATTCTAGCAGCATGTGTTTGATGATAATTAGATTCACACTAATAGAAACAGCTTTACATCAAGACCTGGTAAATTGCTGGCATCTTGATATTTTTGTGTACTACATTATCTGTGGAATTTGGTGTAGTTGTAGCCATATGTAGTTGATATGTAGTTTATTCTCTTTCAATTCCAGAGAGATTAAGAGATACTCTTGTTCATGAGATGTGCCATGCTGCGTGTTGGTTGATCAATGGGGTGAATGATGGTCATGGTCGCTACTGGAAGTACTGGTGAGTTATTATTATATACACTTCTTACCTGGGTTCCTGCATCTCAGATCAGTGTTGTAATCAAGTCACTAGATTAGTGACTCGAGTCACCAGTTTTCAAACTTTTAAGTGACTTGAGTCGAGTCATTGACTCGAGTCACTGTACTATTTCAATGGGGAAATTACTAATGAATTCTATTCAGTCACTGTCATTTTGAGAGGAAGTGACTCGAGTCGTGACTTGTTACAGCACTGTCTCAGATACACCTTAAGACCTCTTGGATGCTTGGGAAAAGATCCTGTGCATCTGTGAGGATTCACAAGCTTAGCTATTCTCACACTGATATGTTACTCCAGATCTTGTGCAACAAGGAAGCACCATTGGTTGTATGAATATTTATGTTGAATATATTTTGTATGACCTCATATTTGTATGTGACTTTAGAAAATTGTGGTATCCTTCAACTTTTCCTCAGTCCCTTAAGAACATTTTTTAGCCCATTAGGGGCCCCGGACTGTAGGAGTTTGAGCCCTAAGGAAAACATTGCATTTGTACATGGATTGAAGTTGTCTCTTTGTATTGTTATTATACTGTAACAACCAACTACCACTTGAGTATGGACATGCAAAATTCGAAACACTTTTACTTCAATTTTAAAGTGTATTCTTTAATGTTGCAAGTTCAAAAAAAATCTTTTCATCCAAGTTGGTATAAGCTACTACACCAAAGTTTTTGAATTGTTCAAATCTCTTAAAGTATTAATTGAACAATTCTTACATCTGATAAATTTAGGCTCAGTTGCACCTGTGCAGGAAGTACTCAAACAAAATATTTTCTTTGCAAGATTTTAGTGAATGATACACCAATCCTGAGGTTGTTTTTCATAACAAGAGCACTATCACATCATCTCCCCTAGATGATGCACATCTCTCCTTCAAGTTTTGAACATTGTTTATTTGTCTCTGACAAAGTTAGGTGTTTCCTCTTTTTCACCAGTTACATCATGCTGCAAAAACTGACGAGCACAGTCCTGCTAAGTACATGAGTGTCATGTTATATTTACTCCTATCTTTGAGAGTTTGCATTAGAATCATGACACACAAATTTTGTTAGGTGAAAATTAATTGTAAGTCAAGGTGCTTGCCTAATATTATAGCATGGACTGTACACTGAAGCACTGATTGATGCAATTTTTATCTCAATACATAATATGTATTGAGATATTGTCACACTAGCCAGTGGATGAAGTTTCTGTAGAGCAAGGTAATGTATGTGGCTTGATCAGTGGCCAATGTCTTTCAGATTTTGGTAGCATGCTCTTTGACCGGGAGGCAGAAGACATTGCATTTTCCACATTAAAAAAGTGATGGTTGCTAAGTTATTTTTGCAAATTTTATGGTTAAACTCTTCAGTTGTCATGGAAATTTTAATTCTCTTTGCACACAGCATTTTGGTTGCTTGGCATAGATCCTACTGACTGAGAATATTTACATTTTGTAGTTAAACTTTCAGATTTTAGAGACTTGGTGTCACACCTCTGCTAAATCAAGCGGGAAGTAACTGTAAGATAATCTTGCCTACAATCCCTGACAAAAGTAAATGAAACAAATCACCTTCCCCGATCCCCCTTTCAATGTTGGCTACAACCTTTCAACTATCAGCTAGGACACAACATTGAAAGGGGGAAGGGGGGTTTCAAGGGAAGTTTAAGAGTGTGAGTGCATTTTGTTACCGTACCAAGGATTTTGTTTCATTTGTTTTGTCGGGGATTGTATGAAGGCCTGTACAAATTTCGGAAAAGACACAGGCGTGACCGTGAATATGGGCGTGAAAGCAAAAAGCAGGCAAATGGAAACTTCGTTTGAAGAGTGTGTGTGAGGGGGGGGGGAAAGGGAAGTGTTACAGAATTGATCTTCAACAGGTGTCAACGGAAATGTACAATTAATGGAAAGGTACAACTGAGTATCATAGATGCTAAAATGCACATTTGACTTCATCATCCAGGCGTAGGCCTAAGAGGGAGTTGAATATACAGTTATTCCGTATCTGGTTTACTTGCTCATGTCGCCCAATCTATAATGTTTTGTGTTAAGGGACCGTATTCGAAACAAGTTCGTTTACAGAACAACCACATAAAATTTTACCTAAAAGATGTATAATGATATAGGTACAAAATATTTGCAAGTTATTGAGGTAAATTTAGTAACATGAAAGATATTAATGTTTTGGCAAATGCTTGCATCTCGAATTGTCTTTAGCCCTGATTAAAATGACTTGGGACACATAAGTCGGCAGGTTTTTTTTTCTTTTTATTTTGCTTTTGTTTTTTGCGTGCTCTTCATTTGGGATGCCCTTGTTCTTGCGGAATTCCATGCATTCATTGCTTTTCCTTTACCTTTTTGTTCACCGTACAAAGAGCATTGCTTTCAATGGAGGGTTTTACTTTACTGGCCCGTACAGAAAATAGCTCAGATGACTTCAGATCTTTTCCAATCATTTAAGTTTACCTTTACCACTTGCCTTTATTCAAATATGTCTTTCATATTTCATGAAATAACCACGCAAGCATGTTCTTCTTGTAAAGAAGAGTTTTTGTGTAAATTCAGTAGTCTTAATTTTTTAAGACTCCTGAGAAAAAAAACGAAGGAAAATGGTAAACATAAAAGTTCAGTAACCAGCAGGTCGTGTAGAGAGATGTCAATCTAAGCAAACTTAAATCCATTTCAAATAAATGTACATAAGGTAAAATAACTGGCTTTTCTTGAACAAGTAACTTCCATTCTTATAATGTGTCATGTATTATGATTCGGCCGAAAATGTCGAGACAAAAAAGAATATCCCACTTGGCCCGCTACTCAAACCCGCAAATGAACATCATAACATTTTGTACTTTACTCCAAGAACATGAGAAACTCTTTTACAACGCATTGACTGGCAGCTATGTCTTCACAACTCCCGTATTAGCCTGTCCCACCCTCATTTTGTAGCAAGTCATTCATACAAAGTGAACACCCCTCTCCTTACTGCAGCCTCATTCCCCATCCCTTGTGGTACCTCGAGACCAAATACAAATTTAATGTTTCAAACATGTACCTTCAGCATGAATAAGTTTTCTTTAATATTCTTCTTGTCATAGTTTCAATAATTTTATCGTTGTGGGTGTGGCCTTTAATATTTAAATCACATGTGACAGAAAGATAAAAAAATATTTTTAGAGCCTTTCTTTGGAAACTACAATGCAAGATTGACACACCGCAATTATTAATTGTGCCCCTCCCCTTTCTCCGTTTTTTGCAGCAAGTGCAATTAAACTTTATTTTCTTCCCATATACTCTCTGTGATAGCCATATGTACCAGAGACAATCCCCCACAAAAGTAAATGAAACAAATCACCTTTCCCGATCCCCCTTTCAATGTTGGCTACAACCTTTCAACTATCAGCTAGGGCACAACATTGAAAGGGGGAGGGGGGTTTCAAGGGAAGTTGGAGAGTGTGAGTGCATTTTGTTACCGTACGAACGATTTTGTTTCATTTGTTTTGTCTGGGATTGTAGTCTGACTATAAGCAAAGGCTCTTTAAGCAGATATTTCCCAAAAAGTTATCTTGAGAGGAATATCCTAGAGCTGGATACAAGCAACAGAAAAAGCTTGTTTACAATTCATGGAGTAACATTTTAGTGCACAAAATGTGTCTAAGAGGCATGATCAAAGTGTCTCTACAGTAAGTTGAGATGAAAAAATCAACCCCTCAAGAGTTGATTGAAGTGTATTTGAGGATCTGTAACACACTGTATTGAATGGGTGTTTCTTCTACACACTTTTCATACAGTTTAACAATGCAGACACTCAAGATATCAGCAGAGAAATAGCTCTCACTCCTTCAGAAGTTGTGAAATACCACAATATTTGAATGACACTGTGAAAATAGCATTAAGGAGAGTGATTTGAGAGAAAATAGTCTGGAATGCAGAAGGAAAACAGCTGTCATTGGACTCTTGGATTTATAAGAAGATGTGTGGTTAATTATTTCTGCTTTACTAAGTTTCAGTATGGTCCACAATATTGTGTACCTCACTTAGTGTTGCAGTATCATTGTAAAAATTGTGCCCTATGAATTTGATCTTTTTTGAGCATGAAATGCATCAGGATATTAACAATAGATGGATCTTTTGAATGCAAAGTGCCGAAAGGAGGACTGCATCTACATCACATGTCCTCAGCAACAATATGGAACTTATTTATTGTGTTAATATCACAACAGGAAATTATGCTTTCTATAAATACCATACAAAAACAAAGCAACTCATTGTTTTATTTCATTCATTGTTTTGGACAACAATGGACTGTAATTGTAGCTTTATTTCTTGTAACCTTGTGCAAATAAAATATTTACAGTACACTATTCTCAGAATTTAGAGCTGTTAGACAATATGACTGCACAATTTAAAGCTGCTAGGGGGTTTGCACAGCTCATCTCCTTCCCTCATTTTGTGTTTCTTTCTCTGTGCAATATTTTTATGCTAGATATTTATTTCTGTCATATGTCTGCCAGTGGTGTAGGAAGGGAATTCAGTCAGAGGGGGCAATAATGGCCTGAAGGGGCGCTTCAAAGTTTGAAGGGCAAGAGTATTTGGTCAGAGGGGGCCCAAAACTGGCTGTAGGGCACCTTTATGTAGGTAGATACATTTGCTGCCTCCATACAGTAAAAAGAGTGAAAAGGGCGCTGACAGGCAATTTGAGTCCGTCAAGGGGGAGGTGCCCACCCCCTCTGACTATATGGTAGCTCCGCCAATGATGTCTGCTAAACTGCTTTTGTTTATATGTATTAAGTGTTTTTTGTACTTTTTACCTCATTTAGGGCAAGCAAAGCAAACATGGCCCACCCTGAAATACCAGTGGTGAAGAGATGTCATAGCTATGAGATACATACAAAGTACAAGTACCAGTGTCAACAGTGTAAAGCAGTGTAAGTATCATTTGAACTGCCAGCAGGGACTTCATAATCATTCCTACTCTAGGATAGGGTGAGCAAGGAACCCTAATTTGAAAATTTTACGGGACGTTTGAAATTACTTTCACCTTGGATATCCACCCCCATCTTTCATCATTGTAGTACAAATAGTATAGGTACTACATGCTGTAACTTGAAATTCTACAGTATGGCTGTATTTTGTTAATATAATATTACTTAATTGATATTAATGTGACATAGAAACCATTGTTACCCTTAAAAGGTTCCAAGGTTAGAACAAGGGGAAATTTGTATTATTCGTGGAGGGGAAAATATTATTTTGCCCTCCTGAGCTATTTAGGTGAGGAGAGCACTTTGGGGAAGATTTGGTTATTGCTTTCAAAGTTTTTGTGGAGTTAAATGCAAGGATCCTGCTAGTCACGGAAATTTGCAAAAGTGTGTTTTAAAATTGATTCTCATTCATGTCAAAATTTATTTTTTCTCCTCTTGTCAAATCTTATGGTTTGTTATTAAAGATGGCAATCAAGAGAAAGGGTTTTGAAAAGTTGTATTTGGTCCTGGGAAAGTCACGAAAATTGATCCTCCAGACAGCGCAGGAACTTAAGATATTGCTCTCACTTGGAAGGGGGAGTGAAAAGTGTATGTTGCTGTAGTTGCCAAATTGTAAGGCTAGATGTCAT
This sequence comes from Holothuria scabra, assembly GCA_037179385.1. Taxonomy (NCBI): domain Eukaryota; kingdom Metazoa; phylum Echinodermata; class Holothuroidea; order Aspidochirotida; family Holothuriidae; genus Holothuria; species Holothuria scabra. The sequence continues at coordinate 17,168,755 of CM074192.1, read as the reverse complement.
TAGTATTCTCTCAATGTGTTGTCAATATATATTCATCTATGGGTAATCTTTCAGTTTTTGTCCTTATTCTTCATTTGGTATGGCTGGCAAGTTTAGATAAATGATGTTCACACTGTACATGGAGAATATGAGAGGGGAGGGGAGACTCTAAAACCAACGGACTGTCCTAAGCTCAAACTATCACAGTGGTGTCTCTTTACAATGTCTCTTCTTTTTAGTGATTGAAAAATACCTCTTATTTTATTGAGTCTGATTATTCAAATGAAGACAAAATATTCTAATGCTGTTCTCTTACTTCCTGAAAGCAAAAATTTATGAATAAAAAGAGAAAATGAAATTGAATAGCTGTATCAATGTCATGTGCAGAAAAGCAAAGCACTTGCAGTAGGTACTTTCAACACTTATAGTACTGTAATGGGTATCATTTTATTTTGCATTGTTTTTCAGAGTTGGACGCCACTCAAAATCTCTAGATGTTAATAAAAAGTGTTGTGGACTGTGCAAAGGCCGTTTTGTCCTGTTACCACCTGAAAATCAGAAACAGAAAAAGTCCCAGCAGCCAAACAAATTTGCTCTTTTTGTGAAAGAGAACTATGCTACAGTAAAGAAGAGCAATGAATACTTTAAACATGCAGATGTTATGAGGACTTTAAGCCAAGAGTTTGCAAGGAAGGCTACTCTCGGCAATTGAGGTTAGAAGCAGGCATACTTGAGTGTCAAGTACGGTGTGCAAAGTTTTCATTTAAAAGATGCATAGAGATAAGGCAAATATGAAATGTCATCATTTGGTATTCTTGTGATATTATAAAAATGAGAAGAAAGGTTTAGATTATCTCTTGATATGAAGAAAAGTGACACCTATTATGATCTGGTGAACCACAAAATGATGAGATTAGATTCAAACAACCCTCTTTGGATCTGCACATCTAGGCAATTGTCTATTTAGTAATTTGTTTTTGTAAACATAATGCATGTATTATTGGATAATGAACTTCTATATTCTTACAAAATAATGCCTTGCATCATATTTGTGTTGTAAAACATTGTAAAGATACTTTTAAGAGACACACTTTGTCAGGATCAACTGATATCTCAAAAAGGTTTGCTCAAGTCTTTAGTTTGAAAAAAAAAACACACACACATTCACAGTACAGTCATACATTGTGAGGTACAAATAAAAAATCAAAGTGAGCAATTATCTCTTAAATTTGATGCAATCAGTTTATACCGTTGGTTTTGAAACCTAATCATGATATCGTTCTCTAGGGAAGCTGTTTGTATTTTGAACAACTGAACTAAAACATGATTTAAGGCGCCTCTTAAAATTATTTGACATTATGGCTGTATTATGAAGTAGTGACAGTTGCATATTAAGTTTAGTCAGTGAAGGAGTAACCAAATGTTCAAGAAGTGATGTGCTCAATTATTTCATACTGCTTGCCAAGTACAGTAAATAACTTAAACGTTCTCTTCCCCCTCAGAAAGTTTCAATTCTCCAAAGTTATTCCCAGTTCTTCCTGAAAATGTCTTTTAACCTGCTCTTCGTGCATGGACTTTTATTCTAGTAAATACGGTATACACAAATCCAGCTTACATTTTGCTGGCATATCCTGGTGAACACACCAGGTCCTGAAATATTTGTATGCTCCTTGTAAGTAGTGTTTCCAAAATCAACTTTAGCAAAACATTTTTTTTAATTCAAGGGAGATGTATTATCTTGTGCTACATACAGTAAGGTGCAGACCTTCACTTCATGTAGTTTGACTGACCACAAATAGGTGGGAGGCTTTATGAAAAAGGTATGTACTATTATGCACAAATTGTGGGTGTACAAAAATTGGGGATTGCAAATATACTATGCTTTGAACTCGCTCTGTTTGTTCTGCATTTATCCCTCAATATAATGTGACAAATAAGTGACCAAAATTGCTTGTTCATACTGCAAAATATGATTTTATGGCAGATAAGTTTCACAATCAGATATATGACTGTCACTGTGGACTTGTAAGCAACTGCTGACCAAGGGGTTAGAGTATCTGACTAGCTTTCAGCTGGAAGATCTGGAGTTTGACTCATGGCAGGGTCATATGCAAGATCTAAACATAAAACCTACTGCCATTGTGCTTGGTGCTCAGCACATGCTATGGAGTAGGGAAAACAAGCCAGTAAGCCATTATCTGCTTGGCTTCAACCAACAGAGCCATACAGCTTCACCTATTTAACTGACTAACTGACAACTTGTAAATAAATGATAGCCATTCAAAAGGTTTATTCACTTGCAAGTGGCCTTTGATAGCTATAACTCTGCTCTGTTCTGTTTTTATTTTCATTCCACTATTGTGTGCAATACCCCCAGATATTACTTTCATGGTTTTATGGGAGGCAAGAGTAAGTGAAGACCAGGTACTCATGAAATTCTCAAGCTAGACTTTATTCCTAGGTAGTGCTTTTGATCATGCATAGTATGACCAATGTCTGTGATGAGAATTCATTTTGCTCATAAGAAATGTTACCAGGTTAAAATACTGATTTAGTTTAGGATTTTGTTTACAAGTTTTACACTCCACTCCAAACTACGGTTGCTAAGGGATGAGAAAAATTCTCCTTTGGTCCTGCTCTTTAATTGGTAATCAATTCAAAAGGTTCAGAGTAAGCTCAAATTGCACATCATACACAAAGAGTGTTCTGATTACACATGAGGTCCTTGTATGCTCACCTAAATATGCCTTTGAAGAGGAACTCCTGTCACCCAAAACTATGCCCTTGATTATGGGAGCAAAATTCTAACATGGTTCAGTACTTCTGTTTGATTGACATCAAATTCAAAGAAGCTTACATAACACAGGATGCACAGAATTTTCCATTTGACATGAGGGCCTTGTGTGCTGAGGAGAATGTTCCTTTTATCAATAGACTTGGCTTGGGTGTGCTCATGGAGAAATTTTAGACTGGCAGGAGGAGGGGCTAGAAGTTGCTGAGAAATTTTGGAGGATTAGAATTGTATGGGGTGAGATGATTTGCCCTCTAAACTGTAAGACTTGCAGTGATAGAATACAGGTGTTGTTATCACAAGTCATGCAATGTTTTACATAAAAAAGAAAGCCAAGTGACCAGTCAACACCTCTCTTGCTCAAAATGAATAGGCGTTGGTTCATCAGCAGTTGTAATCTGGGATAATGAGATGAGTTACAGCTAATATTCTTGCTAAATAATTGAGTGAACATAGCCTTTTCCATGACCTCTGCCCTTCTTGTATCCCTAGCTCTGAATCATGTTGAATTAGTAATGGCTCAGCTATAAAACAGGAGATGATTAAATATCCAGTGAGCCGTGATTGGATTACTTGTTTAGATATTGTGACGGCTAAGTAAACTTAAAGATGGGGTTATTATTTTAAGCCAGCCAAAGAATTTTCTTGAGTTTTTATTTTCTTCTTTTTCTCCTTTTCATAGTGCCACTAGCTATTTAACTTTTTTTATAAAGTTGTTTCCTATGATTTTGCTATCTCAAAATCCACTTTATTATTTGATGTAGGAAAGAATGGTGTAATTGTGCTCAACCTCAACTGAGATTATACATGAAATTGTTTGTTTGCATTTATACAATGAGTCATGACTTACTTGAAAATTTCCAAGGGCCTCTGCATTTGTGCTCAACCTATTTTCTCTACCCCAGCCAGTTTGAGGAATAATTCCTTGTATGACATTTGTATAAGAATAAGTCTTCAACCTATTTTTTCTTCCTCAGCCTGTTTGAGGAACAATTCTTTGTATGACATTTGTATAAGAATAAGTCTTTAAGTCTGTTATTATGATGACCTTTAAATATGCTGTTTTCTTCACATTAAAAGAACCATTGAGATTTAGTTCATGCAGGGTTGCTAGTGCAGATTCTTACAAGGAGCTGGCAAATGTACATTTAGAAGTGTAGGATGGGGTGGGGCAGCCTTTCTGTGTAAGGTGTAACTGTCAGACCTTATTTAGTCATAAGTTGCTATTAGAGCAAATTGACAAATCCAATTGTTTATGTATGGTATGCACCAGGGGAAATGGATTGCTACTTGCTAGTGCAGGTTCTGGAAAGAGAATGCTGGCTTGGGGGAGGGGTTTAAACCCCCCTCTTTTTCTTTTTTTTTCAAGGGCATCTAAATGCAAACTGGTTTATTATTTAGAGCAAGATGAAGAAAATCTTGTCAAATCATGTGAGAAATACAAGAAATCCAAACATTTTTGGGCAATTTTAAAAATCCGGCCCAACGACACATTAAAAGGAGCGCACTCCTTTGTCAAAGCTAGGACAGTAGTCTGCCTTTAGTTTAAACTGGCCTTATCCACATGTGTAGGCTTTGCTGGGAATGCAGCTACTTTACTGTTTGCTAGTAATGGAAGAAGGGGTTTGAGTAAGAATAGAAGTTTCATATGTTAAAGGTGAATTATATTTGCAAAATTTGGTGAAACGTCCATTTCTTAAGTTGTCAGCAAATAAAGTTATTATATTTGTGACCCAAAGTTGGCTGGCCTTCAGCAGGGGGTTGTGTCATTTCTTTACATTGACCAGGAGTGCATTGTCTCATGTTTTTCAGTCTGTTTTGTTGACCTTGAAGATAACAGAGGAAGGGTCCCCATATGAAGATTGTAGAATTTTCTAGACATGGGATTTTCAAGAAAAAATCGGTAGTAAAGTTAAAAGAAAAACAAGATACTGCTCATTAATATTTTGAGGGTATGATGTCATATCTAATTGCTCCAATACGATTGAAAATATGACAACTTGAACTGCCCGTATCTTGTGAACCCCACATCAGGTTTCACTGGAAATTTTGCCTGATTGCTCTATGAGACAGAATCAGCCCTTATAAATTTAAGATACTTCATTTAATTAATTACTAACCACCTATTCCCAGAGTAGAGCTATTAAAATAAATGTTGATTAAACGAATTGTCAGTCAGTTGGCCATAGTTGGGGTATTTTAGCTTTAATCTTTCTTAGTGTTCATTTACCTGTATGATATCCTGGATGGTTGCACACTAAAATACCTTTCACTTTTTTGAATATGAGTGTTAAGAGTTAAATTTATCATGTAAAAAATGAAATTAAGAAGGTTTAAGGCTGATGGATTCATCCTCACTAGGCTATTAACTTAATCAGCTGCTTGGACTCATCTATATAGCTATCTGCAATGCCCATTTGCCTACATGTTTTAGTTGCACCTGTTGGGAATGATTTCTTGTTTCAAGTCTAAAAGCAGCCTCACAACTTCAAAACCAGGCAAGAACTTTCAAACCTGGCACTAAGAAGAAAAATCAAATTAAAGTTGGGTGGTGCACCCATTAAACAGGCTACCCTGATTTTATTATATTCTCTCAAGTGAACCAGGTGCAATTTTTTAAGAGAACCCTTACAATCCCATCTTCGTATAGCATGAAAGTATTGTGCAGTAGGTCCAATGAAAGAATGACAGACAAGCAGCATAACTTCCTTTTTGTTTTAGTGTGTGACAGTGTGAGCCTTGGACCCTCTTCCTCTCTCATTGTATATTTTCCAGTTACGTGAAAATGGTAATAGAATGTGTGATCTTTGAGGGTGTGGCATATTTTTGTTTTGTGTGGAACTAGTTGCTTCCTTTTTCTTTTTTCTTCTTTTAAATCAGTATGACAAATATTCCATTGAACGAATAAAATCATGTGCTTTTATAAAATGTATGGTGTACTGGCTATTGAATTCATATTTTGTTTGTGGAAGTACACAACTGTACCATCTTGTAGGTACCATGTAGCATTTAGTTCTCCTTTTCTCTCACTAAGAGATGAGGGAATTGGAAATATTGGAATTTGTGAAAGGACCCCAAGATTGTTGGCATTCAAGTTGTAGATTTTCAAGAAATTTCTCATTTTAAACCTGCCAGAACTATTTTTGAGTTCCAGTCGGAACCAGTACTTTGGATGCATTGTACTGTGTAATGCCTGTAATAAAGTTATGTTGTAACTTACTAGGAAAGGATAACCTTCATTGCTAATGTACAGCAGTATGAAGCTGACTTGTTGCAGGTTGAAGCATTTATAATTAGAAAGCCAAAAGGCCTGGTGATTCCTTGCCATTGAAATTGTTTTTTTTTTTTTATTCAAATAGAAAGTATTTCATAAAACATCCACATACAATGTATCAAATGTATCCAACCTTCCTACACTCTTAAAAAGTTGGTTAAAACATTCACCAACACTGGTCACATATGTCAAATACCTGAAACTGGTTACGTTTTCCCCAATATGTGTTGTTTATTTGGTTACCACACAGGCTGATTACCCAATAAAGTGGTGAAAAACCTCTTGGATAACCCATTAATGAACACTTATTGGGTAAACTTTAACCAATTTCAAGTATTTGACATATGTGACCAGTGTTGGTGAATTTTTTAAACCAACTTTTTAAGAGTGTACAGTACATTGAGATATCATCTAAATCGGAATCAGAGATGTGGACCCTCCGACACCTCAGATGACCTTTAACCGCATATCACATCTCCACACTATGAGTGGAATGAATGTTATTTAAGACTCCAAACTTGAAATATTGTGTAAATATGGTACTGAGATGGTGACCTTGCATTTCCTTTGACCTCCACCACAAACAAAAGAAATCATCTACCCAATATGAGCCATCTGCATGTCAAGTGTGAGGACCCTAAGTAAATAAAATGTACATTTGAAATGTAATGAAGGAAGGGGAATGCAATCATAGCTGTATGGGATGGGGGTGCTGCATCCCCCATCCCATTGGCCAAAACCTTCTGAATCAGGAAGTTATTGGGTGGCTCTGGAGTCGTGCAAAAGTCACTGCTAATCTGAGAGAATGGGTTCCATATGGCCATGAGTGCAATTAGAGAATTTTTACTCACTCTCAGGGTACTACTTTTCAAACCAGGCATGGGTAGCATATTTGTTCTTTGATGAATCAACTAAAATTTGACATGTCATTGCTTGTTTCTCATTTTAATACTGTACTTCAATGCTAAGAAAGCGAAAGAGGACCCAGGAATGTACTGCATGGTATTTATGGGGTCTTGACAAGGTGACCGTTTGATTTTCTGTGCATTTTTAATCACAAGAAATTAATTGAATAATTTATTGTGCAGTACCATTCATTGCAAAACAATTAAATGTCAAGAAACAACAACCTAGCTTTGTCAATACTTGCTATGGGTGAAGCCAGTGTCTGAAGCAAAGGAGTCAGAATGTTATACACCAAGTCCATGATTAAAAGAAGTTAAAGAACATGTATGGACTTAGCATTTGCAGTAGGCCTAGTGTGTTGAAATTGAAGGTCACATACAGTACTGAACAAATTAAGGAAGTACAAGGTAGTTTTGGATTACAGTTTTGTGTTTGATTTGAAAAGCATTAGAAACTAACATATTTGTCTCAATTCACATCAAAATCAATCACAAAGTGACCATTTTACAATGTAATTTCTGATTTGCACATAATCATGCATACACATATGCTCAATGTCTTGTGATGTCTAGGGAGGGACATGCCATATGGCTAATATTATCATTTGTTTTTGCAACCTTTTTCCAAGGACAATCATAACATTACTTTTTCCCTGCAGGTTTTATTTTGAAAGTTAAAATTGGGTTCTTGAAATTCTTCAGGGTATCAATTACAAAATAGCAATGTATTTAATGAGTACAGGGAATAATTTAGCATTCAAATATTGCTTAGCAGTTCTGAAGATTTTTGAGGTCTTTCAAACATTGTGAAAATGCAAGGGTTGTGCACACAAAAAATTGCTACACAATTTTTCATTTGTGTAGCAATTTGGCCTGCTTGTGTAGCAAATTGCGATGCGATACTGGATAAATTATTCCCTGGAGTAATGAAGAGATAATTAGTATAGGATTAATATAGGAAATGTCAACATTGTGCAACACTCCACATCATTATTTTAGCTTTTACAAGTTGCTTCAAATACATTCAAACTTTGAAGAAAAGGAAAGCCAATTCCCTAACCGCAAAGTAAAGTCAGGTTTTTGTTGACATGTCAAGACACCTTTCAGCTTAAACTTTTTCCTTTTAATTAAAAATAAGAAAGTAGTGTATTGCCATCACTCTTCACATGTTCAACTTAATGTAAATATCACTCGGACACTTTTGACATAGAAGAATAAAGTTGTGTTGCTCAGAATGCCATTAAATTTATGAACTCGGTTCACACAAAGACATATTGTATCTGTTAAAAGTACCCTGGACTCTAAAACAGCATTCACCACCACATTTTCTGTTTACTATTCACTTATTTGAAGGAAACTTCATAGTAAGACTAATTTACAGTTAAAAAAAATTCACTCACTAAGGGAGAGCAGTTTCATCTTATCCCTTACTATAAAGATAAGGCAATAATATCTCACTCCGAGGCTTACTTGGTCGAGAGTTCCTCAGTAGACAAGCCAAAAACTGTATGAAGTGCAACCTCAAATTGATTTCTTTACTTCTATTACTACATATTTAATAGTTTTAACTGTTATTTTCACAATAAAAGGAACTGGAAATAAAACTCTCAGACCTTTTTTCATTTGCCTTTTAATTATTTAAATCAAAGTCTGAAAGTATGTGACTTGAAGCAAGTATAAAGTTCTGGCCAGTTACTTTTAAATGGATCCAGAAGGACCAGAAAGCATTTGCCTCGAGTGTGCCACCCAACTGACACAATTTGTGATTTTTTAAAAACTACCAGATTTTGTAGTATTTGATTCTTCTTTGGACTACAGAACAAGTATTTCCATTTTTTCCCTTTTCGAAAAATTTTTGAATTCAAGAAGTGTCTACAAGCAAAATGGTGGCACTTTTTGTGTAAATCAGTAAACACAAATTTGCTAGGTCACCCCCAAAAAAGTTCAGTACAGCACTGAAGTTTTGCGGTAATCTAGAAAAATATTGTATTGAGAGATTTGCCAAAATAATATACAGATACTCACAAATGGGAAATTACTAAAACCTCTTCTTATCATTACTATCACTTCTACTGTTTGCAAATGTCAACTTGATACAGTATGTCACCAAAGGTCCTACCATGCAAGTGATTTCCAGTTTATATCTTCGTACATCTCGCATGGCATTCTAGCCATGAAAACAGTCAAAGAACTGTCAAGATGGTCCAGAATGTTCATTTGATGGTAAACTCTGAGACAAGCCCTGCCTCTAACCCGCAAAGTGGGCATTCATATTTGCTATTGAAAGCCGCTTGCATGATGTTATTACAATGTTAAACAGTGACAGGAATATATTCCATTTCTTCCCATTTACTAAGCTGTGGAACAATCTTTCTTGATTTAAGGGCCGAGGAAATCACACATTCAATTATGCAAACCAATCCCAAACAACCCTAGGCTTATGCATATAGGCCTATGACCATATCTTGACTAGAGTAACTTACTGTAATAGACGATTGATGATGAGTGGTCCTGTGCACAGAAGTCCATGGCCATAGCTTGATAGCTTGCAAGACCGGGGCAAGGGGAAAATTAATTTCCCAACATAAACAAAACCTTGTGCTTTGCTCTCACATTATAGACAGTGTCAGAATTGCACCCCATGCACCAAAGCCTGATTGTCGGGCAGAAAGAGTGACAAATATCCACCCTAATGACCACACAGAAGCAGCCAGTGATGGGTTACCTCACAACATGGCTGGAGCAATTTGGGAAGCTCATTGCAGGGAAATTTTGGTATTTGGAGGGAAATTGGACTACTTTTGTACATGTAAACATGTGAAGTCTTTGGAAAATTTTGATTTGCTTCCTGGGAAATTTGATTTCAATGATTTGCTTGCAGAAAAATTTACATTTTTTCCAGCCCTGCCTTTTGTTGAATTTATACTCTATTTGCGTATGTGTATATGAAAAAGCGATAAAACAATGAATGAAACAAAACAAAACAATGGGCCTAACAAGCTTTAGTTGGAACAATTGATTTGTAGGCTAAAATCCACCCGTGCTAAAGGGATTTTGTGTGGTATTCTCCCCCGTTTCGATAGAAGGGTATCTTGGAGCAAAATTCTTGGATTCAATAAGTGGTTGAAAAATGAATGTACATTGCAGGGCTTACAGCTTGTTGATACATGGGCTGGTTTTGTGAATAGGAGGGACCTTTTTGCCAATGATGGGTTACAATTGTCAAGCGCAGGGGCTAATGAGTTGGGTAGACTGGTTTCTCAGGCTGTTGACTCTCAAGTGTCAAACTAGGTGCAGGGGCAAGGTCAGCCATTACTAGGCAGGTATCTGATTTAGATTTAGCCAAGACTGATTCTAAAATTAGTGAGAGGAAGTATTTATCTAGGAAGGTCGGTGGTTTGAGGGTCATGTTTGCCAATGTTTGTAGCATTTCCAATAAATTTAAGTTTCTTGCACATGTTTCCATAGACAATCCTGACTTAGTTGGGGTTACTGAAAGTTGGCTCCATAGTGATTAGTAATTCTGAAATTCAGGTTCCAGGGAATATAATTTATTAGCAGGACAGGGTTGATACTGTTGGTGGTAGAGGTGGAGGGGTCTTGCTGTATGTTAAGGACAGTATAAATTGTGTTGAAGTCACTGACAAGTTTTCTGCTGGTTTTGCTAGCTGCTTGTTTTGTGAACTGTCCAATCAATAAGGGTACTCCATTGGTTGTTAGTTTCATTTACCGTTCACCTAACTCTGGTGCTGATAATTATCAGAATTTGCTTCAAAGTTTGAAGAAACTTTCTTCTAAGAGGGCAGTTGTGTTTGGGGATTTCAACTTTCCTGATATTGATTGGCATTTATGCACAAGCTGGCCACATGGGAGGGAGTTTCTTGGGGTAGTGTCTGATTGTTTCCTCACTCAGCATGTTCTCTTTCCCACTCGTGAGGATAATTGTTTAGATTTGGTGTTAAGTACTGATGAAAGTCTGGTCAGAAATGAGAGGAGTGGTGGTAAAGTTGGATGTAGTGACCATGACCTTATTAGTTTTGACATTTGTTGTTTCAGTAAACCTCTAAGTAGTGACAAAACTGTTCTTGACTTCAGTGAAGCAAACTTTAGTCATGCAAAAGAGGAGCTTAGCATTGATTGGGTTGCACTTTTGTCTCACTTAGGTCCTGCTGAAGCTTGGAAATTTTTCAGCAGTACTGTTTCAGATATTAAAAATTTATGTATACCACTCAAGAAGGCTTGGGTGAAAAGTAGGCCTATTTGGATTTCTAGGGAGGTACTCAGGGCAACTAGGAAGAAACGTAAGTGTTGACGAAGTTATAAGGCCAGCAGGGAGTCTACATAACTGCCTACAAGAGTCAAGAGATCTCAGTTAAAAATTTGGTTTAGAACACTAAAGCTACAGTAGGTTTGAAAAAAAGTTGGCCAGTGAGGTTAAGATTAACCAAAAATCTTTCCATGCCTATGTCAGGTTTAAGCAGCATGTTAAGGAAGGGTGGGACCACTTCATGATGTGAATGGTTCATTAGTTAGTGATCATCAGGATATGGCTAATTTGTTAAATGATTATTTTGTATCTGTTTTTACCAAGGAGCAGGCTTCGATAAATTCATTTCTTATTACTTGTCCATCGGGCTAGGGATTCCCAAAGTCTACTTGTCTGCATGAATATGCACTGAGTCCATATCTAATTATCTAGTACTAGCCATTGAATTCCTATGTGAAGAAGACTTCTGTGCTGCTTACCCAGCGGGCTATAATATTGAGCAGTTCACTTGTCCAAGTAATTCTTTACTTGTCCCGGACTGTCGGGCGGGGGATTTGTTGAAGCCTGCCAAGGAGTCATCTGTCATGGGGATTTGTAGGGGTTCTGATATCTCTTCTTCAATAAGTGACATTGTGTTCTCTGAGGAACTGGTTCTGAAATAATTAAAGCGTTTAAAGACAAGTAAGGCTCCAGCCTCCAGGGCCAGATGGGATCCATCCCGTCATCCTTAATGAATGCTCTGAGGTTTTATCAGTTCCGCTATCAGTTATTTTCCAGAAATGTCTTGACTCAAAATTTTGTTCCTACTGACTGGTGGGTTGCTAATGCCACTCCAATTTTTAAAAAGGGGGATTGGAGTTCACCTTTTTATTACAGGCCAGTCAATTAAACTAGTGTTTTGTGCAAAATTATGGAATCCTTAATCAAGAACTCTTTGCTAAAGCATCTTTTAGATAATGGGTTACTCAATCAGACTCAGCATGGTTTTCTACCTTACCCAGTAGGTCTTGTGTTACAAATTTGCTAAGCTTTCTTGAGGATGTTTCTTTGTCTCTCGATTCAGGTTCCAGTGTTGATGTCATTTACCTTGACTTCCAAAAAGCCTTTGACAAAGTACCTCTAGGTAGACTCATGGTAAGATTGCATAGGTTAGGCATCATAGGCAAGTGCACTCAGTGGATCAATTCATGGCTCATAGTAGGTCTCAGAGAGTTGTTGTCAATGGAAATTTTTCTTCTTGGAAAGAAGTCTCTAGTGGTGTACCACAAGGTTCTGTTCTTCTTTTCCTAATTTTCATAAATGATATTGATAGTTCTATCACTTCCAGTATAAGTAAGTTTGTTGATGATACTAAGTTCTATAGGAAGGTTGAGGTTAAGGATGATTCCTTATTGCTTCAGCATGATCTGGATAGGTTATTTTCATGGTCTCAGACTTGGCAAATGTCTTTTAATGCTGAAAAGTGCAAAGTCCTCCACTTTGGTTCAAAGAATCCCCACCATGATTATACTATGAATAGTACTAATTTGAACAAAGTGACTTCTGGGAAAGACCGCGGTGTAGTTATTACGGGAGATTTAAAGCCATCTTTACATCTCCCGCTTTTGACAAAGTACCTCTAGGTAGACTCATGGTAAAATTGCATAGGTTAGGCATCACAGGCAAGTGCGCTCAGTGGATCAATTCGTGGCTCAATGGTAGGTCTCAGTGCCTTGTTGTCAATGAAAATTTTTCTTCCTGGAAAGAAGTCTCAAGTGGTGTACCACAAGGTTCTGTTCTTGGCCCACTTCTTTTCTTAATTTTCACAAATGATATTGATAGCTCTATCACTTCCAGTATAAGTAAGTTTGATGATGATACAAAGCTCATAGGAAGGTTGGAGGAAAGGATGATTCTTTATTGCTTCAGAAAGATTTGGATAGGTTATTTTCATGGTCTCAGACTTGGCAAATGTCTTTTAATGCTGATAAGTGCAAAGTCCTCCACTTTGGTTCTAAGAAGCCCCACCATGATTATACTATGGATGGTACTAATTTGAACAAAGTGACTTCTGAGAAAGACCTTGGTGTAGTTATTACAGGAGATTTAAAGTCATCTAGGCAGTGTGCAGCTACTGCTGCAAGGGCAAATAGGGTGCTTGGGTTGATCAGGAGGAATTTTAAGAGTTTTAGTAAAGAAATTGTGCTAAATTTGTATAAGCAGCTAGTTCGACCCCATCTTGACTATGCTGCACAGGCCTGGAGTCCCTTCTTTGAAAAGGACAAATTGCTTTTAGAGCAAGTTCAGAAGAGAGCTACCCGACTCATATCTGAGGTTAAAAATCTACCTTATTCCCAAAAGCTTAAGCTGCTTGGGCTTACCACTTTGGAGCTGAGAAGGATTAGGGGGGGGCATGCTCCAGGTATACAAATTTCTATCTGAAGGGAATCCTTTGTTAGCTTGTAGTTATTTAAAGGTCCAGAGTAATCCTCGGGTTAGAGGCCATTGCAAAAAGCTTGAAAAGTCTTTTGCTAGACTTGACATTAGGAAGTTCAGTTTCTCTCATAGGGTTGTTAGTGAGTGGAATAGCCTGCCTGAGTGGGTTGTTAACTCCACATCAGTGCACCGTTTTAAGGTTAATATTGACAAGTTTTTCCATGACTGTGGTAGAATCTAATCTTTCTGGACTCTTTAGGTGTTGGTGGTTTGCTTTGTTTTGGGGGGTTTTATGGATTACAGGGCATCTTATGGGGCCTTTACAGCCCTCCTTTGCCCTTTAACCTGTTATGTTATGTTATCTAGACAGTGTGCAGCTACTAGAGTGCTTGGGTTGATCAGGAGGAATTTTAAGAGTTTTAGTAAAGAAATTGTGCTAAATTTGTATAAGCAGCTGGTTAGACCCCATCTCAACTATGCTGCACAGGCCTGAAGTCCCTTCTTTGAAAAGGACAAATTGCTTTTAGAACAAGTTCAGAAGAGAGCTACCAGACTCATACCTGAGGTTAGAAATCTACCTTATCCCCAAATGCTTGATGCTTGGGCTTACCACTTTGGGGCTGAGAAGGATTAGAGGAGACATGCTCCAGGTTTACAAATTTCTCCCTGATGGGAACCCTTTGATAGCTTGTAGTTATTTAAAGGTCCAAAGTAATCCTCGGGTTAGAGGCCATTGTAAAAAGCTTGAAAAGTCTTTTGCTAGACTTGACATTAGGAAGTTCAGTTTCTCTCATAGGGTTGCTAGTGAGTGGAATAGCCTGCCTGAGTGGGTTGTAAACTCCACATCAGTGCACCAGTTCAAGGTAAATATATTGACAAGATTTTCCATGACTATGGTAGAATCTAATCTTCCAGGGCTCTTTAAGTGTTGGTGGTTTGCTTTTGTTTTGGGGGGTTTTTGGATTACAGGGCATCTTATGGGGCCTTTACAGCCCTCCTTTGCCCTTTAACCTGTTAATATTAAGCGTCCCCCAGTCATAGCCCAAGGGGAAAATGATCGACCACACTCAAGAGGGCAATGAACAACATCAATAATTTTCCACCTTGTACACCAACTATTCTCAATCAAATGCCTTGTCAGGGCACATTGGAATACCACAAAGAAGAAGAAGAAGAAAAGTGTCACGGTGCAGCCAGCAGGTTTAATCACAACATTAATTTTGCTAACCAGCTTAGGCCTACACTCACCATTGTTTATTATGCAACGATCAGACTCACCCATCCTTGTACGAAAGTTGGGCAGAAAGTGACTATAGGCCTAACACAGTCTTTTTAATTATGTCCTTATTGCCAGCTTTAATGATACACTGATTAACTAAAATACATGTTTCTAAGTACAGTCGAAATTCCACCGTTACCTATTACCATGCTATCATTCATATTTAGGCTAGGCTAGGCCTAGGCCCCTATTCAACTTTACTTTAGTAGACCTTCGCTGTACTACTACTAACTTAGTACAGTTACACAGTGCAGTGCAAGTCTACGGTGAAGGCCCTATGTACAGTCCTACTGGCAACAAATAGTAGTAATTTTACGCATCTGTTCGTCAATGTTTTCGGATTGTGATCCACAATTATTTGATGAAAGCACTTCAATCTTGTGATTATTCACCTTTCAGTTTGTCATGTCCATGAATTTTGTGGCTTTTCTTCAACAAGCACAATTACGTTATGCGCTTGCCACATCGATTCAAGTTGAAATTCCCGCAACACATAACAATAAGTTTCTCCCTCTGCACATGCGCAGTATTGATGTCAACATGTGAACTTACTGGATACATATACACAGTGGATTCAAAAGCCTCAGCTGCTTTCTGGTAGAATTTGATTCGAAATATTCTTAAATGGAAGCAAGGATTCATGGCGGAGGTTAAAGTATGGCAGAAAGAAGGAGGATAATCCCGGCATCGGTTGGACCGGATTTTTATGGGACACAGGAACAACCCGACAGACCCACACGGCGACTTACTGTGACCCTTCCCGAGTCTAGTGATAAAACATCACCAGAATTTTCATACATAGACTTGGTGAAAGAATCCGGGGTGAGTACGTGTTTTGCCGCTGCTACTCAGCAAAGCAAATCCATTGCATGTCAAACAAGAAGCATTCCTAAAGCTTCAACATTGCCTCGACTTGAAATCTGATGTTATTTCATTATTTTTCTTCTAACTATTCATGATGAAATGTTTTTCTTACTTTACCTTCACTCATATTAATATTTGGTGGAACCCGTGTGCCACCTGAATGTCTCGCTTACGACCGCATTCCCCAATCCCACGTCCAGTAATTTTTGGGTAGGAAAGCAACAAAATTTGCAATCCCAACAACTGCTTCGTTTTACATGCCGAACATATCAACCGTGTTGTTCAGTTACAGAACTGCCTAAAACTGTTCCGCCATTTTTCAGGGTCCATCGTCCTGACAAAGGTTAGGAGATATTTCTGGTTGAGTTGAACATGCCCCTAATTCTAACAACGCGCGTCATGAGACCCAGAGTTTTTTCCTGCATAATCATTTGAAGGAAAAGGTAAGGAAATGCACGATTTCGCTGTCTGAGCTCGATGACTGCGTCAGTTATGTTGAAAACGCTACATTTTGCCGCGTTTTGTGGGGGTTTTCGTGTCACAAGATGGAACTGTCTTCTACATTTTATTTGTGTTTCATTTTCATACTGTGAAGCAAATGCAGCTTTCCAAATGAATGGAAATTTTCTTGAGATTAAAAAATACATGTATAGGGTTGAGGTAACAATATGTGAAGGAGTGGGAGCTAGAAAGATCGAAAGATAACGGTTGGCTGGTATGCGGTCTAAAGTACGTGGACATAGATCAGGCAGAAAATATAAGAAATAATGAAAAGGGGGAATTTAATTTGTTGCTCATTGTCGACGGTGTCGTACAATGATGGATAGGTTGAGTGCTGATCGGGTAGGTATTGTTTATGACACAAACAAAGTAAACAAGTTCATACATGCAAACTAGATGACGTTCCAATAATCCTTGTTTGTGATTGGTCAACTTCAGGGGTAATTGGGAGTATGGTTTACAAGTCCATGTGCGGGTTTGTGTGGACGTGGTGTGTGTGCAGGAACGTCGCCAGCGTGTGTGGGGGTGAAGTTATTGTTTTTCTTAGATAATTACGGAAAATGTTTAATTGATTCCGTGAGTGTCACGTGGGTGGAAGTGATGGCAAGTTTCGTGAAGGTCACCGGATCGTATTGAGCTGGTGATGTGCAGGTGCTGTGAAAACGAAGAAGATTTGAACAGCGCTATGATCGTGGGCTGTTGTCGTAGGCTCTTACATTTGCATTGTGTGTTATGTGTAGCCTTATCGAGTGAGTGTTGTATGTCATGTAGGATTGGTAAATTCGGTTACAAGCGAGTCTGTTACTAGTCTCTGTAGGCTAGGCTATGCCGTGGGAAGATTCGATGTTTTCTCATGAAGCTATGTTATGTAACTGAGTTAGGCTAGGCTAGGTCTTGTCTAATTGCAATGCTGTTGGTGGATTTGGATGCAGCGCACTTGCTTAAATATATAGTCAGGCAATGTTTTTCCCTCCTTATTTTTTTTAACTTGCCAATTTTATGAAGTTGTAGGCAGCTGGCCTAGGCCTACGTTAGGCCAAGGCCTAGTTTATTATTGTAACTGGTGGAATGTGAACTGGAATGGGCAGCTTTGTAGGGTTTTTTTTTTCATTTAGTTTTTATTTTCAGTTGTCAGCCCTCTTTTAAATTTGCAAACATTTTGGTCACTGCTAAGTTGGCTGCTTCCATAAAGAATGTCCAATAATGAGGGTCATGGTTTAAAAAAAAAATGTAGCCTACTGACTGGAATTTGCATTCATATGATAGAGTATGACCAGGTTAACATTAAGTTATGCATTAGCCAAAATTTAGGATGCATTCAAACATGTTTGTTAATGAACTCTTGCCCCTTAAAAATTGATGGAAAAAAACCTAGGCCTAGCTTAAATTGCTTACTTTAGCCTTGGGTAAATTGCAGTACTCAGCCACTTCCATGGCCTAATTACCTAGCCTAGGCCTAAGCGTTTTCTTGCAGCCAAAATTATCAAGAGACTTAGCCTACATGACGTGTGCGGCTCGGTTACTTGCCATTTGGTCTACCCCTGGAAAATAAAACGATATTCTGGGTGTTACATCATCAACGAAGACACCAAATCTGCCTTCGCTATCTCCGAAAACACAAAGCAATACACCAAATCACATGATTTTGTGTTTTCAGAGACAGTGAAGGCACATTTGGTGTCTTCATGGATCACGTGACACCCGGAATATCGTTTCATTTTCCGGGGGTAGACCAAACGGCAAGTAACCGAGCCGCACACGTAATGTAGCCTTGACCTAGCCTAGTAGGTCTAGGCTATGGGGCCTAGGTTTTCTTTTTTCTTTGTAAGAAAGACCAGCAAAATACACATGTAGGCCCAGCCTATAGCAAAAGTTAAAATAAAGATTTTTTTTTTTTTAGAAAGGAGTCACTTTGAAAAATCCCCAGATTTGATCTGGTCATCCACTATATGATGGAGTATTCATGCATTCTTCTGTGCCACCCTATTAAATATTTTGTAATTCTTTTAATCCTTTCATATTAAAGGCTTTATTCATTTATACTTTTTATGATAAGCCTACAAGGTCTAGGCCTACCCATAATTTGAAGTGTGATAATTGGTTTCATGCAGCTTAAACTATTTTCTCCATCACTTTCATAAACATATTTGTTCAAAATTCTTAAGCTCAGTTCTGGAAAACCCATTCAAAATGTTCCTTTTTTTCCTTAAAAGTTTTGTTATTTCACAGATCTCTTTCAATCTGGACACAATAGGCCTAGCCTAGTTCAAATTTTCTTTAGTTCTCATACACACCATTAAAAATTATTTTTCAGCTCCTTCTATCACCAACATTTACTATAGACTGGTTGAATACCAGGTCACTCAAGTAATTTAAGTGTCCAGTATTCAGCCAGCAACAATTTTCATTCAATTTTGTTATTTTTGGTGAAGCAGAAGATGCTGAAATAAATGTGGAAGTTGCAATTTTTTCTAAGTTGCTCAATTTGCTTATCACCAGTTTCACATTGATGAAAATAATATGCAGGGTTGTTTGATTATAATCACCCTGATTAAAATCACTGATTTAAATTGCGATTTTAATCGAAAGATTTTTTTCAAAAAAATCATTGATTTAAATCACTTCATTGGAAAATTTGTATTCATAGTCAGAAAAAGTTATTTTTGGTTGGTTTATTCACTGAATTAAAATAATTTGAACAAACAACACAATTTAGAATGATAAAACACAATGTACACACCTAGTAAGAGATGCAGCAGTATTGACTTCATGCATAGACTGTCGATATCACAGTTCAAGTGAGACATGTTGAAAATAAATCAACCAAATTCAAAGTGATCATGAGCCTTTTTCAAAAGTTGGCTGAGGACATTAGGACCCTCAAATAAAAATGTAAGTATTGGACAGTATCCCCACTGTCCTTGCCACAAGTTGGAAATATCAGATATTTTATAGTAATTTACTATCCCACAGTGTCTGTTGTAGGGTCTCATTTTGGGGTAATTCAAAGACAGGATGCTTATGAAATCCTTACTCTATGAACCAGGCATGGAATTCAATTCTTTTTGCTTTTTACCAACCCTGATATCAGGACCCATACCATGCCCAGTGAGATCTTACTAAGTCAAAGTATTAGAAATATTGAGAATTGATAGATGGACTAATTAATTAATGTACAGTGTACAATGTTACAGTACATTCCAAGCACCATTAAGTTAGATACATAGTGTAATCAACTGCCAGTTCATCTGCTATGAAACCATTGTGCAATGAGTTTAGTAACAAGGAGTACCAGTTCCTGGCTTCAACCAGGAATTGTTTAGACTCCCTGCAGGTAGTTCAATATACACTGTATGCCTATAGCCTACTCAATACTATTGAGTGTATTGTTCAGTTAGCATTTTCTTTTGGGAATATATAGTTATTTTCTACAAATTTTCTACATTTGAAATCACTGTCTTTGTAGGCACACAGCACAGTACTTTGGTTATACTCATGTGCCCATATTAAATGAACCAGGGAGGTTGTGTTACTGTATATGTTTCATGTAGGCCTATATGTACACTGCTATAGTGGGCTATACTTATTTTCATTTTTCCATACATTTTTTTTGTTTTGTTTTGCAAATGATAGCCCTGCATGCTGAAAACTTCATTTTTGTAGATTATAGAGTACACACTAGCATCCAGGAAATTTTGTCACATCATACCTATTAGAAAATCAAAAAAATCTGATTAAAATCATTAAAATCTGATTAAAATCATTAAAATCCAATTTTTGTTATTTTTTAAAAAAAAAAATCAACAGCCCGGATGATTAGATTAGCAGATACTTTGGAAACTCAATAATGCTTAAAGTCCACTTTAAGGAAGGTCCTTTTTAATAGAAAACATTTTGTACGTCCTATTATTATACGATTTACACCCAGCCTAGTATTTTTCAACAAATTTTGTAAATGATATTTGATGGTGTAGTACCAGTTCATAAGATATTACTTTAATTACAGATCTGGTGTAATGAAATAATATTGTGGGACTTAAGTTAAGAATCCAAAAATTGTAAAGGTGGATGAATTTTTTTGTAGTTATTGAATACTGTGTTAGAACTTCACCCTTGGCCTAGATTCAGTTAGGCTAGGACCAGTTGCAGTGTGGGAAAGTGTTTAATTGATGGAATTGGCCAAACTGAAAATAGTCCATTTCATATTTCTCAGCACTTTCAGATGTCAGTTGTAAGATCCATATATTTTGTACAATTCACAGAACATTTTTAACCAGTGCAGTAAAATTTGGCTACAGGTTTTAACAAAAAATTTTCCTCTTTGACATGTGTCACATGACACCTGTTAGCCTATAGACAGATCTGGTATTCCACTTTTCCTTGATCATAGGGTATGTGATATTGGAGGAAATTTACTCCATTTTAGACTTGAATGTAACATAGACAACAAGAATTGCATTTGCCCCTGTAATATCTAACCTGCATGAAAGTGCCAGCACAAATTTTTAAATGTAGAGTTGAGTTGAAATTTAAATAAACCACTGTTTACTGGAATAAGGTACAAACAATCACACATGTACACACACACCCAAAAAAAGATATTCTGTCTGCAAATCACTCTTATAATACTAGGTGTAACCTCTCATCTGTGTTTGTACCTAGGTTTTCCAAAAATAATGGAGTTAAAACTTAATTTTTACAGGTTGCAAAATTGTGGAATTCTTTACCTGCCAAAATTTTGTGTATATTACACAGTATGAACTGTGCTCACCCAGAAGAAGAACTGAGATTTCATCTGGATGAGGATGAATTTCAGACAATCGTGGGAGGGGCTTAAGTAAGAAGGTTAGGAGAATTTGTACTGTTTGGGGTGAGAGAACTGGACCTTTATTAAATGTTGAGTCATGAGAGAGCATACACACAGTGGTCACTCACCTCAAATCACTGTAAGGAGTGTGATTTTTTCCACACCTACACTCAGTATAGAGAAGGGAACTCCTTAATTTTCCAAGAAACTTGTGTGATTTCAAGCACATTGCCTGGAAAATTGAAAACTCAAGACCTGCATGGTACTACTACTGTACCTAGCATCTAAAACAGTTTGACTTAATTTTTATATAAACATGGTCACTATGGGCAAAATTCTCCAAGAATTTCCAAAAAGTTTCATAAAGGTTCACCTCAGGTCAATAAGCAAAATTTCAGAGTTAACTTTTCTAAGAATGACACGTGTACAGTAGATCATGGCGTTATATTTGTAGAATCCAGCAAATGCCCACAGTGTCATCAAAACCACTATGCAGGAAGTAGGCAGTGTCAAAGTATACATAGAGTTTAAAGTCTTCAATAATACATAGAAGCAGTTCCTTTTAGTTGCATAGAGTAAAATCCCATTGTCCCCCACAACTTAGCTTTCTACCAGACCACAGTCATTAGAGATCATAGCATACTAAGCTTTAAAAGAATTATACTGTAATTGTTCAGACTTCTGTAGTTGTCACTGCAATAAATCCTCCTACTTAGTTTTACTGTATGTCATTGCTTGTATTTACAGTAGAATACATTTTGAACAAAATTGTTCAGAAGATGCATTTTGTATGTGAAAAGGACAGTAAAGTAAGAAAGTTTGCAGATGATACTAAACTTTATAGGAAGATTAGCATTTTGGATGATGCCTTTACTGCTGCAAAAAGATCTGGTTATTTTCTTGGTCTCAGACCTGACAAATGTCTTTTAATGTGGAGATAAGTATAAGGTCCTTCATTTTGGTCCTTAAAGTTTTAGCTATGTCTATAACATGAATGGTAGTGCTTTAAGTAATGTCTCCTTCGAGAAAGATCTGGATGTTGTAATTACTGGGGATTTAAAGTCATCAAGGCAGTGTGCAGCCACTGCTGCAAAGGCTTATAGAGTGCTTGGATTGATCAAGAGGAATTTCATCAATTTTAGTAAGGATATTGTACTTAATTTGTGTAAGCAGTTGGTAAGACCCCATCTTGACTATGCAGCTCAGGCTTGGAGCCCCTTCTATGAAAAAAGACAAACTTCTTTCAGAGCAAGTTCAGAGGAGAGCCACTCCACATGAGAAATTTACCTTATCATGCTAGGCACAAACATCTTGGGCTTACCACTTTGGAGCTGAGAAGGATTAGGGGGACATGCTCCAGGTTTACAAGTTTCTTTGAGAAAGGAATCTCCTTCTGACTTATAGTTATTTAAGGGTTCAAAGTAATTCTCGGGTGCATGGGCATTGTAAAAAGCTGGGAAAGCCTTTTGCAAGGCTTGACATTAGGAAGTTTAGTTTCTCCCATAGAGTTGTCAACAAGTGGAATTGTCTGCCAGAGTGGGTAGTTAACTCCCCGTCAGTTCACTGCTTTAAGGTTAGCATTGACAAGTTTTTCCATGACTGCGGTAGAATCTGATTGTTTGGGCTGTTGTCAAGCTTTGATGGTTTGACTTTTGATTATGGCTTGGACTTCAGGGCATCTTATGCCCTTCAACCTGTAATGTTATGTTAAATGTCATGTACAGTACTTAGATGCATAAAAAGCTTGCTTTTAATACAGGTATTGGTGCTAGAGACAATAGAAGAATATGTATGTTTGAAGGGTTGGTTAGTTCAATGTGGCCTGAATTGTTAGGAAAATTTTCTGTGCTGTCCATAATACTCTACATGACCCAAATTTGGGTGTCCAAAATATTTTTTGGTCTAAATAAAAATGAAAAACAAGAAAGGAACAATTTCATTTTTTATTTCTCCAGTTTCCCCAGAAAAAAAAAATTTACTTGGAATTCCTTTTTAATTCTTTTACTATTTCTATGGTTTTGTGGTAATTAATATACCTACTATTTATCATTGTCTCAATACCAGTGTAAGTGGTAAAACTATGGTAATCCCAGTCTAGAACTGTTGAAATTTTCTGTGTTGCTGATCTCTGATTTGTAGCCTCTGTTGTAAACTTACCTGCTCACCTGTGTGTTAACCAAGCCTTGCACATACAGTACTGTAGTTATGTCTTTTGTTGTAAGCTTAGGTACATTCTATTGTAATTTGCATTTGAATAGTTTAGATGTCTAATGAATGTGTGTGTTGATTTAAGTTAAGGGCCATCAGGAAGAAAAAAAGGTTGTTATTTGAGATGGATTGAGGAGAAGAAGTTGCTCTAAAATGGCTGAATAAATTTGTTCAGGACTGCATTGAGCTTTCCACATTACTGTACACCATTTTGAAGGAGATTTTTATTTTGTGCTTTCTTGCTGGTGTACAGTAGTCAACTGATCCATTACAAATACTATCTATCCCTCAAACAACAAAAAAAAAGGGTCTTCCCATTCAGTTTTTAACAGTTGAAGACCATAAGACAAGACCATAAGACAAGTGCTCAATTTCAGCTGATTTTGTGATAGTATTTTATTTTCCCTATGGTATTAGTAACTTGTGTTTAAATACTGTATAGTAGCTCTGGAATCTACTTATGTACCGTAATGCTGTCGTTGCCAGCAATAACATGTATGAAAAATTTATGTGAAGTTGTGAATGCAAATTTCCAGGCAAAAAATGAAACAAAAAGCAGAAGCACCCTACTCTCTCCTGTGTGGATGCACATTTTTCCAGCCTGGGGACAAGGCACCTGGACCAAACAAAATGTAACGGCTTGTCTGAAAGGGCACACCATCATCTTTTGATAAGGAAGTAATTTCCTTGTTAGCAAGGTGTGTACAGTACATTGAGCAAAACAACTCTATGAAAGAGACTTTATAGTATTTGTAGCTTAAACTTGACATACATACATTTTGTTGGCAGCCCACAGGTTTTTAAGCTTGTTTCAACACAACTTACTAGTCCTGAACAAATCCCAAAGTAATTTCCACTACTTTTAGTCAGACTACTCTCATGTTCAACAATATCTGTACATCGTTCAGTGTACTGTATACTGCTTAATAATCCTGTTGGAAAGTTGTGGTAGAGTTCTGTAGATCTGCATTTTTGATAATTGTGCAGACATGTTGGAATGGTTATGTCATGATTAAGCTTACTAGCTCAATTCAGGACTGTTTGAAAACAAACAGTTTACTTGGTCGTTGCTTTCTTGTCAACTGATCATGACCTTCCTATCAAAACATTATGACTAAATTAACCATATTACACAATGTCCTCTATTTTGGGACGAGGACCATTAAAGATGCATTTGTGTGTCGCATTAGGTGAAAAAAACAGTAGCATGAAAGTGGTTTCGCTATTTTAATTTCTTATTTTCAGCCCTCATTAGAGCAGCATAAAACACAGAGCACAGGTCTTCATTAATTGCTTTTATCTTTCTTCATATTTCAGGGTACTGTAGAGGAAGAAAAGTCTTTCAATGACATCGATGAAGATGACCTCACTGGTATGGCAGCCCTTGCACGGAAATTTGAGGAAAAATATGTAAGTTCCATGTTTGAAAGAACTTTGCACATATCCAAAATGTTCTCCAAAAGTTGAACTTAGCCAAAATATGAGATTAGTGTCCAAATAAGCAGACATAAGGAGTCTTTACTCTCCCCCCCCCCCTTTCAAAAGAAAAGGGGGAAAGAAAATGCACTTTAGTCAGATCCCGGAAAAATCCACGTACGCAGAGATTTGTGATGCCGTTTCATGGTGAATTTGGCACGGGGCTCGCCCGGCTGCGCTAGGGGGCGATCGTCTTAACACAAACTCAACGGGAAAGCTTGTCTCGAGACCGAGTATTTTCACACACTAAATCACATAGGCGAAGGCGCGAGTTGTGGCTGGCTAGAACCAACGAAATTGAACCAATCACGATGCAGGGACCAATTTAAATTTTGAAATGGATCGTATGCATATGATGTCATTAAGCAAAACACACGGAATAAACGGACATGCACGTAAGTCTACTGCATGCGTGGGCCAAGAAGAGTTTGCTGCACGGGACCACTTGCATCACTGTTTTTGTTTGCAATGACGTCGCATGACAACATTGCAAAAGTCCTACTGTAAATAACATTACGGAAGGAATGCTAGAAAATAATAAGAACCGAACTTCACAAGATTCTAGGAGCTACGTGTACAAAACGTGCACAGGCATGTATGCTAAGCTTGGGGATTTGAAAAAAGGGTGAAACACTGCAGCTCGATAGTCTGTACAATTTGTTTTGTGCAGAACAGTTTGTAAAGCAACTTACACGGCGCTTTCCGTGAGAAAGCAAAGAAAACACATTGAATGCAAATCTAAATCCAATCTAAATCTAATTCCATGTAATACTACAGGGTTACGGCGGAAAATATCAAACGATCACTTCTGTGGCAGGGGTAAAATTTTACGTTTGTGATTATCAATGCATCCCGTTTTGGCGGGAAGTTGAAGGATTGACTTTACGCGAATTTTACGAAACTAAGGGCAAGTTTCAAGTATATTTTAGCCCCTTTTTCACTTTGAAAATAGCCTAATCGGTGGTAATGATCGAGTGAATGCCAGAATTTATAAAAGCAATGGAGCACAATGCTGCAAGCATTAATCACAGATTGTGTGCGTACCTATCTTTCATGAAAACATGTTGGGAAAACAAGGGTTCTATGACATCATTCACATAAGTTCCATTGCACTTATTTTAAGTTACCTCTACGTAAGAAACATCGTAAATTCGTGATTGGTTCATTATTGCTTTTAATCTGCCAATCATACTCGCGACATCGTCAATGCAGTTTTACTGTGTAGGAATTACGTGTAGAAACCAATAATCTTCGTATAGAATTCTAATACTCCCATTGCATTTGTGCTACGATCAAATTTCCCAAACTTTGGTTGTAGTCCGGCAAAACAGTTCAGAGAGAGAGTATTTACTGAGGGGAGGGGGAGAGGGTTAGACTGCAGTGTACGTTCACACAACTTTATTTTCCGATTTTCTGAATTTCGGCGTAAGTTTTAAGAACGAAGTAACAGGAAATATGTGGGATTTCATCGTAAAGATACAATGACATGGCTCATTCGTTTGATTGATAATTTCCCAAATCTGAGACATTAGCCCCGCCTCTGACCTGCAAAACGGGTGTTTGTGTTTTGGTCGTGCAAGTCGTGTTGTGCCACGTAGCTACTGCGCTCCGGAGTGAGAACAACAGTTTCCTGATAGGAGCCTGCGAGGGCAAGTGCAGGCTAGTAATACTGTGGTGTTACTTGTTCAGTAGAAGGCCCAATGGGATACACATACAGAGCTCCGACTCGCATGCAGTAGTATGTGAATGGAAGTTATAAAAAGTTAGTTCCAGTCAATGATTTTGTCGTTTATTGTATTAACAACAAAAGCAATCGTTGACAGAAAGAAGAAAAATTATGGAGACTAGCTGGCAGCAATTTTGAACATCGCGGCCGTTTTTTGAACGTCGCGGCCTCTTTGATTTTGAAGCTTGAACGTCGCGGGGCGCGACGTTCAAAAGGCCCAGGGAAAACCCTGGAGTGGTATCAGTTCTTTTTGGATATGATAACTAGAGATACGGTCAACCACACTTAACATGCAGTTGGTTTGGTAACAAGTAATTTGATGAAGTAGGAGGAACCCATTTTCACTTGTCACAGATCTTCATACACTCTCCTACTGTAAGAAGATAAAGTGTACATATTGCCCACTGTTCTGTAACTTGATCAAGTAAACTTCAGTACCTGAGGGGAATACCAACCTCCTTTATTGAGAATGTTTTTTTTCCTTCCATCCTCTAGGGAGTTGCTAAGGGGAAGAAGAAGCGAAAGAGGCTGGAAGATGTTATGGATGTTGGACTAGGATATGATGAGAGTGATCCTTTTGTTGATAACTCTGAATGTGTGAGTACCAACCTCCGGGCTGATTGGAGGCAGAATGAATAATGAAAGTTTAAGTCATAAACTGACTTCAACAAGGCATAAACAGCAGAATGCTTAAAATAATTTCTAAAAGGCAGAGCATTGTTGTTTGTCATTACAGAGGTGATCTAAAATCTAGTACATGTAACGGCCCAATTCTCCTACCTTCTTAATTAAGCCCCTCCCACAATTGTCTGACATTTATCCTCATCCAGACGAAATCTCAGTTTATGCATTAGGGGGAGTATAGAAAATCTCAATGTATATAATAATCAAAACATTCTTAGTGCAGTTCATGCCATTTAGTATACAGTAAGCTTTGGTACTCTGCATTGTTTGAATTAGCTGTCAATCAAAGAGCTGAGCCAATTGAGAATTTTGGTTATCCCCAACAAAAATTGTAGTTTGGGGTGAGAGGATTGGCCCTTTAAAGGTATATTCCAGTGGCTTTGCACTTGCAAGTTGTGAGGGAGACAAAAATATTCTACACCATGTCTTCCAATCCCTATTGCAATACCATTTTCCTAACCCGAGATATCTCACTTTTAAGACTGGTTACTTTTTTAAAAAACAACTTCTCCTTTTCCACAAAGCCACAGAAAGTAATGTAATGCAGGCACATTGTGTTTAATAGGTTCTTTTTTTTTTTTAAATACTTCTATATATCCTGTTTGTGTTAGACTTTGATAGGCTGTTTAAATGTGTTTGAATATCTTTTCCTGTAGATCTTGCATTACTCTACATCATTTGCAGGGTATAGCAAACACCATCACTTTTATAATATTCCTTGCCATGGCATCAAAATTTTTTACATAAGTTGAATAAAGTGTCAAATTAATGTGCAGCTCTGTGACATCACAAATTTCCCATAATGCACCAAATCTGAAGAAAAATTGCATTATTGGAAAACAGTATCATTAGAATGCTATTGAGATGCAGTTGTCATATTTCAAAGAGGAAATTTGTCTGCACATTTTTAAAGTCAATGAATTTTGCCTCTTGAAAATGCCTTTAACTAGTTAAAAGTCTGTTTTAGAGAACTTGGGAAAATTATTGACTGTTTATTATGAAATTGGTTTGGCTTTTCCCTGGAGTGTACAGTGTGAAAGGAAAAGCAAGCAAGCAAAAACATAATACTAGAAGTTTTCTTCAAACCTGAAACTTGCTTCAGGTTCAAAAAACAGGGTGGTGGGTTAAGAAATGATATATTAAGGTACAGTACATGGTTACTATACTGTTTTGGGGGGGATAATTTAAAGGCCTATTCCCCCCCCCTTTAAACAGTTCCAATTCACCTAAGCTACTTACTTATGCCCCTCCCATAATTGCCTAAAACTCATCATGACTAATCCAGACACAATTCCAGTATGTTGCTTCAGGGTTAGTATAAAAGACCCCAATTTGTAATGAAAAACTTTCAGTACATTACATGCTATTCAATAGGTCTATAAGCCACAGCATTTTGAATTTTTTGAACTTGCTGTCAATCAAAGAGCTATGGCAATTGAAAATTGTTGTACAGTATATAAGACTTGTAATTTGGAGTGAAAGTTGACTTCTTTTTTAAGTTGTTTATCACAAGAATGGCATGGATCTGCAAATGTTTTCTCCCTTCCTCCATTTCTTATACATTATTCTTTCACCACAGACAACCATTTCTAGGTCATGTGACTATTTATATCTTCCTGCAACAACTATAATAATAATAGTAATGATTTAATTTAAAATGAGCACATATCCACCCTACAGGGTGCTCAAGGCACAAAAAACAGAAAAATGAAGTGAAAAACAATTACAACAAATCAAGGAAAGCTTGTCTCATGAGATAGGTTTTGAGAAGTCTTGTAAAAAACCGAGATGCTATGACAGGATCTCGCTTCCAGTGGGAGTGAGTTCAAAGACAAGGGGCAACAACATGAAAGGACCTATCACCCAAGAATGTTTAGATCTCCATTCCCATAAAAGACACATACTGCTTAAACAAAGATGTCTTGGTGGAGAGTAAAGACTAATGAGCTCAGAAATATAGACTTGGTTCATTCCCTTCAGTGATTTGAAAACAATGAGTACAATTTTGTACTGTAAAGCACAATACTGTAGTAGAATGTCTGATCATATTTGCTATTATCAGGGGGTTTAGTAATAAAATATCGGTTCACGCACAAGAGCAATTGATTAATACTGTACTTTAGAGTTTTCCATGGTCTTATACCTGAGTACAGTACTGACTGAATCTTGTTAGACCTTTGTATGGGTTAGGAAAAGTTCAAAAAGTTTCTGCATCACTGCTTTCATTCAGTACATTTTGAAGGAGTTAATTCTGTCTCTTGCACACAGTATGATGAGCTTGTACCATCAGTCTTGACCACTAGATTTGGTGGCTTTTATATCAACTCTGGAGACCTTCATTTCAAAGAAATATCAGGAGACTCTGATGATAGCGATTTCCAAGTACAGAAAAGGAAGAAAAAGACGCAAAAGGTACAGTAAGATTTCATTATTTTGTCCAAAGCAGGGATTCCTCCAGAAACTCCTCCAGAAACACCAAAAAGACTGGAGTTGATTACTGCTTAAAAGAATAGTCCAAAGCCAAATTTATTTTTGATACGTTAAAGGAACATATTCTACACATTCTGGTGATAGTTTTATTCATATCCTATGTTCAGTTCTCGAGGTGTTAGCAATTGAATGTGGCAAATTTTCTACATGAAATGAACTTGGAGCAAACAGAGGTGATGTCATGGCTTCACATTGTTGGCCAATGGTTTGTATTTATTAGCTCACACATGTACACACATGTGTGAGGTTATCAGATGGGGCAGATGGGGTCAACTTTTTAACAAAAGTCTTCTTCTTCCTCTTTTTTGGAGATTTGGGGCTGAAATTTTGGGGTATGATTGCTTTGGAGGAGAGCAGGGCTGTGACGGTTAATCGGTTAACGGGTTAACCAACGGACTCGTCGGTTACTCGTGCGTGATTCCTATTCATAGATTAACCGTTTTTGTATTGCCAATAACTCGGTCGCCGCGGCGTGGCTTTGTTAGTAAACTGTTACACAAACATCGCGCAACAAACAGTGTCAGTTTCTCACAAATTATCGTTCAAACAATAACAGTAAGTTTTTTAAAATCGGCCGTTCGATTCAACGGATTAATTCCGCGGCAGCTTCCCGAATTAAGTACATTATGATGAGTGACAAGTGGCGCACCCATTGTTACTTTCGTCGGCAGAACTTCATGTGCTCCTCTCCTAATCCCTTCAATAGCAACACCCAAGCACAACTTTAGAAATTAGGGGCATGTTTGAGAGATTACCAAGCGAAAAGAAAGCCACAAGACAAGCAGGGAGCTGTAACAAAAGTGACCAAGCCCTGTATTTCTATGGCAATAAAACCTCCGTGAGACCATGATAAGGGCACAAAAGTATATTTGAATAAGTCTTCCCACTGTAGCTATTCGAAATATTTTATCATGCTTTACCTCCGTAAATTTCATTATTTTTCATTGTTAGTAGCAGTATTTGGAAAAAATTTAACCCGTAAAAATACGATCGTAAGCACCAGATAATTCCCGCCATTTTGTTGTTTGCCCAATATCATATAAAATGGAACATTCCTTGTTGACTTTTATGAATAAGCATGCGCAGTTCGTTGAACCAACTGGGTTGTAGTTGCGATAATGTACTGTACTGTAGAAGTCAACCCTACGATGCACGTAAAAATAACGATCTCATTTTTAGCTGTCTTGGACAGTAAAAAATGGACTCGATTAACGTTATCTTATGGTTCCTTCTCGATATTAATATCCCCGTATTTTTGCCACTTCTTGTCCAAACCTTACCGTCTTGTTTCAAAATAATTAGCAAATGAAATACACTTAAGTCGGACCCCCGAAAAATCCAAGTACGCAGAGATTTGTACTGCTGTTTCTTAGTGAATTTAGCACGGGGCTTGGCCGGCTGCACATGCCAGCTATGTAAGCCTCCGAAGTGCAATCGTCATAACGCAAACTCAATGGGGAAATTCGTTCGGAAGTCTGGTATTTTCACACACTAAATCCCATAGGCGATGGCGCGAGTTGTGATTGGCTGGCTCAGAATCAACGTATTTGAACCAATCACAATGCAGAGGCAATTCAAATTTTGCAATAGATCGTGTGCATATGATGTCATCGAGCAAAACATGGTCCCTTGTTTAGTGGTAAAAATGGATACGCCCGCAAGTCTACTGCATGCATGGGACCACGTGCGTAATTGTTTTTGTTCGTAACGACGTCATATGATAACATTACATAAGTCCTACTGTAAATAACTTTACTGTAGGAATGCTGGGAATTCCTTAATTTATGCAGGATAAAAGGGCTTGGTTGTGCTCTTTGCGGCTGGTGGGCTGTTTACAGTGCAATTGTACAGATCGCTACTATGACAAACATGTGAGTGCTGTACATGTATTGAACACTGCATCGCAAGCAAGCTGCATCAAAACAGCGGTGTGGGAGTGTTTCATGAAATAACTGACAATATAACATAGGGTTATGCGAAAATACAACTGTTGGTGGAATTTTAAAAAAGTGCACATGGTCTGAAGAAAGCTTCAGTAAATGCGGGATGGGTTTTTACTGTGACAAGATGATATAAACTCAGCGCAAAATACCAACATTTTTGCCACATACTTACATGGGCGAACATGACTTACGGCACCATTTTTAGACTTGTACTTTCCTGTACAAAAGTGATGGCGCTCTTTGGAAATGTTGACCTTCTGTTGTTGTGTGAACATTACGTCATTTTCGGTTAAACGGTTAACCGCCGGTTAATAAAATCGGTTAAATGGATAGTGAATTAAACCGAAAATGCACAGCCCTAGAGGAGAGCATTGTTTTCTACCTGTTTGCCATCTAACATAGGAAATTTAAGTTGTGTTTTAAAACTGTTTTTTTTTTTTAGGGCCAAGTTCATTTTGCCTGCTGAGCAGTTAGTTGTTTTTTTATTGCACTAATAACATTGTGCTTGGTTGTGTGTTCAGTTCTTACCTTGCACATAAATGCAGGCTATTTAACATGGTTCTTGATGATACAGCTGGTTGAACAAAGCATGAATGTACAGTACTAGCACTGTATGCTTGTGCAGGTGACCTCAAAATCAGCTGTGGTGAGCTAGTGTGGAGAGAATTAGGCTGTAAGGATGGAGTTATAACAGACCCTGTCGCAACTTATCCATTGTGGAGATACCTTTCATTCTTTTCTGTTCAATTTATCCAAGCCAAGTAATACCAAATTGTTTGAGTTCAACTAGCACAGTACAGGAGGAACCTCCTGAGTCTGTTTTATTTTGATCAGTACAGAGCCATGCAGTGTTTACTTGTGGATTTGTAGGTGCAACTAAATGTACTTAGCAAAACTTGAGCAGTTTAAAGGTACACCATACATAAGTTATTAATTTCATCTTTCTGCCTAATGCCTAGAAGAATACACAGTCCAGGCTCTCATGATTTGAGAAAATATGCAGTGATATTTAGACTTACCATAAAACTGTATCAGATGTAGATTTAAATGCAAAATCACAAATGTTTAGCTTTTTCTTTCTTCCTTGCATTCAATTTTGTAATGTAAGGAGGTTTAGGAAACATACTACAGATAAAATTTGGTTGAACTTTTAAGTTCCTGTTCTTTACAGACAAAACAAGTTGTGTGAGATTCACAACAGCATTGCTGTTCTAGTTTATAATTTACCACCAATTTTATGCAACAAAAATATATAAATACCATGGGTGCATCCTGAGCAATGCAGTTTTAAGAACTTAATGTACCTTAGGGGCAAGATAACATCCCGTGTCAATTCAAGGTCAAACTGAAAGGAAGAAAATCAAAACATTGGCCAACAATGTGGATCCATGACATCACACCTACTTCCTTCAAGTTCACTTTTCATTGAAAACGTGCCAACTTCAAATTCCAATACTGTATGAGAACTGAACAAGGGAAATGAATAAAACTTTTACCAGAATGCTTAGAATATGATCTCTAACATATCAAATAAAAATTTTGTTTTGGTCTATTCTTTTAACCCCAAGTCCAAATTGAGGTTAAAGTTCAGGGTCATAAAAGTGGGTGCAGGGGAATAAAAGTTGCTTCAATGCCATTGTAAGGTGCAATTTAAAGGATTCTTAAGATCATTTATTTGTGTAAGTTCAAACACTACTGAAAAAGTGTCTTCTCATTACAAAAGAAACCAAGATATCAACAATTTTTTAGCTTTTATGGAAGTAAGGGGGGGGGGAGATTTTACCCACCATCTTTTGGAAAGGGGGAAATCACTGTACAGGATATAAATGTGGTGAGCACATAGAGTTTATGAAGTAAGACAACCTCTATATTGTTTGCAATGCAGCCCTGAAGTTGCTTTTAAGGCTTTCAAAGTCCTTGAATATTTTTATTGATTTGATTATGTGAAAAGTGATTTGATAATTTAGAAATATTGGGAGTTAACTTACTTTTTTATGACCTCTACCTTTATTAAAAGGTCATCCTTTCTTTGCTGATAATGACCTTGAAGGGATTATTTTGTCTTTGAAAATGTATTTGACTTTAGTCTTAGGCAAAGGGTTATAAGCTTGTAATTGTTTTTGGTGACCTTAGCCTTTGGGTGTTTACATTGCTTGGATAGACCCTCTCTCTTAAAATTTATGTGAACGTATCGTTACCATGGAGCTGTTATAGGTGGAGTTAAAGCACCCTCCTTTCATTTGCAATTATCAAGTTTGCTCACTAGAAGCTCCTGATTGCTAAGCTCCTGCAAATTGTAGGCCACATACTTTAAAAGGGATTAAAGAGTGACTATATTTTTGTGTTCCTTTACTCCAGAAGGCCTAATTGTCAGTCAGTTCTTGGCATGATTCCAGCTGTTGTCATAACATTGCCAGTTGTTGAAGGAAATAAATTTTGTCTTTTGTTTTACATGAATTTTCATTTCTTTTAAGAGCTTAGTACAACTTCGATTTACTTATCCAACATGAGTGTATGTACCACTCTTTTATTGCCATGGTGGAATTGTTTCAAAGTTAATTTGTTAAAGTTGGACTTTCTATAACAGCTGAAAATAATGATCTCAGTTAAAGGAGGAAATTAAAATAACAAAGGGAATGATCACTTAGAAGTGTCTTTCACTCTTTAGAAGAGGAGACTGACAAACTTTTCTGTTCATGATGACAATCTTGATCACAAATAAAACATTGTGGCTATCAAGTCTTTTAGGATTATGGTAGTATCAAACTTGAGCATCATACTCACATTAGGGAGGCCAAGTCAAACACAGATTAACTAAAGCACTTGTCAAGCAAAATATATTTCCACAAAAATGATTAAAACACTTATTAGGTAAAGAGCACAGCCGAAATGAGCAAGATGGCCACTGATCTGTGTTATTTCAATGGACATTTACTGAGGGATATCACGGCCATCAGAAGGGGTCCCACAACATGACCATCACCGCAGTCTGTTGTTTCGAGCCCTAATTGCTTTAACTCCATTTTATAGCTCCATTTTGTACACACATCAAAATGGTTTAATCTAGGAGTAGCTATTAGAAATAGCTTTTGTTAATGTAGGTCCTCAAACATTTCAGTCATTATATCACAATCCACTGTCCATAATGCATTCTTGAACAAGAAGGTTTCTATTGCAGGTCGAGGACTCTCTAAGTTAACTCTATCCATGCTTAGAAAAGCAGAAGCAGACACTTTTGTTCTATTGTAGGAATTTGTCACTTCTTTCATCTGATATGTAGGAAAAATGTGTTTAATTAATTGTTTTAAGCCGGCTCTCACTTTAGAGACATTGTGACAAATTCATTTTGACAATGTCAGTGTGATGTAGTTGTGAGTACTGTATCAAGTGGTTTTGCTTAGCTAGACCGATTGCTGCTTACAATTTTCAAAAGTTTTCCTTAGTTAGCTTTGTACATTAGGTGATCAACAGCCTGTGATTTTTTTCACGGTTTGAAGTGTGTATGCTGTTCTGGTTTCATCCAGGAAGTCAGCTTTTAAAAAATTTTTATTACCTTTTAAATATAAGTGGTGGGTTACCTTCACCTGTGCTCACCAGCATAGTTGTATTTCCCTAGTGGAAGATGGATTTAATGTGTGAGCATACTATTTACTTAATTTGATCTTCTCTTTGCCTGTTTAATGTAAATGTTCAGAGGAAGAAGAGAAAAGCTTTGGATAGTGATGATGACAAGCAAATGAAAAGTAAGAAACGCCAGCTGTCTGGATCATCGGATACTGCAAAGAAGAAAATAAAGAAGAAACTTCATCGTCAGTTTAGCAGGTAAGAGTAACAAGGTTGTTTAAAGATAAACTTTATGCGATTACAACTGGCTGGTTTGTCCAAATAAGTGCCAGTTGTTGCATTTTTGAAGTTTTACTCACCTTCTTTTTTATGAGAAATGGTCAAATTAAAGAAAGGTTGGGAAATATTTGAACAAAACAAAGAATGAAGAAGAACAAGGTAGGTTTCAACAGTAGTGTTTGTGTGTGTGTGTTTGTTACACATTTGAACACATGATATCTCCAGTTTGCAATGCCCTACACTTTTTATGTTTGGAGTATATATTTATTATGTTCAGAGAAAAAATCCTATCGTTTGTGGTGGAGGTCAATGGTCATGTGAGGTTATCAGAGGTATAATTGCAAAAGCTTTTAAATAGATTGAAAGCAGTATAGGAGGATGACTGCTGTAGTGTTTGGCAGTGACCAAGGACCCAAGTCAGAGGTCACCAGAGGTCAAAAACCATTAATCTGGTGTCATTAGAGGTACCAAAGCAGAATTGGTGAGAATTCCCAGGATCATCATTTTTGGGTTGCCAGAGGTCAAAAAAGCAAATTTGCCCCAAAATTTCCCAGATGGCGACCTAGGGTCACCAGAGAGAGATCCAATAGAAAAAGGAATGTTAAATGTATATAACAAGGAATAAGCTAGTATTCAAATTTTGCATAGCCTTTTTAAGAATTGCATCCTTCTTTAGTATGAAATCACAGCACACCTCATAATTTACAACTGATATTAACCCAGTATATATGTAAATATATTTATATTTCTATAAATTGGGATTTAGGCGAAACATAGTATGCAAAAACGCGACTGTTGGGAGAACTCGACCCTTGGGCGAAAAAACTGTTTCACCTTAACATTTTACACAGTTCTATATGGGAATGCGTAACTCTATACACAAGTCCGATTTACCACGTAATATCTATGCAATTACTTCGATGTTGACCAACTTACGTACATATATGCGTTAACACTAAGGACGGGCCATTGAAATAAAGTGCATTTATATCTCAAACCAGAAGGGGAAATATAATGTATAATGTATTTTATTGTTTTTCTTTTCTCCAGTTGTACTGGGGGTGTACCGATTTCACCTAACAGGTTGATCCAGCATTATATACATGTATATGCCCCTTTTGTTTTGTGTTTTAGTGGGAAAATGTTAGTAGTGACCCCCCTTCAATTATGTATCTCCCATACTGCTAATAAATTGGGCTTGTGAGTGACTTGGGATGCCAAAGTTTTAACACTTAGATGTGTTTGACATGCTTAGTTATCCTTCCTTGTTGAACTTATTTCTCCAGATCTTCCTCTTTTTACAAAAGATTTACTACCTGTGTGACTCTTGGTTGAGCAGGTGACTTACAGGGAAGGGAGCCATGTGGATACATGAAATTCCCCTTTAGATGCCTCAAGCTGTCTTTGGTGAGGATGGACTTTGGCTAATAGAGTGTCAGTCAAGAGCTTCAGATGGCAACTAATTCCAAGCATTAATAACCCTTTGCATAAGTATCAGTATGTTTTGTTTTCTAAAGTTGTCAACGTTGACAGATTTTTTTCTTTTTCTTTTTTCAGTAGTATTGAGGAGAAGAAGAAGAAAAAGAAGAAATTGAATCTTCCCAAAGCTCCAACAATTGCAGAATTACTGAAGACAAAGAAGGACATTTCTAGTGAGAAACCCCAAAGTACAGGACCCCCAAATTCAAATGGTCCTGGTATCCACAATGGGCCTGACATTTCAAAAGTTCCAGTCAGTGGTGGTGGTGGGGCCCATTCTCTTGAGAACATTGACCCATCATTGGACCTTGGTATGGCCCATCTTCCGGTGGACAGTGACATGGCAGCCATACTCAATGACACTCTGGCTGGTATAGGTGATGGGGATGACTTAGCTGATGTAGATATGTTAGGATTACAACCAAATGGAGACCAAGAGGAAGAAGAAGTCAAGATGCCGTTAGATGTTCCCAGTCAATTAGACAAAGATGTTAATAAGATTAAAGAGGTAAGGATTTATGTCAAGAATGGTTGAAATTAAAAACATTAGTGAAGAAAGAGACAAAAATCCACACTTCTTGCATTTACTTATTTCAAGTATAATCCAGAATCAAAGTTGTTTCTGATTTGTTAAAAGAAGATTGTATTCTAATCATTCTGGTGAAATTTTTATTCACCTCTCATCTTTGGTTCTCCAGATACTAGCAATTGAATTCAACCCATTTTCTACATAGAATGGACTCTAAGCAAGGAGGCATGTTGTCATGGAGTCTGATCGATGGCCAATGTTTTGTTTTTCTTCTTAATTTTTGACCAACTTTATGCAAATAAACTCTGATATATTGATGTCATGAGTTTATCCTGAGCAATGGAATTTCAAAAACTGTATTAAGCTGTAGGGCAAGATGTCATCCCATAATATCAATTCAAGGTCAAAATAATAAGATGAAAAAAGAAAAACGAAACATTGATCAACAATGCTAACCCATGACATCACACCTGTTTGCTTCAAGTTTGCTTTTTATAGAAAATGAGTCAACTTCAGTTGTGTATAATATCTTAAGAATGGAGCATGCTTAGAATTTGTTCCCTTTCAACATATTAAACATAAAATTTGCCCTGGGTTTTTCTTTAAAAATCTGCTGTTGTTATGATACTAGTTGTGTAGTTAAATTTGTGTTGTCTTTTTCAAAATGAAAATGACACAAATAAAGGTAGAAGCAATACAGACATTACTTATATGAATTGTCCATTATCAACATTATAGCTTTACAATAGTTTGCCTTTCATCTGGGCCAAATTTTGTGACACCATTTTACAAATGATTAGATGATAACTGGTGTCATCATATAATTATCTCTCATGACAGTTTTTTGTGTGCGTATTGCATTTGTCTGGCAACTTTGACTGTAAATGGTTTTAAAAGAATCTTTTGTTTCACCCAACTACAGGCAGCAAGAAAATCTATGGAGGGCAAATGTAAATTTTTTACTCCTTCTGTGAATAGTTTATTATTAGAGTGAGTATAAAACAATTTTTTGCCATTGTGGGCTTTCACTATTCTAAAAAGTTTATGTCTCTACTGATCATTGTGAATATTACCAGCATTACATACTGTAAGCATAGTTAATCTTGGAGTATAGATAACAATCCAGGGGCCCACAGTTGGAAAGAGGACCTTGTTCGCTGCTAGATTAAACATGAAGGTTATAGAAGAATCCGATTAGCGCTGTTTTTTAGCGACTGGGGGCAGCCATTGGTGGGGTCCATCAGCCTTTAATCGTCTTCATTTATTGTCTACGTGGATTTCGAATCCTCATATTCAGTGAAGTTGTTAAATTCGAGATACACTTTAGTGTACAACCATCCATGGAGCAGGTTAGGAAGGAAATTTAAAGATTAAAGGTGATGGACTCCAGTAATGGCCGACTAAAACTAGTCCATCACAAAATCTGTCCAAATTCCTCTATACATTGAGGCTTAAAATCCTATCTTACCTAATCAAAGCTATATTGAAAGTATTGTTAACCATTTCAAGGACCCTCCATACCTGTTTCTTTGCTAATAAGGGATTGCAAATAAGGGATTAATTTGTCAAATATACCTTGTGTAGTCTTGCTGCCATTAATCATAAATACATCACTTTAACTGCATGTTGACTGGACAGCAGAACTCTGTGAAAGGAAACACATATGATATCAGCATGGAAAATGTACTTTGCACAGGTCTCCTGTACCTATTACACAAAACTAATATGAAACGGATTTTTCTACTTGTGTAAAATTTGTGATTTCTCAAGTAAGTGGAGTAAACTTGAAGGTGAAGTAAGACAGACTTAGCTTGATCTGGTGTCACCACATCACAAGTAAAACACATTTGCTTTGAGAATACTGGCAAGGCCTTTTATTCTGGAAGTTAACAAAAATTCCTGTTGTTCCTAGTAAGAGATGAATGGATCATTTCCATTGTCATACTTTCCTTCCTTCGCTTCACATGCATTTTTGGCTATATGCATTTATTGAAATATTGCAACAGTAGCCAGTCTTTAGCTGTAGCTAAATATCCTAGAAAGCATTGTCACATTAAGGATGTAAAAGGTTTCCATCATGAAATATTGCAGAGCTCTCTTTGTGGCATAGTATAATAACAAATTACTCAGATTTTTAAGTTGAGGACTTTTTGTAGAGATATTTTGGCTGATAAATGGGTTAATAAATGTGAAGAAAAGACAGAGCCATTGAAGCCTATTTTTGTCCTCCCATTTTCCGTAATGCATTGTGTGTTATTTAAGCTGCTGTATTATCTATAGTTTGGCTTTATACCTCTGCAAATAAAATCAAGTGTTTGGTAACTGTTACACTATCTTGTCTGGCCTGACCAGATGTTTGCCCAACCATTGCCATGAGATGGAAAAGTTACAATTGCAGTTGACTGAGTTTCCAAACAGGATATAAGCAGAGAAATTTATGTTAGTTCTTTTCTTTCAGAAGTTGTACTCTTTACCAACATATTTGAATAAAACTATTTGAGATAACACTGGGGAGGGTGGTGTTGAACAAAGAGGGGGAAAGGCAGTAAGAAAATTACATTTGTTGGACTCTGCTTTTACTTGTAAACACTGCCACATAGTTCCACTGCATGAAGATTATGATTGATCACACATTTACTCAAGTGTTGATATTCTGCAGCTCAGCTGATCAAGTTTCAAGCCCTCATATGTTGATATTTCAAATTTTGTTCATTGTAACATTTTGAACTTGTTTGGGGCTTACATAGCCATTTATATCCTAAAGAAATGTGTAGTGTACCTTTTTTACTTTGACCTAAAATAATTTCTGCTCCACTTGAATCATACAGCATTGAGAATCAGACGCGAAGTTTAAGTTGCGGGAAAAGATCTACAATTTATAATCACCTGGCTTATCACCTTCCATGCTCTAAGGACACACTCCTTAAGAGGGCTAAAAAGTTAAGACTTGGCGCTCAAGACAGTCAACTGAAGGAACCTATTATTAAACTGAAAGAAGGTGAACTATCTATCCCATTATTGCTTTTAATAAGTAATCATCTCTGTGGTGATGCAATCATTCAACTGTTTTTGTAGTCTTGTGCAGTATATACCTGCACACAGTTTGATCATTACTGATATAACTTCACTCCTGTATGTGCAAAGATATGATACTGGGACACAAACTAAGTAGTCTCAACATTGGTTGAGCTTAAATGTGTCTGTGACTCATAATTTCATCACTTATTTTTCATGCTGGGATTTGGGTATATGCTGGTCTCTACTTCTACATTATACATGTTTGCCTTGCCTTTTGCATTCTGCGTTGGGTGGGTACAAAATGTTAACGTTAGTTAAGAAGACACCAAAACAGGCACCATTTTGCTTGCATTTATGTGCCAAAACTCCAGTCAATAATGTAATTTGATGTGAATCATTTATGAATGTGTTGGAAAGGAAATTTAACATGATTCATGATGATTGTTAACTACTATTTCCTAACATTTTGCAATAAGCGGCTGATGAGGAAAGTTTAAATGCAAATTTAACATTGGTTACAAGGACACCAAAAATAGGACAAAATGGTGTCTTATGTAACTAACAAAAGATTTGGCACTTACATGGTCAGGCATGCAGAATGTGAGGATCTGTAGTCAAGGGATATTAATATATCATTCCACATAATGAACAAATCTACAGTTAAATTAAAGCAAACTTCAGTTTTTTAAATTTATTTTTGGGACCGAATTCTGCTTTGGTGTCTTATGTAACTAACAAAAGATTTGGCACTTACATGGTCAGGCATGCAGAATGTGAGGATCTTTAGTCAAGGGATATTAATATATCATTCCACATAATGAACAAATCTACAGTTAAATTTAAGCAAATTTCAGTTTTTTAACTTTATTTTTGGGACCGAATTCTGCTTTGGTGTCTTATGTAACTAACAAAAGATTAGAACCAGTTTTTGTAACATCAAACATTTTGTCATCTACAAGAGATGTTGTTTTATATTTTGATGACATTTCCCAGCACAGTTATCAAAAAATTTCAGCAATTAAATCATCATTTGTTTTTATTTTTTGCTTTAGACACAAATGTCCCAATTTTGTGTCCTAATATCATATCCTTACACATAAACACTGAACAGAACCTACTATTCACAGCCTGCCACCCAGGCTCATGCAGTTTTTGCTCTTAAGTTTATAGGTGGTATACTTCTGTAAGTTTCACATCAGTTGATGGGAAATTTTGAAAAAAAGAAGTTGTATACAGTCTTTCCAGTAAAACATCATATATATATTAAATATATGTATTAATGCATTATATGTGGAATATGTAAGCATTCTGTAAAGCCATAAATTCAGTCTTGTATTTTTGCTTGCCAAAGGTGAAATACCATTTTAATTTGGTTCTCCTTTTCTTTGCCGGTTGATGCCAAATAATGTGCAAATTCTGAAGTGTATTGAATATACCAATGTGCTCCATAAAGTTAAGAGTAAATGTTTTCAGCTAGGGTAAGAGAAAGTGTCAGCTCATATTACTGAATACACCAAATGAATGAATCTGGTTTGATTTGTTTATTTCTTTAAAACGTATCTTATTCAATGCAAAATCAGTGTATATTCATGTATGTATAATTTTTAATCCATACAATAATATAACACAGTACATGAATGTACTAAGATGTTGAAATGTCTTAATTTGACAGCTATATCTGAAGTAATGCCAGCTCAGATTGAGAGATATCAAGAGGAATGTATTGCTGCTGAGCAAGCCAAACAGGAGAGGTAATTTTTCATATCTTTTGTAACTTAGAAGGAGTATTAATAGAACTTCCTCAAGAATCTTAATACTGCCATTGTGCTTTATGCTCAGCATAAGCAATGAAGTAGGGAAAACCAGCCAGTGAGCCATAGCTGGAAAAAAGATAGTGGCAGGCTCAACCTAAACCAATTGATAAGAACCTGGGCCATAGAAAGCCATCTCACAAACTAACAAGATTCACAATTCTTGTGCAACATCATCTTAAATTGGATGGAGGGAAGGGAGGGTAGTGGTTGTGGTCTGTCGTGACAGGAATTCCCCGTTACCTACTCTTACCCGACTTGCCAATTGCAACTCGGGTAAGAAGGATTAGGCCACCTTATTGATTTGTTGGGGGAGAGCATCCTATTGGCCCAGCACAGCTTTTCAGTGTGTCATGCATAGGTGACTTTCAACTTGTAAGGTCTCATAAGTCAAGATGAGGTTCATGTCTGTTAGGAAGTTGGGCTAAAGAGGGTTAAGAGGATCAGTTGGGTTGGACTTTTCTAAATTCTGGCTGATGGGCATTTCCTGTAGTGTTCAGCAGAGACAAGTCTTACAATTTGAATGTGTTGCTTTGTCCACCTACTCTGGAAGTACTCACCCAGTTGTAAATATTACTTCTTGATTACCAGAAAATGTATGCAGAACATTCATGTTGCTACAGTGTAGGGTTGTAACTGACGATTATAACTGTTATTAAAGGCATATGTTCTGTTTTTTCACTAGGGTCTTGTATGAAAGAAGGACATGTTCCAGACCCATGGCCTCCAAACCCTGTAAAAGTACCCATTACTTACTCAAGATACCTCATTTTAGAGATTATCTATTTTTGATTGACAAATTCTTGTCTCAACAAGGAAATAGGATATAGGATATAGGATATATAAAGGGGCACATTTCCTCAAATAACTTCAGTTTTCCTTTATAATTGAATTTTCTGTTTGTCCTTTAAATTTCATACTGCTGGAGGGTTTGGATGTCGACCTTCCATGTAGACCTATCATTATCCTGTAGGCATAGCAAACAATGTGGTTTAATATTCCTAGCAGCAGGGTCAATATCTTTTGAGTCCCATATGCTATTGAGATGTCGTTTTCACCTTCTGAAAGAGGAAATTTCTATGCAATATGTTGAAACCCTATGGGTTCTATCTGTAGAATATGCCTTTAAATTTGTTTCTTTGTGCATGATGTAGATAGAAATTAATAAAAAGAGGGGAATTTCTACAAATATTTACTGTCCCCCATCCCCTTCAGTTAAGAAATATTCAAACTCTTATACCTTTATTAGTCCTGAGCTATTTCTGTTGTCACATTGATACATACTGAGTAGTGGAGATGGAAGCATTTGTAAAAACAAGCATTCTTTACTTCTGCACACCACGTTGCCATGCCAACACATTTGGTGGAGATAAATTTAAAGTTATAAACACAACTAAAAATGGGTAGATGCGCACTGTTTAACAAGGTGTTTTTGATTGGCTGTTGTCATTGTATTGTATTGTATTATATTGTATTGTGTTATATTCTTTGGTGGGGTTTGGGATTAGGTTAAAGATTAGGGTTATTGTTAGCCAATTAGGAAATTTCTTGTTAAAGAGTGGGCATTGCCCCCTAAAAATGAATTAATTTATGCATAAATGATGTTATAGAGGAAAATGTGCTCCCTGATTTAGAAGTTAAAGCAAAAGTCATACCATTGCCCAATTGGATATGCATTGAAGTCTATTACATGCATGGGTAAAGTCAACTAACATGCGGCCATGAGCAGGGTTAAGCTAGCCAGGTTTGAGTGCTGAGTGATTTCTGATTTTTCAAAAGTGTCTTACCCTACCCCATGGCATTTACCCCATTTTTCAGCCATTAATTTTTCATTTTCCCTCATTTCACTATAGGAAGTAAATTTGGGGCTAGTTTTATGTTTGGTAGGCAGATTTCTGGGGGGTGAGGAGACTTGTGTTTGCTCGGAGTACCAGGCAGTAATATTGAGTGCTGGGTGTGGCTGGCTAGCACGGCCCACAGCAGCTACAACCATGGCCGTGTGCTGTATTGTTTGGCTCCAAAATGATGTGGGCATTATTCTTTCCTTTTCTTTCAGAATCAAAGAAGATAAAAATGATAAGAATGCATCCCAAGACGAAGATGAAGAGAAAAGCAGAGGACCAAAGAGTCAAGCTCCAAGGAAAAAATTCTTTTGGACAGACCATCTGAGGTATGACAAAGTGACTCGAAAAAAAATTGGAAAAGGTGGATTGCATGATCAGTTCAATTTGTGAAAGACATTAAAAACACTAGATGACTT
Organism: Holothuria scabra; assembly: GCA_037179385.1. NCBI lineage: Eukaryota > Metazoa > Echinodermata > Holothuroidea > Aspidochirotida > Holothuriidae > Holothuria > Holothuria scabra. The sequence continues at coordinate 17,124,206 of CM074192.1, read as the reverse complement.
TTCAGAACATGATGGAATAGTTTGATTTCTGTTTCTTTTCTTCATGTTGTGTCTTTTGAAGGGTGCAGCTAAAATATTCTATTATTCATTTTACATTAATAGTTTCAGGAAATCAGCATTTGTAATAACAGCAGTTCAAACCTATGGGCCAAAGCCTCAATCTACACCAGTCCCTTTTGCAAGTTTAAGAAAATATGATATTTGTATGAAGGAATTCAAATTAAAAGTATAATGGAAAGTGCAGTTTATTCCCAGTTTTGTAGTCATTTGACTGGCCTTTGCTTCCCATGGTAAATTATTACAATATTGTCAGTTTAATTTATGCACTCTTCTCAAGACACCCTGCTTAGACAATTTGAGTTGTCAGTGTGCATGCTGCTATGTTTAGACACTACAAACAGCAAGATGAAAAAACATCTATTACAAAACATTGTAAAGATTTTCTCCCTTTCTTGGGTGATTGGTTAGTCATGGGTGTGGTAGTAAGCTGGCCTGCAGCAGTGGGGAGTCTTGGACCGAGTTGGTTTTGGTTGTTTTAATCATCCAAAGACAGCAAACAGGTTGAAAAAAAATGGCACAAAAACAAGCTTAAAGTTTTATAATAATTAAGTCACAGATTGGAAAGCTGGAAGCTTTTTCTCCCAGTCAAAAATAAAGTTACTTCAGCTTAGAGACTCTCTTGAATATAAATCGAAAGTAACTGCTTCCAAAAACACAAAGTAAGAAAATGGTGTGCAGACTCAGTTTAAGCTCCCCTTGCTGAAGGGCCTCGGCAGAACCCTCCCTGCAGGATTTCCTGCTTTTCTGTGTGATGCCGAACACTTAAAAAAATGGATCCTAACTGAATACTATCTAGATAGATCTACCTGGACGCTATTAATTCATACCTTTTTATATCAGGCGGAATACAGTTGGCTTTAAATGATCATGCTATTTATTCAAGTGGTACAAGTGCTTAGGTGTTAGGGAATATGAACTCATCAGCATTTTTACAATAAAGTTGTGACCCAAAAATGTCTGACTCCATGCTTGCTTTTATGGAAAAGCGGGCAGATTTTTTAATGTTACATAACATAAGGTTGTATGAAAGAGTAGATTACGGTAAGCCATGGATAGACTTTGCTTAGGGACAATGATCCATGGGGTGGAATAGAGAGAAGCTTTGTGGAGCAGCCCCACATAATCCTAGGAGCTTGAGACCCTATGCACAACATTGCCCAAGTGTCACAATATATTAAAAAACAGATATCTAGTCTACACCCGGTATAAACTCAATGAAATTCCATGTATGGTTTTTCTGTCATTTTGCATACAACTAAGCTTCACAGAAAAAAAAACCCATTTATTCCAACAGAACATCTGTATATAGAATTGTGTATCAATAGCAGTTCTTCATTGCTGTCACTGTGTAACACATCTCTCTGTGTGTTTGACATTGTAATGGGTCTGCACTATTTGGTTTACACTAAAATGATCATCATCATGCTAGGAAAAGCCCCTTAGCTACTTTTCAAATTTGGTACCCATCATAGCAGGCACATGGCAGGAAATATGGATTAAGTCATTTTCAATGGGGTGTTGTGTGTGTGTGCATTGATCCATGAAGCTACTAAGGAAATGTCCAGTGACCAGCACAACAGAGGCATTGTGATTGTATTCTTCTGTGACACTGAACACAAAAGCAGTGATGGCTCTCATGATCTATCTTTTTTTCTGCTTGGGTACTTCAGATTTTGTAAATGAGCTAAGGGGAGGGGTCCCTCTCATGATTCCTCAGTACTTAGCCAGGAGAGAGGCTTTTGTAAATCACTTCTGCTGTCCTCAAGGACCACCAGGTGCTAAAATTGACAGCCACTGTGACAGATACCAAGCAAATATTTACCTTTTGAAGTTTGGAACCAGGGACTAAAATTTGTGGCCCTGGAGTATATGTAAAATATCATTAGGCTAACTCTTCCGATGCTCCAAAAACCCGGATTTTGAGCCATTTTCCAGGGTATTTTCACTTCATTAATTGCTCATTAAGATAAAGACTCCCTGGCCCAGTGGAACATGAAATTGCAGATAGGGTGCCAGAAGACTCTCCTCCATAGAGACCTTAGTGTGACTATATAAGGAAGCTTTGTGCTCAGTGTTATCTCAGTGTAGTCAGTAAATGAGCAGAGTGGTCAGTGGGAGCTGAGAGCATTATTTACACTTCACTTAAGCAACCGTGAAGGTGCTATATGGAGAGCATCGGTCTGGATTTCATCATGATAGAATCCACTACTAAATATACGTGATCCTTGTATTTGAAAACTTAAACGGAGATGGTCAGGCATTTTTGTATCACAGTTGTATCCGGGGTCTGTGTGGCTGCTGATGTCACTTGAAAAACCACTCTTTATTGCATATTCATGTTATGGTAGTGTGTTTGTGATTGGTTATCTGATTGCCACACTATATGCTCAGAATGTTCAATTACTTTGTTTGCCAGGGTTGTATCTACATGGGACCAATACATCAGACACTGATTTTTGCTGATCCATACTCATGCTAAAAATAAATTCCTTCAGATCCTTACAACTTTGAAATTTCAATCATTACCATAAACCGGTTAGGACTTAACCACCAAATTCTTACCTTGCCAAGGAATATTACCCCCCAACAAGGTATCACTACCTCAGTACTGGTTAAAAGACCTTTGTCAGCCCCGTGTTGACCTATTCGTAAAAGAGTGAGCACCAAAACTCCTTCTTACTATCTCAATAATAAACTGAGGAAAGGTGACTGTAGGAGTGCCCTTACCTGCAATGAGAGAACCATTTTATTTTCCAAAATTTGTAGTACACTCCATCCCAGTTAATTGTAGTACTATGCTTAGATGGTATGTAAAGCAATTTGAATTCCGCATTTAGATCTCTCTGGTTTCAACCCTGATGTACACTCTGGGGCATCCTTACATTAAGTTGTAAAACAATGAAATGTTGATGCCAAACATTATCAAAAAACATAGTCTGCAAAAATACTGTTCAGAAGTTAAAGAGATGTTACACATTTGTTCTGGTTTCAGAAATCTACTTTGTCACGTGGTCTCCATCAAACTGAAGACTTATGAAATGTCTAAAACTAGATCCCAGTCTGCTGAGGATTATTTGAAAGCCTTTCTTGATGCAGAAATTAAAGATCTCTGGCCTCCAGGATGGATGCAGACAAGGTGAGGCTACTGTTCTCTTATCTTATGTTACAGGATGTGGGGCACAGGGTGGGCGGTATGCTTTCTTCTGCATTGACACTAGTCTTGACATTGGAAATTGCATTGCAGCATCTCTTCTTTCTGTTGGAGGCAAAGATGCTGCATAATGTGATGAGAAGGACCTTGTTACAGGTGAGATTTGGCATAGAGCTTTTAATCAAAAGCTGTAGTAGTATTGTTTTTTAAAGTGATTCATTTTGGAACTTACTGTAAACAGTGATAAAAAGTTTTTACTGAAAGATGAAAATACTTGTGCCGTACCAAGCATGGATGTTTCAACCATGGACATTCTCTAAAGACCTGTTGTACTGGAGAATTCCCATACTTTTGGACATATAACTTTACTCTGGGGTCATGTGGGTGGAGGACTAAAATCTCAAACCTTTGCTTGGCTGTTGGTCTTTGGGCCTTTGTACATGCTTCTTGTATTAGAGTGCCACATAAATATGTACATTATTGTGATTCCTTGACTATGCATAATTCTTTTGGTTGTGAGTTTGTGAGTATATATCTTTGATATTTTAAAATATTATTTTGCATGGCCTTTTTGTAATTTCTAAGAACAATAAGGTGATCATTTGTACACAAAATTTCTTCAGCTCCCCATTCTTTTATTTTATCACTTATTATTTTCAGGATGTTATTCAAGGAGAGTCGTTCAGTACACAGTCCAATAACATCTATGCCTCCAAAACAGAAGAAGTTGATTCCCCCACTCAAAAAGCCATCCCAGCCCAAGAAGATTGAACAAAATCCCTCACAGGCAACTTTGCCTGCCTCTTCCAGCAAAGAAACTTCACCAGATCCCCAGAGAGATCACAGTCGCAATATTTCTCCATACTCTGGGGATTCTGTGTCACCCTCTAGAGTTACAACAAAACCTCCTGGAGAAGGGCTCACTATTTTGGACTATGCTGAAAATTCCAATGATGTGGAGAATGTTGAAAAAGAGCTACCTCAAGAAAGTGATGGAGGCACTCTTAGTCTTCTAGCCTCGGCAATGAGTGAAGTGGTGAAAAAATTAGAAAAGGAAAAGACTGCTGGCCTGAAAGATAGCTCCAGTCGAACAGAAACAGAGGAACCTAAACATTTTTCGTCAACAGCATCTGAAAGTGTGGATACCAAGGACAAGCCAGATAGAAGTTTGTCAGTGTCTCCTCCAGATAATGCTCACAAAAGTGGTGTGCCCCCTCCATCTCTCAAACAATTAGTCTCACCTTCAGTTCTTGTGAAAAAACCAAGTAGCAATAACAAAGAACAGGGTAGTTTGCACTCGCCTCCAAAGGTTTCACCAATGCATTCTCCTACTGCAAGTCCATTGAGTGTAGACAGTTTTTCTCAACCCACGGTGCGGTTAATGAGACAACCAGTGCTGGACAAAATCTCTTCCTTGCATCCCGATTCTCGGGTGATTGTGAAAACTCTGCCGCCAATCACTGATTCCAAAACTCATGTATCAAGGAAAGAAAGTCATCCACCTAGTAGTGGAAGTCATTTAAAGAGGTCTTCACCCAATTTAGCAGGAGCTCACTCTTCCAAGGTACCCCCTGTTAGCCCTTTGTCCAATTATTCTAAGACTCCATCACCTAGTACATCCCCTAGTGGTCAGGAGAGTATCAGACCACAGACAATGTACACAAAGCACCATCCTCTGTCAGAGAGGGCACCACATCAGCTATCTTCTCATAGTCCAAAGATTCCTTCTTCAGCTCATAGTCCAAATAGTTTGCAATACCAAGTCACCTCAGCCAGCCACAGGGTCTCTCCTTCGAGATTGTCTCCTGGAATGACTCCGAACTCAATGTCATATCCTCCCTCTCATGGGGGGTCAGGGTTTGGAATGAGCTCCCAGCAGTCATCTCTCAGCTCAGTCCAGAGACCCAATCCTGTAAAGCTGTCATCAAATATTCCACGGAGAGGCTCTTTCCCATCTATGCTGAACCAGGTTGTATCATCACCACTTACTTCTCCAACTTTGACAGCAGAGGATGTTTCTCACCCCCACTCTAGGGGATTCCAGCAGATTTCACTCGCAGATTTAACTAGAAAGGTTTCTTCCAGTAGTCACTCGTCAGCTAGCTATCCACGACTTTCTTTGTCTGGTATGATGGGAAGAAGTTCATCTGTAGACCAGGTATCCCCAACTCCCGAAAGTGGTGGTATGAGACCATCCTTGCTTCCTGGGATGGGTTACATGCCAGGCCAAAACAGAGGTAAGTGTCTCATTGGTAGGATTCTATGAAAGGTAATGAAGGAAATTGTTACATAAATTGGAAAGTAGATGTGTAATGGGTAAATGTTATAGCAGCTCATGTTTGTGTACATGTATGTTTGTTTGTTAAAACAAATTCTTAAGATTAAAATGCATGATATTTTCGTGTTTCTCAGATTCATTGATTTTGGCATTGATCAGAGGTCATTTGAGCATCATTGGCAATGAACAATGCAGTTACCTTCTTCACAGAATGTCCTCCCATAAACATGATATCCAAAATAGATTACAAACAGTATGGGGTTCCCATATTTAACAGGCTGATGCCAAAAATTATCTACAAGTGTCTTTGTTCTGGTAGCAGTAATATGCTGACACCAGAGGTCAAACTGAACTGTAAAAACCTTTAAAACATGATACCTCATGAAAGGTCACATTGATGACCTTCATTGCCAGCATTTGTGTACACCATATTGAGGATCATGAATCTTTTTTTTTGGTAGAGTTAACAGAGATCTCTTAAAACAGGCTTATGACTCTCGTACTTGGTAGGTATTGTCCTCTAAGTGTCACACCTTATGTTAATTTTAAAATTCCTCTTGATTGGGTCAAGTTCAGAGTTCATTTGGAGTCACAAAAAGTATTTAAGTGTCGCATAAAATATCTTTTACATACATGATACAAAGGACTTCTTCTTATCTTCTGACCATTCTTCACCAAAGAGGGTTTAAGTCACAGGAGTAAAGGAGAATTGAATTCCTCCCCTCCAAAAGAAGGAAGGCTAACCCCCTCCCCCTCCATAAATATGGAAGAAATGTCAGTAAATCAGTTTTTTGTTCAAGAGGACAACCTTTGCAGCAAAGTTTAAACTTACATAAATAATTAGCCTCAAAGAACCTTCACAATGAACCTTTATATGGGCCTTGAAGCAAGTTCCCCCATCCCACCCATAACCATTGCCAAGGACAGCATCAATTTGGACTTTGGACTCTCAGGCAGTGGTAACATCCTCCCTATTTTGAGTTTTTTGGCAGAATCCCTGCAAAGTGTCCACCACCATAAGAGAAAAGAAAGAACTGGACTTGTTCTTTTGTAAATTAGTTTGGTTAGAAATCATAACCTTGGAGTTCTTGGTGTAACTATCTACTCACAAGAGATGGACGGTGCATTTTACTTTGGTCTTTGTTGTAACCTGAATGTTGTCTTCTACATTTTATTTTGTCACCACACAAGTGTGTGTGTCTTTCAATCACTACTTGTGGTGTTTATCTGTGTATTTGCGTAAATATTCTGCACAATTGTCTGCATTTCAACTGGCAAGTGCCCCGCCCCGTAAACATTACCATCACAGATGTGTAGGGTCAACAATAGCCTTAACTTGAAACAGTTTATACATTTAAGACTGTCTTATAAAGGGTTTAAAGGGTGTTCTTGAAAAAGGAGACATCAGAATCTTTTGCTTGGAAAGTGTTGATGTTTGTCATTTTATTGCCTTTCAAAATTTACATGCTAATTACAAATAGGCAACCTTTAAAAATGTTACTCATGTTTTAAAAAATAATGGAAAAAGACGTGTTAACTGTTAACTATGAACATAAGAAATAGGTCTGCAGAAAGAGATGTTAATTGAAAACAAATTGCTTTTCAGGTTATAGGTCTTGCTAGACAGTTAGTTAATAGTAAAAGCCATACTTCCCAAAACAAGACAGGAAAAATTATCTTCTTCAAATTCAAATCGAAAGTGGTATATTCAATACATTTTCTAGTTAATGTAAATCAGATGGAGTGTTGAACCGAGAATCTGACACATTATCAAGGAAAAAGACAGTAGAATGGAATATTTACTACTTTTATTAGTGATCATGATTCTTTAAGATATGCAACACTTAACATAGAACTGCTTTATGTTCTTGGCACTTTTCCTGATTTGCTGTGATTTTGAGGGGAGATTGGCTTCCTGCAAAGTATTTGCCCTCCCTAGCTTTGTTTTCTTTTCCTTTTTTTTTTTTCTTTTGGTGTTTTGCTTGAAACACGTTGAATACCATCAAATTTTCTGCATCAGGCTATTTTCAGAAGGGCATTGTTCTCTTCAAATATAATTTGAATGTAGGCCACTTTCCTTAATTGAAGTGAAGCAGATGCCTTTGAGAGAATGAATTTTCATATCATTGGAAAACTTTTGCTCCCTTTCTTTGTCATGTCAGATATAAAGAAAAGAAATGTTACACTGTGAATATCCTTTACAGTAATATAAATGAAAGACTGCAGTTGGATGTAATTTTATGGTCCAGTTTCCATCGTATTGGTTCAAGTCCAGTTGTGGCTCACTGGCTGTTTTCGCTGAGCACCCAAGTACAATGGTAGTAGGTTCGAGTTTTAAAGTCTTCCATAAAACACAGCCAGGACTTGATCTCTCAACCACCTGAGTGCAAGTTAGATGCTTTAAGGTCACTTTTTTCATTAATTTTGCTGAGATCATTGTGGGGCCCATAGTGCTAGAAATGTCAAATGTATGGCAAATAAATTTTACCATATATTGGAAATTTTGTAATTAGAATATCTTTTGACAGTGAATGGGTAATTTTTTAGGACACTTTCTTTTAAGTAGTAATTCATTGATTTATTTACATCATGACATGTACTTTATCCATCATGAATTTCAAAGAACAGGTTGAAACCAAACAAAGCACCTCCTGTAAAAATACTAGACAATTTCTTGAGTAAATTTATACTTCATCTTATATGCATACTTTCACACCATGTACTACACTTCGTTACAAGTCCTCATTGAGGGTGGTTGGTCCAGAACATCAGTGGCTAACTAAATAGAATATTTCTACTTGACATGTAATTATTGCAAGATTTGTTGTATGGAAGAAAAAGACCTAACAGCATTTTTCGTTCTACAGAGGAGGTGCATCCTCTACTTTATGGACTGGCTTCCAGGCCGCAACTACCTCATAGTGCATTGACCTCAACACCATTCTTCCCAGGTATAATAAATGGACTTGCTCAGTGTCACCCTTTCTTCCTCCTTTCTCTCTCCTCTTTGTCTCTGCATGCCACATTCTCTCATATTTCTGGTCTCTATTGAAACCATTGTTATACATGATGGACTCCAAATCCTTCAGATGACTTTAATAGTTTCCTGACTTTTATACAGTTAAATAGGGTTTAACGACAGACCAACACAAATGTGTTATACAGTGTCGAGCAGACAGTTTAGAATCTGGGAAGTGTAAGTACAGTTCAATTCCTACCATTTAGGCACCTCTTTCAACAGGGGAAATGTAATGGGTATATTCTACAACCATCAGTCCCTAGGGGGTCTGACTCTTTAAGCAGGTGTCTGGGATTACTTCATTCAGGCTTGCTACTTCCAGACTTTTTAAAGAAATTGTCAAGAAGAGGTGAGAAAAAGTGACCGCGCAAAAGTTGGTATTAAATGTTGATATAACATATTGAGGCAAAGTGTTACGCAAAATAAAAATAGACCTGTTGATTATTTTTGATGGATCAAAAGTAGAAAAATAATCTTTAAGCATTATTTCTGGATCATTTTGCTGCATATTAGGAGCATATAGTTTTGACAAACACTGCAACATCAGTGCACAGCTAAATAAAAATTGCTACAACTTTTATCAATTGGGATAACTGTACTCAAACATCTGCTGTCTCTTGAAGGGGAAAATGGAACATTCCATTTTATTGAGAGATAAATAAATTCTGTGTTGTTTAATGAAACTGACCAACATGGATTAAAACAGTGTCAAAATGAACTATTCTCTTCATTTAGTTAACCCTCAGTGAAGCTATGTATCCATTGTGCATTCATTTTAGGTCATTTAATGGGGTGAATTTGAGTATGTCTAACTAGATACATTCGGGAAAACTCTTTTTACATTGAGTCAGTTTACTGTCTAGCTATAATGTATGAGATGTTTTGCATTAACTTAAATATGTTGCCCATTCAAAAAAATTAAACTGTCAGGATGTATAGTGTGTCCTTCAATGTTATTCTTTGTGCTTATGACCTTCTAGACCAGAAGATTTTCTATCAGAAAAGAAGTGTGTAAAACCTGCAGACTTAAATTTTAATGTTGGCAAAAGTAAATAATTGATGTTATACTCAATAGCCACAACTATTTCGTTATATTGCCCCCTCCCAGGTTTTAAAACTTGATGAATGCCCCCTGATCCGTACCACAGGTCTATTTTCTCTGCCAATCCAAATTGCCTTTCTCTGCCAACCCAAAATGCCCAGAATCATTCCTGTGTGATCATACCTGTCTTTCTACATAGTTGTAATATATTAAACACATCGTTCAATCAGATTTACGTCCATTAGCTTTTGTAATCACACACCACATGTAAATAGATGTTAAGGACATCAAGATCTGAAAAAAAAAATGTGAAAAACAAATAAAAAATAGGTTAAGATAATTTTGAATTCATTCCATCCTAGTTTAGCAAATGTCCAGTAGTCTTCTTGTTCCTTTTCTTGTGAATATTGAAGTATGTAGGTGTTTTAATGGTGCATCATGGGGTTGCCTGTTTCTTTTGCATGGATTGCAACTCTTTAACCTTCCCTGATTATCATTTTACTGACTTCATATTTTACTATAGATTGCATTCATTGTTCAACTGTCACCCATATGTGACAACCACATTCGTCACAATACCTCTTTTGTCTCACTCAACCACATTTGAAATTTGTGACAATTGTCCCTATTTGTCACAATGGTTGGCTATCACAATCCCAGCAGCCAAACTGTGTCAAAAAAGTAGGCTTAATACTCTTGTGAAATAATTTGAAATCTGTTATGACAAAAGTGATACCTTAGTTGTGACTAAAGTGAGGGATAAGTTTGATGAGTGGTTGGGTGTGACGTTACCACTTCTGTCATTGTTTCACCTAGGAGATAGATGATACATTTGTTTGACTGTCTGGCATGTCTGGTATACCTGAATCTTTTTAAATTTCTTTTACACTCCTCTGTTCTTCCGTTTGTGAATCAAGTGTTTTTGCTTTCATGAAGTTGTCTGAAAAGGTGGTCCTAATCTTGTCACAGTTGATGAATGTAGCATGGTAGAACTAGACAAAAGAATTGCATGCCTGTAATTTACTCATGATGTGCTACATTTCACTCTCTCAACAATTTATAAACGCTTTTCGCATCACTCTCCAGTTAGTGTTAACGAATCTGTTAAGTCAATAAGATACAAATAGGTATGAATGAAAGAATTGAGAGGATCATTTCACAGAGTACAGAACAATAATGTAAACAAGGAAGTTTGATATGGAGAATGAAATCATTGGATGCTTGCAGGATAAATGAAATGCACTTGTCAAGGAGTTTACTCTAGTTCCCCATTTTCATTTTCATTTTGCACACTATATATCAAAATCGCTATAAAACCTGCCTCCATTTGTGGTCAAATACAGCAACAGGCTTTTATGCAACTTCACAGTGGAAATGCTACTCAAGTTTGGGTTGAAAAAAAAAGTTGTGCAGGACACAAAACCACATGCAAGACCTATACCTATATTTGCCATGGAATTAAAAAAGGGTAGTTTAATTAATTGTGGCCTACTTATAAACATTATTAAAATTGGTTATTGAGAGTACATACAGACTCTGTCACTGTGAATAGTGCTGTAAATCCAAACCATTGGTATATAAGGACATGGACTTAATTAAAGTGTAAATACAAGTGTACAATGGTGTTACAGTCAGGTCAAATATATAAATCAGCTGATGTCTGCAACTGAAAGTATCAGTTACAGCTAGTACCAGTTACAACCATGCTGCTTCAATGACCATTACTGTAATGCTGCACCTTCTGGAAAAACAAAGTCCTGTCATGTGGCTGTCGCAGCTGGCTTTTGTAGAACTTTTGTAAGGGATGTTCATTCTGAAATGTAGTACAGTGTTGTGCATGTTTAATGTCTTAGATAGCAGACTCAATTGATTCTTAACATCAAGTGGCTCTGGTGAGTTGTTGATAAAGAAGTTGTGGTCAATGGGGACTAATTTGGAGATTGTTTGCCCAGGAGAAATAACAACTCTCTGGATATGTGGAGAGAAGTGCTGCATTTGGCCAATGGGTCTTGTAGCAATGCAACTGATACTGGTACTAGTTGCATACATTAGCTCTGAGTATCAGATGCTCAGAAGACATATTAAATTGTTAACTTGTCAACACACTGTAAATTATGCCATGGGTTGCAAGACTGCCAAGTCACTTTAGGTGGAGTTTTGTAAACTACCATTTTGTAAACATAAAACCAAATGTCTTGGTGAATTCCTCCCAGTAATTCCATTTGATTAATATTTGCATGATTTATTAAGTAAGTAGAGTTATTCACAGTGGTACAAGCTGGATAGACCAGCCTTTGAAATAAATTGGCCACAAATGCTCCCAAAGTTGAACAAACAAGACCGTATGATTTCCCCAAGGTGCCAACCACATGCTCCTAAAAAGTGTGACTTAGTTGCTGTAGTTACTCATCCCATGTGTTGCAATGCATGGAAACACATGCTCAATCAGTAGATATTTACAAGACAATGTTCATATTGCATGAAACAACTAATATTCAAAGGGAATCATATCAATCCGTGGTAACTGTTCATCTTATACATGTATATGTCAATAATGTTGACAATGAATGATCAAAGTTTGATTATTCATTGATACTGAAACTGAAAGGTTTACAAATTATAAACCAGCTGAAACATGCTGGCAGTTAAATTTTTTCTTGTTTGGTGCCACATGTGCTTTTACGCCATGTTCATTTAGTAGAGTGGGAAAACTATCACATTGGTTAGAAACAATTTGCAACTCTTTACCTGTCTGCTTCTGGGAAGTGTGTGCTGAAGACTTAAATAGTTAACTGCTTTTCTTGTCTGTGTTCTTATTTTTAGCTGTCTTAGGTGGTGTAATTTTTTTCCTGGGACAATTAGCTGAAATTTACATTAAAATCATGAAAAATTACAATCATAACTAGTAACTGTAGTAAAAACTATAAGCATTTATATATTTCAGAAATGTTACAAACATTTCAATGTACTTACCAAAGAAAGGACACACATACAAGAGTTACAAAAATATTAAGATTATAAAGGTATGAAGATTGCCTAACAGAGAAATAAATGTAGTTCAAAGACAAAATGCTGTAGTTAAAAAAGCCCTTTGACCATATAAGCACTGGTTCTATTAAACAAAATGCTCAGGTTAAAAGTAAGGTTGGGGTTAAGTTGACAAATCAAAATTGACCATAGTTGTTCTGGGAAAAATAATGGCACAACCTGGTGGCATGTTGGGTTCCATTTGCAAGGTGCCTTCCACAACATAGATTGAAAGCTAGTTTTAACAAAATAAAATACAATTTTACATATGGAAATCAGTCATATGCATTAAGATTGAATTGGGCAATTCAGAAATGGCAAAAAACTGGAGTCCATAAGCTTTAATTTCAGTCGTCATTCTGATTAGTAATACCAAAAATGGCTGCAAACAGTCCAAAATCTTATAAGAAGATCAGTTTTTAAATTATTTACAGATATTCATGGTACCGGTAGATAAAAGAAATGAGAAGATGTTCTGCCCAAGTGGCTGACAAATTTATCTCAAGATCACTTTAGTAACAAGATTTTGGTAAAGACTTTATGATGAGTTTAAGAAAGGTTTCTGCATAAACCGATGTACAGTATTTGTAATGAGTGAGGTTCACATCACTTTTGGGCCTGGCCTGTTAGCTGTGATGTCATTTAGTATGTTGCTTCTGCTGATAGTGGAATTGAGATTCTTTCTTACACACTGGATGCAGACTCCCATCTCCAGGATATCACAGCTTTGATAAGAGTAATACATGTTTTTCTAAGTTCACATGCTCCTGTGTGGTCTAAGTACTTACCATTGCCGAAATGCATGCTGTTTCGATTGCGGTAAAAAAGTTGATTTTCTAACCTCAGTAATCTGTTGTTCAACTGAGGTGTATCAAGTTTCCAAACCCACTGCTGGAGGTCTATTATCATCACTTCACCAAGCTTGTAGTCCACTTCGGTTGCAAAAAATTAGACGGTACTTTGGGCAGGATTGTAATGAAAACCCCCTCTGCGTGCTCTGCATACTAGGCTAGGGTTTCTTGACTTGGATTAAATGTTTTTGCATAGAGTATTAATGTCTGTCAATCATCAAATTGTGTAATTGGGCAAGGAAGGAAATCAAGTGTATATTTTTACCGTGACCAATTTGTCATGGATTGGTTGGATGTGTTTCGAAGGGTCGGGCATTGGAGAGATGGTGTGATGATTTAGAAATATTTCTGGCATTATATTTTGAGCTCCAAGAAGGAAACTAGGACAATCATGAGACTGTTCCTTAAAGACTGTGTGTTGATCTTGAAATAGTTCTTGTGAACAACTTTCATAGCATGCTCCAACAACACTGCCAGTTGTCATCGATAAAGAATCAAGTTCATTGATAACAAAGAAACTTGTCACAAGTTTAATGGTCAAAAACAATCTGTGTCTTTCTCAACATCATTCCTCAACATCACCAAAGTTGCAAAGTTCCTTGGGTTGGCTAAACGTTCTTTTAGATAAATGATTTCCGTTGTAATGCATTCTAATTTTCAAGTTTAAATCACACTTCACCTTGTCATGAACATTCATGAGATGTAAATATTTCATTTTGATTCTTTTCAGATCCTAACTATGACAACACCTCTCAGGGTCAGCCAAGACTTTTATAGTCAAAACAATCAGCCAAGTGTCTCACCATCACGTTGAATACCATCCCACAGCAATGCTGCATAAGTTTCATTCATCATTGGTACATGTTACAACCAGGCTTTCAGCTGAATATGCTGCAGATCATCACCTCAGATGACCTCATTAACTGCCTCTGATGACATCATGGGTTGCATCACTTCGTATTGTCACAGCAGGAATTTGATGTGTGATTGTTTTCCTCAAAAGATTCTCATATGTCTGTTTATAGTTATTTAACTATGCTTCTAAGTGTTGTCATCTATGGACAAGTATAGTTTGCACTGCAGTTTCTCATGGTTGCCTCAGATCTATCTATTCAACTTTAAATGCTGTAACTCTCTACTAGGATAAATACCCTGTGCCAACATTCCTCACTTGTCAAACCAAATTGATGTCACTCTGAGTGAAGGAATAACATTACCCATGATCTCCCCTGTTTCCTAACATGCAATTCTTAGCTTTTTTCCCGGAAAGTTAAGTCCACAGTCATCTGCAATATCACTGTAAAAACATAGATTTGCACATGTAGCTGAACGACCTGGTCACTTGCTATTTTGTCTTTCAGTTTTCAAGTTAATAAACTGTAACTTTCTACAAAAGTTGAAGGTGGTGCGGAGTACAATTAATTATTGTATTCATATTTTTTGTGAAAGTTCATAGAATCTCAGCTGGAGTCACCAAAATTTTTTTTGAACAAATACGTTTGCAACACATCTTTCTTTAAGTGAGTGTTTGCAAAAGTTGGTAAATGTTTTGCATAACTTGACTCAGATATCCATGCCACCCCACTTACAGAGGCAGGCTGCACCAAGGAGCAGCCGTACCATGCTGGTCTGTGCATGCTAACACAGAAAACAGGTCTTAATGAAGGGAACAAAATTGTCTCTTTTGGTCATTTTCTATATTCAGTGATGGGTCTAAAGATCATTACTATTCATTCATTGGCATCATTAACTAAGCAGTTTGGAGGTTGACCATCAATAGTGTAAGACTAGTTACATTTGGAGGCTAGAATTTGTCTGGTTAAGATACATCAGGGTCAGTCGACATCATTTTGTGAATCATCAACATCCAGGGTCATAACCTGGGCTGTGGGATCTGCAAGGGACAGAGACAGACAGAGACAACCCACACTGGTGTGTGCTGACCAATGCTCTTGGTAAAATGAAGCCATTCGGACCGTCACAATTTTCCACGATTAACATAACTTAGCTGGGAATTTACCAGTATTATTTTGTGCTTCCAGCCATTCTTATTTTGCCCATGAAAATTGCACCAAAACAATTTCTGCTTCAATAGTTAACAGAAAAAAAATACACTGGAAGTATAATTTCCTGCCATTTGGAAAGCATGTCTTTACCAAAATTTGTATGCACTCTGTGTGCCAATTGATTGGGGTGCTATGCTTGCCGTAGATGTCTGCAACATAACTTGCAGCCCACACTCAAATCTCTCTTTTGCTGAAACCCTGTTCAGAAAAATACATCTGTGGATACCCGACTCCATAAATGATAGTTTCTCAAAACAACCTAGTATGCTCCATGGTGATATTTTTGTAGAATGAGGCAACTGCCCACCCTAATTCTGTAGTACAGTTGTACACAGGCAAGTTAGTGTGTCAGGATATTTTGAAAAGAATATAGATCATTTAGTCCGAAGGGTGTTAACTGCCTAGTCAATCATTCTTATAATGGGTTTAAACTGAATAAAATGAAAAAACACATAGCTTACTGTTTGAAAAGTTCCTATGCACACATTTCCCCACAACAGAAGGTATAAATGCTACACTCTACAAAGGGGGCTTACTTTCACTTAATGAAGTAAATACTCTGTTTATGCAAATTTCAAGAAATTTCAATACAAAGGCTATGACAAAGCAATGGCATTACAACAGAAAAGTTAGTTAGACTGTTTCAGCTAAATGCTACACATTTTCATGAATTGCTTGCTTTTTCTTTTTGTGAATATTGGGAAGTTTCACTAGGAAAGATAACAGAATGAATTGATATTTCTTCAATTCTGTCTTTACATTCAAGAAATTTACAAAGTGGTCAATGACATTAAAATGTAGATTGTCCATATTGCCATAAATGTAAGAATATTTCTTCAATTTTAATGGTTCTTGATGCAAATCAGCCACCGAAATCTATCAGTAGTTAGAATGTTGAATGTTTCTTAACTTGAGGTGGCAGTTGCTGTCTTTCACAAAGCCTGCATCGTCTCATTCCAAAACTAGATCCTTAAAAAAATTTGCAAGAATTTTGGCTAAATATAGAATGATATGTTGAGTTTTATCCATTGGATTTTGCAAAAGCATTGACCAGTACTTTTAACCATATCCCATTTTATTACTTATCAGAATTAAGCTTTGATAAATCCATCAATTGTAGCTCTTGAGGGGATTGCATATGTTACAGGATCGAAGGTTGTCTAATGTGGCTTTTGTGTATGGATATAACACTCAGCACTCAAGGTCCAGTACTGCCTCACACAAAATTCTTTTAACATGCTCAGGATGGACAAATTAGAATACTGAAACAGCTTCTCTGTAAAGTGCACTTCACCTGGGAATTTAAGATTGACCATTTTTTTTAACACAAGTTTTTTAGAAAATTTACAGTACCCTGTGCAGTGTAGGAAAAGAGTTCAAGAATAGTGAGGTACAATTTAACCCATCAACTTTGAAAACATACCTACAGTACAACATGCAGAGCTGCCACAAAATTGCCGTCAGTGTATATATAACATACTGAACACGGTCAGTTCAAACTTTTTATTTGTAGCTTCATATGCATAATACCATAATACCTGATCAGAATTAATCATACTGCCATATAAATGAAAATTCTAAAGTGTCCATGGAAGGAACATTTCTTTCATAGTTTGGATGTGGTCATTGTGGTGTTAAAAGCTTGATTTGTTTACAAGTGTAGGCACAGAGTTAAGCACTGGTGGAGAGCGTGACCTGGCAATGAATTTGTAATATATTTGATAAAATACAGAACTGGAGAGAAAAGATATCACAGTCCTTCTATACATCACATTGATTTTTGACCTAAACTTGCATAATTTCAAAAATATTTCAAATTTCTAGCAAGATCTATGGATACCCAACCACTCGAGCAAGTCCAAACTTGGCCACACAAAAACATAGCAGGCAGCCATATGGTCAAGCATTAGGCATACCCATGGTAAAGACAATGTACTGTATGTACAGGACGTTAGAGCACTATGCTCTGTCCATTCGTGTAGAAATTCTCATCTTGTGTTTTTCTCTGTTAGCAAGCTAGTGGTGGTCCTTGGTAGGCCTTCACAGATCTTACGTTTCTATTAAATTGGGACAATATATTTAAATGAGTTACGAACAGAGATTATCTCTGCAATTTTCAAATGTGACAGGGCTTTGGATCTGCCTGGTTTGCAAGGATCACAGGCTTGATGGTTTGCTGCAAACCTGTCCATTTGGTTTAATTGATTGTATAAACAGCTTTACTAATTGCTACTTTTGAAAGTTAAGCATGTTTAAGAAATGAAGCAATTTAACACAAATTTGGATGTTATCTTCAGCTGTAGTTTACATGAGAAAATCAATATTATTGGCAGTTGTTGGAGATTGTGGTTGATGTTCCTGTAAAGCAAAGGGCATGACCCTATCTTCATAGACGGTTTTACAGGTGATGTAATGGTGTAGGGCATTTGTGGAGTAGAATTAGAATGGCTGTTTTAGGGTCATTGATCAGAGGTGCTAGTGGAGCTACATGTCTTACATTAAAACTGCATTGGAGTTGTTTCACCTTGCTAGTTTTATCTATAATTCATGACAATTATTGAGTTTTCAAGTAAACTATTTAGAAAAAATGTTTCAACTTTATGAGGGAGGCACTGTCATAATTTCAGGTAATGGATACACAAAACAATTGACACTTGTGTGAATTGCATCATCTGTAATTGTCTTTGTATGTAATTTAACTGATGAAGTGAATGAATGATATGTTTGAACCACAAACTGCTGATATGATCACTGATTAATTTTAAAAAAGGGTTCTTTGAGAGGGCATTCTAAAGTTCAGGCATGTATTCTTACCTGAAACCCATTTGAAGTTTCCGTTTGTCATTTCAATCAGCTCTTTCTTTCCCAAAAAGCATTTGTCGTTGTTAAGTTTGGCAGTGTTGTGTACAATGAAAATTTACATCTTAGACAGGGTTCTAGTTAAGGAATTCTGAGTAATGGCGGTAGCACTTTGTCAGTGTAATGTGCAAATACCAGTGCATGTTGTGAGGTTACCACCTGTTGGGACCCTTGTAGCTATTGCACTCCCACAGGAACAGGGGCCTTTCAGAGAGTTATACTGGTAATATTGGTGAATAAGTGATGAATTGGGACTGATAGATGTCTCCTCTGACATGGGGTGACCAGATGAAATTTTGGGTTGTTTTGTATTGCAATTTTATCTATTGCCATGAATTTTGACACATTTTTTGTGGAATTTTCATTGAATTTTGTGCTAACAGGTAGTCTGGCCATTGACACTTCATGCCAGTCAGCAAGTGTCAGTGCTAGTTGGTGTGGCTAGTTGGACACATGCAGATTGGTGAAAAATGTCACGTTGACAATTTTTTAAAATAAAATATTATGAAATTTTTAAACTTTCATTCCATTCTATCTTATCCTCATATGCAAATTTCTCATGTGTTAGAGTAACAAATGGTAAGATGATGGATAGAAGGAATGCTTTGTATTAGATTTGGTCACATTATAATGGGACAGCTTGTGTAGACTCATTCATTCCTGGTTAGGTATAGTTGGTTGGTCTGGTTGGTATAGAGCATGCAACGGAACAGATAGGCATGTATGTTAGATTTTGGACGTGCAGTGATCTTTCAATTGCACTCAGAATGTGGAGGAATTAGAATCTACTTTTAATTGTGACATATCTGAAAGCATGCCTCATCATTTCTTTTGGCAAACAGCCATGTCGCCATTTAAAAACATGAGTGAATCTATTTGTGGCATGTTCTCTTCAGCACTGTACTCACTCCTTTTGGACTCACTTGCTGCTACTACTACACACAATCAAAGACTATACTGACGGTCATAAATTCCTGAAATATATCACTAATCTTCATCAATCCTCTTCAATTTCACAACATCCACCTTTTTATCTATGCTATCACTTTCACATCAACCTAATGTCGTAAACATTTAATGGTGGTATTGTACTACATCAAAAGGTCAACCCAGGAGGGAAAGGTTAGTTTTGGTGTGGTACCTCGGAGGGTGTTTTCCAAAGACAGCTGTATGTCGCTATAGAAATACTCTCGCTTTTGTTTCAAAGAATATTTTGTGTTGCTGAGCTTGGCTGAACAATTTTTCAGAGATTTATGATCTCTGTTTTTGTGGTGTAAACGATTTCCTGTCATGTGTTTCATACAATTTAATGTGGTACATAGATCACCACCTTTTTGAATAGATACATCAACTTCAGGTTACCACAAATGTCTTCAAACTTTGAAATATTTTGTACATTTTGTTCAGATTTGTTGATGAGAAGTTGAGTTCAGTGACATGAAGTCGTTGTCACTATGCAAAATGAATATTCATGATTCCCTTTTTGCATCATGAAAGGAGATGAAACAAAGTTATTGAAAATTAAGAAACGTAATTGTTTCTTTTCTTGTGTTTATGTCAGTCCCAAGAGGGTGAGGGTAAAGGGGGAAACCCACCTTGATCATAACTTTGTTTTTTTTTACAATATTTCCTGCGTTTCCCCTATTTATATGTAGTATTTAGGTTTGGCAAGGGCCCTCTCCAGCAATTTGGGAGATATTTTAGACCCATCATTTTCTCATGCTCCGCATCGACTTCTGGTGGCATTCTCAAGCATAATTGCCGACTCTACCAATATCGCAAGTGGAACAATTGTAGGTCAACCATATCAGATACACATGGTCAGTGACAAAGCTGCCATATGGTCAGGGGGTGCCCCCCCCCCCCCCAACGAACCAAAATCGCCGCCTGTCGTCGCATTTTTTAGGTTTTAAACATACTTTACTCTTGCACCATTATTGGCAAAAGGCATAATTTGTTGTCCTAAGGCCCAGATAACAAAATGCTCAAACAGCCACCCTAACTGTACTATCTGCTTTTTATTCTGATGAAAAGGGTCATCTTCTGTAATATAGGGATAGGTTTTGCCGAAACGTATCTTCATGTTTTATTCGCACTAATGAATGTTGCCGCTGTGCTAAGTTAAGTGCTTGCGCAAAAAGCTTGATTTTAAGTTTACAAAGTACACAGATCTCGTTGTCGGGGATAATTGTCAACAAAGACGATAAAAAAAGTTTGTAAAGATACCAAAATAGCTTCCACAACATTTTTCAAAATCATTTTGATGATTAAAATAAACTAAAATTGTTATACAGGTAATGGTTGACTGAATTTAATGAGCAGTTTCCAATTTGCTTTTCTTCAAGTGACCATTCTCATGATAAACGGCTATTTCTGACACTGCACGATATAATCCCATGGAAATGCTTATTTCTGTATTTCCGTGGTCTCAAAAGCCAGAAAATTGCATCTAATAAGCCTAGCTTTAGGCTTCTTTTATTTATTATGAATTCAGTATCTAGAGAGCCAAGCAGACCTTTTGTCTTGGCTATTTCTTGCAATGTACTAACTTGATGGCTATTTCAGAGTGGTCACATGATGTAAATTACGTCAATTAATGTTTCTTCGTGTCCTTACCTTGCTTTCAGTGATTCCCATGAGCTGGCGTGGAGCTTTTACCCCTAAAAGAATTTGCCCCCCACTAATTTTCGTCTGCTGCGGAGGCTAATGGATAGAAATTTAACCATGTTTTAATAGAAAAACTTGCTGAAGAGAAATGGCAAAGTAGCCTTCTATCGGGTGCGGAAAATAAATAGAAAGTCTGAAAAGCCATGGCTTTGATCGTGCTGATGCTAAGGGTATTTACTCCTTCAAAGCGCCCATGTAGACCATTTTCGTCCCCTCTGACCGAAATCCTTGGCTCCGCCACTGCGCATGCATCTAGTGGTGGGGCTATGTACAAAAGGAACACATAACACTTGTTTGAAGCGGTGGCGTAGCTACACGGGGAGATTGCTTCCCTGGCTCTGAAAAGTGAAAAAATTGGACATTTGGTATTTGTGGTACCAGTCAACTACCGTGTGGTTTTCCCAACTGTTCCTTTATGAAATTCCGAATGCTCTCCAATGAAAGCTACATTTTTGTAATTATTTGTTTCAAAAATACAAACTTTCCCCGTGCTTCGCGCGCCGCAATTTGCAGTTCCTAAATGCCGAATATAGTTGTGTTCGCTCATAAATCAGTTTGGCGGTAAACTTTTCTGACCTCAGGAAATGGCCAAATCACCAGAATATCAAGTGACCTCGGCAACTTCTTTCTTTCATATAATTTTTTTTTTCAATGTAAGCTCTTGAATTTTAAAATGACGAGCCTTGGTGTGTAAATTTGTAGGCATTAAATGACATTGTGTAGCAACAAAGATCTTTGGCCGCCCTGCAAGCTCAGACTTGTCAATAACAAAAATAGTTTCTTCAGTGATTCCAGAATTTTTCCCTTTTGCTGATATAGCAAACCCAGACTCCAAAATATTCTCCAATAAAAACTCCATATTTTCAATTATGAGTTTTAAAAAGGGCAAAAATTTTGGCGCGCTTTGTGCGTCACACACTTCATACCCAGAGAATTTAAAAAAAGAAAATATAAGTACTTGCAATGCATCCCCATCCCATCTCCGTGAAAATGTCTAGCTATGCCACTTGTTCGAAGCTGTTCTACCGGCAATATTTGTGGTTTTGACTTCACTCTAGTTAGTTATTCCTAAAAAAAGCCAAAAATTTCTCCTTATGCATACAAAATATTGTTTAAAGTATACAACAATTTAAACACAATTTCAAAATAAAATACCAAAAAAATCCACATTGCAAGTGGGAGACACCCCTTTAACTTCAACACACTTGGCTATACACTTGGTCGGCTAAGGTTTTCATGGATGACTCTTATATTGCTGGTTATGTATGTTGGGCATTCCTTTACCGATCCCAGTCTGCCCCCGATCTTCCCACTCCTGGACCAAATATACCTATCCTGAGACTGACCCCACCAGGATAGGTTAGCCCTTGGAGGTCATCCTCCAAGGGCCAACCTATCCTGGTGGGGCCTCAGCTTTTGGAGGCTCGGTTCCTTATTACGTGCAAAGTTTAGCCCCTCCCCCCCCCCCCAAAAAAAAAAAAAAATGAATGAATGGATGGATGGATGGATGGATGGATGGATGGATGGATGGATGGATGGATGGATGGATGGATGGATGGATGGATGGATGGATGGATGGATGGATGGATGAATGAATGGATGAATGAATGAATGAATGAATGAATGAATGAATGAATGAATGAATGAATGAATGAATGAATGAATGAATGAATGAATGGATGAATGAATGAAATATTCTGTACCCCCACAACTTCAACTTCCCCACTTTTTATATTCTTGTGCAACGACTGCAAGTATTAGAAAATGACTAGTCCTAGAAAAGCGAGTGAAGCCTTGAAATGGTCTTTCCTAGGGAAATACCAGAGAAAAGTTAGGGACAGGTGCAGTTGGCCTAAAGTTTTTAGCAGCAATTTTATTTTGCTATTTGAGAAGATACAAATGACTGGTCAAAGAAGAAACTCAAGCCCTTATACTACCTTGGCGGAAACTAGGAGAAACGGGTGGATTTTCTAGTCATCTTTGCTGAAAAAACAGATAGGTATTCAGGTAAGGCACTTGAAGGGACAAAATACCCTTCATGGGCTAATGTTTTTAGGGAGAGGGTAGTCAAATGCTTTAGGCAATCATCATTTTTCATTTTTTTTTTTTTGAGAATGAGGGTTTGGGGGAAGTTTGAGGATTTTCTTATATGCTAATAAGGACATGCAGTGGAAACATGCCAATTAGTGTTACAGCTAAAGGATGTCAAAGCAGGGAGGTGTTAGGTCCTAACACCTCCCTGGTCAAAGTGAGCAAAGTAAGCAATGACATGCAATTCTTTACCACCTGCTATTCCGCAGCCATCATGCGTAGCCATCGAAACCCTGTTCTTCATATCAATTCCATTTGATACATTTATTTTCTACTATAAGTTTACCGCGGGATCGATGTATTTTTAGGATTTTTATATTCGGGGGCTTTTCGTCGGGAAGCCCTAAGGTATAAGATGTACAAGCATGCTTTTTTCCACGGTTTAAGCAAAACATCAAATTTTCAGTTTTCGTAAACCGAAATGCTCAAATTTTCAAATTGTTTAAACTGAGGTACCCTAGCTCATACTTTAATAACTTGATGCAGTTTTCTTTGCGTTCGCCATTTTCCCGGCAACTCTTCAACCATTTCTCGGCGGTAAGGCAAGCTTGTATATATCATTGCAACTAGTGGCAAATGCAGACATCTGATTTGTTTAATCACGTCGCGTGACGTAATTGATGGTTTGTAGGCCAAGCCTATTTATCTAGAAGAAGCATTCTATAAACCAAAAATGGTAAATCTATGATAAGATTAAAAGCTCTCCAATTTCGTTGAAGAAACTTCATATTCACTGTAAGGCTTGTAACCCCCTGACGATGAATAACCACGATGGCGAGTAGCGGAATAATTTTCTAGATTCTTTACCGCGAAAAAATCAACAGTTTCTAAGTTTCTAAAACAGCTGAATCCACAGTTGACTCTTTTGCAATGAATCCCGAACTTTTCATCAACAAATCCCAATTTCAATATCTATAAAAAAGTGTTATAATGTACGGAACTTAAAACCATGCAGCTTTACTTTCGACTGTCTTCTCCCTCTAGTCACACACGCACTTCCTTCTTCGGGACTTCGGGATGAAAACCCTCTACTCGTCGAACAAACCCTCTTGTCAACGCGTCACATCTTTACCAAGTAATAAAAAGTACCGGTGTACGTCAGTTTCACACTCGTCACGCGAAAACATGCACGTAAGCGTATTTACAGCAGACTCAAACGGTATTCCCATACAAAATACTGTAACATGTACTGCGCGTGTTGCAAGTACTCTTGCTGCGCGTGTTGATAAAATAGACGCGCGTCTGCCGGTCACATGACGTCAGTGAACTTGCCTTACACCATCTGTAACGCACATTTCGCTATCTACCCATTAGACTACTCGAGGAGCGCCGCCGCACAAACGGACTCAGTTAACTCGGTTCCCTTATCCCCTTTTAGGAACAGCGCCAAGTGAAAATAGTGAGCTAGGCCTCCCTCCAGACGGACGGAGGAAGACTTCCTCCATACAAAATCACTTTGAACACGTTCACCGTTTTTCGTTAAAATATAAGAAAGAAATTTGTCAATATGATCTGATGATAAAGGGTACCATCACTTTCGACGAATTACAAATAATTGGAACTTCAAGTTTACAATGTGAATTTTCCCATGACTTGATTGTTGGAGTCGTGACCTCTGTATCAAGGCGTGACTAATAAAACTTGTTGACTAGTGGTCAATCCGTGTCCGTACATGTGGGATATAGCTTGAGAGGAAAAGGCGTTATAACTTGGTCCATCATAAATTTAAGATTCTCTGCAAATGCCATCACTTTTTGTTTGAACTGGATTTTTTTAAACTGATTCTTGGTAGCCTCATCTTTTGCGGGTGGAAATTTAATTACATTAAATGTGTGAAATACAGAAGGGTTTCTTCCAGTATTGACCAAAACCAGTATGCTGCCACATAGGGGCTCGGTACTTCTAGAAGAATGAACCTCATTCAAATTGGTTGTTGTTACCTTCAGCATTTTGTTGACAGGGCAACACGGACAGGTTTTCGTTTGGCTCTGAGTTAGGTTTCCATAAAAAAAATTCTGATCAATTTCAAAATCAACGTCTCAGGCACGATTCCTCTATGCTATGGTAAACACTGATGATTGAATTCTTGGTAAAGTTTAAAGCTCGAATCAAAGAGGTTCAGGCTTTGTCCAGACTTTTTATCGCCTAGGAAAAAAGATGAGAATCGTTAGGAGGAGAACCGTCATCGTATTTGTAATCTATGTACGTGAATGACCAGCATGCCAGCTAAACTGGACCCTTGATATCTATGATTTTTTATGATCTTTTATGCATAATCTTTCTAGTAAGTCAAAGGGACTTAACTACTACCAGCGGAACGACGTCATGTCTGGGATGTCAAGGTCCAAAATTTCGACGGACTGGATGTTTTTTTTTTTCAACCGAGGGGAGGAGTCACCAGGGTTTTCGGGCAGTGCGAATGCTAATTAATATATCATATTGTTCAAAAAAGCCAGCGTGGTCCAGAAATCGAATTCTCGCTCCCACCTCTAGTAGTTGTTTTCACGGTGAACCCGGCATCGCGCCCCTTTTTTCTCATGTTTTTCCTCATCGAAGTTCTCCTTGCCATTTTCCACAACAACTGCACCCAAGACGAAACACAGGTAGTACCCTACCAATAAAAGGACAGTCTGAGTAACCCCTGTCCTTGGGGGGATCTAAGCGAAGTTTTGTCCCTCAGTCACCCCCCCAGTGGCGTAGCCACGGGGGGGCGGGGGGCTTAGGTCCCCCAGATTTTCTTCAGCCCCCCCCCCCCCCCAGATTTTTCGCCACCTGATAGAGTAATTAAGAAAAAATAAAATGTTTCAACGGAAATAAACTTTGAAGTATTTCCTTCTAAAACAGGAAAGAAATAAAATGTGTAAGAATTAAAAAAACATGCATGAATGTGTGTAAAACACATTTTGTGTGCACGTATGATGGTATGAAATCAAGTAATAACTTCAAAATGCCTACTTTCACTAAACTGGATACCTTATATAATCTGCACTGTCATTTATTGCATTTCAGTTCGAAGATGAAACGAACGTCTCGACGACAAACTCGAATGTGACTTTGCAAGGTTAAAACCCTTTCTGCCTTTCCGATAGCTGGTTGTTTTAGTGAAAACAAGGCAATCATACACTGGAGACCATTCTTACACGACCATTCCTATACTTTACCATACACAAATATGCCTTATGGGTAAGGTACTGCCTTCGAATAATTCTTCTCTTCCATCCCTAACAAGTATGCCTATGTCGTGCCTCACTCCTTCCCATGACAAGTGCCACTGTAGAACGATTTTTTCGACAAGTTCTCCTTTTACTAATTGGCATTAGCGTCCGCGCGGATTAGTAAAATGTCCACAAGGTCCGGATTTCATGTGTTTCCCGCATGATCCATACTTCTGCTTCGCGGTTTAAATAATTTGGGAGATTTACTCGTAGTATTGTAATTTGACTACGTAATGTACTGATGACTGAACAAATACTACACCATTTTGCATTTAGACGCCACCAAAATCTGGAAAACATTGTTTCTTTGGTAGCATGTATGTCACTTGTAAAATCTCTTCAAAGACTAAAAATGAGTATTTCGAAATTTTTCATGCTTCCCAAATAGGAAAATCCTAAAACGTAGGCCTATAATCAGTTCAAAGTTTTGCCAAACATAGCACCATTTTGCATTTAGCAAATCTAACGCAAAGAAAGTTTCTCAGAGGGCGATACAACTAATTTTGGTTTTCCTATTAAAGCTGAAATCCATTCAAATATTGCAGCATTTGCGATCTACGATCTCCTGAAGTTCACAGTTTTTCCCAAGGGAAAGGGAGACACCGGTTCCTTTGGTCTCATCCCCCAGGTCACAGATCAGAAATGCCCAGATTTTGGGTCCCTAAAAAGTGTTTGTATTATCATTTTTCATAGATTGATTTTTTATTCTCACTATTTGAGAAGTGGCAGACATGAGATTCGTATTTCAGGGATGGGTACATCCAGCTTAAAACACATGGAAAGTGCCGTTTCCAGCCATCTGGAGGGTTTGTAAAACCCAAAATTTTCTTGTACGCTCCGCGCAACTGATGGTGGCGCTCCGCTTAGATAGTCTTGTCGCGCTTGATCCTCGGAGGTACCAGCCCCCCCCCACTTGTTACCTAGGCCCCTCTAAAAATTCAGTCCTGGCTACGCCACTGCCCCCCCCCCCCCCATGGAGTGTGTTTGCATTTTAATAAGGGTTGGGGTGCAAATGGTGTTTTATTTGGCATTCTCATTATACTTTGATGCGTTTATTTTATTTATTTTATCTTAGTTAACATACATCGATGCCTTGTCTGTTACAAATCTGTAAATTTAACACAATCGCTTTTCATCCTGGCTATGTGTCTGTAAGCACAATGCACTGGTAGTCGTTCTCACGACATTATAAAGTTAAGTTTTCTAACTAAAAGTTCAAGAAAGTTCACTGGACATGATTTGAATTGCATGTGTAAGAATTCACAATATGCTTTCCTTGTGTGGAGAAAATGTCAACATTATTCATTTCTTTGAGCGTAGGAAAAATTGAGAAAGCAAAGCCAAGAATGCTGGAACTTTTCCGTTTACAAATTTCTTAATTAACAAGCTCTCAGTCGTAGTTTGAATATTGCTCTCACAGTTACTCCCGGATATTACAGCTTATAAACAAACATAGAAACGAATTGCAGAAGAGGAAGTCGTTCACCGAGTAAGGAGTTGAATTTCATGGCTAGGTAAATTAGTACTTGGAATTTCTACCAGAATTTGTCTCTAATCTTGACATTTTTAGCGTAACTCAAAACAGTTCTTTTTACATTCTAAGAGCCTGTTATCAAATTTCGTTGTGTTTCGATGAGTGAAGAACCACATAATCATATAAAACAAGGCCAACAGTGTGCGAAGTGATCTGTCGGAATGATCATTTCGTTTTAAGGAGATGAAAAGGCGTCCCCAAGTCGCATATTCTCGTTAACAAATTAGAGGTTATGATCGGTACGTGTCTATTTTACATGAACTTAATGCCAAGGACTCGGTGTAAGCATTATATACTTTTTGCTCGAGTGAGATGGCTAATGAAGATTACGGAGTCCAGACACAAATAACTTAGATTTGAGTATCTTATTATGTTGAATCAGGATTCCAGGGGCAGCCACGGAATATTGATGAATAATTTTTAGATTTGTTTTAAAATTTCTCAGAAGTTTTAATGACATAACAAAATTTTCCCCACCCTCCTCATACAAACTAGTGCTTTGATTACGGTGAGTTGTTTTCAAGTTCACAATGTTTAGAAAGTAGACTATAGTGTAAAGAGCGCCCTGTTGTAGGTAAAAAGTTGTTAGTGAAAGATTACTGATCTTTCCATTGAAGGACCGACTTATATTCACGCCATAAATACCGTGGAATTGCCTCGCACATTACTAGAGGGAAGTTCAAATTTATGAGCATAGAATACCATGTTTAATAAAAGTGCGGTGTACTTTTCATTAAATTAGCCCGATAGTGACGTTACCACGGTAAGGGAGGTGGATCCTATTTAGAATCCCCCCCCCCCCGAAAAGACCAACTGATGGTCAATTGCTTAGAGCATCCGACTTGCAGTCGAGAGGTCGGGAGTTCGAGTCCTGTCCCTGTCATACCGAAGACTTTAAAAATGGAACCTTCTGCCATTGTGCTTGGTGCTCAGCATTAACAACGGAGAAGGGAACACGAGGCAGTGAGCCACAACTGGAAAAAAGACCGTGACCGACTCGACTTGAACCAATTAGTTTTAAAACTCCATCTTACTAACTCACCCACCCAGAAAAATAATTGGAAACGTGTTTTTAAGCGATATTAATTTGTGAGATTGCATGGATTGGATTTAAATCAAGAGGAAACATACAATTCGTAAGGATTTGGAAATGGGCCATTTTCGGTGACCTTTTTTAAAGAGTGGTCCATGTAAACGCTCCATCAAGAGTGAAACTTTGCTTTTTTAGAGGGAATGTCACTCTTACTGGAATAAATTTCCGCTCTGTGGTAGTCGACTTTATAACTTTTATTTTTCTAACGAGTGAAACTTCACTCCCTCTATTTTAGAGTGTGTCCTGTCAATTACATATTACAATATACATCCTCAGTTAACGGAACCTGGCGGCACCCCTACCAAAGAGTTTCGTACTGAAAACCTAAATTCAGGCTGCACTGTGCTAAACGGAAAATAGACAAATTTAGTCTGTGTCTTCAAAAGCTCTAAAAGCAAAAGAGTAAACTTATTCACTCTCTAATCGAGGGAAAAGCGTGACGTCACTCCCTTAGAGCGTTAGTTCATTCCAAGAAGAGTGAAGTTCACACCAAATGAGCGAAGTTTCACTCTTGACGGAGTCCCTACAGTGATCAGCCTTAAAAATAGAGTGATCATTGCAGACATTAGTTATGTATTTAATTTTTCATTCCCCCTGGAGGGAATTTCACTCTTCTTAAAGTGAAATTCACTATTCTTGGAGTGAATTAACACTCTAATGGATTGAATTCCCAGTTTTCGCCCTATTAGAGCGTGAGTTATAGTTCACTGTTTTGCTTCTAGAATGTACACAGGAGATGCAGCTGATAGGTCAATGACTTTGTAGATGTAGTGGTACAACAAAAGCAGGGTGCAAAATTTTACAGGATCTAGAGAAGATACAGCTTCAACCGTCGCGTGCTCAACAGAATCTTATGTTTTATGTTTGGCAATTTAATCTATCAATGTAGGGGGCGCTTAAATAGACGTTACTGAAAGACAACGCGAGAAGTTGATCCTTTAAATCTGTTTGAAGTGTGCCTTGGATTCAGTGGCGTAGCCAGGATGGGATTTTGGGGGGGCCTAGGTAACAAGTGGGGGGCCTGGTACCTCCGAGGGTCAGGCACGGCAAGACTATCTAAGCGGAGCGCCACCATCGGTTGGCGTACAAGAAAATTTTGGGCTTTAAACCCCTCCAGATGGCCGGAAACGGCACTTCCCATGTGTTTTAAACTGGATGTACCCAGCCGCAAATGCGGCAATATTTGAATGGATTTCAGCTTACCTAAGGCAGCACCTCACCCTTTAACAGGAAAACCAAAAGTAGTTGTGTCCCCCTCTGAGAAACTTTCTTTGCGTTAGATTTCCTAGATGCAAAATGGTGCTAGGTTTGGCAAAACTTTGAACTGATTATAGGCCTGAGTTTTGGGATTTTCCCTTTTTGGGGAGCATGAAAAATATACAAATATTTTTAGTTTTTGTAGAGATTTTACAAAAGACATACATACTACCAAAGAAACAATGTGCAAAATGGTGCAGTATTTGTTCATCGGTGCATTACGTAGTCAAAATTAAAATACTACGAATAAATCCCTCAAAATAATTGAACCTCAAAGCAGAAGTATGGATCATGTGGGAAACACATGAAATCCGGACCTTGTGGACATTTTGCAAATCCCCCGGACGCCAGTGCCAACTACTAAAAAGAGGACTTGTCGAAAAAATCGTCCTACAGTGGCACTTGTCATGGGAAGGAATGAGGCACGACATAGGCCTACTTGTTAAGGATGGAAGGGAAGAATTATCCGAAGGCAGTACCTTACCCTTATCTGCTTGCGGCATATTTTGTGTATAATAAAGTAAAGGAATGGTCGTGTAAGAGTGGTCTCCGGTGTAGGATTGCCTTATTTTCAGTAAATTAATCAGCCATCCGAAAGGCAGAAAGGGTCTTCACCTAACAAAGTCACATTAAAGTTTGTCGTCGAGACTTTCGTTTCATCTTCGAAGTGAAATGCAAAAAACGACAGTTCAGATCACAAACGGTAGGCCTATCTAATTTAGTGAAAGTAGGCATTTTAAAGTTATTGCTTGATTTCATACGTGCGGACAAAATGTGTTTTACACACATTCATCCATGATTTTTTTTTTTTTAAATTTTTGCACATTTTTTAATTTTTTCAATTACTCTATCAGGACGCAAAAAATCTGGGGGGGGGGCCTGGAGAAAATCTGGGGGGGCCTAGGCCCCCCGTGGCTACGCCACTGCCTTGGATCTTTAGTGTTAAAAAGCTGTTTGTTAACCGTCAGTACAGTAATAAAAATAAGCTTTCTGAATACATTATTTCAATTAAATAATTTAGCAGCAGAGAAATTAAGCGTTTTCTTGTTCAGTTTAATCATATGAAGGAACTGAACTAAAGAGACAAGGTCCACTACAGTCACTATCCTTTAACCTTTTCAGAAAAGTTAATCAATTATTCAAAGCTAGTCAAATCCCAGTTCTGATCATCTAGTTTCCCCTCGCTGTTGTTGGTTTTGTCACACGTTTTATGCAAACCATTTATTTAAGTGGAAAACTTTGCATCTTATTCGAATTAAGCATATTTATCTATCCATCGTTGTATAAAGACTGAAGTTTGTAGCAGGTGTTAAATAATTTTAACCTTTAGATAGGTATACCCTCTGCTGAATAAGCGATGTTTTCTGACAGCGAATCTTCAGTGTATTAACATATTGATTCTAACATAGTCCCATATTCTTCGTGTAAGCATAATCTGGCAATATGCTGACACAGCTGTCTCTAATACAGAATGTTGGCGACATTTAACAGTTAAAGGTCTTAGCCTGTTTGATTTCACCTTTTATGTAGTGAAAAAATCTGGAGATAGACAACACTTCAAAATTGACAGAGCAGCACAATATTACACTTATATCCGTCTGCATAATCAATCGATAACTCTCAATTGTAGCGGAGGAATTCGTCTAAATAACGGCTAGACACATCCAATCTATTTTTGATTGAAATATTAACACAATCACGGAGGCCGATAGTGGGCAATCAACTGTGAATATAAAGGGTATCATAGTGCCCATTCATAGTATAAACAAAACTGAATAAATCTCTCCTACTAGTAGTTCTTACGGCGCACAGGCAACTACCAGAGTTTTCAAAACATATGTACTACTGCCCCGCAAATATCCATAGTCAAAGGGGTATGGTAGAAGTCCCTTGGAAATCGATCTTTCCTCCCAGCAGATCAAAATCATCATTTTCTTGATTAATTGTTAGTGTATATCTCCCCTGAATTCTGTCTTGACATGATTTGTCATGACTATTGACTCATTGGCTGCACTCTTCATAAGTACAAAAGGTACATTTTGAAACCTGGCAGGAAGGTTACCTGTTCACATGCTGTCCTGGGCATGACTTTAAACTGCATCCAGGTTGTGGCTTCTGTTCTATTCAGCCAGTCTAGAGCAGGACCACTCAGTGTTTGCCCTTTGGAGGGCGTACTTGTCCATTTGGGACGTTAAGCTCCTTAAGGGAGCAGAAATCCTCCGGGAGTAATCGTTTGGTTTCCGCCCCTTGGCTCTTCGCCAGAGAGTCGTGGGGACTTTTAGAAAAAAACCTGTTCACATGCTAGTGTCGTTCAATAAGGTTCATATCAAGTTGGGAGACAATTTTGCTGAGCAGATAAGAGCGAAAAGGTTTGTAACAACTTGCCAAATAAAGACATGTTCTAATATGAGACATGCTTCTGAAATATTTTAGAAAAAGTTCCCGAATAAATTTCAACACTCGGCTCTTGTCACTTGATCAAGCCCCTCATTCCCTCATAGCCTGCGCCTGATTTGAAGACCTACTTGCCACCTAAGAAGTCGGTTTTTATGTTGGTTATGTAGCAGGTGCGCGGCCATTTAGATTACACCTCAGATCAGACTAATCTGGAGGGAATTGGCAATTCAATATGTGTCTATTCTAATTTATGTATACAACTTCAAAACCCGGATTGGCTGGCTCCGTTTTTTTTACCCCCCCCCCCCCTACACGTATTCCGTTCATATGTCATCTACCGTGATCCATGTACCCAGGATAACATCTGTATGATCTGCCAACCGACCACACTAGGTGCTTAACTCCTATAATGACTATGAGTATCGATAGTAACGTTGTAACATTGGGTCGATTGGGTGGTCTTTCCCTCTTTAAACTAATGCGTTAAAAGAGAAAAAAGAAAGAAAAAAGAACAAGATAGGAAGAAGAATGAAGAGAGGATGGGACATTTGTAGCGTCCCCAGCAAAAAGTGTAGCACAATTTTGCATCCAGCACACCCTTCGTAAGACAAACTATTCCAAAAGGGGAAAATCCCTTCTCGTATATACCACTCCCCTGGACGACGATCAGTCATCATTTCATTAGTCCCTTAATGAAATCTGCTTATTCCCTTGATCGGTAGCCCACTACCCATAACAAGAGCCCAATGGGCACTGTGGTTCCTTGCTGGATATTATAAGAACTAGTACACAGCCAGTCTTCGAAATAGAGAGAAGCGAAAGCTCATACTCAATGTTTGTAACATCTTCACAAGGGGTATTTTAGTACTTATATTACATGATATCAGTGACTAAATTTTTGTGGCCTTACTTACATTCAACTTGTATAATGCTTGGTGACCTTCAAAAACATTTCCTCATTTCCATATGTATTTATGCTTGTAATCAAACTTGATATTATCACCAATAAACAATACACAATGTGGTTAGAGAGAGAAAAACACCCCTTGTACTTCTCTCATAGGTTATTTTTACCTGCTCTCAAATAAAACTTGCTATTACTTTAAAACAATCTACCATTTGTCCTGTTTGCTATCTCTACACAGAAAACAGGGTTTATTCAGCAGTTAAGCCTAAAGCAAGTGATTAATGGGGTGTGATAATAGAATGAGGATTAGGTTACCCCACAGAGCACAGCAGTATTAAAGAGACATACTGTATAACCCATGCATTGCTTCCACTGGCAGAGAGACCAGTTTAATGCAGTGTGACCTGTGCTCATTGAAATCTACAGATTTCAGTTATTGCCCTCTTACAACTTTGAATGATCCAAAATCTGTGTACAACCCGAAGTAATCATTACTGAACGAATGTAAAGGCCAAACTTCTTAGGTGTTTGGGTGTGTAAGCATGCAAAACCAGGTTAGATAAAAAATCTATTGAACCTATCTTTATCTAGCTTACAACATTTTCTAAATAACATTTCCAGTGGCTGACCTCCAGTGACCTTGATGACCTTTGACCTTAACCAAACACAGATTGGTTTGAAATCTGTCCTTTTTACCTTAAAATACTATGTTAACACGTTTTTCAGTGTTTGACCCCTGGTGACCCCAGATGACCCCTTGACCTTCACCAAACATATCAGATTTCATCCTTACACAATAACACACCCACACACTAAGTATGACATCTATCCAAGTTTCCTACCTTGAAATATCATGTTGAGAAGGTTTTTAGTTTTTGACCTCTGGTGACCCCAAATGACCTTTGACCTCCACCGAAAACGATAGGGCACACCTTCAATCTACAGCACTTCTATATACCAAGTTTCAATTTAATCCAACTTTCCCTTGTTGAGTTACAGCGTACCCAAGCTAGCGTCACAGACACACACACACACACACACACACACACACACACACACACGCCAACCTGACTACATAGGTTCCTTTTGCTAACGCAAGGAACCAAAAATTATATCGAGCAGTTGAGCATGAAAGTATTAACTTGAAGCGTTTGAAGATGTTTTTGACCCTGCAGTACATTTCATACAGAAATGTGCCTTTAACGTGGCTTTCTGAAATAATTTAAATTTCTTAATTTGATACTAACCAGTCTTTATTCGACACCATGTATTACAGGCCAAACGATGTTAGGTATAATGGGTGAGGATGTGTCAAAGGTCATCACTAAGGATATATTCGAGTGCCGGGAAAAGGTGAGATGTAAAGACGGCTACTGTACTTACCGGAAAATTATTGAGAAATCATGTGTAGTCTACTCGTCTAGGACTAGATCCAACGGAGATTTCAGAGATAACTATAGAATGCGTTGCACATTGGAAGGATGATCAATTTATTGGTGGCTTAACAAAATTTGATGATGGCATACATAATAAATACTTATTGCTTTTAATGTACATGCTATATACATCCCGTTCTGGGTACAACTGTCACTTCCATATCTTCAAGGGGGGGGGGGGGGTCTCTTCAAATAGATAATTGCACCTTCATTGTACTTGAATCGTGTTAGGCTCTAACAGTGAGGACACAGGTTAGGTTATCCTGCCCATTGGATGATTGTAGCGCGCCTTATGGTATCTCTTAAAACTGGCATAACCAGGATTTTTGATGGGGGACCCACCGCAGAGCCTGATCGCTTCCCCAAGGGAGAGGAAATCACCGTGCCCTTTGAGAAATTTATGAATATTGAAGTACCGTCAGATTCAATCTCGTGCAACATTTAACATCATTTGAAGACAAATTATGCTCCGTTATAAATAAAAAATTAGAATTCGATTTGGTGTGTACCTTGATTACCCTCTGGTAACGCACTTGTGTAAGATGATACTTATAAGCTACCGTACACCAGAAAAGCAAACACTTTCTCCCTGTCTAATATCTGCCACACATTATCGTCCACACGAAAAGCTCCGTCCAAAATGATCGACAGTAGATCTGACGCAGTTTAAAACTTTTTGTTGTTTTGAATGTTCAGATTTAAGTTATCGCCAAGGCAGACTAAATTGTCAGTAACCCCATAGCATGGATAAACTCTTTCTTCATTCTCCACATTTTTTAAGTTTAAGTTAATAAAGTAAGAATTAAAATATAGCCTTAATTAATATGCAGCAGATAAAGAATAAAGAAAAAATGTAGGGGAACTATGAACTCGCGTACGGGCGACGATTGGGTGTGTGTGCGGGGGGGGGGGAGTGGGGACATGTCCCCTATTTGATAATAGACGATTGATTTTCATTTTTCAAGCAGAAATCTATTTGACAGTAAGGTAAAAAAATGATAATTGCTTTCATTATCATGAAGCCGGATGTAGTCTTTTGGTTGAAAACAATATGAAACAAATAACATATTAAAACCAGAACGATTGTAGAGACATTCTCCTTATAATTCTCTGAATTTGTAACAAAAGCGATGAAAGCTTTTAACTTTCAACCGTAAAATACAAAGAAGGAGTATACGTACGGAAACGATCATTTAGAATATGTACACACTTGCACCACAGGAAACGAAAGTGTCACAATAATATTGATATAACAGACACACGTTCCTTTATTCACTTGATGATATAACCTTACTTGATCAGGTGAAAAATTAAAGAAAAGATATGTCAGTTTTGAAAAAATCCTTAGCATTTCGTTGCTTACTTTATACCTGACTGAGTATACATTTGCTAAGCAACCATCGATAAGAATTTGTAATAAAACGCATTATTTTTCATCAGTATGGGCCTCTAGATATTTTGCATCAAGTGTCGTTACTTGTAGCTAGGGCAATATACTTCAGTGTACTTAGCAGCTTGGCAAACTACTTAGACATAAGCTTAAATACTTTTGAGTTAGCACGAAAGCTCCCAAAAGACAATTTTTTCATAAAATATTTAGAAATACGTTGATTTCAAAGAAAATACCATTAAATGTCAAAGGGACAGTTAATTCTCAAGTGGAATAATGAAATTAATAAACCGCAAACTTTAAAAATGGAAAAAATTTAACGAAAAGAGTTACTTTAGAATAGATAAACAATAAAAGTGGTTGAAGTAATTTCTTTTTAAATTTAAATAAAAACGAACCATCAGTAAGTTCTCCAGAATGTTGCTAGCTTATAACCACAGTGACACTTGAAAAAACCAAGACATTCAACTCAAAATAGAATCAGAATTAATCTAATTTGAAAGATGTAAATATTCTGTTCAACATACAGCAGCAGGACTTCAGCAACAATAATTATTAACAATTCGTTTTCATCAATTGATTCACTCAATAGCTACATTCCCCCAATAAAAATGATGTTACAAATTAGAAGAATTGCGGATATTGCAGCAGTTGAATTTTAGACCAACAAATTGTTCTTGAGCAACAAATAACGTTGATGACCTTATTTATTAAAAGAAACCCTTCAAACTACGATGTTTGAATTATTTTTCGTTCTGTATTTAGAAGTAATGTTTTCCAATATATGGAAATATTTGCAACAGCCGCAATTTCCCTTTTGAACCTAGAACTGCGTGCCTTTATAACAGAAGATGATTTTTACACTAACGTGGCTTTACTTAGACTTGTGGTAAATGGCACTTTCTCAACTCGCGATATTATAAGCCCTACTATGTTTCATTACACATATATACAAAGGGAGTCATAACGAATGACTTTAAACGGTCAAACATTAAGTCAGGTTGCTCGGTTATTCATTTTGGAATGATTTAGTCGTACGAAGATTCTGAAAAATGCAAACATCTTGGGTCCGAAACTACGTTTATTTGCAAAGGTAATGAAAGATAAATTGGAAAATTTCATTTCCCCTCAGACCCCAGAATTCCATTATTTCATGTTTGTTTTGTTGTGAACAAATTCCCTGGACTGACCGTAAAATGATTTGAGAAGGCCGTAAGGCTTGCTTTGCTCAAAATTAAAAACTTACAACAAACATGTACCTCGTGATCATTGTAAATTTAGGCCTAATCGTTTCATCGACGATACCCATACATAGTTCTCACGTGACGTCATAGGAATTTTTTCACGTGGGCTTGTCATGCCATGTCTGAGGGCAACCCGTACATATACGAATAGGCTTGCTCTCAGACACGGGGGTTGCTAATGCCTAGACTTTGTGCACTTGTTAACAAGGAATCTCTTGATTGGCTGTTTTGACTGTAATTTATTGATTGTGTTATTTCCTTTTCTTTTTCTTTTCTCTTTTTTTTTTTTTTTTGAATTTAGGAATTTGCGCTTTCATTGGCCAGTTAGGGTTATTTTACTAAACATTGCGTAAAGGTCTAACTTATATCATACACGATTACTTGCATACTTCACCGTCGAGCCAGAGCTACCATAACAATACATCATGAGAAAAAACATATTTTGTGCCGAAGTTTTGTTCGCAATCAATCGAACGTATCTAAATCAGGAAATTTTCCTTGTGTGGAACAGGAAAGTTTTATCTTTGAAACCATGACTTTACACATAGTATGTTATGAGATTCAAACTAAAAAAATAGTTTGGATGATTTTTATTTTAAATCAATATGGTTACTTCAGAGAAAGGGCATTGTTGCATAGTTCAAATAAAATGAGTTCCTTCAATCTCACTTTTTAAAGGTTGCAGTAGGTCATAATTCTTACAACGTGCAACAAACTAGACTGAATGGTATAGCAATGATGAAATCTTACAATTCTCCCGGTAAAAATTAAAGTTCAGTATTTCAGTAAAGGGTTTACGCCAAAAAATTAATTTTGCCTTGAATGTACACCCTAGATAATGCTGGTCATACGACTTGAAAAGATCACATTGCTTTTATGAGTAATTAAAACCCTATTTTAACCAAACAATGTTCTCTATTTAAGCGTTTAAAGGACAATATACAAGAATGTCCCACCGACGATAAGATAAATTCACTCAACTCCTTAAAACGACAATTGCTAACCCCTGCTAATGATAACACTTATATGCATAAACTACTATTATTTTCAGCGTAAATTTACACAAAAGCCACATTTAGCAACAATGTCATACTCATGTAATCCGTATTGCTTATGCATACGAACAAAGAGTGTAGCAAAAAGCGTGATCATATGAGACGGTTGTATCGGGGTAGTCTCCATCTCATCCTACAAATAAACCTACTGTAAATTTACGTGCCCAATATGCCTTTTTAAGTCATATCAGGATTGATGGTCAATTTAAATGTCAGGGGGTTAAACCTTCCGTTTCCTTCTGAAATTTCTTTCTGTCTTCATATGCGGTGAAGAAAAACTAATCACCCCTTGAACGGTATGGATTTGCATTTATCGGATCTTAATTTCACTTATATTCACTACATGGAACTATTAATAGCCTATTTTAAACTTGTTTTCAACGATAAAATGAAATGAATGCAGTCAACCCATTTCGGGTTAATGTAATATTTTTCCATGATTGATATTTCATGATTGGCTCTTGATATTCACGTGACAATATTTTTCTCAATTAATTATGTAAAACCAGGACAGTTAATAATTGGTTTATTTTGAATAAGCATTTTTTAAGTCTTGAAATACCATGAAAGATACTCGGAAGCTAAAACAAAAATAAATCTGTCGGATCTGGCTGTTGTTTAAGTTTGGAACGACTGCTTTTGCCCTTACATTTGAAAAATCTGGTGAAGATATTAAAAAATACGCCCAGATGAAGACCTGCACCTTCTTAGTAAGAATTTCCTCTGGTTTTACTTTTATGGAGGCCTGATTGAAGATTCCCACGTGACAATCATCTGATTTGGGGTAATGATACTACATACCTGTCACCTAGAGAGAGGAGAAAAGTGTGAAAGAGAGAGAAACTTTGTGAAAACTAAAATGAATGGCCTCTACATCTCTTGAAATGTAATCAGCTTCATCTCGTCTAGACACGAATGTTTCTGGAGCAGAGAGGCTGATAAAGATGCTTAATATCTTTAATTCCTTACTTCAGGAAGGAAACCAACATCAAATGAGAAACGAAAGGCGATCTAAATGGATCGGTGGGGCGAAGACCAAAAACGTGGGTCTATTAGGAAGATTCCAATCTTTTTTGCTTTTAAAAATCTTAACTTCTTCAATTTCAGACGACTGTAGACAGGTAGAGATACTGTTTGATCTATGTAGAGGGCGCGGTGTAATTTTACTGCTGCTAGGTTGCCGGTTATTCCTCATATATTTACAGCTCAACCAGATGATTGACATATCAGATACATTTTAGAACAGGGAATTTATAAATGTTCATTATTTTTTAACCGTTGTTTGTCATCAATATGTGAGCTAGAAAACTGCTTCACCTTAATTAACCTATATACTTTGTGAAAGAGTCAGATTATCAAAGCAAACACAGGAGCTCATCATTCAGATGGCAAAGATGGAAAAACAAAACAGAATCCAAGAAATAACGGTATAGAGTGAGAAACTGGAAAGAAAGTTAGAAGGCTAGTTGTTTGTTATGCAGCTTAGGGCACATTTGCTCAGATGGAACATTCCGCCATATCTCTTTAAATCTGTCTTTTGTAATTAGGGCTAACTGGGACATATTTCAGGACAAATCCGTTACTGTGATAGAAATAGTAATGATGATCCCACTGTTCGCTATGGCCACAACCCTGAAGCTTAAAACAAAGATACACAAGGCCTAATACAAATGAAACATTCCTAGTGTAAGACATCAAGTGGAAAATGTTACTGAACTTGCTTTAGAGGCTTAAATAGATAAACTACACATGAAAATGAATATGTTTATACACTTTCAAAAGTTCAAAACGAATGTTGCTCTGAAATAAATTATCTCTCCATCTCAATTTCGACATGAACTCTGCTACTTTATTCTAAAGTAAATTGTCCTTTTCAGTGAAGACGGAAAATTTTTAACATCCAGATCAATCCACCGATTACCGCAAACAGGAATTCAACACGTGCTAACATGATTGTAGTGGGCTATCATCCTTGCACAGGTGAAAAAAAATGCGTTTTGCATTTACTGGTCTTCGGTAGGCTTTTGGTGTTGGGGCTGTTCGTACGAAATTTAAATTTATAAGTGCCTTTGATGAACTTCCGGCGCATGCGCAATAGTCTTCCCATTCATGGCGCATTCAAACCAAGTGTCTCACTGATCAATACATATTCTAATTTCATGACTATGTGAGAACTGATGCTGTAAACAAGAGGAAAAGAAAGAGAAAAAGGTAAATACAAATGCAGTTTTTACTCGTAAATAGTCATAATTATACACTTCTCTTTTATTCGAGTCCTTTAGTTCCAGTCCTTGCCGGGTCATACCGAAGACACTGAAAAAACGGATTCACTATCATCTTGTGCTTGGTGCTCAGCAAAAACCGGTTTGACTTAATTGAACTAAGTGGTTGGAAACTGGGCCTTAAACTCCCTCTAACCCTAACCTTCTCTTTAATTGGAGGCTAAGGAAAATAACATGTTACGATTGAAGTGATGAAGTTTAAGTCGCGATGTAAGTAGAGGTAGATTTTGCATTGGCAAGTCGTCCAAACAACAGTTAGTAAGAATAAAGATGGCGCTGTTGTTATACAAGAAAAGCAGTTAATGGGCAGCGTGATCCTAATCAGTCCTTGAATTGATCTCCGTCGACCTGTATTAGGCGAGCCTCACTTTACTAGGTGTTACTTCAGACACACCCTGAGATAACTTGTGCATCATCAGACATATCGAAAAGTTTTGTACAAAAACGATCATTTGCTCATTTTGCAACAAAATTTCTAAATTGTTCTAGCCTGTCAGTTATGCTTCGAAATGGTATTTCTAGGTGAAAGCATCCCATGAACTGATGAAACGCGAATTATCATTCAAAATGCATGATTTTTGATGATTTAAAAATTTGGTGACGTCATAATTTGGGTGAATTTCCCCAAAATAATGCGTCATTTTACATCATACAAACACGGTTTACAACAAAATTTTAGATCCAAATAAAACCAACTCTTTTCCTCCTGCTACCTATGACATGCGGCTACCTGAAACGCGTTTAGCCATTTCGATATATTTGTGGCTAGTATTTATCCTTTAAATTCTGTAAATTTGGGGTGAAAAGCACATTTTTTGCTTATAGGCATCACTCTCATAAATTAATGATTTACGACAAAATTAAAGGGTGTGCCCAATCAAAAAAGTATTCACTGGGTGTGTAATAGTACGAACATCACAAATCCAAATTAGCCAGACCTTAAAACACAACCCCGAGAACTACATTAAGCGAAAAACCGAACAATACACCATGTCCCCACATACTGTAACGCATTTGTGAGGTTTATGATCGGAACTTTGCGACATGTGGCAAACTGATTCTTAGTTAAGTTGTTATATACATTAAGGACAATTTTTGTAAAAATTGTACAACTCGATTTCCCTCACTTTTCACAGATTTGGTGCCGAGACTGCACGAACAGTAAAGGTTTCTAAAATAATTTGAGCTGTTTACTCTTTTCTCCTTAGATATATTTAAGGGTGAGATCTATTTTTTATTTTATCACTTGATAAGTTCGTATTACTTAGTCTTTTAACGAGAACCAGAGAAGGTATAGTGAAGGTCGCCAAGGTAACTTCCGGTGGAAAGAAACGGTTAAAAGGGATTAGGTAAGGTATTTTAAGTCGACTGTCATTTATTTTTTAAACTCTAAAAAAAAGAAAACATGTGGGTATAACCTGGGCAAGTATGTGACAATAATCAAGTTCAA
The DNA here is from genome assembly GCA_037179385.1 of Holothuria scabra. Lineage (NCBI taxonomy): Eukaryota > Metazoa > Echinodermata > Holothuroidea > Aspidochirotida > Holothuriidae > Holothuria > Holothuria scabra. The sequence goes on along the minus strand of CM074192.1, from coordinate 17,081,835 downwards.
ATCCACCCGGCCACGACCTTTTTCCAGTTGTGGCTCACTGGCTTGTTTTTCCTACTCCATTGCTTATGCAACGGGAGAAAGTTCCATTTTTTATCTCTGGTATGACTCGACCTAGGAACAGAACCCGTGACTTCCGCGTGAGAGGCGGATGATCTTACCTTTAGACCAACCACGCGATCAGGTTGCACATGTGCTACCTTTTAAACAGTTGTGCTAAACATATTTTACGTGGAATCAGTGAAGGGGGTATAGCCCAATGCCCCCACGCCCCCCCCCCCCCGGCTGCACCAAGCTATATCATAATTACCTTTGTAAGAGTGTTCAATTCTATTCTGGTGACACTTTACATCTAAATTCGGAACATGACCTATGTTTGTTCTGATTGCTCGATTACCACGTGGTTTGACTCCTCGGAAATTCCTCTCCAGTAGCCTAGTTTGCACCGGTTGTTCGGTGTTACGAACATCGTCTGCTTTTATCTCTTCTTGTCGTCTAAGTTCCCTTATGTCGTTGAGCTTTTAATGAAGAACAATAGTAAAGGAATGGCTTTTTATATCAAACAAGTCAAATATGTCAGTTTTTTATTACCTTACTACGTTAACAAATCATTGAAACGAAGGGGAAGGGGGCTGGAACATGGGCAAGATTAGAGTGTCTTGTAAAAAACGAAACATTACTAGTGTTTAGAACACACAACATTTTGACGTGTAACAAACTTGTTGTTTTACATTTTGATGACATTTCCCAGCACATTAACAACAAATTACAACAATTAAGTCATTTTTGTGCACATCTTTGGCTTAAGACCCAAATGTTCTGTCTTTGTGTCCCCCAGTTTCGTATCCTTACACACGCAAACACACACACACGCACACACACAAATATATATAGCATGGATGGGTAGAATTTCGTGCATGCAACTTTCAGATTTAGAAATATTCTAGAACTGAAGATGAAATGTCCCTTAAATCTACGTATGCTGAATCTATAATGTCCTAACTTGAATCTTTTCAAATTTCAATCAGATATCTTCAAAACTTCGCTTTAAATTCGTGATATCAGGTTGACTGGAACAACTGTTTTTGTTAGTTGTGAAACTGCCAAATTTCGCGCATTAAGAGAAGATTGCAAGCAACCAAAGGGATAATGCAAAATTTATTATGACTTCCAATATCGTAACGATTCCCGTAATCGACCACACACTACAACATCCAAGATAAATGGAGCAAAATGTGTGATTTTCCCTGACCTTAATTCAAGAATCAACTGTTGGCTGCAGTGAGGGTGAAACGCAACTAATTTGGAAAAAGATAAAAATGTTCCGACCTATTTAAGCTTCAGTGTGAACAAAAACAATGCATTTGGCTTTGTAAATCTTTCCACAGCTTACGCTGGTGCTTTGCTACAGTGAAAGGGAAGAATTTTCACCGTTCGCGAAATTTGGCAGATATATATGAAATACGAAGTACCGTATGTTTGTCTTTACTTGCATCGTACTTCGTATGTCAAACTTGACTTTGTTTTTTCATTGTCATCGTTTTACATAAGAAACACATGGAGAAATACTGTTCATATATCGCTCCAACCAACTTCTAACGTCATGTTTTGAACTCAAGGGTCATATACCTTTCCATAATAAAGCCACAAGCTGGTGTGACCTCTTCCAGAGCAAATCACCCATTTCTTTAAAGATTAAAAAGTTGTTTTTGTTCTTGTCACCAACAGTCTGACGGACGAAAGAAGCAACGATTCTGGCAAATGTGAAGCCACTTTTAATCGCCGATTTCATTACAGAGTATTAACATCGTTCCCACGAATAAATATTTTGGGCCTCGTTAGCGACGTCATCGCTGATACTAGTGGATACTTTAAAATTGAAAATCTGTCTTTCCATATTACGATTTTAATGAAGTTAGACTTCACAGACTGACGGTCAGTCACTTATGTGATTTATACAATATTCATCCTAATATCAATAAATTTAATCGGCAAAAGCTTTTGGCTGGCCTCACATTCAGAATAAAATTCAAAATTCAAGAAAAAACAAAACATATCGGCCATTGATCCTTCAAATGTATCTTGTGATGAGCCCCAAATCCCTTCCAACCGTCCGAAACCGTGCGAGAAATGTCGCTTATTTTGTTTTAGCATATCACAAGAGGGTTTGCGTCATCAATCACCTAAGTTCGATAATGTCAGTGTTTCGTCTTTCTTCTCTGTCCTCATGGTTCGATTTTCTTGTCACATTACTCGTCTAAAACATAGCAGAATATTCAGTTCAGACATTGCAGATCAACCGCTCGCTAAGAATCAACATTATGGCGAGCGTCACGAAATGAGTCACATGACTGCTCCTTGCACATCTGTCCTAATTTGTTTTTCTTCCTTTAATCAGAATGAATGTTGAACCACTGCGCAAACATAACTTCAAAGCTAAATCTCCATACATACATACACTACTGACGATGGAAGTCAAAATTCAATGCCGTAACTCTGCTGTGATCATCCTTTCTTTAAAAACAATTCTACCTAAAATTCACTATAGAATGGGGTAGATAACTATAGTTTCGAAGTCACAAAATATCAAATTGGCACTTTAGCTTAGGTAAATTTTCTTGTTATTTACACTACTACAATTGTTGAAGAAATGTTCCAGAAAAAGGCAGTAAAATATGCGTAATAGTTTTGCATCCAACTGTTTTATTTTTCAGAGTAAAGTCTTATGAAATGAGACGGCAGCCACTTCTTTAAGGTAGGTCGATGAAAAGATTAAAGCATGGGCGTCCGCAGAAATTTTTACTAGGGGGGGGGGGAAGGCCGTTCATGGATGATAAAATTGTGTACACTATCTAAGCGGAGCGCCACCATCAGTTGGCGCGGAGCGTAGAAGAAAATTTTGGGCCTTACAAACCCTCCAGATGGCATAAAACGACACTTGGCGAGTGTTCTAAGCTGCATGTACCCAGCCCTGAAACAGGAATTTCATTTCTGTAATTTTTAGATTTTTAGAATTTTCAATGTAAAAAATTGTTGAAAGGAAATCTGCCTCTCGGTCACGGCCTCGCACGCCTATGCACTATAAAACTTGCAACTGTCAAACAGCCTATATAGGCCCATGTCCGTTACCCAATTATGAATCATACCACCCCCCGATGTTCATATCATCCCCCCATATTCAACTTGTGTAGCCCAGTTACATCCGCGAGTCGCCACTTGAGATCAGCACGGGACCAAACCAAGACCAATGCATTCATCAACAGTCCGATGCCATATGTACACTACATACCTGACAACTAGTACAATTTTGGCATAGTTTTTACAATTACAAATTTCCAATAGATATCACGAATGACGGTCCCCAAATCACGATTTCACTATTCCGCATACCATCTTCTCTTTTGCTATTCTTGGTCAAATTTCCGCATATTTCACGAGTAGAAACTGACGCTATGAGTGAAGATATTTTGATGATTTATTTTTAATTTTTTTATTTTAATTTTTAATTAATTTTTTTAACAACTTTGATTTTCCAGGGGAGGGCAAGTGCCCCCCTGCTCCCCCTTGCGGACGCCCATGGATTAAAGGATTGTTTCATTTGTCTGTTTGTGGATTTTTATTGCATTTTATTTTGGACAAACATTTCCTAAGTTCTTCGATTCCCTGTGAAGTGAAAAGGATTTTGAATTAAATTTTATTAATTTTTATTTTTATTGCTTTCGTGTTAAGTAAACCATGGATATGTGTTACTGTAATAAACATAGAAACACTCGCTACATGCCATATTTTCTTCTTTTGTTTACAAAGATTTAACAACGTTTATCAAACATTTAAAACTGAAAACATCCAAAGGATTTCAGGAGATGTACAAAGAGTTTGTTTACCCATGTCGTTACTTTGTGAAGCAATGAACAAATATGGATGGAAAGTTTATGATTTTGACTTATTAATTCAATAACAATGGCCCAACAGTTTATTTAAGAAGTAAATTAGTCGGGAAAGAGCCTGACAATTAATTCTCTCTATCGATACATCAACTCCTGTGCTTAACAGAGCGGTGAAAAATACTCGAAACCATAGACAAAAGCAGGAATTCTCAATTACACTCTAACAGAGACAGCTTTGTATACGAGGCTCACTAAAGATTGTCAAGAAAACACCCCATTAAACATGTAGATCGTGCATTTCGAGAGGAACATAAACCCTGTTTAAATTCTTAAACAGAAATATGTTGAGTTCAGATTGTAGTAATAAAATCCCTGCATTGAAGTAAATCACCAGTTGCATTATACATTTCTGGAACATAACTGACATTTAAATTGAAGTTGAAATTTTAACTTGGTTTTCTCCACCGTAAAGCACTTAACACAATTCCTAGTAGGCCTATACGTATAATATACTATACAGAGAAAAATCTGGTTCTAAGGAAACTGTAATGCTATTGCATGTGTGATACATTAGGAACAGCTTTCTTTCCGTGTTACCTTATTGTTGCTTAATTTACCCTTTTCTTTATTTTTTGAATTCCCTTTTCTCAACAGGTGCCCCAAGTGTCAGATAACTTGTGCATTGGAGCAATTTAAAATTAATTACAATTTCTCGAATAAATCTTTAACTGAACTTGGAGGTTAACTTTTTTCTCACCTTCTTATGGAAATATTAAGGCAAAATCCAGTGATTTTTAGAAAGGTCTAATGTGAAAACTTGGACATCCCATTTTCCTTTTTTAAAGCTTGTGGCAACATTATATTCTGAACTCAAGATTGGTATCCCGCTTACAAGACTTGTCACTTCAGGAAAAGGAGTCTAGTTGCAAAGGTTACAGAATTATGTTATGAAATGTGGACACATCAGATTACTTTTGTTTTTAGAATTTTGGGGTTGAAAGTCCTGTTTTTCTCTAAATTTAATTCTCACAGAAGTTCTGAACGTCTTCCATATTTAATCATATTACATGTTGCATATTCTCTGAAAAATACACCTCATGCAATAAAGTGATATAATATCAATATGCTACTCACCTCCTTCTCTGATATATGTATTGGTTTATTTAGAACTATCCACGTGACTGTTTCGTGACATGGTGGTGCTACCATGGATCCTTCATACGTTATATATTCTGTTGTGTCTGGCATTAATTTTAATACGTTTAAGTCAGGAATATACACAGAGCTTCCTGCAAGGAAAAGAAAATGACAATAAAATTCTTCAGTTAAACTGGTATTGATAATTCATTGCTAACACACCTAGCGGTATTGTTTCGTTTTTCTATTTTCTTGCCGGCATTTCTTTGCCAGCTCTAATTATTTCGTCTTCATCATGGGATGGTTAAATTTGACCAACTCACCTGGGTTTTACAATCTGATTTTTCACCCATTTATTGGTTTCCTTTCCATAGTTAGGGTACGTTCAAAAACGTGCATGTTTAGATAACTAACATTTAATAAATTATTCTGTGGCACTTGGCCCCCTCGATAAGCATTTGATAAATAAGAATTAAAATGTTGCCATTATCAATGATCACGTTTATACTAAAGGTAAGATCAATAACCAAGTGTGCAGTTACACAAACCGATTTGCATTAACTTGTGTAAAGTACTTCCATAATGCTGCAGTATTTCTTTGCTTAATTTTATCACAACAAGATGAAGACAGGGTACTTGCTAATTGCATACTGTTACTATTTATCGGTTTGCATAAGTTGAGAAAGCGTTAAATGAGACTTTTAAAGTTCAACTTTATGCTGGAGCCTAAAACAATAATCATAAATAAGACTAGTTCTTTTTGACGATAAAACAGATGGAGGCCAGAAAGATGCAGTCCCTGAGGATTACATAAATAGAACAGTATTTTTTTTTTAAATTAAGTTGTAAATAAAACCATATATACTGCACAGGTCATACAGAATGCCTCACTCTATACCGTAAAACACATTAGATAATGTCATAAATATTCATAAGATTTATTGCATACCTGTTATCTTTCCTTACGTTATATATGTAAAAGATGCGCCTACCTTTGAACACTATGTTGCTAAGCACGTTGGCTCGTGTTAACTTTGCTAATTCCGATTTCATGTCGCTTGTTTTATTTCCCATCTGTAACAAAAGTAAATAATATTATACTACATAATAAGGTCTAGATTAACTTTATGATATAGCTACCAGAAGACTTGACCCCATGTCGTCCTAACTCTAAATGCTTCTAACCCAGGCTGTTATTAATCCAAAACTCACGTTTCCCATCCATTGTGCACAATCAAAAAGCGTCGGTGATATCATTTATCAAAAGTTAACGACATAATTTACATCATCCTGTCGCCGAAATCCGTTCCTAATACCCTCGAAATCTAATAATGCTTGAGTTACATATGCTACCGACAGGAAAGAAAATGGCGATATTAACTCATCACAGCCTATCGTGACATTTCGTGGCCGCTAATGTACCAACAGTTTACCTATACAGATTGCAAATGAGATACTTACGACACGTGAGTTACGAGTGTATTACTGGTTTATTTAAGACGAGAGGCGATAAACAGAGGTGGACGTCCCCTGTCTCTCCGAGAGAACAAATTTATCTTCATCTAATGCTTGATATTGCCATAAATATTGATATCATGAATAGATTCATTCCTACAGTGCGTAAGGGAACCTGTAAATCAGAAATGTAGTATGCATCGTATTAAATTTAGCAGAAATGTCATAGTTCTAACTTAAAAGGCCATATTTTGGTTTGAACTATCCAAAAACAGATGGAAACAAATCCAACACTTTTCTGCACCAATATATAATAGCAGTATAGTATTCGTACCTGCACTGGAACCATCTTTCACCAAGGTAGCCTTTTCCAATGCTTTTAGGCCAACAGTTTTATTTTACACTGTAACGTTACACCCTATTACGATACCAGGCGCCGTACTTTAAACCCTCACATGGGATCTGCGTGGCTTCACATATTTGTCCGCCTTCAGACCTGCCCTACCTTTCCGGTGTAGCGATTCCAGGGGGTGTAAAACAGAGGAGGTAACAGCCAGTGTGTTGCCAGAGGGAGGGGGGTGTACAAAATTTCGCCGGAAAGACTCGTCAGAGGCTACCTCCCAAGGAGACGCCCTTATCTTTTATTGTGCATTAGCTTTATGATGTGATATAGGATTGCGTGGTCAGCCTTTGGTAGAAGCAGCTTCCCCCAACGTGATAAATTCTTACAGAATGAAAGCCTGTAGTAACCCATACGCAAGTTAGGTTTTTACTCTTAGGATTGCACTAGAAAATTAATGTTTTAAAAAAATTAAATTTGCTCCAAAATCAGGGTAAGGGTCAAAAGTTGGTGCAACATGAGTAAACCAAGTTTTTCCAGGATATAACGCAACCTGAATTAAAATTATCAAACCGTAACACGTTGGACTTTCAAGACTTCTGGCAGTTTGATAAGCTCACTTACAAAGTTTTTAATATATACCTGTAAAAAGATAGCTATGGCTGCCAATCCACGGGGTGATACTTGCGCCTCTTCATAACTGCTATATAGCTCTTTGTTCCAAAATGTTATCTGGATCTGTTAAATCAAATATAAAATGTCATAAGTTGATAGCGATTGCTAGTCGTTGAGGATTACGTAACAGACCTTATTCGTACAACTCATGTAGGAATACGTGGATTATATTCAATGACAGTCGTACACTTTAAAGCCTATGAAAAGGGTAATAAACAAACGGCAAACACAGACAACTGTCAAAGCATATACCATTCATGCTAACTGCGGATTGGGTGCACATGACGACAAACACTAAATATGAAGGCTTAGAGGAAAGCGGGTGATGGAAAAATGAAATCAGGCCTTGTTAAATGGTGTTTTGTAGTGTCAATCCCAAAAAGTTCAACATAAAATTCTGAAACAAATTCTTATAGAACAAAAGATAGACTTCGAATCATGTGAAATGTGTGTACCAGATTGCACCTGATGGTACTTTAACACTCGAACATTTCTGAAAAGGGACTCTCTTTGTCTGCGAGACTGACTACTTCTGGAAATTGTAGTATTGTTGTCGGATTGCTACCAAACCAGCTACTCTTTGATCTCACTTATTTTTCACAAGATAAGAGGGGGGGAATAACAAGACGTTAAAGATTTGGACAATTAAGCCCAGAATGACATGTTATACACTGCAGACAGTGGCGTAGCCACGGGGGGCCTGGGGGCCTAGGCCCCCGAGATTTTCATCAAGCCCCCCCCCCCCCCAGATTTTTTGCGTCCTGGTAAAGTAATTGAAGATACAAAATGTTTGAACGGAAATAAACTTTGAAGTACTTCCTTCAAAACAGTAAATAAATAAAATGTGTAAAAATTAAAAAAAAAAACATGGATTAATGTGTGTAAAAAACATTTTGTGCGCACGTATGAAATCAAGTAATAACTTCAAAATGCCTACTTTCACTAAATTAGATACCGTTTGTGATCTGCGCTGTCGTTTATTGCATTTTACTTCGAAGATGAAACGAAAGTCTCGACGACAAACTTCAATGTGACTTTGTTATTTTAAGACCCTTTCTGCCTTTCGGATGGCTGATTGATTTACTGAAAATAAGGCAATCGTACACTGGAGACCACTCTTACACGACCAATCCTATACTTTATCATACACAAAATATGCCGTAAGCAGGTAAGGGTAAGGTACTGCCTTCGGATAATTCTTCCCTTCCATCCTTAACAAGTAGGCCTATGTAGTGCCTCACTCCTGCCCATGACAAGTGCCATTGTAGGACGTTTTTTTTTTTCGACAAGTCCTCTTTTTACTAGTTGGCACTGGCGTCCGGGGGATTTGTAAAATGTATGCAACGTCCAGATTTCATGTGTTTCCCACATGATCCATACTTCTGCTTTGCGGTTCAATTATTTTGAGACATTTATTCGTAGTGTTTTAATTTTGACTTCGTAATGTACCGACATTTTTTTTGGTAGTGTGTATGTCTCTTGTAAAATCTCTACAAAAACTAAAAATATTTTGATATTTTTCATGTTCCCCCAAAAGGGAAAATCCTAAAACTTAGGCCTATAATCAGTTCAAAGTTTTGCCAAACATAGCACCATTTTGCATCTAGGAAATCTAACGCAAAGAAAGTTTCTCAGAGAGGACACAACTACTTTTGGTTTTCCTGTTAAAGGGTAAGGTACTGCCTCAGGTAAGCTGAAATCCATTCAAATATTGCCGCATTTGCGGCTGGGTCTATCCAGTTTAAAACACGTGGGAAGTGTCGTTTCCTGCCATCTGGAGGGGTTTTAAAGCCCAAATTTTCATGTACGCTCCGCGCCAACTGATGGTGGCGCTCCGCTTAGATTGAAATATTGCCGCATTTGCGATCTACGTCATTCTGAAGTTTACAATTTTCCCAAGGGAAAGGGAGCCATTTTTCATAGCTTGATTTTTTATTCTCATTATTTGAAAAGTCGCAGACATGAGATTCGTATTTCAAGGTTGGGTACATCCAGCTTAAAACACATGGGAAGTGTCGTTTCCGGCCATCTGGAGGGGTTTAAAAGCCACAAATTTTCTTGTACCATCCGCGCCGCCGATGGTGGCGCTCCGCTTAGATAGTCTTGCCGTGCCTGACCCTCGGAGGTACGAGGTCCCCCCACTTGTTACCTAGGCCCCCCAAAAAAATCCCATCCTGGCTACGCCACTGACTGCAGATAATAGGAAACCCTTTCAAATATTTGGTTTAAATTAGAGAGGGCTTAAGAAGCTTCACGGGTTGTTTGAGCTTTAGTCCCTCGATGTGGTAAGGTGAAAGTATGCTTAAGCCTGGTAACTCAAAATCAAACCCCCTTACGCCCTCCCCTGTGAAAAGTTACAAACTGTATAGTTTGCTGTATTGCATGAGGTTATCTCGTTTTGTCGAGACAACCACTTAGGCATATCGTCACGTGACATGCCCTCCCCTGTGAAAAGTTAAAAACTGTATAGTTTGATGTATTGCAGGTTATAACAAGTTCTGTCCTATCAGGTAAAGGAAAAAACCGAATAAGTTCAGTTTAGCATAGCCTATGTAGACTCAATTACCCCTACCCGATGATTGTTACAAAGTTACAACATGATGAGCCACGTGACATAGGCGTGTTGTCAAATCAACAGTTTCGGGGGGGGGGGGATAAGACTATCCTAATCATTATGTATTCGCTACTATGCAATGTCAAAATTTTATCAACAAATGCTTAAAATGTCAGCCATTTTGGTAGAAGATAAAAGAATAATCTAAAGAGAGCGTTATTCTCTCCATGCGATTACAAAAAAAGGATAATGAAACACTTCAAGCAACATTTGTTTTGTCGAGACAACCACTTAAGCATATCGTCACGTGACATGCTAATGGAATATAATCCTGCATTCTGACGGTTTTATAGGAGCAATTTTTCGGCGTGCGCACACAAAACAACTCTTCATCCTTTTAAAACGTGTCAACAAAGAAGCAAATCAAACTCATTTGGTCCATTTGTCCATTCGTAACAAGAACACTAAAATCCACAAGACTAATTCCTAAATTCTCCTGGTTATTTTATTTGTCTTCTTACAAACGTTCGCATAAACAGAATTTATGCTTCAGGTGTCAAACTTAGAAACTTGGTGGCATCTTCGAACGTACTTAAAATGTCTTCGGACAAAAGTACCGCTGTATTATCATTTTTCATGCACTTGACTCGTATAGATAATAAAAGCATGCAGAAAAGATGACAGATATTTTTTCATTCGAGATGGTTTCTGCCATCAATTTTTGAAATCATAGAATGAAGCTCCTCCAAGCTCAATTGCATTTGAACTTTCGTAAGGTTGCTGGAGTTTAAAGACGTTGCATTTACGCATCGATTGCTTGTAAACCTTTAGAGGAGGAATATCGTCTTCACCGCCACATCTGCCTTTAGAGAAAGTCCTTACTCCATAAGTTGAAGAAATCTGGGAAAAGATTCTCGGCTATACCTGACCCATTTCACTCTCATCCGTCATTTTAACGGCTGTCTCATAAACCCGATGAACATTTGATTTGGGGGCTATGCACATGAGAATATGCCTCAAATATTTGCGGGTAGAGCAAAACGCTCCCGCACGTACAACACCTTTTCAAAGTTTTAGTTTACTTGAACATTCCGTGAAATAATTCTTTTTTTTTAAATCCATCCATTTCATTATGAGCTATCTTAAGTGTGGTATCGTGCAGTAGAATGTATCTAAATTGCCTACTTCGTGTTGAAATTTGCATCTTAAACCACCGTTAAGTAGGGCTGAGACCAAGCTAAACTGTCATTTAGTAAGGCTTAGACCCTATTTTCGTTCGGTAGGGTTGGACACGTAGACTAGCTAAGTGTTGAACGGACGTAGCTTATACTACAAGAAACCAAGGGAACACAGTGCCCGGTGCGGTGCTGAGCTCGGTTTGTATCCCACCGTATGCGCCACAATGACCTGGAAAACGAATTACAGACCTCGCGTATTTCCCTTTTGTCTGGATGTGAATGTAGGCCCTACTCCGATCCTATTAACCACGAAAAGTCGTACTAAGGACACTAATCACTACCGGGAACTCATTTTATACCCCGAGCCTTGTTCTCGTATTTTATAAGTGAGTAGGTGACGTGTACCTTCATTTAGAATTATAAAGAGGGAAATAGCAATTCTTCAAAGTCTTTTCGCCCATCCATTCCCTCCTTCACTCACAGAGACTGTTTGTTACTTTTTACTTTTTAACAATTTCACATGAGTTCACTATTTCCACTACAAACTAAGTGTATTGTTGCATTTTTCTTAGAATAATTTGAAAATAGATAAGAAATAACTACTAAAGCATTTGCTTTTAAGTTAGAGTGATTCCCGTTACACGTTGAAAGAAACATCTGGTTTTAAATTTCTGTGATGTTTCTTTTAACAAGTTTTACAGTAGCCTACAATGATCAAACTTATCACCCGCAAAATGAACCTTGTCACTTCATACGATTTGCATAGACCCTCATATTACGTGAATCTTTCGACCCAATACCCTTCCAATAAATGTTCAAATTCACTCAGATATATTCCGACATACCCCTTATCGCCGTAACGTGAACCGTTGGTGAAGAATGTGATATTCTCATTAATTTAATCATCAGGAATACTTTACTGCTTTCTCTCGAACCTTCTTGCCAGGAAACAAAGTTCAAATAAAACGATAATTTCATTTTGTTCCTCCATCTTTTTCGATTCTCATATCAACTCTGGGATTTAAAACCATTTTATACTCCGCGTCTTTTCGTTTACCTTGTCGAATGCTCGTGATACTACCACAATTTCTACACTCTTTTTTTCCTTGTGATGACTTTCCAGTCGTAGGGTGAACAACTTTACCAGAAATTTTATTCCCATTTAATTGGTAGCTCCTAGAAAAGGCACATCGGCATAGAATTTCTTAATTAAGTTAGTTCTACTACAAAAATCAAATATGAGATCCCGACCATACGGTGGAAGAAACAGAACTGGGTTAACCTAACAATACAAATGAGAATGTCGGTAAAAGTGGTCTTTTATATGACGTCACGAATAGTGAAGATTGCTTTCTGGACAATTAATGTCTGCACTTCTCCCTTTTAAAGGTTTTTCTCAGTTCTAGAAATGAGGAGATTCATTCGAATACCTTCGAATTTGCGGTGATTCATTCCAAAGCATATAATACCTTGCCTGATATCATCAGTCACCCCAGCCTTCTTAACGGCTTCAGATTCGTATTCCATCATTGCTCAGACTTGGAGCCCATCACATACTATGTTAAGTTAATGTCGCGGGTGTGGGCTTCATTTGGCAAATGTTTCCGGGTATGAATTCCATAGGCATTGAAACTAGAACATTGCATCAAGGTCATTTGGATCAACTGAAACGAGGATGTTAGGAAACAGACCAGTTTGAAGATTCTTCATGGAACGGTATTGCGAAATAGGTCAAAGGTCAACGGGTAACACTTTTACGAGTGTTCAAGTTGATGGCGGGATGTGAACACAAGTAAAACAGCAGGTCATATGCTATGCACGGCCGACGCAGCGCACAAATATTTTGTTACAAGTTGACCTGAACATGAATGTCACGCACACATGATCAGATAGCAATTTCGAACACCTCCATTATATCAGAGTTGTAGCCAGAGACCTAAATATTTGATTCACGTTAACATGACGAAATGGAGACAGTGGGTACTTCCGTACACTGCTAAAAATGTCTGTACATTTACAAAACTAACATAAAGAAAAACAATAGAACACATGAAAAATTACTATCAACTCATTGATCACACTATTTACGTATTCTTTTCTTTTTTTATCATCTGTAATTGTACAAAAATTTTGTATTATGACCAACATTTTTTACCGTGTAAAATTAGTACAGCTACATAATTGGAAGGAACTCACAACTCGCCACAGTGGCGTAGTCACGGGGGACCTGGGGGACATGGTCCCCCAGATTTTTTCCCTCCCCCCCCCCCCAGATTCTTTGCTTCCTGATAAAGTAATTGAGAAAAAATAAAATGTTTGAACGGAAATACACTTTGAAGTATTTCCTTCGAAAGAGTAAATAAATAAAATGTGTAACAATTAAGAAAACATGCATGAATGTGTGTAAAACACATCTTGTGTGCACATATGAAATCAAGTAATAACTTCAAAATGATTACTTTCACTAAATTAGATACCGTATGTAATCTGCACTGTCGTTTATTGCATTACACTTCGAAGATGAAACGAACGTTTCGACGGCAAACTCGAATTTGACTTTCTTAGGTTGAGACCCATTCTGCCTTTCGGATGGGCTGGTTGATTTACTGAAAACAATACAATCATACACTGGAGACCATTCTTACACGACCATTCCTATACTTTATAATACACAAAATATGCTTTAAAGGCCCTGTTCTCACACCTCAAACAGTACCAATTCTCCTAACCTTCTTACTTAAGCTCCTCCCACAATTGTCTGAAATTCATCCTAATCCAGAAACACTCTCAGTTGATTGCTTCGAGTCGAGTATAGAGAAACTCAATGTTTATAAACAAAACACTTTCAGTACAGTTCATGCTGTGTAATAAAAGCTTTGGTACTCTGCATTTTTTGAATTAGCTGTCAATCAAGGAGCTGAACCAATGGAGAATTTCAGTACACCCCTACCAAAATTGTGGTTTGGGGTGAGAGGATTGGCCCTTTAAGGGTAAGGTACTGCCGTCGAATAATTCTTCCCATCCATCCCTAGCAAGTAGGCCTATGTCGTGCCTCACTCCTTCCCTAACAAGTGCCACTGTAGAACGATTTTTTCGACCTTTTTTTTTCGAGTCCTCTTTTCACTGGTTGGCAGTGGCGTCCGGATTTGTAAAATGTCCACAAGGTCCGCATTTCATGTGTTTCTCGCATGATCCATACTTATGCTTTGCGGTTTAATATTTTGAGAGATTTACTCGTAGCATTTTAATTTTGACTACGTAATGTACCGATGACTGAAAAAATACTGCACCACTTTGCATCTAAACACCACTGAAAACCGGAAAACATTGTTTCTTTGGTAGTATATATGACACTTGTAAATTCTCTACAAAGACTAAAAATGAGTATCTTGAAAATTTTCATGCTCCCCAAATAGGAAAATCCTAAAACATAGGCCTATAATCATTTCAAAATTTTGGCAAACATAACACCATTTTGCATCCAGCAAATCTAACGCAAAGACAGTTTCTCAGAGGGAGACACAACTAATTTTGGTTTTCCTAATGAAACTGAAATCTATTCAAATATTGTCGCATTTGCGATCTACGTTCTCCTGCATGAAGTTTACAATTTTTCTTAAGAGAAAGGGAGATACCAGTTCCATTTAGTCTCATCCCCCAGGCCATGGCACAGATTAGAGATGCCCGGATTTTGGGTCCCTAAAAATTGTATGTAGCATCATTTTTTCATAGATTGATTTTTTATTCACACTATTTGAGAAGAGGCAGACATGAGAGTCGCATTTCAAGGCTGGGTACATCCAGCTTAAAACACGTGGGAAGTGCCGTTTCCAGCCATCTGGAGGGTTTGTCAAACCTAAAATTTTTTTTGTACGCTCCGCGCCGACCGATGGTGGCGCTCCCCTTAGATAATCTTGTCGCGCGTGACCCTCGGAGGTACAAGACCCCCAAAAAAATTCCATCCTCGTTACGCCACTGACTCGCCATCGGGAGTGTAGCTGTACGTTGGCGGATTCGGAAATTTTTACCCGGGATATTGTGGCTCTCGTATGTCATTAATTGTATTGTGTGTAATCGTTTCGTTTCGTTAATTTGTTTTATCACTTCATGCTTAAATAGAAAATAATCACAAAAATTAGATGAAACTAATTAATAGAGGCATATATGCATGAGGTGAAGGAAAGCACACGAAAAACCCTGTTGGACTTGGAAGATGGACTCCATAGCATAACAATAAACAAATCAGAGGACAAAATCAGAAACAAAATCAAGTGACAACAAAATTATTCCTGCATTTTTCAGCAATTAATGAAAAAGTGGCTAGTGCCCCCGTGCATTGTCTAAGTTGACAAAAGTTTTGATATAATGCTACGAGATTTCGTGTTTTAGTCGTATCACTATTTTTTGAGCGCTGGAGTCGTTACTGGATGTTGTTGATCTTCAATTTTAAATACAAAATCCCGAGGCTTACCTTTAACGCACAGCTACAACCTTTAGAGAAAAGTTCCCAAACGTTCATTTGCCCCTATAACTTAAGCCTATACGAACTTCGAATGGCGAAGCTTTTTAATTAATTTAAGTTCAGGTGTTATTGAAATAATTTGATATCCGTCAACTAAGTTATGAAAGCTGTTCGATCGTTTTGTTATTCGTAACAATATTTCTATCATCTAAACCGAAGACGTTTTTTTGAAGTTACTATGTCACTAACGAGTCCAGTAGATGGTATCGGAGGCCTTGTACAATTTTATTTCTCTTTCTAAACTGCTAAAGCTATCCACACAAAAATAGGTGCTAACTGCATACCATTACACATTTATCCCTACAGTGGTGCAAGTATCCCTAGGTTTGTTCATGCATCAGTATTTCAACTAAATACATCTTGACAAATTTGATTTTCTATCATAAAAAATGAATTCATAATCACACAAAAGGGGGAGGAACCCTTCGCATGACGGTTACTGCCTCTCCGAAAAAACTTAAGTGTTTTTGAAGCGTTCAAGTATGCGGAATTCACACACTTGTCATTCCCCCACGAGATATCGTTGGCAGGGTTTTGATTTCAAAATCCCATATAAGTATCATGTTTTGGCAACAAGGAGTATTTCACATTTATTTCCTTGGATATCTTTCACACAGGTTCTTCTCATCAGGCGGATATGTCACAGTTGTAGACACGAGTAATACATCGGAGGCCCGAAAAATCTAAAGTCGATCATGCCTGTCTCATATGAAGTTAGAATTGAATTAATATATTTGCGGTTCGGGTAAACTTAAACGTATTTTTTCTTGGCATCAACATTTAGGGAAAAAAAATCATAACTTATAGCACGAAAAAAGCGTTTCCCGTCTATAGTTTTTGACTTGAACCGTTTTATTACACACTTAATTTAAATTCATTTTTTCTGTTTTTAACACTCTACTCTGGAGTAGCCGAAACATGACGATGAGAGACTATCGAAATAAAGCCGTGACCGGCCCGAATTAGTTAAACTAATTGGCTAGAAACTGAGCCATGAATCTCCATCTAACGAAATGGTTAAAAGTCCATTTCATATTACTGAAATCTGGATACCCTTTATACCGGCTACCGATAATACAGGACACAAATTTTACAGGATACCGGTCAAAACCCTTGATTCATGTACCGCAGGCGCGTAGCCAGGATTGTGTCATGTGGGAGGGGGATTTAGTTTCATGGGGGTGGGGGATGGGGAACGACATGAGGGAAACGTCTAAGGATAGAGAGAAAAACCCCTATTTTAGGTGTTTTTGCATTGCAAGGTTGGGTCATGGGAGTTTTAACCCCCCGTGTTTACGCCACTGATGTACCGCGTTTAAAAATACGCCGAAATGACGTTATGATTTCCAAGGGCCATCTATGAAAAACGATAGTCTACTGAACTAATCTAGGTTGGGGTGACTGCATTCTACCTTTAAGAATGAACTTTTGAAATCCTGCATGAATTTAGGGACAAGCTTTGAAATTAGATACTTGTAGACAAATCCTAATAGTGCTAGTATCAGTACTAGTCATCCATTAGTGAGGTCCAGTAACCTTAAGTCGTCTTCATGCATTGTCTAAATGCAATTTCAAGTCCTAGTTTACAGTAAAATTGGGGGAATCAAGAGGCATTTTAGTTCACAACCATCCATGGTACGGGCAAGCAAGTTAATTGAAAGATGAAAGGTGATAGACCCCAGTTCTGACCGACTTACAAAGACCATGACTTCCTGCTAGGATTCGTCTATAAGACCCGTACTTTAAATTTAGTCATGTTAAAGTTGAATTGGGCAAGTGTCTTCTTACATTGCAGAATTCAACAACACATTGACACAATAAAAAACTACCTTCGAGAGATGTATTACTTTGCTCCAAGCATGAACATTAAAATAAACAAATATCATCTCTTTTCCATACTCTCTCTCTCTCTACCAAAATAGTATGTATATACACACTGCAATGTTGAGAGCAGCAAACATAACGTACAAACTAATCTCGCTTCGTCACAGTTAAGTTGGCGCTCTATCTGTCGAGGGTGTAAGTTTTCTGATCCTCACCTATCAAAGAACATCTCACACATATCTAACACATTGGCATTGATTACTTTACACCTCTTCAGACCTGTCAAGCTTAAAAAGAATTTTTGCAATTGATTATAAGCAAATAAAATTGCGGTACACCAAAGGAATCAAACATTTGGTCAACACATTAAGCGCAGCATGTACATGTAGTAATAGGTAAAATCTCTGAACCCCTTACGTTTTCGTCCAAACTTTCAAAGTGCAATAAATCTGTAGTGTGTATATGTTACTTCATCATGGCAGAATTTTCATTCATAAAAGTGTTCCCCTCTTTGCCCGTGTAGAATATTACGAAATCTCCACGAGGCTCTAGTTTCGTGCTAACCCGTTTCCAGGGCAGCAAACTGAGGGCGTGCTTCAACATCTCTGGGTCCATTTTCCTTTGCAATCCCTGGTTTTACGAATCGTCACAGTTGCAGTTTATTCCGCCTTTCGTTTCATCAGAGATTAATCCATCAGAAGTGTGCGAGCCTGTTTTGCTAAATGTTCCACTGGGTATACTTTTCATCTACGACGGAGTTCGTTGGCGTCTATGTGAAAGTATGATTTATTTGGAATGAGATAAGTTTTCGTTTGCGGCGCTGGAACTAACATGAATCGCCTCGATGCTGTTCGGGTTGGTTGATTACGTCTAATTACTGTTAGATTCCGTGTTGCCTTACGAAACGTGGCTTTTGTAATCAAAGATATCTTTCCGTTGCGTACAGTCGATCAAAAAGGCCTCTGGCTGTTGTAGAAGTCTCCCACCAAACATTTTTAGGTCTGTAGCATTGCTGGAATCCGAGATCACGGGAACACACCAATGTAAGATGACGTCAGAACATTGTAATCGAAGTCATGTATGCCTGATCTTTTATCTTGGAGTCAAAGATTTTCAGGATTGAAATCCCTTGGGGCTCACCTCCCTTGGAGCTCACATTCTCATAGATCTGGAAGAAATCCTCCGAAGAGACCAGTCTTTGAAAACAGAACTTATTAAAAGACAGTTTGACTTACATCTTTACATAGGCGGGACTGAAAAATGACGTGATCATTTCAGTGACCATCATAGGTTTTATTCTGCCTTTCCCCAAGTTACTATTTTTATATGCCCAAATCGGCCCCTCACGGTAATTGTTTTATTACGCTAAGAGATCTCATGGTTTGCAAACCTGAAAACTTGATTTCACCTGGTTAAGCGTTTATCCCAAACGTCAGAGTCAACATTTGATTCGTTTAATTAGTAAGGTCACATAAGGTGAAAATGTGTAAAGGGGTGTAAACCTTATTCATATGACGTCACAGAACAGGCACAAACATGGACTTCCAATGCTTGCAGGGTAGCGTGTAAGTCTTCTATAAGTTCTACGCAGTGTCGCGCAGTCTGCATCATTGCTCTGCCTCCAAATTTACCTCTCGTGACGTCAATGCCTACAAAAGGTTTGTACACGGCCAGGTTCGGTAACGTGTAAGCAATACATTAGGTAGACCTTCCTTTCCAGACGCTTTGCGTAAAAGTCATTTAAAGGAAAAAGCAAATTCTAGGTCTTGCACATGCCCTCGTTCTTTTGTTTCAGAGGGGCAATCACAGTTTTGCATAGGCTAACTTTTGTTTCAGTACCGTATCTCGCTTTCCCGTCTTAATTGTTTGTTTACACAAGAACATAGAAACATTGAAGAGGTCCTTCAAATTAGGAAAAACATTTTGTGTAAATTGCAGTCGAATGAAAACTTTTAAAAGTTATCGGATAAAAATAAACCACACAGACTAGACAGCCTCCATTGCACTGTAACCAACTACGACGTTAGACGGTGACAACGGATTATTTTCGTTACTTGTTATTCAATGTACTACTGCTTTGCAGAATTAAAGTTGTCAAAAACTCTAAAAGCAACCTCTGACTGCAGCTTTAAGTAAACTGAAATTAATTGTTGTAAATATAATAATATCTCATAAAACACTTTTAGAAAGTACTAGAAATTTCAAATCAACAGTTTAAATTTTCCTTTGAAAATTCCCCAATATATCCAGGGAGCTGGAAGAGCTCCCTGATCTATCATTGCAGGAAGGCATGTACCTCTTTCATAGATGTTCAAGTTTCCTACGCATTGCTCATTTTAACATGTACCCCTCTCCAAATCGTGTCCACTCTCAATTTTCGACTTTTTCTTCAATTACGTTCAACTATAATCCTGTGACAACGCGTACAATGACAGGTAATGGAAAGAGAGCAAACTGTTAAATCGGAGAAAGCTCCAGGCCAAGTACTTGGATAGTAATCTTCTGATCAACAATTCAAAGTGAAACATCTATCCGACAGAGATGATAAATTTCTTCAGAGGAACTTTCAATTTTTGAGCAAATAGAGAAAGGATAAGTAAGTCACGTTTATTGCAGCAATGCCAACGAACTCCATCGATCATGACGACTATTATTCCCATTTATTCTGTCACAAAACTCGTAGACTATCCTGAATGATGGACCCATAAATATTATATCTTAGATTCGATATATAGGCAGATACGTTTCTAAACTCTTTCTACGAAACGGAAACATGGGCGAGGATGCAAGAATAGCAATTACTCAAATAAAGGATTCCATATCCGAGGGAAATCAACATGAGTTATGTTGAACAGGAAACAAATTCGAAGCTGCGGTATCCGGAATCAAACAAGAGTCTAAATATGTAAAATATTTAGAAAGCCAGCAAGATTGAGAAGTAAAACTTTTCGAAAAGTGGCCTTTGACGTCTCTTTATACAAATATTTTTCTTTCATGCATATTCCTGTGGAGACGAACCCGCGGGGGGGGGGGTGAATTCGCACACCACACGACGGTAGCTCTACACCACTTTTGTTGTTTCCTAGTCGTTTACTCTCCGAGTCACTGATATAGTTATCCACAAATTATACGCAAATAAAATGATCCAGAGGCAATAATATTCATCAATTTTATGTATAAACTTTGGAACATAGCTGTTAATTAACAAAACAAAAAACTAGACAAAAAAAAAACAAATAAACAAAAAAACATACTGAAAAATATTTGCCATATCTTTTTTATAATCTTTATGTAATTTCTTTGGGGGGGGGGTCTGTAAATTTACATTGGATTTCAAATGTGTTTCCATAAAAATGATGACCATTATTGCTTCTGGAATATTATATCTGTGTTTTCTTTGTAGATTTTGTGAACGTGATATCATTGTTGTGAATGGTATCTAACTTTATGTAAATAAACTACCAATAACAATAAGCATTTAGTTTTCATTTTCGTGTAGAACATAATGTCTTTCATTTGTGTTCTTATACATAGAACATTTTGTGAAACATCTCTGCTAATGAGTAATGAAACCAGGTAAAGTTTATGGCGTCGAATGCAGCTTGCCCTTTTATTCTATTTATGTTACACGATGTAACTCGACCACTTCAATGACCGGCAGTGCCCTTAAAAAGTCTAATACTTGTCATTCACATGCGTTTATTGACGAATCCTTCAAATTGTCTGCATCTCCTCAGGAAAACCTCTCAGCAAAGGAAAAGAATTCTCAAAGATCTGACCTCCTTCGTCTCACTCCAGTATCAGTCGTTCATCGAGAAGTAAATTTGACTGGGATGAGGTCTAACTTAAAATGGTCCATTACCTCTGTTGCGGAGATCGAAATATGTTTATGTCTCCACCTGGTCTCCCTCCCGGATCAATATAGAAGCACTCTTACAAATGAAGTCCTTTTTCATTTGTCGGTCGTTCTACACGATAATTACGTATCGAGATACAGAAACTAAAATATGTTCGATACATGTATATAATTTAACGTACAAGTGCGTCTCTCCTTTCCAAATATTTGTGGACAAATGTTTCTTCCTCACAAAGCCAATACTGTTCCTCTCCACTCATTTCCGACCTTGCCTCTCCGAATGAAGAATATAAAAAGAAAAACCTTTCGCGAAGCTGTTTACTCAACCTTATTTTCTAAGGCGTTTATCGGAAGAATATTACATTTCTTTATTCAATGTGTGTACATTCTACTGACGCATAATGTACACGTGTTAAAAAGACTGGTGTTTTGTACGGAGGTCTCTTCTCGTTTAGCTGCCATTTGTTTAACACTTAATTGTTATTCATCTCTAAATAAACTGAAATTAAAATTATTCTTTAATTGAATATTCAATGAATACTCCTTGTAATTTTTTTTTCTTCTAAATCTCAAAGAAAAGTTAATAAACTGTTTTCACTGAGTCTCGGTTTTACATAAAACTTGAATAAAAAGATTATTATTCTAGTATTATAATATTCTAGTCTAGTATTGACTTCATACCTGCATCGTTCAAAATCTTTATCGTGTATGCAAAACCAGACAAAAGAACGTAATATACATGTGTAGCATCCACTGTATGATATACTATGGAAGTGAGAGCCTCATATCGTGTAACTGATTTACGATAATCTCTTAAAATGATCAACAATCTTAAATGGGATTCACGAACGAAATTACCCTAAGCCTACTGAGTAAAGTAACTGTTTTGTTCTTGCACATGCAAGTTATGCTTATTGTGGGAAACATTGTCCTGGTTTGAGGGCAAAAATTATTTAAAACTGCAGAGTTGGCTCATTACAGGGAGCTGTCAGAGCTTTCGTACAGTGCCAATGGTTGTAACACAACGGTTGAAATGAGAAGCTTTTTGGATGATACTCATTTCTGACGTACTTTCATAAGGACCGAGCTTGTGCTGAGCTTCGAATAAATACTTTGACTGTCAAGACACACTTAAACACCGAATTACGCACTTCATCTGGTTTGCGAGCCTGTACACAGCGTACCCTTGGTCGACACCTCGTAAGTCGTCACGGCGCTACGGCTCTGTAGCTGTCCCCTTTGACTACTGCCACTCCCTTTTCGCAGCGATGACCTAAACGAAAAAATCACGTCTTCTCGGGGGTTGTTTACAACCCGAAGTTGAGGGGAAAAATTCGGATTGTATGACCACTCTTGTAGTATACTGTTACCCTGTTCATATGATGTCTGGGCAGGCACGTAGCCAGGAGTGTGTCATGGGGAAGGTGTTGGTGTCATGGGGGTGGGGTTTGGGGCACGACATGAAGGAAAAACCTAAGGGTAAAGAGAAAAATCGCTGTGTTGGATGTTTTTTGCATTGGTTGGGTCATGGGGGGGGGGGGTTCTAACCTCCAAACATCCCCCTTTGTGACTACGCCACTGTGTCTGGGTTTCGAACAATCTAAAAGCTTGAATGACAGACTATGGTAATGCACGTCACTTATAGCGGGTTTTAAAACTGTTTCTGACCAATTGGATTTAGACGAACATTTCGTGACATTTTTCCAGCAATGGGTTCATCAGTGCAGGACTTGTTTTCTTTCCATTTTTAAGTCTTCAGTATGACCCGACCAGAACTCGAACTCCAGACTCCCCTGTTACACGTCGGATGTTCTGGATCACTTGGTCATGCAGTCTGTCGTAGTGCACGTCAGAGGCTGATGAAGGGAGGCGGTGGGGTCTTGGAATCATATTTTTAATTTCCTTTCAGGTTGTTTCAGACCACCTGACTACACATTTCATACAAATATTACAATTTGAATAATCATGACACTCAGTTTCACTCACAAGGGTCAGCACTACAATATTAATACCCTTGTTCCAATTTTTATAAAGGTCGCATACGTAGATATCTTTGTTTTTAATCAAAACAACCTCTTAGGAATTCAAAAAGCAGAACCCTCGTCAAAGGCCACCCCAGATGGGTCTTCATAGATTACCTGGCCATTTAGGCCTTCTCACCGCCTGAATAATAAAAATGACCACACTTACCTCACCCTGAAACGCGTTTCCCTCAATTAAGTGATCTGACCCCTCAGTTTTGTCTTCCCCGAAGTGTATCCAAAGATCGTGTATTTGATACTCGTAATGCAGTGGACCCCCTCTTACTTTGAACGTTTTCGCATCATTTGACCTCGGTGTAAACACGGGGGCTCTTCCAGTATTTGTATAGTTTCCTCCAAGCTGCCAAAGAAAGCATAAAGCGATTATGTCATTTAGTAGCACATTTTCATGATACAACTTCATAGACAAGTCTCGGCAAAATGAAGGGACGACATCACAAATTGTTCTCCTTTTTTGGAGAGACGGGAAAGGGTATTTTGTGGGCATTTTGATAGTAAATTGTTTGAAAACAGAGAAGAGAACAAAACATTTTCTCAATTATGGGACTTGGGTCTACGACCACATTGGCTCTCAGTGGAGTGTGTAGTAATTGTGAAGTGGGGAGGAGGTGAAATGGTGTATATTCCACCCTTGTAACATAGGTCGGAGTAAAAAAGGGCAAAGAAAAAGACCAACGTAATGTGAAGGTGCTTCTGTACCAATTTATTGAAAAGGAAAGTATCTAAGAAATTCAATGAGGGTTTGCAATGTTCTATTTTCGCTGTGCATAGGGGAGCGCAGTCTATTGAAAATCCCATTCCTATTTGGGGATTTTTTAGGACTGAAATGTCGAATGGACCTATCTTCTAGAAAATTTGAATCAAATTTAAACATAAATGACGACTAATAGGGAGTGTGGTCCTGTTGATGGGTCAGACTACTTCCGAGAGATTCCCTCCAACTACCTGATTTCCAACCGACTACGTCTAGAGGGGATAACCATGCCCCCAGCACATTGCTGTTGGCCCTAGTTAAAAGGAAACGAGTGCATGACCCTAACAAGTCTTCCGCTCAATCTACGTTGGGTGCATGTCGCTTGGCCATTTTTGGTGGATAACAGGTAGGCGTAAATATTGGAGGATTAGGCTTCGGAAACCTGCAGTTTCATAATGGATTGAGGGTTTTGAGGTCAGGGCCTAAGTTGGACGAAAGACCATTGAAAACCACAAATGCTTTAAAGCCGCAGTTAATCACTTCTTTGTGAGAACCACATCTCTGTTTTAAAGAAAAAGCATTCAAACTTCTAATTAGACTTCTAATAAGACCTTTCAGTAAATTTGGAGCCACGAATTTGAATTCTTCAAGAAACCGTCTGATCAGCGCAAAATATTTTGTTATTTTAAAACCTGTAAGGGTGCGAGTCGGGGTGCAGGGAGCACTCGCCCTCCCAATTCCACCAAAAAACACTTTGTCCTTTCGGGCAAAACATGATAAATGGGGCAATTATTCTGGCAAAAATTGTTCTTGCCCCTTACAAAAATTACCCCGTACACCTATGCCTTTTTATACCTATCCACAAAAAAAAAACACACACACACAATAGCGTACAATAGCCGCCAAAACAAATGAAGCATAGCCCGTGCAAAAACAAATGGCACATCGCCATTTATCCGTCTATCATGCTAGTCACTCTCCCCCTTTCCATACTTTAATGTTGGTGTGGAAAAACTGGCCAGACCTGAGTAAAAACACGGTAAAACGTGAGAAAGGGACTTGTTTCATTTACTTTTGGCGGCGCTTGCATTGGTAGGATAAAGATATAATACATCGCCATACCATGGACCATACATATAAAACACCATCCATTGCATAGACACACTGAATAACTTCCTGTCAGATGAGCCTACAGTATAGTCTTGACGGTACACGTTTAATGTTTGTATACACTAATAGGTTATTTTAATTTTATGTTGATTGATGGCTAGACTTCCATGAATTTTATCTTTACTAATATCCTTCGGCGGTTTATGTTCCACTCATATTCTCCCTCAGCTATCAAGGACAATTCCAGTATTATTATTTCAATAAACTCGAACGACCATCACCTTATTTATGAACTCCAATTATATGGTGATGATTGCTACTTGCGACAACTGTAACGATGAATATGTCAAACATTTAGGTCAAGTGAACTATGCAGATTTTCCCAAGACTTTAAAATAACACTACACAACATCGATGTAGTGTGTGTAGTGGTGATAATGTTGAGAGGGACTCTCTGAGAGCATTTAAACTGGTTATTTAATCACGCTTCAAGCCCAGAAGAGAAGAGCTAAACGTCTACTACCTTCTCAGTTCGCGAGCTCTTTTTGAAACTAGAGGAGAACTGACGAGAAAAATATCAAACCTAACGCGAATAGATTTTTACATTTTTAATTTTATTTGTCAGGAGCAGAGTTGTTTCTAAAAATATACAGCCGTGATGATTTTGCTTCGACTTGTCTTCCTACGTGGTTGTCATCAAGTCAAAATGGCTCGAAGCGTTGTTAAATAGACCAGGGATGTGAATGTTCAGGGGAAAAGAATCGATTCGATATTTGTAGAATGACTGAAAGCCTTTCCACTCTTTCTGTATAATGACTGTTTTTTGGTTGATGTGAAGATATTTTGACATCTATGAGTGTCTTCTTCTTCAAGCTCAAGGAGTAAACACGGAATAAAAGGTTATACACATTTCCGTACAATACACACACACACACACACACACACACATATATATATATTGATATATATAATATATTTATATATTGATATATATAATATATTTATATATATAAATATATATATATAAATATATATATATATATATATATATATATATATATATATATATATATATATATATATATATATATATATATATATATATATATATATATATATATATATATATATATATATATACAAATACAAATACAAATAATTGCCCAAAAAACAAGACTGGACAGAGTGCTCAATTCCGCAAGCAGAAGAGCGGATATCGACCATGTATTTATGCTGTAAAAGCAAACAAAACCCTACTTAAAGTTTCTCACAAATCAATGCGATCGTCAGGGGATCTCGGTTAACAATGAACACAAGCCTTCGCCGTTCTGGGTTTTTAACCATTGCCCGCTTGAGTAACTTTCTTGCGTGTGTGGTGATGGCGGCATTGTGATAGAATCTCCGATCTTTTGTTCAAGAGGTTGGGGGAACGGTGATCGACTATAGCAAGTTTTTCAGCTTGACAAAGGTTACAAAAGCCAGATGGAGTTCTATGTGTGTTTGACTGTGCTAATATGTGCCAACGGATTGTAAAAGCCTGGCCGCTCCTCTTAAGGGACCAAACGTGTTTAGAGAGCTCGGTTTGCTCGAAGGCTTGTGTTCATTGTTAACCGAGATCCCCTGACGATCGCATTGATTTGTGAGAAACTTTAAGTAGGGTTTTGTTTGCTTTTACAGCATAAATACATGGTATATATTTATATATATATATATAATTTATATTTATATATATATGTATATATATATATATATATATATATATATATATATATATATATGTGTGTGTTTTTCTTCAACCGTTCCTTCTTTGATAAGGGTTTACACTCTACCTTGGATCGGTTTATAATTCATGATCGAATGTATTACTACGACACTTTCGACCGATATATATATATATATATATATATATATATATATATATATATATATATATATATATATATATATATATATATATATATATATATATATATATATATATATATATATATATATATATATATATATATATATATATATATACGGATATACGGTCCGAAGCCCCCGGATCGGTCCAAAAGGAAATTTCAAGTAGTAGAATAGTTTGCCTGAGGATCGCCGTGCAAGCCGCACGTGCGTGAAACACTGTGTAGCAAATAAGCTTGTAACTCGTGCATTACAATTTTATGTATTATACAGCTCTGTTTTTTGCATTGAGCACTTTACTCGGACCGTATACCATATTTCAATATACATATATATAAATCAAGGATTTTTTCTAAAAATGTTGAAAGAGATACCCCTCTGTGACTTTTAAACCAGCACTAGTGGGAAATGTCAAGAATGTAGTCTTTCTTGAAAAGTCGGATTGAATCTTAACAAAGGTTATTATTGTGGTTTTCTCTCGTGGTAGATCTGCCTTGTATAAGCTTTGCTTTTTTAGATCTTCCACACTTCGTTTTTGCAACTATTGTTTCTATATGCAAAACAATTTTCTTAAGTGTTTTGAAGATGAAAATAAATTGAACGAAAATAAAACAAAACGAAAACGTTGTTAGTCTTGCAGTGATCGAACTGTCTTCTTTTTGAATTCATACAATGTGCAAAGACTCTCAAAGAAAACAAAAATGAAACCCAACTTTTAGACATTGGCGGCATGCCCAAGCATTTCATAAAACTGTTGATTTATAAGCTCTGCATGCATTTTTCATCCTTTACCGAAGACATTCCATAACGATAAGTAATTCCTATGTTGACATCACAATCAATAAATATTGCGTTTAATTCTATCTGGTCTTCAAATTCCATTTTGATTACAGTACTCTGTTAGAAAGACAAAATGCGCCTTTTTAAATTTTCAAATCATAAAACAACTCCAATGGCTGATGACAGGGGTGGGAGAACAGGTTGTTGGAGTTGGAACCCCCACGTTTTGACAGCGGGGTTGTCAGTATAATCAACGCCCACTTTTCAGTCATGATCTAACAATTCATAAAAAATTAAAATAAGAAATTCAGGTAGTAATAAAAATAAACGACCATTAAATTTAACTATTTAGATATCCCTAATTATATCAACTTTAGTATTTGCCAGCTGACATGTTTAATAAGAATTTGTATACATATCGGTCAGTTTTTACTTTTGAGTTGGCAATATAAATATGTATCAAAATATTGAAAGATCATCGCCGTTTGCTGAGACAAACCCCCAAAGGCCTCTACTAAGACATGTCGGCCATGAAAATTTGATAAGCACACTGCATTGAGTTTTCTTGAATGAATATTTTTGTTTGTTGTTTTGTTGTGTGATATTTGAAAAAAAAAAACAATGTTTTACATGGAGAGATTTTGATGAGGTCATAACGCCAAACAAAATAAGGGTTTTATGGTTCGTCAGTTTTGCAGTATAGTTGTTCTGTTGTTTCGTCCTAGGTGAAACAATGAGATAATTCCATAAATGTGAGGTGATTTTATCGTTCATTCCCTGTAACATTGCAAAATTGGCCGCAGGTGACAGACATATTAAATATCCCCATTTCCCGCAACCTCTTTAGATAGGATAAAAGTGACCTAGAAGCTAAATACCTCTAAACACTTTCTAATCACACTCTCGTTTTTGTGTCAAAAGTTATAGTTTAAGTTAGAATAAAGTTTTTTACGACTTTTTCTTTTATGATGCAAATGATCTTTCTCACATGTACGAAATATTGTTGTGAAAAGAAACAATAAATGAAATAGTTTTGTCTCATTTACTCCAAGCTTCTCATTTTGTTGTTGTTTTTTTTTTTTTTTTTGGTAGGTCATGATTTTATTCTTTATAAATACGCTTTCTTCATCTGCATCAGCCGTATTGCTATTATCCTAAGAGCAAACACTGCTTCTCAAGTATAATGAAAGGGCAAAGAACTTAAAGATATTGCATCCTTCTTTATTACAAGCAAAAATTCTGGTTGTTGTAACGAGAACCATTTTGACCAGTCTCTTCGATATTGTATCATTATACATAAGTAGTCCACATCAAGAGAGCTACTTGTAAACCGTTGAGATGATCGTTGTAACAAAGTACTAAAACTTCTCTCTCCAAACTAGACCTGTGGCATTAAAAAGCCTTTTTACAGTCGTACCAAAAGGTTCAGCCCATTCGTGAAAACAGTCACTATGTTTCAGTAATGTCATCAATGGCAGTCTGGGCAACAAATCGTGACTTTAATGCTGAATTTGTCATTTTGTGAAAGATTTAATTCAACTAAATAGATCCTCGGGTACTGGCTGCATGGAAAAAATAGTACTTTCTGCAGTGTTCAACAAACTAAAGAGTACCGTTTTATGACCGTTGGCAAACGTGCATGATTGTAAAGAAATAGTGACTTGAACTCAAACAGCAATCGGGAAAGAAGACATTTCCCTGAGCATTTGGAATGAATTTTGTCTCTTACAAATTAGCATATGACACGTGCATGATTCATGGAACACTTGACCTTTAGTTTTATCTAGATACAATCGCTAACTTAAACGTTTACTACACGAGAAGTACTTCGCCATTAATAATATAATGAAAAGGAAAAGTAAAATAGATTTTTCACAGTTCACAATAATTCATGCTCGTTGTGTATTGAATCGCTTCATTTTGTATAGACATTAAAATACTGCGTGTTAAAAAGTTGACATTGGCGTTTCATAGATTAAGTCATTAAAAGAAGAAAACATCACTAACTGATTGCTCGCCTTAGTAATTCATTTTAACTTCGTTTTAAGTAGCATTTTCAATGCTTAAAAGGGCTTCCTAAATTACGTTGACTGCAAGCATTAATACTTGCATGTGGACTTGCATTTATTATAGAAACACAAAAAGTGTACGGAAATCACTCTATCCAGGGAGACATTTCCTTCAAGATATGCACGTGGGTGTATGTGTGTTTCTTTTTCTTTCTTTTTTTTTTTCATTTTGACATACCGTCACTTCACTTATCAGGTAGTCAGGTTAGGTAAGATGGAACTTTACGGCCCAGTTTCTAACCAGTTGGTTCAAGTCGATCCGACCACGGCCTTTTTCCAGTTGTAGCTCACTGGCTTGTTTACCCTGCTCCATTGCTTATGCTAAGCGCCAAGCACAACGGCAGAGGATTGTTGAGGAAACTTTTTCATCGAAATCTGTAGTCTGATTTGTGGATTATTTCACGAATTTTGCAGGAGATATATATTGCAGGATGGTATGATGCGGTAGTATGGAAACATGCTCTTTCATCTATTACGACACAAAAACACAAAAAATTGCTAGTAAAATGAAGATCGGTTACGAAAAATGGAATGTAAGGAAAGGTGGAACAAACTCAACTTTTTTGTACCAGCTTATCGTGAAAGAAATACCAGGCCTATGAATTGGAATTGTCTGTACCGTTGACCTTCAATGGTTATACAAATAAATTCAATTAATGTTGTGCTTCATTGTACATCTCCTTACAAAAATGTTGACATTGCATCCAAGTTCTTCAACATACCCTTTTCAATTAAGGCATACAGTGGAGTCCAGTGCAATTATGCAATATACCTTTATATCGTAGACTTAAGTGTTTATCGATCTAAGAGCTCGAAATATTTATTTGCTTTACTCGTAACCTCTACATTTTAAAAAGCTAAAAGACATCTGCTCCTAAAATTGCCCCAGTGTATTTTCATTTTAGCTGACGTATCAACCGTTCTCCAATCTAACACTGTCAGTGTTTCCATGACCGTGGGGCTTCTGGAGAGAACCTTCATACTTGACGAGTCTTCCTTCAGACCTAGTTCAACCCAAGAAAGCCACAATAGGCTTAATTTTTACTATCTGCCCCCTTGGTTATCAATAATTTCTTCCTAAATTTGACAGTTTCTGTTACGTTTATTGAAGAATATAACGGGTAGCATTTATTCGCATTCCCTCTAGTTATAGTTACAGTTTAAGGTTTTTCTTAACACTGATTGATTCACTGGATGGGATCTATCAATTCGTTTATTCAAAAAAGGAATTCCTCTGAGCTTAAGGGCTTTTGTTTCGCAAGAGCAATCTTTGATGTGATTAGATCAACAAACTTTTATCTAGCTGTGGCTGCATTAGAAGCTATACCGTAAGTTTCACTGTATTCTGTATACCGTATATAAGGAACCAACAGTACGTCAACATAACTATGTTGTGCTTTGTGTGTAAACCAGTCAGTGATTAACACTGACGTCACTTTTCTTGCTAGCAGCTGAGGTTGTTCAAATATGTTGATATCTTGACGCCATGGGAATATTACGGCAATCAGTACTAAAATATACTCGACTGATTTTATTACAAAGAAAACATGTGGGAACGTTTAGTGCATATGCTTTTCCTAAAGTCCTCCCGACCCCGCTGGCAAAGCAGGGAGTTGCAACTCCCTGGGCAAGGGACCTTTCCGCGAAATCGAAACTTTAAACTGCATCCCGAAGAAGCTCTTTCGTCCTCTGAAGGACAATAATTTAGTGCACATGGGTTCAGTTTGTCAGTGTACACACTTAACTGTGTAAACCATTAAGGAAAACATGGTACATTTTCCGACAAACTGAGCCCTTCCTGCCCAAAAATAAAACAATTTAGCACATTTCACAAGTTTTATTCCCTTAATTAGATCCCTTTAAACTGTTTTAAGTCTCTTTTCCATTTCTTGATTAAAAGTCTCGTCAATTTCCAGTTAAAAAAAAGTGACTTTATGCTTTTCCTATCGGGAACACACTTAGATTTTAGGGGATTTTTGGCCGATAGTAACAAACAAAACTTGTCATAATTCTTCCCAAGCTTCATTGGTCGCATAATTTCACGTGATTTAAAAATTTAAATATCTACATACTTTCTCTTAAACATTTTAAAGATTCAGTTTGATTGGACAAAGAAAGCCCTCGTCATTTTGACATCCAATTAGAAAGAAGCTGAAAAATATTTAAACTCGATTACGTAATACAGTTTTAGCGTGACAGCTCATAGACCGATTCAACAATCCTGCTGGGAATGACAAACATTTCCATATAAACTGCTAAACTTTCATTTACAGAAAACTAAATTATCTTTACAGGCAGTTATATTCATCACTCCCTCCCAGATACACCTCTCCCAACGTAACTACTTTTTAGTCCCTTACACAACTGTCTCATCTTTTTCCAGACACTGCCAGTTTATTGCTTTAGGGCATTCTCTTGTGAGCATTTAAGACCATAACGTGTACTTAAACCACTATCAATGCATGAAACGTCATATGAGCTACTCTGACTTCTTTGAACTTGATGTCAAACAAACAGCTGTGCCAATTGAGAATTTCTATAGACTACTTGTACAATTGCAGTTTTGAGTGAAAAATGACTGGCTTTAGCCCTTTAGTGTTACAATCACGTAAACCTGAACACTCTGCATACACCACTTATAGTGCTTTTCACCCTTTTGTCTTTTTTAGAACTCACATGCATAATGCGAGTTCAAATTCTTACATAGGTACTTGCCCTTAAATAAGATTTGAAACATAAAACTCTTTATAAATCCCTTTTTCAATTTAATCAGTTCCCATGGAAATCTGCTGAATCAATTCTTCTTTCTGATAAGTGTTACATAAAATTTTAATGCTGCAGTATTAGTATTACACTCTACAGCGTTATGTCAATAATTACTAGACTACATAGAAAAACTACTTCCATTGTACCCCATTTTTATAGATTGTAGATAAGTCCACGTTTTCTTCAATATATACCGGTAAGGTTCAAAAAATTTGGAACGGTATTCCCACAACAATCACAAGTAGAGCTTCACTTATAACTGTTTAAAAAAGTCACGTCAAGCATTTCTTCATCGCTAATTACATTCCGTAATTCCATTGTTCTAATTTTATATTTTATCTTTCTTGTCTTCCATTTCTACACTGATTTGCTTGTAACTCATGTTTTTATGTTGTAATTATTTGCTATTTAGTCTGTTGACTTTTTCATTTATCTGCATGTGTATTCTGATAGAGGACCATACTTAATTTTTCAGAACTTTTTGGCTTCCCTCGTCTTAACCTTTCATTTGTATTTTTTATGAATATGTTTTCTCCTTTCTAAGTTACTATGACCACTGAATGCTTTATTCGATTACGGTTGGAATGAAGTTTAAATAATTGAATTGAAGTAACTTTACAGATTAAAAAGATGACTCGTTATTACTTTGCCCGCGTAGTATTTCTGATGCCCAGTGACACACAGAGGAAAAGGTTCAAGGTTTACATGGTCCCTATTAAGAAGAAATACCCAAACATGTTATTCTGTTTGTGACCTCCCTGTTAAAGCCCTTGGCTTGCTGTAGGATGCCCACTGTGTCCAGTTTATCATTGTATTTTTTTTTTTTTTTTGAGGGAAGACGAAACCTCTAGGCTGCCTGGGGAGGTAATTTTGTGTGACACCCCCAAAGGCATACGAAAGTATTTCTGTTTAGGGCAGAGGGTTCTTTGCCCGAAAAATGAAATTTTGCCCGAAAGAGACTGTGTAAGGCGCTGAAGGAACAGAAAATTTTGAAATTTATTTTTTCTTTTCATTTTTTTCAAATTTTTCAGGATTTTGGACGTAGGAGCGAGATAGGTGGCAAACTAATGGCCTGGAGACACTCCCGTCTGTACGTGTAATTTGGCAATTAAAAACATCCCCGATTTTTTTTAACCTTCGCTCGAATATTTTACCATTTTGGGTAATTTTTTCAAGACTACAGTATAAAGTGGGGCTGTAGAAAATAATCCATAGGATTCATGACAGATATGCAAATTTTTAAAATCATTTACATTTCCCAAGTAAATGTTACTTTGAAATACAGCGTTCTCTAACTTTTTCCGAACGAAGTTTTGAAAGAATTCAGAAAATCGGCCATTTCCTGCATTGCGTTGATTTAAAAACAGGATGAAGAATGATTGTTTCTTTGATATGCTTCCCCAAATGTGTCGTGATTATATTTTATGATCTTTTTGATTTTTCATGAAAATGTTACCCTGACCATGACCATTTTCTATTTTCTGGCAAATATTTGGAAGAAGTTTGATGTTCGGTCATTTTGGTCTTTGTGTTGCAAAGACAGTGAAGTCAATCTAAAGAGTATATAGTAACTTGTTTTAGCTTTTCGAATGGGTAACAATTTTTTTAATCTTGTTGATTCGACAATTTTACCGCGACGATGATGTTCTTTCATTTTCCCAGGCTTACGTTTTTGAGGTGACGAGCACGAGGATTTTCTTGAGTGATTTAAAAGTGGCACATCAGTTTTTCAAACTTAAATGGCTGTCTGATTTTTTATCGAATTGATTTCCGAATTATAAGTCTCGCTGATTTGTGGGGGCCATCTGGTCCCGACCTACTTCCGCTATAGCAACTCTCCTTCTCAAAAAAGTGGGGGGCTTTAACCTCAGCAACCCCCTACTTGTCGGCTCATAATTGCGATTACAAAATGTAGTAAAACTTCTTATCCCTTTCCCTGTATTTTTTCTCCCCAAGAGGTATTTCTTCAGTTTTCTTTAGTAGGCTACAAACAAAGGACCGAAAGAACCCATTCACTTCTACATTAGCCCATCTGATGACTTCAATGAAATTTTAAGTCAGTCTGGTATATATGCATCCGTATACGTCATTTGCTTACGAAGCTTCATTTTCAAAGAATTGTTGCGTACGTTTTCAATCTGAAATATTCCCTTTTATACCGATATTCTTATCATGAACTATGACAATTGAAGATCAATGAAGATATGGGACGAAACCACTGAGAAACAGGGGGTCTTATTCAGACAAAATCGTATTTTTCACCTATTACTATCTTAGACTTTTATACATCATTCTTGCTGTAACTTGTTTTGAATATGCATATCTTACCCTTAAAAACAAGAAATACATGCAGCTTACCTCTCCCAAATCTCTGTAGTTGAATTCAAATAGACCAAGATTAGCATCGTAAATAAGTCTTTCGGACACGATATTGATTGGAGACTGGAAATAACCATTTTGACATCTAATCCATTCAGAATGTATGCCACCCCAATATCTAGGACCTGGAAAAATATAAGCGAAATAAGATTCCGTGAAATTAATGTATAGACGAATACGGGCAGATTGTGATAGTCTGATTTTAGTCGGTCACTACTGGTGTCCATCACCTTTAATCTTTAAATTTCCTTCCTTGCCTGTTCCATGGATGGTTGTACACTAAGGTGTATCTTGATTTACTCATCTTCACTGAATATGAGGAAATTTGAAATTCACGTAGACAATAAATGAAGACGATTAAAGGCAGATGGACCCCACTAATGGCTGCCTACAGTCACCAAAAACAAGCGCTAACCGGATTTGTCTATATTCAGCGATATAACAAACTTAAATGCTGAAATTCTTTTTGAAAGAAACGGCTGGCATTATGCTTCAACTGGAGAAGAGGCAGCAGGAAATATATTCCAATTTAGCATACAAGAAGTGCAATTAATGTAAATGTGTAACTATTACAATTACTCTCCAACTTTTGAACTTTAAGGGGCTTTTGTAAAAAGGAGTTAGCTATATGTTGATTGTCAAACATGTTTCCTGCTCCATAATATGAGGAGCATGTGCCAGTGAAGGCAAATGTTATGGTGATCCGATAAGTGCTATAGTGTCTCAATGATAAAAACGTGACAACTAGATCAAGGAATGCCATGTTTCTGAAGGGTATACGTTCATATGGAACATTTGATCAGTGCTGTAGTCGAGCCCGGAAAGTCCGGGTCACAAATCAAATTTCAGTTACTCGAGTCTGGACCCGGACTCAAGTTCTTGTACTTTCTCAATGGGGAAAAATCAACATCTGTGGCCGATTCCTTCAAATTCTGAAATCACCAGTCCGAGTCCGGACTCAACTATAAACAGCCCTGTTTTTGATCAAGGAACTTGTGATCTGTTGACGTCATCTATTGTGAACGAAGTGTTAGAAAAAAAGCAAGATGTGGAACCAAGAATTGAAACAATAATAACCATCATGAAGACAGCTAAAAGTTAAAAAGACCACAATAAAATATCCCAATAAAAAAAAATATAAAAATTACAAAGAATGATGTTTAGAGATAAATGTAAATTTAAGTAAACAAGGCCTAACAAATTATATGCATGGAGAAAATCTTGCTTTGAATAGAGACAGGGATGATGAAGCACATTTTTATGAAAGGGGAACAGATAAATTAAGTTCTTAAAGGTGGTAAGAGTTAACTTTCACATTTGTTCACAATTATATCAATGTACTTTGAGTTCTACTCACTAACAAAAATGATTTGTCAGCATGGTCAAAAATTGAGGTCAGTTGGACGGTCGTACGTCTTGTAGGAGAGGCTTTCTTATTTTGCATGTAAATTTAGAATTTTTACCCGCATACAAAGAAATTCTTACTGATCTTACTGAATAGTAATTGAATCAATAATTGAGGTTTTTTCTACAAGAAATACCTCACCAACGTCTCTGTACTGGTTAACAAATAGTTAAAGGAAAATTGAGCTGCTGAAACAAAGGATTAGTTTTTCCTTTCAAACTCTTTCCCTTTAAACATGATGGTATTTTAATTAAGTATGATATACATGATTCATGCAGTACAGATTTAGCTTGTTAGTCATAGCTAAAGAATAAAGTTATTGGCACAGAAACAGAGATTTTGGTAAATAGTGCAATAGTTACAGCTTCTACAAACCGTCTGTATTTTTAGAATCAACTTCCTATTTTAAAGTAACTAATACAACAGAAGATTTTATATCATATGAATAATATCCACTTTGTTTTAATTATGTATTCTCCGGCCGAATTTAAGTACAAATCTGTGTTTTCCGTTATGGCAAGTGAATTAGTGCTTGTCCTTGTTGAAGTATCTCAACGGTAGAAGACAAATACAGACCGAGAGGAAACATTTCGTAAATTTTAAAGTCATAACAAAAATTCTTTTAATATTCAGTGCTGCTGTAACGTTCACTGTTTGATGTAAAATAATCAGCCAGACAGTTTTGAGGAAAACATTCAGACATTCATGAACTATTTAAATTTAACAGTTTATGCTGGTATATCGATAGACCTATTCTGTATTTTTATTTCAGAGAAATTACGAAAACAATGGGATACTTTGTTCCTATATTTGATTTGGGTAATCTGATGCATATTCTGTAGCACGTGTCACATCTCGGTGTAAAGACAAGCTAGTGAACCACAAATTGAAAAAAGACCGTGGCCGGCTAGACTTGAACCAATTGGTTGCAAACTGGGCCGTAAAACTCTATCTAACTAACAAACTTACTAACCATCCAACTAATCAACTAGCTAACTAACTTTTCGGTGTAAAGTTTAACTGATAGGCAGTAAGGTCGTAGTTTTTAGCATGATATATTGCACAACGGCCACCGTATAGTTGATCTGTGTCACTACTGAATGCTGAAAAAATGGTTCGGAATAAAAGTTGGCAAGACTTAAGTAAAAAGTCGTTTATCCAGGCCATGTGAGAAACATCAGTAGGCTTATTCCGGTTACAAACCACTAGAAAATTTATTGAAGGCAAATATGGTGGACGATATCGCAAGTGCCTCAGTCAAACTACCCTGGGTTCTCCTGATCTGGGACAAGCTTTTCGTTACAAGCAGGAATGTTAAGTATTGCTTCCACGGAAAGAATTCGTGATTAATTATGCAAATTTAGTCGCAGGGGACAGCACGTGCGGTTTTATGTGCCCCGCGAGAAGATCAAGTAAACGCTCTGTGTACAAATGAGTATATACGATATGATTGGTTTGTATATTGTGGTTGTTATATGTACCAAACGACGTCTACCCGTTAGAGCAATCAGCTGTCGTGCGTACTATTTTTATGTGGCAGTTGTAACGATTACGATCCGTAAAAATGTTTACGGCGTATCGATAGCCTTTAAATGTTTTGTACGATGCATGTTTCTTGCTAGTCTGCTAAGCATCCTAGTATATTTACAATATCCGTTAGCTAAGCCTATATCTACATACATGATAACGCCAATGAGCTACAAAACAGCCGGATAGACCGATAAGACGTTACGATCTAACTGTTATTAAGAATGCCTGTCTGTTGGAAATTCCGCGTTGTCGATAAGCTTTACATATTTCTTAGCCCTGTGTACTGCTAAGGAAGTACTCAAGCATATTTTTATGGTAGCGGCTACGAAACCTGCGCCATTCCGAGAGCTTAGTAGTATTATATGATTTTTAAGTATACGTATTTTTATTAGAAAAAAGACAACTTTGAAAATTTATTAGCATTTAACTCAGAGAACCATATATGGCAGATACTGCACATACTATATTTGGGTATAAAAAATGGAATTGTTCGAACTTAATCACTTTCAATATTGTCCTGGTGTATCATTACAGGGGGACACTCTGTTCACATTTTTGTTAAATTGTTTCATAATATTGCATCATTCAGTTTTCCCTATTGCCTATTTCTTTAAAGACGTAAATCAATCAATTGATCGATTCATCAGTAATTTAATCGATTGATTTGATCGCGTTGTAACGAGGATGGTTATATTTGGATAAAATTCTATCCTCTTCTGAATCAATAACGCAACACAATGTTAAATCAGGAGAAATGGTAAATTACCGTTGTGTACAAGTCAAAGACAATTCAAAAAGTCACGAGCCAAGGCAACAAGGCGAGTCATTACACCCGCTGGCACTAGGAAATTTCCTGCAACAAGTTTCCAAAACCCAAATGACACGTTACCATGGTTCCAAAGACCAAAATGTCAAGCAAAGCACCGGATTTGCTCTAGTATACACGAATCCGGACAGCAAGTGATGGACTGATTTCAGTCGGCTATAGCTGGGGTCCGTCACTTTTAAGTCTTTCGATTTCGTCACTTACCTCTATCATGGATGGTTGTACACTAATTTGTATCTTGAATTCTCCAATTTCACTAAATATGAGAGTGGGAATTCATGTTGTTTACATGAAATTGTAATAATTTAATGTAAACAATAAATAAAGACGATTTTAGGCTGATGGACCCCACTAATGGCGGCCCACAGTCACTAAAAACAAGCGCTAATCGGATTCGTCTATACGAGAAGTACGGTATGAATGTTGTGCAGCTGTTGTAAGCAATCACGTGTCAACTTAATCCTGTCAGAGATTTGCATTTGAAACTTGATAGAAGACAAATAATACGCACAGATTGAAAAGAAAATTTCTGAACCATGTTTTCTTCCTTGCTAATTGGGATTGGTAAAATTTGTATTTCCTCGTCGCCGTCGCGACTCCAAAAATTTCTTGCAATATTAAATTGAACTGTAGAGTGGACGAAAGTAAGTTGCTAATACCATACATACTCACCACACATGTCTTGGAAAATTTTGGAAAGTGTTATGTTCAGAATAAAATATCGTGGTGGCATAGAGCAGATGACAGAAACTCGCCCTCCTGTATTTATATACTGCCTCTAGTATAACAAGTGTCACACCTATTTTTATACAATGATATAGCTTAAACAGGCTGACTGAAAGAAATCTGAGAACGTCATGTGATGATACGTGCTGTATAAGTTTTCGTGCTCCTGTTTGCCTCATCAAATTCAAGCATCATCTGACATATATTCGTCGTGATGAAGCATCGCCTACATTATTTCTTTCTTTTTTCGGTCTCCTTTCCTTAGTGAGCTTAGGATTGTTCGTAGAGCTGGTGCTGATAACTGTCATTCAATGAAAGTTTTGCGTTGGAGTCGAATCACAAGTCAGTCTCAGCGCGGCAAGTAAAATCAAGAGACAAACAGAAATTAGGTCCAATTGGAGTCCAAATGGGTCGCGTCTCCATTTAGTGGTGATTTTGCCTAATGCATTCTTACACTTGTATATGGCACTAAAGTTCTAAATTCACAGACAAACTAGAAAACGCTTTTAAAGTGACACACTCTTTCCTATATATGAAAATGTGTTGTTCAGTAGAGTGCGTCTGAAATTGCATTTAAGCGCTCCTATGTTCCGTTACATTAGGGAGTCCGACGGTAGCAACTCCCTTGTTATAACTTAAATAATGTTCACATGCATCGAGTTGTGTAGTCGGTTCAATGTAAAAAGATACGTAATAATCTGAGATAAAAATGACGTGAATATTGCGCATTTCTGTCTCAAATTTCTCTCACTTGCTTATAGATAGGTATTACATAAAGCAGCGTGCTCATATATCGAAAGAACAAGATGACCCAGTTCGACTTTTCGGTCGAAGGGATAAAGTACGAGTGCCCTCTCGTAGGGTTCTGTTACCATAGGCCTATAAGAACATATTCTGGGTCACAATTTATCTTGTCACACAGGTAGTGTTTGTCTTCCACGTGAAATATTAATAAAACTTCATTTTTTAGCATTTGTACATTTGTCTCATACACGTCAATCCTTGTACATTTTAAATTTATCTTCC
Source organism: Holothuria scabra (assembly GCA_037179385.1). Classification (NCBI taxonomy): domain Eukaryota; kingdom Metazoa; phylum Echinodermata; class Holothuroidea; order Aspidochirotida; family Holothuriidae; genus Holothuria; species Holothuria scabra. The sequence continues at coordinate 17,041,152 of CM074192.1, read as the reverse complement.
ATTTTACCTACTTTCACGAGTGTACCTTTTTCTCTTATCATTTTTTCTAGACGAACTATTTCTCATGATCAAACAACAGTATTTCATTTCGACTAGTTCACGCCCGAAGTCACGTACAAAACTCCAACCCAGAAATATAGTTTCATACAACGTGATACTTAATATAGCTTGTATACCTTCAAGCAGATTACTCGCAATTACAGCGTTTAATTGAAGGAGTGTTCTCTAGGGTATGGAACGCCATTTGTTTCAGTCAATGGTTTCCAATGATCACGCTTTGTTTTTGTACAGCTGTTTTATAATGTAATGGTAATACTAGGACTCCACTTTATCGCCGGAAGATGTGTATGGTAAGTCGATCATCTCGCCTACTTACAGGCAAAAACAAACAAAGGCACGAGTGAACTGCTGCCCCGTCAACTGGTAAAACGGCACTTAATTTGCCGCCGAGAAGACAAAAAGTATGTTACATAAAAACAAGGCTTTGCATGTTGATGTATACCATATATGGAAACGTGAAATGTCGTACTTATATCTATTCCATTGTATGTATAGGTGTGGTCGAAGCCTTACGCCAGCGATATCGAATCTTTGCATGGGCTTCTAGATAATTTATCATAGTAAAGGGAATGGTAAGATGTTTCTTCATGGAAAGTAGTTAGTTGGATATATTTTAGGCTATTTCTAAACAATCGCTTTCAGTTTCAAAATGGAAAGAAACTAGCTTCAGTGATTACCCTTTCTATACGCAGTCTCACAAATAAACACAAACAGTTGCATTAATTGGGATGGTTTTTGTGAATAGGTTGCTCTTGAACAACAAATCATACTGATTAAATATCTGCGAGATAGTAAAATTTTGAAAAGGAGACTATAACATTTCAGTCTACTGCATTATATTAAATGACAAATCATTCTGTTGCTTTATGTTTTGGTTCTAAATTTATGATATTTTTGTGTAAAACGATCGGAACCTTTTTCTTTAAAGCTCATTTCTCTTAACTAATTAATGAGAACGTTGACCAATTGAATAGCTCTAGAAGATATAAAGGGGACGCCGGGGGTCACCTAAAATTTTCATTTTTTTTTAACTGAGGTCTTTTTAAACTTTCTTGGGTGGATCATTTTTCTTCTCGTTTGTACATCATTTATTTGTAGGGGTTGTGTGAGATGTAAAAAATAAAAACAAAAATGAATTCAAACGGTCTAAAAATGTCATTTCTGGTGATTTGCAGGTATCTCCCCCTATTCTTCCCACCAATTGATAGTGAAGTTTCGCTTAGACCAAGAAGGTGTTATCAGTAGCACCTCCATACATTGAAATACGGCGAAGTGCGACCCCTAATGAGTAGAATTTGCTGGTACCCCTATTTATAACAGTACGTAGGCACAGTCTCGTCTCATGTGAGACGATTAAAAGGCAATGTACCGGTTGTTTTGAAGGGGCTTTGTTTCATTTGTTTTGGAGGCAATAGTAGATCCGCTCCTGAGTTCAAGAAATGGTTGAAGTAAACGCATATGATCATGGGCGTCCGCAGAAAAAAGTGAGGGGGCAAAATTTCTATGGGGCGACAAAACGTCCATTTCACCATGAATTGACACAAAGCATGCGAAAATTTCAGCCCAAAATGCCTCCCAGATCGCCGGAAATGGCATTTCTAAAGCCGTTTTTCGCATAGAAACTTGGAAACACGTTTTGATCGGGTTTTTGCTTTGATTTTTATACGTTTTTTCAAATTTTTGATTTTCCAGGGTGGGGAACCCTTGCCCATACCTGCGGACGCCCATGCATATGATATTTAACTTTTGAATTCAAAGAAGAGAGGTACTTGTGAATTTCTTGTGAATTTGCCTTTTGCCAGGACTTAAGAATTAACTCTATACAGCCTGGGGGTTATCATGTTATTGATAATAGGGAATTTTTGTGCTGGAAACTTTACAATCGATTTGCTTTTCAAGGGGAAGACATATTAGTACCACACGTGCGGAACATGCAAATGAAATGAACAAGGTCATCATATACTTGTACCTTAGGCTGTACATGTTCACTTTCAGTTTCTTCAAAAAAGGTCAAACAACATTGAAATAAGAAACATGTAGAAACATGACAGTGTCCATCAAACTGGAGGCTAAAGCAAACATCTGCTTGCTTAAAGTTCACTTTCGTTGATCAATGAGGAGTAGCTGTTTCAGTCCTTACTTCAAATCTGTTTGCCATCATGGTACTGTCCATGACGTCATGGTCGTATGGGACGGTTACATCTTTATGTTCCGACATCCCTGTGTTCCGACATCCCTATGTTCCAACAAAATGGCGCCAAAGTACACTTCTTCGATGTCAAAGTACATTTTCATTGGCGCCAAAGTACATTTTTATCTTCGCCAAAGTTCATATTTGTCGGTGCCAAAGTACACTTTGTTGGTACCAAAGTACATTATTGTTGGAACATAGAGATGTAGGAACATAGAGATATCGGAACATAGGAGTGCCCCCGTATGGCACTCTTTCTCTGGCGGGCGGTGACTTTTTGCTCGACTTCAAATACCATCCTTTTTCAATTCTCTGCCCGACTGAGTCGCCGACGCTTTCCCTATTCACCAAGGTTTTGGTCAAGTGAGCCTGCAGCACTCAACCCAACCGTCCCGTACTGTCATTTTTGCCATCTTCAACTAAACTTTTCCTATCTTCATTAGGCCTTACAGTCGAATTTGTATGTGATATACCATACTACAGTCTTTTTCATTTAACAAGTTACACATGAATTCCTGCACGTGTATTTTGCGCGTGTTCCAGTCAATTCCCTACTATGCCTTGCAAAACCGAGTACAAACTATCTTTGTTAAAACCTGTGTGATAAAATAGTCTCCCTCGGTTTTCTCCTCTCTTTTTAGAAATTGTTACGAATTTCAAAGAGAGTTGTTCATAATAAAAACTATTTCTGGAAAATTATCTGCGAGTTAGCGGAGAGCCTTTGTTAGTACTTCAGCAAATTAAGAGTGACATTTGTTACGTGTTTCGTGCACGCATAGGTACGCGTTAATGACACTAACGCAGTGTATATTTACATTACATAGTATTGCGTATACGGGTTGTTGGGTGAAGAAAGATGTTCAGTTAGTCTATTACCTGTAAACCTGACTTCGATGGGTTTTAAAATTAACAAAAAACCGCACCACTTACTCCATTCAACAGAAATTATGTAAAAGAACGGCTTCACAGGCAGCTGGGGGGGGGGGGGGCATTTTCGATACCTAAACCTTGAAAAGAATTATGCGAACATCAACAAGTTTTCAAACGATTTGTCCAAAGTTGCAAAACATTGTCCCTGCATTTTTGAAAGGATCGAATTTGGTCACCAATAATTGCTCTTCATTAACAAAGGATAACATAACATTATCAATTGACGTTCCCCCAAGTTACAGGTTTGGAGATTCTAATAATATTAAATTATTATATAAATGAATTATAGAATTGTCCATATTGACTTCCTGAGGTATGGCGGGGGTTTCTATATTTTAGTACTTTTCAACTAAACATAAAGTCTTTTAGGATTCAACGTTAATCTCATGTGACATGCTAACCTGTGTCAGTTTGTAACTTGCATTCCCGCGCGTTAATGTGTTCTTGTTTGTTCAATGGTTTACAATGCAATGACAGTTTTAATACCTCACTTTAATTTCATTTCATTTCCAGCTGTTACGTTGGTTGATTAAACATATGCCATAGTAAAGAAACATTCTTAAAATATTACGAAGATCCCTGAAGAGACGTGTCTCGAACATTTTAAGAGGATCATCTACCTCGGGTATGAGACCTAAATTGAGTTCATGTGTTTAATACTCCGTCACCCGCGGAGGTGAAGTAAATCCCACTAGACTATTCGTCAACTTGATTTGAATATAAATGTTGACTAAATTAATGACTATAAATTTGGAATACGGGTGAGACAGACACGCCCGCAGAGGGAGCGAAGTTTTTTCGTCCAGCAAGGAGGAGGCGACCACCGATCACGCAGGCCAGTGAGACATCCGCTTCAATATTGGACTAATAAAGAGTGTACTACTACTGTGTAGCATGCTGTCTTTATAATTTTGATACGGACTGTCAATAAAGGCTGGTCTACATGCTATACTGAACACTGTTAGCACAAATTAGTCAAGTGGTGTCTGAATTGATTAACGACGTTAGCCACTCATATTTGTGACTAATTTGTGATGATATCTGACTAATATCGTAGTAATGGACTAAAAATATCAATCGAAACTTAGTCAAGGAGGCTTGATATTTGTTAAAGACAAATTCAACTTGGTCAAATGTTAGTCAAATATTAGTCAATATTGTTGACTAAAGTGAATGGTCTATTCAGGCACTGAGTTTTATTTGTGTTTACAGTGAATAAAGGTAAATAGTAGTAATGTGTTTGTTTGAGAGTCTAGATTTTTCATAGTTTATTTGCTAGTATTAGCCTTGTTGTTATCAGTCCATTAACTTTTGAAGGATGGGTATGAAATGTAAGCATTTGTGACTGAAATGACTGCTTAAAGGTTATTTTGAAGTATATAGACCTACATGTAATGATGAGTTATAGAGAGAAAAAGGAAAATCATAATCATCGTTTCTTTAGGAATTTGGCTCTTAGTCTTACACGTAAGATTATTGTATATAAAACCTAAACGTCACACGACGTCACAGAACAGGAAGCTCACCCCGGACCAGAGATGTAAGGAACGCTCTTTGGACCAACAAATGGAGAGAGTCGAGAGCATACTATGTTTTCTTGCTATTTCTACGTCAGTGTTCTTCATTATTTAAAAACTCCAAAACAAATGACGTCGTGGAACGTCAGGGCATAGTGCCTATAGAATTTTATTTTTGACAAATGTATAGAGACTATTTGACAATAATGACGGGCAAATGTTACATTTTGACCTTTTATGCTCTTTAAACTGTTTGCAATAGACCTGTTTACTATGTTTGGCTTTTTGGACCAAACTAGAAGTTTCCCCCAATGCCATGAAGGTTACAGTTACAGTACGTAGCCTACTTACCTTTATTGCAAACAAATTGCGTCGCATTTCATGGAATCATCACACGTATTGTATGACTGTGACGTATCTTAATTATAACTTTGTACGTGTCATGGATTGAATCGACGACATTGAATCTACAGTACTGTGTCATGACCCACTTAACGAAATATATCAAACTCACATTGGAAGTGACAGACTTATGTAAACATATAAAAAGTTCATTCGGTATACGATCTGCGAACAACTCAGTGTGATGCTTTATAAGAGTAACTGTATTTGCTAAGTACTCGAAAACAGTCAGCTGTACAGTGGAATGGCAGAACTGAATCAATACATTTTAATACATGGTAAACACAGTAGCAACACCGTGAGCCACACTCTCGACGAAGATTTGTGTTGAGTGGAAGATCCAGTTTTGATTAATTATGTCAAAGGAGGGAAAATATAGAAGATTTTCTGCATTTTTAGGTTTTTCTTATCACCTATCATCATCCGGAGAACGTAGGCTAGTTATTATCTTTGTTGACGTAAATTTTCGTTAAACTCTTTATGTATGATGAAAAGGTAGCTGACGTAAACATATTAGGAATTCCCTCCAAAATAATACTTGTGAGGCAGTTCCAAAAAGGGACAAATTGTCTATTGTGATACTGAGCTATAAAATAATATAAAAGCAACTGCAGACAGATATTCACTTGTCGATTGTTTATCAGATATTTATTTCACTCTTTGTTTTTTCTGTTTTTTTTTTTTGTTTTTTTTTTGGAAGTTCAAAGAGATTGATGGTTTACGCCTTAAACTCTAAGGCCATTGTTAAAACTGAACAAGTATAAAGTTATGTTTGATACCTTCCTTTTGTACACTGACGATAATACAGATAAATTAATAAATAACGGATACCCACTGCATGAACGATGATAGCTAAAACGGGCTTACATCCGAAATTGTAGTTGATTTTAAAAGTCTGATCTATCCAGACCAAGTTTATTTCTCTACAAAAAATGGGAGCTTTTCAATACTACTATCTGACGACGACGGTGACGCCATGCAAGTAGATTTAACGTTCCAACTTTAGGTATTGCCTGAAGTACAATGAACCGCTGTTGACGTTGTAATAATTTATGCATATCCCATCCGAGTCACCTTAATCATACATTAAGTAAACTCCAGCGAGTTACTGCAAGCATTTCCTTTTATTAGAAATCATTCATGCTGTCCCTTCGAATGCCCTATGCGATCGATAGAATCTGCGACGGTGTGAAATTAATTACCTTCAAACCTACGAATCGAAGACCTTGGATTAACTTAATATTCCAATTAGCAGACTAGAAATCAATTTCGTCACATTCAATTTAATTGACAAAGGAAAATAAACAGAGAGACAATTAAAATCACGGTGGTCTGTGGACAGTTGTGACGGGAATGTTTTTGCTCTTTGCTGTTTTTATTATTTTTTTTCTGTGGTAAAATTCAATATGCAAGGTTGTCTTTTGTCAACAATGTATACTACGTTTGTATATCCCCAAAAGAACTGACATCGAAAGTAATAATTTTAAAGTCATTTTATGATCCAAAGACAGCTGCTGGTTCCGCTGAGTTTATTTCAGGCTTTCGAGATTATATTACATGATGTAAACTACGATTTATATTTTTCAACGAGTTGGATAAATGTAGTATATTTGATTACATGTGTGAATAATCACAATGATCACAACAAACAGATTAAGTTAAAGCCCTTGCAAAAATACGAGGAGGCTGAATATACAAGTCAACAAGAATGTTGATCAAAGTAAAAATCCAATGATTGTATATAGGTCGATGTCATGAGATAATAGAGAAGAGAATCCAAGCAGTTCACAATTTCTTTAGGAATTTATGTGTCTCCGGTGTCTTTTACCCTTTTACGTGTATAGGAATATGCTAATTTACCATCCCCCACAATGAATTGAATGACAGTTGAAAAGCGAAGCAATGAACCAAATGGAGTTTTCGTTTATTTCTTTTTTATTTGATAAACTTTTCATTTAAAACAACTTCATATGTCAAATATGAAGAAAGGATATTAACAAACCCAATTGGTTTATATATAGACGAATCCGGACAGATTGTGATGATCTGATTTTAGTCGGCCATTACTGGGGTCCATCACGTTTAGTCTTTAAATTTCCTTCTTTACCTGTTCCATGGATGGTTGTACACTGAAGTGTATCTTGATTTTCACAGTTTTACTGAATATGAGGATTTGAAATTCACGTAGACAATAAATGAAGACGATAAAAGGCAGATGGACTCCACCAATGGCTGCCTACAGTCACTAAAAACAGCGCTAATCGGATTCGTCTATAGACTTCATTCACAAAAAATATTTGCAGAAACTAGAAGCTGAAACAATAAGCCCCCCTATATAAATTGATCTTAATATCGTAGTTGGTGTGGTGGGGGTGAAAGAAACGTTCAGGGTAACAGGTAATAAGCCTACGTAAGATTAGACGTAACTGGCGGAACTTACACTGTGTTATTAAGACCTACGTCAGAGAATAAACTAGAGTTTGAGCCAGGGGCGTAGCCAGCATAGTGTCATGGGGAGGGGGTTAGTGTCAGGGGGTAGGGGCTCGACATGAGGGAAACGTCTAAGGAAAGAGAGAAAAACCGCCATATTAGGTGCTTTTTTTTTTGCGTCTCAAGGTTGGGTCATGGTCGAGTTCTGACCCCCAACCCCCGGCTATACGCCACTGGTATGAGCATATCCTAAGGTTCGAGAGGAATTTATCAAAAAGTATTTTGTGACCTTGAAAAATTTAACTTTTTTCCCTTTCTACTGTACTCAGCCTGTAAAGAAGTGTTAGCCTCGTGCAATCCACTCTACGAATCCAAAAGGAATCATCATTTAGTTTAGTTGACATGCTAGTATGACAGGTTACAACTTAGCCAAACAAATACTACATTCTAGAGTGAAGGTAATTGGTACTCCAAAGTCCTTTAATATCAACAAGGCTATCAATCAGTGTAAGTCGGGCTCAAATGAACGTCAAAATGTTTATTTTAGAGAGACGATTCCTGTGCCAATCATGCATATACCACCGCATGCCCCTGGTAACTCATTGATGAAGATGCTTTGTAACTCTGACATAAAACCTTTTTGCTTCCTCTATTAAATATAATACCACCAGTGTATACTCAAATTATCACTAGGATGATACTTACATTGTAGTATTTTCTTAGTTTTATCATTCCAGCGGTACCACTGTGTATTCATGAAACACTTTCGTTTCTTACCCGCCGTGTTAATGCAAAACTTCTCATATAAGGTAGATACTACAGTAAATGCTTGGCTTGAACTTTTAAAGTTATCGTATTACTGAAAGTACTATTACTGAAAGTACTGGGAAACTAAAACTGCCGACTATAGACTGCTATTCCAATTCATACATAGGTCTTGCCATTCGGTATCACAACTAGAACTTTGTAAAAACAATTACGGTTGAATTACACAGCAAAAGAGAGATAGACAAAGATTACACAAGTATTCTGAAAACTAATTACTAGAAATTTCTGGTAATCTTTACGAATTTCTTTATACTTTTTCTGTTCATTTGCAGTAATTTTAAGCCATTTTTTTTAGAGAGCACAAGGGGATTGTAGATACGTACTGTTTAACAAGGTGTTTCTTGATTGGCTGTTGCACTGGTAATGCATCGATTGTATCCTTTGTTAGGGTTAGGGATTAGGGCTATCGTTAGTCAGGAAATTTCTTGTTAAACAGTGCGCATTGCCCCAAGAGAAGAGTTGCTCTGTTTTTAGTTTCAATCTCTAATTGATTGCTCTTTTCTCTTTTAAATTTATTTACATCCTCCCTCACCAAAGTCGAGCCTCTTATTCTAATCTGATTCTCTATCCTGTTTTAGGTTCCTTTGTTTCATGCTTTTACACTTTGCCTTTTGTTATTTACAAACTATTTTATTTGCAAGGGTTTTGTCCATGATCTCATTCATTATAATCTTATATTTATTTGACTTATACCACACAGAAATGAATTTTTCAATGAGATTTAAAACGCGTAATTCATCGTACCTTATCTGTTTATGAGGATTTCAGTTTAACAGACAAATTCTGTTACTGTCATTTGAACTAGTATACCACAGTCTTGTCATACATGGATGTCGTTTTTCAGTAACGGGAGATTAGCTTTGCATTGTTTTAGAAAAGACATATAGTTTCGTTATTTCTCTCTTTGTAATTGAAGTATTACTACTGAGATGCGTGTAAGGGGAAAAATGGGATTTGTAGGATTCAATTGTTGTTTAAAAAATATGGCTTCTGAGACTTTTTATTAAATGGTGTCTGTAGGACACGCTTAATCCAATCCCTTTCCCCTAAATTAAGCTCATTTTGTACCTCCCTAGAGACAAATGAACAACGAATCAGCGTATCAGAAGGATACTGTGTAAACACAAATTAGTCAAAGAGTGCCTGAATTGACTAAACCGTTAGGCAGCAATATTGACTTATCTTTGACTAATGTTTGCCTAATGTTTGGCTAATATTTGACCCAGGTGCATTAGTACCTAACAAATATTAAGCCTTCTTGTCTAAGTTTTGACTAACATTCTTTAGTCCAATACTATGACATTACTCAGCTACCATCGCAAATTAGTGAAACATGAGTGACTAACGTGGTTAGTCAATTCAAACACCACTTGACTAATTTGTGTTTACAGCTATCTAAGTAACAACGATAAGAGTCATTCTCATTTACCAATGACGCTATTTTGTTTGAGTGGAGATGGATTGTGGTTGACATGCGGAATGTGGCGGATGTCTGATGGTTTAATCTGTTAATCGTTGCATGATATAACCTGTTTATTTTCAGCAAATGTGTTGAGTACTATGACAGAATTACAGCGACTTTTTTATAATTCCTTTCATCACCTCCAGGCTATATATCATTGTCAATTTACATTGTAATGTACAATTTCATACCTATTTTACACCATTATATAACTTAATACGAGTGTATAACATTTTATCACGGAACTGTTTTTCGTCGAGCTCCTCCTATACGTGTTCACGCTGTAAAAATTAAATTCCGCACATTACATTGTCTTAACTGATTAGGTTCTCACTAACCACATTGTACAGCTTTATATTATATGTCAGTATAACCTTACCCCCAAACAAAAACTAAGAACAGCAGTCCCCAAACCAACTGACAGAGATAAATTTATTACGTATAACATTGTGCAGTTAACTTACTATTGCACCCATATCATTATAGTGTAAAACGTACATCATCAACCCACAGAAACCTAGAAATAACTTGGACTGTTGAAAAGCGACAGATTATGACATGAAAAAAATACTCACTACATTGAAGACTTTGTAAAAACGAGCTCCATCTTATAGGCCTACCACGGTCAATGTTAAAGAACAGCGAGTGAAAATGTATGATTTTTTTTTTCTCAAACTGTGCCCATTTAACAAAAAACACATATAATATAATTTTGAATGTTTACTTTCTAGGGGCTTGGTTTATTGAATGAAAAAGACATATGGGCCGGGGGACGGTAGTGAGATACACAATTTTCTGTGAGGACATCGAATTATTTTTTTGACAGGACGAAAATCTTCATTTGCAACAAAACCCTCAAAACAACTGCTTATATTCTGCTTATAAGCCTGGTAAATGCCATCTACCCTGCTATCTGCATGAGGGGTTCGTTTTTTCATAGTTTTCAAATTCATGTCGGAGAACGTATTTCTCGAAGAGAATCATCTGCCTCAAGTTCGCAACAAAGTTTATCTAATATGATTTTAAAAGAGTTCGTCCTTTCCACCAGCTTATAAATCTGTCATCATTTGTTGAAACGGGTCTTGTCCCCCACCCCTCCCCAAACAACTCATTGAGGGCCCATACGTCTTTGTTAAATACCTTATTATACGATTGTGCAGTCAACAAATTACTTTCCTGTGAAGTGAAATTCTAACATTTTGCTAAAATAGTGAGTTAGTTTCTTTTTAACAGTGTCTTGGAAAATAGTCGCATTCATCTCCGAGGTTTTCTCAAGTAAAATAGAAAGTTTTATATCCCTATCTCGTTTTTTTTTATTTTATCTTTCATTGAATAATAAAGCGAATCCTGTATTATTTACCAACCACTTTCTTGGTTAAACCATTCCCTATAGATAAGGAAACCGTTCAAAAACTTCTTTCATTTATTAAAGGAGACATGTGCCGACTACCAAGTGTACTGGCATCGGACGTTTTGTATCCTTTTTTCAATGCACGTATCAAGACACATTTTCTACCTTGTTCATAAGAAATAGATTTTGAAAACAAGTTCATTAGACCAAAGCTCAGAAAACTCTTGATGGAAGAAACGCATTAACTAGAGGGACATTTCAAAATTTTAGGACTTCAGGGATCGAGTCAATTTCCTTTTGGAAACGATATACGACATTCTGTCGAGGCCAGTAAGACATTTTTCGACATTTTTGCACCAATCGACCTGAGAACTTTGACAAATAACCTGACGATAGTCAAGTTTCATTTCTTGCCTGGTACACAATAAGGCAAAGAAATGTTAATGAGCGTGATCAAGGGCTTTAGAAGTTTCGATGAAATGAACAATACTGGGTTAAACAAACGGTTAATTACAGTGAAAACACCAGAAACCCGATAACCTGTGACTAGTTTTTCAAAAAGAAGAAAATGTATGACTAAAGGAGTGTTTAATAAGAAAAAAATCATATATTCTTTTTAAGTAAGGGTCTCTCAAAATTTGGTCTTTCAGTTGTCGGCTTGTTAAAAGTCTTCAACACCTTTCTCTGATTGACTACCATGACACAACACAAGACGAAAGCATTGTTCGACCACCAGAATGTTAGCGAATGAAACAGTTACTGTGAAGACAAATGAAGGGTCTAATTTACTAATTTGTGCAATTTTAGAATAGAAAAACTGTGGTAGAAAATGAAGCTCTTTAGTGATGCTGCTATTGACTTATAGCCTATAGATGTAGGGTAATTATCAACTAATCTCACCGTAAGAAAATTTTCTAATACTAACATAAATTACAAGATAATAAATGCGACTCTTTGCTGTTTCACATTATTCTACGTACGAGGAGGGAATATAAAGTAGTCGAATTATTGAAAATTTCAGTTACTTAAAATCAAATAGCTTTCATCTGATGATAAAACAATTAAAACAAGTGATTGATTCTGAAAAATCCACTTTTAAATCTGACACAACCAGGACGGGGCGTTTTAATGTATAAATTCGTTCGACAGCTACCGATAGGTTTACGTCTCAACTAGAGCCCTCTGGTTTAAGGTAGCGGCGCCCACGGCTAATCTACAGTCGTGGGTTAATCACGTACATATCTGAATGTAGAAAGCATGGATACCTTTCATAAATGGTGTGAGGATGCATCATGGTGAGTGAATATAAATTTTGTTATGGCAGAAGTCGAAATTTATCTGAATGTCGTCTGTGGTACAAGTACGAAAACATGCAAATTGGGAATGCAAAATTCGAAAGGAGAATATACTCAACACTTGAGACAAAAACTTTAAATATTGAGAGAAAGAACCTGACAAATTTTGGTCAAGGCAAAAGTCATTTAAGTCATTGATGATTAAACTGAAAAATTATTGTAAATTCTATTTAATGAAGTATACCTCTTCGGGATAGAACTCAACACTTCAAAGAAAGTCCTTTCGGCAAGGAACCACTAAGCGTTTGTGCTTTCTGGTTTTATTGACAATTTTATCACTGCTAACGAAGAGAATTCCTTCCTTCCTTAATCTTTATTGGCTTAAATGTGCTACCCTCTTTCCTCTTCGTTTTGATGCAAATTTGATGCTACCCATCGATTAAATTCCAGCGGCTCTTGAATCCAAAATATTAAAAGTTTGCCGCTCCTTAGAAAAGGAATGATTAACCTTTGAAGTGGAAACACATCTTGTCAAAGGACTGAAATAGATTGAAAGACTGATTAAAAGCTTTTAGATACACAAAAACGTTACGCTATGACAAACTTGGATCATAAAGACTTGCAATATTCTAGTGGTAGTTTGAACTATGATTGAGCATCGTTTGACAATCCGCAATCTACTGCATTGTGCTTGTGAATGTAGGACGTGATGTCTGTATTTCACTTAAAATATAAAGGGAAATTTTCCCGCTAAAAGAAAAAATAATAAAAAAAAATTGCCGATACTTTAATTGCTATAAAAACCTACACGCAATAAATTTTGACTTTGGTGTGAGCACACCTTCAGGGGTTTTATAATAATCACGGACGATGTATGCAATACGCATGACCAAAGGCCTAACAATTCATTTCCGAGTACACTTGTAACTTTCATAACTTTGCCACTACACAACGCAATCCTGTAAGTTGTCGACCAAAAGAAACATACAATGTAAGGTAAATTACACATGTCATTTCATTACTTTTTGGCTCCTGTTTTTATTTAGTCCTTTAGTTATCCTTACGGAAAGCACTGCTTCATTGCCATTCTCACCAAAGCTACCTTATTTAGCTTTGACTATGAACGACTTTTGATTATCGGTTCCCTTGAGGTCTCGTGCATCGACACCGGATGGCAGACAGGGAATTGGTGACTTTTGCGACAAACTTACCAAACTAAGGGAAAACAGGACAATTTAATCATTTTCTAGCGACGTATCACATGACGTATTGGCGCCATATACTACATCATGTAACTAGGGATGATAGTGATCAGTAATCATCTGAGAGTGGCTGAGTTTTGGTGAACCAAAAATGCAACTCCTTAAATTACTTTACTGAACAGTGAAATTTCTACCAAAATTAATTCTTGGTTCGAAATAGACATTGATCTCAATCAAGCGCTTTGTTGTTGATAAATGTACTTTTTACGTTCTTAAACAAAACGATGAACTTCCAGATCAAGGAAAGAGAAAATTTACTTGGAATCTGTGGTGAAGGTCATAAAGGGAGGAGGAGGCAATGAATATTCATTATTTTAAATAGGATGAAAAAGAGAACACTGATTCACTCTTTAACAATAGGAAAAGAACAACAGAAGCAATGGTTTCAAACTTTCTCGTACGCTTTTACAATGTTCATCCCAAGTTGGAATTCAAAATCATGTTCTTTTATTAATTTGATCAGTAATTATCCGTACTTTTCGTAAATAAAGAATATACTTCTTGTTTGATGAACTAAAATTTTCCAACATTCGCCTCTAAAATTCCTCTGTGTTCTGCTCCCATCGATCAAAATTTTCCCTTTTCTGCTCTATTTATTACAATTTTGTCTCCCTATTCTTTATAGATCGTGATAATGACTTCAATGGTTAGTAATCTAATCAAAATTTGATTTAGGTTTCCTGAAATCAACCATGCACGAAAGAGGAAGGCATCTCGTCATCTCTACATTAACGCATAATTCTTGCAGTCCATCCTTGACATAACGATGGAGCAGCGAATGCGACTCCAATGCCACGCATCAAGAAATCGGAACCGACCATTCAGGCGAAGAAAGGGAAGCAGAATAGGGAGAGGGATTTTATGGGAAAGCAAAATACAGGATATTGCATTAAATCGCTGGAAATAATTGAACACCGTGAAATTTAAGCGTTCGATGAGAATGAAGAGATTGAAAGATTGTAAGGGCCCAGACAAAAAGGGGGAATAATTATCGAGCACTTCAATCAATGGCAGAAAAACAGTAAATGCATCATGTTGTGGGAAAACAATAAATTTACCATTAACATGGGTAAGGAGAGTGTAAAATATGAGAGAATGACTGAATTTATACGAGATATAGGAACGACGTTTGTTTATTACTATAGCAAAATTTAAAAATAAGAGGAGAATTGCTGGTTAAAATTTAACAATAGCACGTGAATATATCTACGTTAAACCACAAAGAACAATTTACCGGTACTGTTTTGTTTATACAGCAGTCACACGGTATATGAATTAAGGAGATTGCATAACATAAATTTCTTGTTAGAGTGTTCTAGGAGACCGAATGGCAAGCACTTATGTTTCTTTGTAATCGAATTATTTTGTATATAACGTGATCACTAACGCACGGTATAATTTGATGGCTTCTTCATCGTAAGCACTTACTTTAAGAGACTTAATTTTGAAACATCTTCTATTTAATTTAGGCACCCAGTGTCTTTTGTATCCAATATGCAACCACAACCAAGAGATCTCAGGTGTGGATGGTGACTTTTAAAGGGAAGGGACAGTGTCACAACTTGCAAGAGTCTATAGTAGTCTGTCCTATCTAATGAAAAATGCTTGAGAATAATGTTACAATAATTTACTCTCTAAATTTTGGAATTTATGGTATGTAAATCGCTTTAAATTGCTTTAACTTAAACTCTAAAACATTCAGTCATTTGGAGTACTAACCGGAATCTGGTCAAATATTTGACAAGATTTGTTGCAACATTGGCTAGTGGTTCAATTATTAAACTATAGTTTGATTCATGAACCGAATACACTCTAAAAACACCGGGGTTAAATTTAACCAGGATCGGTGTTCTATTTACTCCAACACAATCCTGGTTAACTTCTAACACAAATCCTGGTTAAACTAACACAACCTCTGGTTAAAATAACACCAATTCTGGTTAAAAATAACTAGGATTTGAGTCAGTTTAACCAGGAGTTGCGTTAAAATTTAACCAGGATTATGTTGGAGTAAATAGAACACCGATCCTGGTTAAATTTAACCCCGGTGTTTTTAGAGTGTAAAGTCGAAATTTTGTCAAGATTCCAGTCCGTGTCCAAGTGAACAGATTCTATTCAAACTGTACTAACATTTTAAAGGGTAGATATGCAATATTAAAATCTTGAAATATAAAAAAGGGATGTGAAAGTGGAATTAAGTAACTGCAGTGATTTTGTTTCAAAATAAATTTGGCCGACTTCGTTTGTCCTTCAAAGAAAAATGTGGACACCTGTGTTAAGTTTTTGTTTCTTGTGTGTTTCTTGAGGGAGTAGATCACTTTGCCAAGTCGGTGAGGTTTTTTTTTTTTGTTCTTCTTCCTTCACATCATTGTGGACTAAGTTAATAAATTTATGTTAATACACTTGTATAATGATGTGAAAAACAAATCAATGAAATGAACTCGATTTGCATAAGTGTATTCCAGTATCTCATGTCATAAATGGCTTTAATAAGTTTACTCGTGACAATATTTTTCGAACTGAAATTGTTAAGTTTACTTGGGACAAGTAAGTTTTATCTTGAAAATGCCGTGTTCATGTTATGAAATATCATGAAAGATATAATCGGGTAGGAAATAACGACAAGCACACAGGTGAGGGCTTTAGCTGTTTTTTTTTTTTTTTTAGAAACATGATCTGTGGGAAGGGGGGAGGGGCTGTGGGATGCATGCGAAGTTTAATGTTACTGTGACATGTTGTTTCAATACATTAAAAACTCCATTTCCTTGGTTTAATACGTTTATATTGATCGATCATGCTAACAGTCCTATCTAACAGTCTATAGACACGGTATGATCAATCGTGTATCCAACTGGAATCTGTCAAATATTTGGATTTATTCGATTCGAAAGTGATTCCATTTTGTTTATTATTAATCCAAATTTGGTCATATAGGTTAAGGATAGAAGCCAGGGTAACAAGAATCAGACAACAGACAGATCATATGTTTAAGTGAAAGCAGTGACAAATAACACTGTATCTTTTATAGCAACAGTTTATGGACAAATTGCACAAGAGGATATATCAGACGACTGGGGGGAAAACCTTAGGCTTAGTGTTAAGTAGGAGGTCAGGAAGGCAGTCAAGTGTATATTGTGTAGAAGTGCGCTTACGTTCCCTTCAGCTTAAGGACAAATCCTCTTTATTTGTTCCCTCTGTGTAATATGTCAGTACTTTGAAGCTGTTTTCCTTTTTTCTCGAAAATACACCAAACAGGTTTTTTTTTTAAACGGAACTCATTTGTACCCAAAGTTTGTTGGAAGATATTTAAATCAATGCATTATGCAGCAATTCACTTAAAATGTATAAAATTTATGAAGTACCGGAACATTTTTTTACAATATTAAAGAGAAAGCATGTCTTTCATTAATCTTTTTTTTCGTTTGAAGGAATTGTATGACTAATTTTTGAGTAAAGTGCAGTAGTTTAAAGTCTTAGGAGCATGTCAGATCCCCCTTCAACAGGGGTGGGCAACCTTTTTGACTGAACGGGCCAGATATGGGAAATTAAAAATTAACCGGGCCGCACTTAACCAACGACCTGCTGTTGATTTCAAAACTTTAACTACGAGGACTTTCAAGCAATATAAATCTTTATTCACAAAAACCTATCTCAATATATTATTGTTGATGTAAGTAATGGGGAAAATAGGCCTACCTTACAGCATTCAATGAGATGTCTGACACTGACGGTTTGCAACTACATGTAACAGACTAATTTCTCAATAGGTGTAGGAAGTTGTTCAAGACGGGGGAGGGGGCTGCTGACCCTTATTTCGGATCACCGTCCTGGGGGAGCGTTTAAAGGGGGGAAGGTGTAACCCTCCACTTTCAATTTTTTTTTTTATATTTGAGGGTCCTCAGATGCAACTTGCATGGTGCATCTTTATGGACAAAATTTAAAGGTAAACTGATGCAAATTGTTGACATTTCTTACAGTCTTAGCCCTTTGGAAATAGTTTTGATATTTTAGGGTCCTTAGGTGCAATCTGGTGCATCATTTTGGACAAATTTTAAGGTTAATTACTGTACATTTTTGACATTCCTTAGCT
This sequence comes from Holothuria scabra, assembly GCA_037179385.1. Classification (NCBI taxonomy): domain Eukaryota; kingdom Metazoa; phylum Echinodermata; class Holothuroidea; order Aspidochirotida; family Holothuriidae; genus Holothuria; species Holothuria scabra. The sequence continues at coordinate 17,023,334 of CM074192.1, read as the reverse complement.
CTTTGGAAAATTTTTAGATATTTGTGGGTCCCTAGATGCAATTTGGTGCATTATTTTGGACAAATTTTAAGGTAAATTACTGTACATTTGTGACATTCTTTTGGAAAATTTATTTGATATTTGGTCCTTGACCTTAGATGCAATTTGGTGCATCCTTTTGGACAATTTTAAAGGTAAATTACGGAAAATTTTTGACATTTAGCAAATAATAAGTGAATAGTGATGATACGCATGTTGAGGAACGTCATTAGTATAGGTGTAAGCAAAGCTGCTAGCTCATTTGTTATGATGGTGTAAAATAGATTGTTTTTTTCTTTTCCCTGAGACATCTCGCGGGCCTCAATTAAATCACTGGCGGGTCACATGCGGCCCGCGGGCCGTAGGTTGCCCACCCCTGCCCTACAAAGTTTCAAGTACCCAATATAACTACCTACTTGCAGGTCAGTAATGAATATTAAGTGGGAAAAATATGGAATTGTTTGGGCAAAGCCTCAGAGATGAAGCTGGGGTTATTTTTTGGAACGCCAAAAGAACAACCCACCATAAGTATTAAAAGTAGATTTAACTTGTTCAATTGTAACTTAGCGGTACATTTTGATATAAAGGAGCATTACACTTTCCGAAAGACCAGACATAAAACTTACCTTGTAATCCGTGATAGGACCAGACATCGTCCCAGCCATCTACGTCACCTGCAGAAAAAATAACATTAAACATTAATTTTTTTTTAACGTTCGTTGAAGGGACTATTTCGGGATACATTTCTTTGTACTAAAGAGACCCAACTGATTTTGCTTTCGAGATTATATTGCCCCATTTGGCTAATAGCCTATTGGACACAGTATTCTAGGTACCCGTTACATGTGGGGCACATATGGGTCAACCCTATAATACCCTTCGTGCATGTGGGCTATCCATATGAGCCTCTTATAATAGCCCAGTGAACAAAACTAAACTGGCGCCATGTGGGGATACCCCTGTGGGGCCCGTATAGGTTTGCTCATTTGATTATACGCCCATTGAACTGACAATGGTAGCCGTTCATGTCAAGGGCAGACTGTGGGTTATACGTGAGCAGCTGTTTAAAGGTGTTTGAAATTACTCGTTGGAACAAACATTAAAATCCGAATATTCGAAAAGAACAAGATATTTGCATAGAAATCTATAGGTTGGAGCTAGGTTGCATTTGGGGCCTAATTTCTGTTCATATCTGAAAGACTGACTAAATATAGTAAAAATAGTAAACCTAAAACTTCGTTTTCTCTGGAAGCCGCTTTTGGGAGTTAAAGTGGTTCAAATGATTAATGATTCGTTCATGACTATGTGAACAAAACTGTGGTGGCAAAATGTTTAAATTTTGAAGATAGGAATTGGGTCACAGGAAGTTTATTTGAATAGCTTCACTTTCTTTTAATGTAAGCTACCTGATCTAAAAAATGCTCATTGGCATAAATAATTTCTCCTATACTTGTAATCCCTTTCTTCGTAAAAAATATAACGGTTTATCATTAACATTGCAATATTTTTAGAATACATAATGTTTTCTCTAGGTCCCCCAAATGTAAACAACAATCTGCAAGTGCTGTTACATCAAAGCCGAATTCATTCATTAATTAATGACTCTTACCAGAGCTAAACGTTACTTTATTCGAACATACAAACACACTGTAGTCAAATCGATTATACATGGATCAATTGTTTTCTCTTTAGTATCAACATTTTATGAGCTCTGAATACTCGGCCAAGAACCACTAAGCAGTTCTTTAATCGATGATAAAACGTTGACTAAATACTTAATTAAAAAGAGATCTCTCCTTGTGACGTTTATTGCAGTGACTTTATATCGCTGATACAATTTCGTGATTGAAAAAAGCTGGCGTACATTGACTGTATAACCTACATAAAACGAGTCTTGTGAGACAGGCATAGGATTTTGTATGGAGGCTTTGCACGATTACAGAACCTTATACTCAGTGCTAGACCACATGAATCGTAAAATGGCTTCGAACACTTGAAGTAGCATTGGAAGTTTCGCCATCCTTGTACAAGAGAAGATCGATATTTCATACGACATTTATATATAATCGACAACATATAATTTATAGTCTAAAGTGTTGTAAATCTGACTCCCAAATTATCTACAAATCGGTCCATGAAAATATCATTTTCAATTTCTTGACAAGCAAGGACAAGGGGATGTATCATAACAACCTACAGGTAAACAGACTCTTTCATCATGGTTAAAACAGTTTCAAAGATAAAAAAAAAAATCAGGAATCACCATTACCTCTACTGATTATGTGAAATTCTTACAAATAAAAATCCTGTTCAGCCATAAAACATCCTGCAGTATATTCGGCAGAAAGACAAGTGAATCGATCGAATTCATATTTGCAAACGGACAGTGTTGTATTACAATATTTATGGAAATAAGATTCTTTAGTTTCATGGTTATAACCTTCTATAGCTTAGAGGATGAGCATTATGCATCTCAATTGAATTATTCAAACAACACGAAAAATGTACCCATTCTGTCCATATTATGGAACGAATTTTCTTTTTAAAATACATTTTCCATGTAAGACAAAAGTCAACATTCCTAATAGTGTCGGTCTCAATTAAAACTCCTTCTCAAGAAATAAAACACTTTTCAGTGATAAGGTGACAAAAAGTAAGGTGAGTTGACTTGAATGCTATGCTCTGTCTCCTCACTACAATATGTCTAAAACATTCTAAGCCTTTTTAAGTTTGAAGAATATCTAATCAAAAGGCACTGAATAGAAATATATTCACAAAATGATGATATTCAGTCAAATTCTGAAAAAGCATCTATTTCTTATCAGATCTGATCAGATGCCAATTCCTGTTCGCTGACTTGAGTCTTTTCAAATTTGAAAAGGCATTTTAGATTGATCAATTATGTTAAGATTCAAATATGAAACATGGAAGATGACAGTGCAACACCGCCTTATCCAGTTTGCAATCATGTATTTAACATTGGGTTAAATTTCTGGCTTTACTGACTAAAAATGAAACATACAGCGACTGTTCGGAGATTTTTATTTTCTACGTCTATCAAAGAAAGTTAAAACAAAGTTTCAAGCATTTAAAAGTGAAGCTTTTTGCGTGAAATCACGTTTGATGCCCCCCGTGTTTACATTTGTAAACAATGAAATATTTGTAATAAAAGACCAAAATTAAGCAATAAGCATTGCGCCCTTACCTTTGCTCAAGACGAGAAGAGACGAAAAAATTAGAAATTCTGTCACTGAATCCATTTTGGAATTTTTTTAAATCGAGTCCTGAGTCATATACAGTCCAACTTTAACCTTCCTGTCTCGCACAAGATATACCAATCCCTTAAAAAAATTCACTCCAACTTGAATACTTCAAAAATATCTTTTCTACCAGATACAACCAATACTTTTTATAAGACTTGTTTTCTTTCAAACCTGTTACGCTTAAATAGTAATGTTCTTTCTTTCAAATGGAAAAATCCATAAAATGGAGGTATCTTATAATGATCGGTTCTCCGTGTGGATTTACTGTCAACGATTCTATGTAATCAGTGGTATTCCGTAACTTTGAAATGGAAATTTCTTCTTCTTTGATCACTGAAACAGCTTGATTCCTCGGAATCAATTTTTTTTACTACGCTAACGTAGCAACACGAAGATTCCTCCTCAGGACTTACATCATCATTCGCATGACAGTAGATAACAACACAAAAAGACACACACACGTGCTATCATCAGAATAAACACACGTTCTCCAATTCTAAACTCGTCCACAATGTTCATTTCTTTGACTCAACACCAGTCTTATCATCAGTTCAATGCTAAAGATAATCGGTCAACAAAACACAAAATCATGCTTACAAAATGAAAAATATTTTGCGTTTTTTTTTCACCGTTACCAATCATCCTTGTATGAACGCAAAATCATTCCATACTTCTCTCGCGGAGGAAATTCTGTTGAAAGGAGAAACCGGAGAGTAAATATCGCTACTTCTTGAGTAGGGAAGAGTCTCTGTGACTGAGGAAGCCGGCTGAACTCTCAGGCCACGCCTCAACGTCAAATTACAACCAATAACACAACACAAGCTAGGATCGAACCAACAACTGCTTCGGGGCGGTAATTTCGGTTACTATATACATTGCATTTCATACAATGCTAAGTTTGTTGTGAGTATATGTGTAAGCGGGTGACTTGTATCCTGTAGCAGTATTCAGTTCAAGGTTCTTCAAGTGTCGAATGCGTCAGAATACCGTAAACATTCTGTTGTATGTTGTAAAGCATTGGGTTTATTTGTATGACACACGGGATATAATTTAGTATAGCTATGTAATATAAGTATATAAAATCTCATATTCTCACTCCTAATTTCGAGCGTGCAATGGCGACGAAACCAGGGGAGGGGAAGTTGGGGACTCATCCCCCGTGCCCATGAAATAGTGAAGGGGCTAAAGGCATAGTCAGCCTCTCAATATTGGTTAATTGCGAGTTTAAAGGGCAAGAGCAGTCACCCCAACTTGAAGTAGTGTAGTAGACTGTCCTGTTTCATGATTGGCTGTTGAGAGTCATGTGAAAAAATTTTTCTCTCCAAATGTGGAATCAACTGCTTAGTTTACCTTGATTATGCAATATTGAAGTGTAAAAAATGATGAAAGAAACTGGAGGGAAACAAGAAGAAAATTGTGATATTTAGCTGTGGCTTCCTAATAAGTTTGGGGGACTGCTCTTGACCTTCATTTTAAACACAGATTAGTCAAACCTGTGTATGAATTGACTAATCACGTTAATCACTCACATTTGACTAGTATGATATTTTCATAGTTTCCGATGATATCTGACTAATTTTTAGTAATAGACTGAAATGGTGTCAGTCAGTGAAATATTAGGGTAGTCAATACTCTCAACTTACAGGGTTAGTCAATTCAGACATGTGTTGACTAATTTGTGCTTATAATGATATACTTGCATTGTATGTGATTACTTGTACATGAGTATTCTAGCTCTAGTAAGGATATTAAGTACATATATGAAAACTAATAAAAGGTGACTATTGAGTTGCGACGCATCTGGACGATTAACTTGTGAATCATGTTGGAGTGTCAACAGTGTAAATTGTATACGATCTAATCTTTAGGGACCGTCTACCCGACTATACAAAAGTTTGTCCATGAAAAACGCGAAATAAATATTTCAACTTAAAAATAAATAATTAATCAGTTGGGCGATGATAAAATTTGTTGAAGTAGTAGTCAAATTGGTCACGGTTGTTGCTTAACATTGCTGTACAAATATAAAACCTTATCTGAACAAATTTTGTTAAATGTTGAAGTTTATTCACTCAATTTAAAAAAAATGGTTCATTGCGCAATAACTTGTGATCTCCTTTGTTGTATTACTAAAATAAAAGTCTGTGTAAGTACTAGTTTTTTTTTTAAGTTTACTGCACCTTTTACCAATATGTAATAGTTTTTTTTACTCTTATGGGGTGATACACTTAATTAAGTCTCCTCCGTACAACATGCAGGCAAACAAGAAGAGGCTCAATATAAGTTTTAAAGACAGTTTTAATCCAAAAGGGAAAACAGGTATGACCGAGAGCTGCACAACAAAAAGAGTCACAAATAATTGCGTAATATACTATAATTTTGTTTTAAGTGAATGAATTTAAACATTCAATACCTCAGCAATGATACGAGCTACATATGACAATGGGAGTTGGATGAATAAGATTCATTTTGCGATACGGAAAGTGAAATATTTGGAGGGGTGGGAATACAGTGCCAACAAGACTACCCAGGTGCCATCAGCTGGCGAGTAGGATTTTTTACTTTACACCCCTCCCCCCGTGACCGGAAACGTTCCCCGCTTATTTTGCATTAGACTAGTTAAGGATATGTTCAGCGTCCACTTCAAAATTCTCTCAGCGGTCGCCACTTCTTGAACACTGTAAACACAAATTGGTCAAAACAGTGCCTGAACAGAATAATCACGTTACTCAACAATATTGACTAATAATTGACTAGTACTTGATCCATTTGAATTCGGGCCTAGTTTCTAACAAATATTAAACCCCCTTGCCTTAGTTTTAACTGATATTCTTTACTACATGAACTAAACAAAATATTGATTACTAAAAAATGCATGATGTACCTCGAGTTCGGAATGGAATATTTCTCCAATGCTGGGACTAAACGAGGTGAACATTTTCATCCTTTTCAAACCAAAATTTTGAAACAGGGCCATTCCAATATGCCTTTAAGCTAGAATTTTGCCACAGAACCCACCCGATAAGGCAACGGATATATATCCCGAAACAAGTAGCAGGTCCACGAGAGAATCTGAATAACTTTTTTCTTAAGATGTGCTCCAAGTACAAATCATTGTTCACCGTATTGTACCAAGTATTGAACCAAGTATTGAACCAAAATTTTGGTTAGGTTAACCAGGATCTTAGTTAACATTGTGTACATTTTGAACCATCTTTTAATGGTTTGCTTTCCGTGTTCTGTTTTAAGTTTCGTAAAACTTAAACTACCTATGCCGAGCCATGAATGCTACTTAGATCTGAAATATTACTGTAACGCAGCTAAACTTGATTTTTCCCTTTTTATTTGTTTTAAAACAAATCTCATTCCGTCCAGTGTGAATTATAATAACCATTATTCCATACCTTAAATTCAGGGCTTATTTTAGCACACTATAACATGATCCCCTACTGTTACATCGAAGCTAGTTTGGAAGCCTGAGAAAAAAAACTTCTTTTTATGAACGTTATCTCTTGCATTTAACGTACAAATGAAGCAGTGAAATATTAACCTCGTTTTAAGAAAGATGGCCATATTGATACAAATATTTTCTCAGTTGGGTATGGGAGGAGTCATTTAACCATATGGACACCGAAAATAAATGATATTCTAAAGTTCCTTTGTTAGAGACAGAGAAAGTACAACTATATTTACCTTGAACGTTGAAGGTGTAAAAAGAGGTAAAACGGGACCTCTTTGCTTAAAACCTATAGTGTTTATACTTAAACAACCAAGACTCTAGCAAGCCCGGTTTAATTCAGGAGTTCATGATCCCCTGAGAATATCTGGGAGAGAAATTACTTTTAGCCGACGAGATATGTCAAGGTGTAATCAGGCAATTGTAATTTTTATTCTTATGGTGCGCCCAAGGTAACTAATCGGGCACTTCTCTGGTCCTCTTGATAAGGTGAAATTGGGATAGTCTGAAAAGGAAAGGAGTCATATATAAACGAGGAATTTTTTAAAAGCTATGACAAGGAATGACCAGTTTTTTGTGTCTTAAATTTAGCTATATCGAAAATAATCTAATTATTATAACGGTCATTCCTTAATTCCTTGCTTCTTATAAAAGGTGATCGATAATTTCTTAGTCTTGAGGTAGGAAGTGTATATCTTATGGTGGTCATATTCACATTATGATTTGGTCACTGTATACAAACGAGCTCATTTTTGATGACGCATGTGTCCTCACTTGAACAAAGTGTTATTTGTCATTCCAAACGTTTATCTCGTAGTCACGTACAATGCACGATACAGCAGTAAGACGAGCTTCTTGTTTTACCTGGTAACATGCCTCGTGAGCATCCTCTTAGAAACGTACCCTAATTAAGCTTTAATTTATGACCGTCTTTGTCAATTTGCTTGTTTGGAAGAGTAAAGACTAGGAACTCTAACATCGACAACGCACAAGAAGGTAGCGAGTGCAAATATTTAGCCTGGTTAGAACTCGATAAGGAAGGGCTCAAAATTTTATGATGTCACGATTTTGCCTGAGCGGTAGCGGATAATTTCGAGGTATATTTTCATGTTGTGAAAGTACTCCTGTCCCATTAGCGTATTTATTTTTGTTAGTGTCGTATTTGATGTTAACAAACATTTATCTCAACAGCCGTCCGATACTGAATGTTGAATGTCATCAGTGCAGTAATGTATGATGTGATTCCATTAGCGACTAGGCTCGTTTTGAGACGGATGGGATAAACTGTAACCTAATTACCCTAACAGCCTAACCTATGTGGTAAATATTGACACTGATCGATATAATGTGCGGGTAAATACATTTACTATGGGTAAAGGCATCGTTTAAATAAATAATATTTGCCACTCATAATAGCGCTAAAAATTGAACAATTACGTACAATCGATTTCTCTTAGTGTTTCCTCCTCTAATTCAAATGTTTCTAAGAATATGATGTAGTACCGAAATGCTATTGTAATTGATTCAAGAAGTAACGTCTTCATCAATTCAATTTTTAAAATATAATTGCAAGTATGTTTCTATCTTTAGTTCATTTGACAGTACAAATTCAAATAACACAAACTTTGCAACTTCTTACATCAATTGACACCACCATACATAAAAACACTTTGATTTATGATACTTAGAATATATACGGTAAATAAAAAACTAATTATCGAAATTAAAAAGGTTTTTTACAAACAGGGTCTATTGAAAGCTTCTCTCTACCATACGAAGGGCGTCAATTTTTCCTTCTATATATTTTAGTTGTTGATTATACTTCTCAATTCTTTTAGCAAATTGAAATTTGTGGAGAAATACATGCAGTTTTCGCAACTTGTTCTGTGTCTTATATTGACATGATTGATATAAAGAATTTTTGAATTTTCGCGCTCAAAATAATACAATTACTCAGATGATGAATGGAACCTTTTCCGATTTCTACGAAAATTTGTTATAAAATACAATTGATTCCTTAAGAAACTAACTTTACTACACGAATTACAACTGAAATTTAACTGCAAACTCAGTGTTCAAGGCTTTATGTGCCTCTTTTGGCAAAGGTGAAATAGGTAACATTCGACAGTCTCCATCGGTCCATGGCATAAAAGAACTTATTGTGGCGATTGTCCAACTTAATTTTAATCAATTTTTTATCTTTCAAAACTTCTTGAGTTCCTATCTTAAGGCGAACCTAAAAGACGTTTTGACGATTCTAATAAATTTAAGAAACCTTAAATATTTCGGTATGAGAATAGTCTATGAAAGGATGTACATGAAGCGGTTAAATACTTTTCGTCGTGTTAGTTAGTTAGTTAGTTAGTTAGTTAGTTAGTTAGTTAGTTAGTTAGTTAGTTAGTTAGTTAGTAAGTTAGTTAGTTAGTTAGTTAGTTAGTTAGTTAGTTAGTTAGTTAGTTAGTTAGTTAGTTAGTTAGTTAGTTAGTTAGTTAGTTAGTTAGTTAGTTAGTTAGTTAGTTAGTTAGTTAGTTAGTTAGTTAGTTAGTTAGTTAGTAGTTAGTTAGTTAGTTAGTTAGTTAGTTAGTTGGTTAGTTGTTTGTTAGTTAGTTAGTTTGTTAGTTAGTTAGTTAGTTAGTTAGTTTGTTAGTTTGTTAGTTAGTTAGTTTGTTAGTTAGTTAGTTAGTTAGTTAGTTAGTTAGTTAGTTAGTTAGTTAGTTAGTTAGTTAGTTAGTTAGTTAGTTAGTTAGTTAGTTAGTTAGTTAGTTAGTTAGTTAGTTAGTTAGTTAGTTATAGTTTTGCCGCCCAGTTTCTTAACACTTGGTTATAGGAGTAGAGCCGACCGCAGCTTTTTTCCAGTTCTGGCTCACTGATTTGTTTTCTCTAATTCTTTGCCGGGAGAGACAAAGCCCCTTGAATATATGCAACAATATGACCTCCTTATTACCTCCTAATACAATAAACAGCAACGATACTTTCTAAAAGGAATATGGATACCTTTGATGGGTGAATGTATTCCTTAAAGTTTGGCCTCTTCCAATGAAGGCCTGAATGGATTTTCAACGTGGGTGGATTGTAACATTACAGATTAAATTGGCTTAGTACTAGTTCTTAGTTTTTCAAGCAGGGCAGGGTTATTTGGATAAGACATTCAACAGCTTTCCGCTATCATTCCATACATCCTGTTCGGTGCCTCTTCAAAACCCACGTGCATTTGAGGTATGTATCCATTAAAGGGTATGTACAGTCACAAAAAGCTTACGTTTAAATATCTTCTTGGGCCTCTTTGATTCATTTATTCATTCATACTTTCTTTCATTCGTTTATTGTCGTTCGATTTCAAAGTTGATTGAATTATACACCACCAGCAATGAAGGAAATATTGAATAACCAGCAAAGAACTTCATACATTTTTTCAACTGACAATAACAAGGATAGAATTTTGAAGTCCGACGTCTGCATCAATGCTGACATTTTATTTAGACTTTAAATGGAAATAAATATTGCGTTATCTTTACGAAGATAATTCATATTTTAAAAATTAACTGCCATGGATACAGATTGATAGGTGCTACAAAATAAGGCCACACTGTAGCTTCCTTGGCAAGAAATTAAATTCTCGTCTTCCCCTTAAAGGCCCAATTCTCTAAACTCAAACAGTACCAATTCTCCTAACCTTCTTACATATGTCCCACCCACAATTGTGTGAAATTCATCCTCGTCCAGACACAATCTAAGTCTATTAGAGTATAGAAAAGCTCAATGTGCATAATCGAAACACTCTCAGCATAGTTCATGCTGTATATAAGCTTTGGAACTTTGCATTGTTTAAATTAGCAGTCAATCAAAGAGCCGAGCCAATTGAGAGTTTCTGTTACCCCATACAAGAAGTGTAGTTTGGAGTGCGAGGATTGGCCCTTTAATGTTTTCAGGTGCTGCAGCTATTGCTGGTTTTTATTGATGAGACTGATTGGTTTTGTAACAAAAGCCCTTTCCTCTGTATGCTACGTTAGTACATTTTAAACGAAATATTTCCCTTTACATGTCGTACTGCAAACCTCGATCACAGAAACCGTTGTGATTGTTTTGTTGAAAGATCTATTTTAGACAGCTAGAGGGTCCAATAGAATGATGCAGCCCCCATGATGTCACATCTTCGCTTTACAGGGTTTGTTTTGGGTTGTTTTTTCCTCAGTAGAGATTTAGTTAGTTAGTTAGTTAGTTAGATGGAGTAGTAGAGGGGACCTGAAAAAAATGTAACGTAATGTTTTGGAAAAGTATGTTACAACATGGTTCATTAATTAAATTTGGTACAAATTGAGTCAGCATTTAAACGAAAAGATGTTTTCAGCAAATGAGAGTGTAAGATAGCTTCTAAAAAGATATTTGAAGCGAAGATGCTGGTGTTACAGTCTCCTCTTCATGGTATATACAAACATTTGTAATTATTATGGATGAAAAATTATTTGAGCAGGTCAACTGGAATATCTGTAATATCACGTTCCTCGTCAAGTAAACAGTCACCTCAATTGAATGCCTCCAACAGAAGTTGTAAATGCGGCGACAGATCTACGATTAAGACTTAATCATATTGACACTTTATCTGTTACTCTGGATAACGTTGAACTCCACTAATTGAATCAGATATTAAAGATTTATCAAGGGCTTAGGGGTCAAAATGTCCACTACTTTGCTTCAGTTGACGAAAAGTTGAGAGTCACTCCGTGCAGTAAAAGCAAGGAAATACGGTAACAATTACTACCAGACTGCGCATTGTAAAAAATTATAACAGAGATTATAGCAAATACTTTAGGTTTTTATCTGATAACCAAATTTACATCACAGATCACAGAAATCAAGACAACTTCTATACACTGAGAAAATCGACGAATTGTTTGGAAATTAGTACGGTATCTTGTATGGAGAAATCTTACATGACTTGCTTAAGATTGGTTTACCGCTAATCATTGCTAGAGTGTCGTCCTTGAAGTTTAATATTACAAGAATATAGGCTATTGAGTTATGAGATTCTCATTCACCAAACTCCCATTGTCAAAGCTTAATCCATTTAACAATATAATAAAATGAATCACTTCCTTTAGAATAGTCAATAATTGTTCAACAATGTTCTTGTCGAACAGCAATTGCCCACTTTTGTTTCCCTTTGAAAAAACACGTTTATATGAACATTAAAATTTTACTGATAGTATACCATAAAGCATACCATAATGTACAAACAGGATTATTTCTCGGAGTTTCTGCTTGTATGGATTTTCCATAAAGGTGACGAGGGGAAGTTCGTAAAAACAGAAGAAAAAAAATACAAAAAACAAAAACAAAAAAACACCAAACAAGATTGTCATTTGAGGTTACAAAACTGACGTCACAAGTTATTGTGCAATTGACTATTTTAAATTTAGTGGGTACCCTTCAATATTTCAGTATTTCAGCTTGCGAATTGACAATAGGAGGTGGTGTCATTCGCAATTTTATATCAAGTTAGAAACCTGGTTAGCTTTGAGAAATCGTGACATGAAATACCGTAGCACTTGCAGTTTTGGAATGCCTTCTTCTTGTCCACATGATTATATGCACTCACCTGTACATAATTGAAGCATTATAATTAGACATAGGCCTACGAGGAGGGGGTGTGGGGGCACTCGCCCTCCCAATTCGGGCAAAAGCAGTTGATCTATTCGGGCAAAACATGGGCAAAACATGACAAACGGTGACATTACTCGGGCAAAAAATGCCCTTGCCCTTTCAGAGAAAATTACCCCGTACGCCTAAGTAATTAGAGGACACTGTTTTAGCGTTGCGTTAGTAAGCAACTGTTCAGCGAGTTCACTTTTCCACCCATACCTTCACTTCAATCAAACTGTTGTTTTGCATTGAGCATGAAAAGCAAAGCATGGACCAATGGTGGTACGTACATCTCATCCATTGCTATATTTAGCACCAGCAAGGCAAAACTCTTGAAAAATATTTCTTCGAACGTCGATACAAAAGATGTGCAATTTCATCTACTAATGGACTTTTAAGAACTTTTTGCTGGCTGAGGATAATAAATTGTGATCCTCCCTTCCCCATCCGTCTTAGAAAAAGGATATATATCACTCGCAAATGTCAAGATCTGAAACGAAAAGTGTATGTTGTAAACATCTTCTTATACACATAGCCGCCAAATGGTGAGTCTTTCAACCCTTCATCAAACTCTGCTGTCGGATAAGTTACACAACGGTAAACCACTGCCTATGAAATAATGAATTCTTTCGGTTAAATTTGGAAGCGATAATTCATGTGCGTATTCATTTGTACTAATGCATTTGTAATTTTAATATGGAAGGAAGAAATATGATCCGTGAAAAGTTTTAAATCACAACTCTCAAGTAAATGTATTGCAACTATAAATGATTTGTTGCGCCAGTGTTGTTATGTGAGTTTTCTTGTTATTTTGTTTTAACTTACACTTGTTTATTTTTTGTTCCTGAAATTACGCAAAACATTTTAAAACATATTTCAACTTAAGGGTAGCCTATATGGCACCAAACTGAATGTAAGGAAATCCAGTTTTTCTACTTCATTCAAAGGAGAGGGGTCCACCTCGTCTTCGTCCCCCTTCCCCTTGGAGACGGAAACAGAAGTTCTTGAGCATTAGAATGTAGATGGTACCATTCAAATTTCCCTTCGAAGAAAATTGAAGGAAAACATTGCGTTTGTCTTACAGGAAGAACTAATCCTCCTAAAATCAACGTATTGTCACAGAGTGATAGATTATTAAAAGCAAACAAGTATAGTAACCGTCTTTTAAGAAGGTAAGTTACCCACAGAGAAAAATATTTGTTGCAAAGGAATGATTTTTTAACCCATACTCTAAAAGTTTAAAATGATAAATCTGCAAAAACTCATTTTCTACATAATATTTTGAGGAAATCAAGCTATCTATTAAGTTTATTGTTGAGGCTGCATGGTTTGATTATTAATTATGGCTATTTTATGGCTTTGTATGTTATGCTGGAACATCTCAATGTTTCCCCTTGAGGAGTGTGGCAGGAGTGTTTCTTTACTCAACTTTGATAGATTTATCTGAGTTCGCAATTTTTATCTATGTGTGAAATCATCAAAATCCTCTCAGAGATTTGAGACGAGTTGTGGGGTACGTATCCATAGTACGCCTCAAAAGTCAAGGCCTGGGCCGAACTGTCTTCCAAAGTCTCAAGATCTTTATTTTGTCAGGGGTATGAATTCAAAGTTAGCTATTTGTTAGCTAAAAATCACTGGCATTTAGTAACACGGAAACCCATAAGCGTGCCCGAATTGCTTTCAAAAATGTGCCCAACTAGTAAAAGACATCATAGTCAATGTCAAGTTTAAAAAATGAAATTCGGGACTTTCGTGCATCTTTAAAAAACACTTGGGCATTCCTCAGCCTCGCTTCATAGTCTGGGAAACACTTTGCCCGAAATGGTAGTATATACTTTTCGGGCGAAAGCTGTAAAACCCTTCTGAGATATTTTTCAATTGTCGGATAGCACAAGACGGTATACCTCAAGAAATATAATGTCCAAAGTTTTCCCGAAAAGTGTTCATGGTGGAAAATTGTATCTCGTAATTTTCAGATACCAATTTGCTCAGTTTTTTGAAGGTAACACTTCATTGCCAACAATGGCTTAAAATAACAACTACTTAGGGACTATTTACAAGCCTTAGAAATGCTTTTTCTTACTGTCTGAGATTTTTTCCAATTTTTCTGTACGCTTTGCGTCTTTAAATGGTGGCCCTCCCTTTAAACAGATTTCCGGGCGCTAACACAACATATTACATGGTCCTCTTCAGAAGTTGTAGCTGTGGCCTGCTCGACTTGAGCCAATTATTTGGAAACTAAGCAGTAAAACTCCATCTAGCCTCCAACCTCTGCAGACAATTCTGGGTATGCCTCTGAATATAACACTGTCTTGATAAAGTGCTCAGTTAGTCTAGAGAGCGTGCCTCAGTTGTTCAATATACCTACGGTATTTTTCTCCTCTCGTAAGACCGTACTCAAGAGGAGTTTCTGGGCACTATTTGAGTAGTAGGCCTATGTGAAACAGAACTTGAGCTGAAAATGCATTTGAAACCATATCTGGAACCGTAATATTGAACTCTATCGGCAATTTCTTATCTAGCCATAACTGCAGTGTATAACACATTCGTGCTGGCAACTTACAGAGTCCTACATAAGTGACATCACCAAATTTCCTGAGTATAGAACGCATGGCCTTAACTATTGAGGTAATGAAAATGGTTCCAATTATTCCCACTCCACCAACCACACGGATGACCACAATTTATGTGGCATTAGACTTATCTATAACCGATAGCATGAAAAAAATATCATGGCTATAGACGTGTTCATTGAGAGTCAATATATGTGAAACAAATTGTACGCAATACAGTGTAATATTAAATGGTCTAAACGGTTCGTGTCTGTTATACTCCGCAGCAAAGAACCTAAACTAACCAAAAGGAACCTGATATTGAATTCAGCCTTCTAAGGACAAAACATTACACCTTCATCTGAGATAATTGTCTTTCATTTCGTTTCTACCCAAGAAAAGCATATGTAATGTAAAAAACTGAGAAAAATATTGGCATCGACATTAATCTATCATTTTGTAGTGAATATTCTTCTAATAATTTCTTAGCAGCTAATTCATCATACTTAAACCGAGTCTTTACGATACCAGATAATACAAATTGGGAAGCAATTCCTCATTATCACCGTGAAATATTGCAAATTGAGAGTATGAAATAGATGAAATTGCACCTCGTGTACACTTAAAGATAGAAGATCCCTTTTAATCTAATTCTACACTCTGCCTTTATAAACGAGAGACAGCAGTGTAAATTTTGATGGTTTTTAGCGTCTCCTTTCTTACAATCATTGTTTGTACTATTTGCGTGTCAGTACGCTCGTTACATCTCTCTCTCTTCGATGATGTCCTAAAAGATGAACTCCTTCAGGCACTTTCGCAAATGTGCCCAAATACTTAACATCCATCCCCTGGTTCCCAGTTTTAATCGATTTAAATCGCATTAAAGTGGCTAAAATTCAATTGATGAGCCATTCCGCGTGGGTTCATGAGCGCGATTTGGCTTCGAATTAGGCAAACAACCAGAAGCATTTTCTAAGTTTATCGATGAATTTCCCCCTGTTCTCAAGAAGATAAAGGACAGAAAGGCCAATTATTCATACCCAGTTCCTGGCAATCTCTGAAGGGATTGATACTTTAAAAGCATCATCTTTAAAAGAATTCCTCCGCAATGGGGAAACCGATGTCTTTACGCTGTCTTCAAATTCGCTTTTAATTCTATTTAAAAGTACACAACATTATGCATTATGTAGCAAATCACAGACAAGGTTGAAAAATCACAACCTCTCTTCAACATAAGGATCTCAAACCTTTTTTAGCTACTGACAAGCCGTGCAACATTTTCATTTATTAGGAAACCGGATATGAAATAGAATGTTGTATTTTTAGACGACAAATGAATATTCTGTCTTGTTTAGACGTTTCATATTCGATATATTATGACTGTTAAGTAACTGTAATGCATAGACTTTTTTCACGTGACTTCAGCGCATTTCTTGATGACATGCTAGCCGTCATTGATCATGCGCATAAGGCCGTTATTGATACGCTATCACGTCAACATTTTATAGACCTTATTATAGAAATCCTAAGCGTAGAATTTCTCTGGACCTTATGCATATGTCGAAACAATGCAAAAAGGACTCCCATTTGGACGAATATCAGACCATCGTCAACAAATGAAACAGCTGATTGGTCATCTAATCGGATACGTACGTGTATTCTTCTCAAGTGGGAGGCGAATTTTGTTGCGTGCGGCCCACCGCTACGTATATGTTCAACACAAAGTTCAATTGTGCGACTACGTGTTTCATTGTTATTCCTCTAAAATAAAGTCAGCTTGTTGTCAATGCATAAGGTCTATTGCTGCACAATAGACTAACGCAAATGATAGCCAAAATGGAGACGCGTGACGGAGGACGTGAACAGGTGGATGAAAAACTTCTAAAAAATCCACCCCCATCTCCAAAATATTCTCGAAATGTTTTTGTCAATTCCCTTCGAAGCAAGCTACGTCATCAAATTTAATCTTATTTCATACCTAAGTTCAATATGAGCATACTCACTCATTTGAGATACTTTGAATTTTATCTTTTATGGCAAAATCTTTATTTCACTCTTACAGTATAGTACGCAATTAGCATTTTAAAGGACATATTGCGTTTATTTAACAATAAAATTTCATCATTTTAAAACGAATATTTTTTGAGTGATAAATATTTACAAATAAGGCAGTACAGTAGCCTTCTTTTCAAGAAATAAGGTTCCATCAGATAGGAATTCAGTTAATTGTTTGTTGCTCAGGAATAATTTGTCCACCCAAACTTTCAACATTTTAAAAGATGCAACTTCCATAACTCTTCTTGTGCATAATATTTTGAGGAGATGAAACTTTTGCAGGGGGTTTATTATAGAGATAGAATGATTTGAAAATGACTAGAGCGATTAACTTTTAATACTATGTTGGAGCATTTTAAAACACAATATTTCCCTTTAAAAAGGGACAAGTTATATGAATGTCTAAACGTGTGTGCAAATTTGAAACAACCCATCGTTCCTCTTGAAAACTTTACATTGCCATTGGTTTCGCACAATTTTATATCCCTCCTCCCCTACCTGAAAATAGAAGTTCCCCCCTGTCAGGAATTTATCTCGATCCCCTTTTGGTCTCTCAAGTACCTCTTAATATGTATGTACTATTTCTAGTGATTCAATCTGTTCGCCGAAGAATATGTACGCGTTTAAAACGATACTTACCTGCTTACATTACTCAAACAAAAGTATCAGTGTGTGGGAGATATTTCTACATGCAGATGATTAAACGTTGAAGAATCACGGAAACAACACACTTACCGTTCTATCTAAAGAAGATATATTGAAGGTCGGTACTCTTAACGTATTGATCAAACTTCTCTTAATTTAGGTTTTTTGAACGCATGGACGGTGATAAGTCAGCCGTCTCCTATCTCCATCCTGACCTGGGACTTTCACGTTTCTAATTTTCCTTATTTCGCCAGCAGGCGTGCTCTGCTTATCATTCAAGTTTGGAACGTCAGAAGACAATTTTGGGGGGCTCATCCTATACATACCATATAATATATGCAGATAGAGCATTGTCTTGTGGTGTTTAAAACTGTTGTAGAACTCTTCATAGCAGTTCTTGTGATTTTCAGTCTCCCATCTTAGGATTTGCGCCGTCGAATGTGAAGCTTAACTGTTAAACACTCAGGGACGGGGATTAGGGGCCCTCTGTTCTTACAAGGACAAAATGAATTCAACAGAAGGTAACGAGCAATTGCTGGGTAGAATAACGTTGTGTCAAACGTGTTATATTTACACACGTTATATATACACATGGCTATACACGTGATTAGTTGGAAGCAATGCAAATGATATGCAAATACTTAATTTAGCAACAAGACTGTCACTACAGTGGCGACAAACTGATTGTAATCTTTAAAGAATTGAATGATGGGGCGGGAGGAATGGGTAATCTTCACATAAATCAATGAAGTTACATGACTGTGAGACTTCTGACACGTTTCAACACACTTCTATCAATTTACTGTAAGCTAAAATCTTTTGGAAAATGCGGTGTTGATATCTGCGCTTTTCTGGCAAAGAGCGTGTGTAGTATCCCTTCAGCATTCAGTCAGATGAGAATACAGTTAGGTATGACATGTCAGATCACGTGGGGAACTTGGTCCCTTTGGCAGAACTTCGTTGGGAGCCTAAAGGTTTAGTTTCACCATTTGTCGTCAAAGAGTGCAAGGGACTTTTGAAAAAGGAAAGTTTTTTAGGGGAGTAGTGAAAAACTAAGGTATAGATGTAGATACCATAATTGGTGGAGCAACTTAAAAATGTATTACTTATTTTTGTGGAACTTCGCAGCTTTGAGTTGTTTCTACCGCTATTTGATGTTGATAAATAGCGGGTACTACATCTGTCGTTTTGGTAGGGGGCCTTACTTTTGCCTTTGGAAAATGTTTAGCGAAAGTTAAAGCTGAACTTGCCAATCAAGTTAATGCGTCAGTGTTTCCCATCTTTGAAAAAAGTAAAGATGTAGGAAATGTGATAACGACAAGAAAAATATTTTCAAACGTGATTCATTTGGGGTAGCAATAGCGCAAAAATACCATAATCTATAATACTACCAAAGATATTTATACTGTTATTGAATGTTATTCAAACAACCGAAGGGTTCGTTCCATTTTGATTTTAGGGGCGATTGTTTAGGGCTGATCGGACTGAAGCTGAAAAATGTAGGTTTATGACTCAGGCATAACCAAGGGCCTGGTTGGTCCTTGACAAGAAATGACCAGGGAGCAGGTACTGGCCATGAGTGTCATTTGTTTGTAGGCCTACATTCATTTTTGGAATTACTTCTCAACCCTCTATTGACCCGTTATGTTCGACTGATACCAGGGAGGTGTAACATCTCCCTGGTGAAACCATGCGTTATCCGGTTATAAACTCTTGGTAACGAATAACGCGTCCATTTTGGGCTACTCTATTTTCACTCTAGGTTGTGTTGTTTAATATGTTACTTACAAACGATTTTTTGTTTGTCTTTTCCCTCCTTTCAAGTCAAAATAAAATGGTTTATGAATGAGCAATGTGAAACAGCTCTGGACCTGTTGATTAGCACAGGATAATGCATGATTAAAGATTTGATGCTATATCGTTGGATGCACTCCGGCGGCGACCTCATACATTGCTTGTATTTACACTCCGTTTGCGCACGATTCTATGCTAATGCACGCTTCACTGTTGTTCGACCTTTCATTTCATTTATTTATTTTTGGTTTATCACAACACAAGATTGAAAACAAGTGTCACAAAGTAAATAAGTAACAAAGAGTGTGAAAGGAAGTGCACTTAGAAACCCTTTAGGGTTTGTCGAGAAGTGACACTCCCTAAAAAAATAATAAAGAAAACACGAAGATAGAAGATAAGACAAGGAAAAACAAAAGAAAAATCATATTAGACACGCCACCCACCATCCCACCTCATCCGTCCTAGAACCCAACCACCACCCACCCCTCGGGCTTAACAAAGAAGCTAAATAGGCAGGAATACAGTGTAGTAAACAAGTTCATGGGCTTAACACAAGCTTATATAGAACCTTTGAAGATTTTTCCTAAAAGAAGCTAAGGAAGGCTTTGACTTAACAGTTGACGGTAGGAGTGGTGGCACGGTAATGCAGACTGTTCTTGTACAAATTGTTGTGATGCTTCCTTGTATGTAGATGATCAGCTTGTCTTGTGTTATGTGAATGTATCGATGAGTTGTGTGTAAAGAGAGAGTTTAGTGAGCTTGGAAGCATTTCATGTAGAGAACGGTAGACAAAACTGGCTACATGTAGTTTGAATAGGTCAGTAAGTTTAAGTAAATTCATGGATTTGAATAAATTGTTTGTATGATCTATCGAATTGGAACCTATAATTAACACTTGGTCTTTAGACCGTTTTCTGCAGTAATGGAGCAACGATCATCCTTCGCTATAATACTGTTTTAGGCTATTTACTATGTTTTCCTAATGTTCAATGCTGAAAACATTGTAAAGGTATATATACAATACGGGACTATATGATATTCATGTAGACCTATTGATCATTTTACACATGAAATTTCGTATTATTTCTAGTGAAAAAAAAAATGACTCAGAGGCTTTTCGTTCATTTGTTTATCTTTTCTACACTTACCCTACTCTATCTATGATCCCCCTTTCCCGTGTATGTGTAACAATTTAGAAATTTTGTTTCTGATTTAATATTTTGCACGATCACAGTACGCTGGCCTCTAAAAACACACGCGGGGCCTATAACTTTGCTCGCAATTCGCCTTTAATGTTGCAATAACCGATAGAAATAGGTGCACAATATCAAAGAAAGTTGAGCTCCCGGCTTTTCATCTGATGCTCGTTCTTAGGTCCTTTTATTCGAGGCAAGAGCTGACAAGTCAATCGAGACGACATAAACGGAATCTTGTCTTCCTGCCATCTCATCTTCAATTCGTTTGTCGTTTATTTGCAATTACAAGTAGGTAAACTAATACGGCGAGTACTTCAACTGGCGCGAGCAATAAGAAGAGGCTGTCAACGGCTCTCGTAACGATACATTTTAGGAGAAATAAAAGAACGAACGCACTGGGTAATTCGTGGCCTTTAGAGGGAATTTGTTGTTGAACTTCCCCGTGTCTTTGAATCATTGGGATACAAAGATGACGCTGCGACTGATGGAATCAGTGACGGGCTGTCGACCGACTGATCATACCGTGTCTTGAAAACAATATGGAGATAATTTGGTCATGGGGCGATGGTTGGAGGGAACTTGCATATCACATCTGACAAGGCGTTGCAATATCAGCTCGCAATAATGGGTATTGATTCTAATATTGTCTGATATCAAAAGGATTTTTTCGATGAGTCGGGAAATGTTGAGGTTCCACGTCCATGTTCTTTTGAGTTAAATACTGAGTTGCCACGGTTGTAATATACAAGCTTACCAATGAAACATTTAAAAAAAAACGCACGTTTCGGAACTTACCCGTTATTCACAAATTATTATGTGCCGAAATTTAGACCTAACAATACCTGTCGACTAAGTCATTGTCAACAGCCTTTCAAGAAGATGGAATGAATGTTTAAAACGGACCGAAAAGACATTCTATGCAAGAGTCGCGTCTTTAGGAAAAATGAGAGATGTACAGAAAAACTTTTTTAGTTTCAGGATCAAGAGGAAAGGAGGTATAGGAATCTATAACAGTATTCCAAAGTAATACACCACGAAAATATAGGCTAACATGAACGTTTTCACATAAGTCTTTAACGTTTTTAGGTTTTGGTAATTTAACTTAGGATGGCCTAACGTGACCTTCGACCTCCACCGAAATCACTTTACCTCTTGAATTAAAAATAAAAAATCTGGTAAGTAGGCCATGCAACTATTTGCAATTTCACATCTCGAAACAGGTTTTTCACACTTGCCCTTTTTAAAGGGGTGGTCCTCTCATCCCAAACTACAATTTTTGACGTTTCCCCAGAAATTCTCTATTGGCTCAGATCTTTGATTGGCATGCAGCTAGTTCAAACAATGCAGAGTACCAAAGCTTATTTTACATAGCATGAACTGTACTGAGAGTGATTTTACACATTGAGTTTTTCTACACTCACCCTGAAACAATAACCTGAGATTGTGTCTGGATGAGGACGAATTTCAGACAATTATGGCAGGGGCATAAGTAAGAAGGTTAGGAGAGTTGGAATTGTTTGGGGTCAGAGAAATGGGCCTTGGACCTCACCAAAACTTGAGGATAGGGATCTCCAGCTTAATATGCGATCCCACCTCAATGTTATGGTTTTAAAAATGTTGCGTCTACAAGCGTTTTCCCCAAATGTTCTTCTAGTGATCTTAAATGATTGTTTTACTTCCATGAAACCTTTTCTATCTAATGTACAGTGAAACGTTTACGTAGATACTATGTGTTCAAGAGATTTTCACTCGATTGACTTTGGGTGACATTATGTTACGACATTCAACCACTAGATATGGACATATGGGCTCTACTTAATATATGGTATCCATGCATATGCCAGTATGTGATTTTAGGTGCTTGCCTGAGATATTCTGTTTACAATGACTTTACGAGGCGTAATACATAGTGACAGACCTAGCCGACTTTTGTGAATATTGGAAAGTATGTAACTCGTTGACTATATGACCTGTCAATACAAGAAATTTCACTTTTGCATGATACTTTTATATTTTTTTTTTTTGAAATTTTTCAAAGTTTCTTGACAACCGTGAAGTAATGATGTCAGAAGTTTAGAACGAGTTTTAGCCACGGTGCGATTGTCATTCTCACAGTATTTTTAAATTTTTGATGCTCTGTCTTGACGAAAAGAGACCACTAACTCTACAAAGTCTTTCCAGTATATTTTGGTTCGATAGTGACGTCTAGATTTTCTTATTATGAAGCAAATTTTCATGGAAATGATTCAGCGCTGCTCTTTGCTTAGTGCTCATGTAACGTCATCTTTAAAGCAGAAGCAGCTATGTAGTAACATGGTGCCCACAAGCGGCTAATCTGACCTTTCCTTCCCGTCACGCTCCGATCGATCGATTGATCTGTCCCTTGTGGTTTCACGGAAATCGATCGGCGAAAACTGTAACGATCCGTGCACGAAACGATGCAAAGAAAGCTTCGCTCTCTGAATTCCGGTGCACGATTTGAAAATTGGTTACGAGAGTACTTGAGACGAACTTCATTTGAATTGGTAGAAATAGCGTTGTCGAGCTCTTCTCTTTCAAGTTGACATCCGAAATACAACAGCCACTCCAAACAGTATGTATCGGCAACTACGCTTTGTCTCTTTTTGCAGTCATTAGTTATAAGAACAACGTTTTAACGGAAAGTTTCTTTGGGAAAGACGGTCTCGCATTTCTGTCTGTTGTTTCTAGCGAGATGGACGAAGCACTCGTAAATCACAACTTACCTTTATAAGGGTTCTATAATTTCCTTTAGCAAAGTACCTCGTTCAGATCAAAGGTTTATAAATGAAACTTAAAAGACAAGAAGAGTTGTCCCAAACTTATCTTTAAGCAAGAGCTAAATCTCGCAATTTTCTTCTTAGTTCTCTTCAAATTATCTTTCAAAGTATCTTCATAATAGTTTAGAACTGCCTTGTTACATATTTCCAAATAAACGAACTTAATTCCTAATACTGTAGTATTTTAAACATTTGAGGAGAAGAAATATTATCACGACTCTCAAGAGTCAACCATGAAACAGTATTGTATACCAGGGAGGTGTTACGAAGGAGACACAACAGCCCTATCTGTCACACAATAGGTACTTCAAAAATAGTAATTCCCATTCAAGCATCAAACTTTGATTGACAGTTCTCTTTGTTCCTATTGTTAAGCCACTGTCCCATGCTTAAGAGGATTTGCCTCTTTCACACCCAAGTAATCCTGAAACAATTGTCTTTGTTAAAAGATGCTTTGAAATGAGGTTTGTTTCCGACAGGTTTCAAACTCTAATCAAAAGTTTTAGCTAAACGACTGCCAATGAAAGTTAAAATAGTTAACTTTCTTTGTTTTGCAACGAATTCGATGAGTCGTCTGCTATAGGCATTGTTAAAGGCTAAATCATTTTACCCAATTTTCGCAACTTTCCGCATAACTCCTCAACACACTCGAAATAGATATCGTTAAAATTCTCCAAAGAAATAAACAGAATTTACATTTATTAGGACGTATACAGACGAAAGTGTAAAATTTGATATGTTTTCATGACGGCTGGCAACGAAAAGTTAACGAGATACAACGTAAGGACGTTCCCTCTCACTGGAATTTGGACAATGTATCACTGATCCTAGTTGGTCTAAGTATTGAGATAATATATTTGGGAACAAAAGGAAGATTATTGTCGGCAACAGACATTGCCTCAAAGAGTCAATAGAACGTTGTGTCTCCTTCCTAACACCTCCCTGAGTGTACTACGTTACTTCAAGTTGGTGCTATACTTCATTTTCCCTTTAAATTTTGACTCTGAGGAGAAAACTTGTCATGAGCAAAAATAAAACCGAACTTTACAACTAATCCCCACTTTACTTCATGCTAAGTAACAAGAAACATCTATGAATTTGCTTAATCGCTCAGGTCTGATGCTAAAATTGCGTTGTAACGTAAAATAATCAATTGGTTTTTCTTTGTTTCTTTTGCTGTTACACATGATCTTTATGATCAAAAGGGAGCCGCGTTTCCATTTGTTTGGATTTATTTTCTTTTGTTGTTACCTAATTATTTTTAAGACGGTAGACATGCTTTCGTGCCCTCGGTACAATTCAGTTTGATCTGAGTGGGAACAAGAGTTGCACACCTTCCAAGTGAATTTTAGGTTTAAGATTTTGTCTTAAAAAAAATTCAAATTAAAAATGTTCTGCTGTTAGCCAAATGGCCAAAACCTTACTGAATCGGGCAGACTTTGGTGCCTCAGCCGGGTAAACATTATGCCCTGGTTGGGAATCTGGAGTAGGGCAAAAAGTCACAATCCCCACCCTGCGAGTAAGAGTCCGTTCGGTCATGTTTAAACAGATAAGCCTGAACTGATAAACTAGGAAAATGAGGACGAACTTGACCATGCGTCACCCTAAAGCCTTCATTCCGTTTCTGTATCACTACGGTTGATCTTTTTTTATACGGTGATTATGGGGAACCTTAATACGATCGGGACTCGAATTCTGAAGCACTGGCATTGCAATATGTAACGCAGAAGCGCCTCTTGAACACAGTGTTTGGAGTCAGTTTCAAATAACAAAAGGACAAAGTTAGACAAACGCCTCAAACTTTGAAACCACAGCCAGATCCTACAGATATTTTTTATTTCGTTTCCGATTGGGACACGATATGACATTTCAGGACCTAAATATTGCATTTTCAAAGCAAGCCAATGAGATATTCTACCAAATGTCATAACTAAGTGAGAAGAACATTTTCACATGACTCTCCAGGTCCAATCATTAAACATTTCACTTATCCAAATCGGAGTGATTGTATTTCCCATTTCCAGAACTTCTTGTCTTTTAATCACTTCAGTCTCCCTTCTATAAATTCTTGAAAAACTGGCCATTTTGCACTTACTATGCAGCCACGGAGGTGTGAAATATTGTGTCTTAATAAGGGAAATAGACCAAGTGAAAGAACCCAGAATGATAGGCCTATGACTGAAAGCTAAAGAATGGGTGTTTTAAAGTACAAATCAAAAATTGAGTCCATTAGGTGGATCGAATAATCAGACTGAGCGTATTAAAAGCAATAACAAGCTCCAAACGAGCATGTAATCTTTCAACCCATTAGTTAACATTTAGTGGAGTAACTCGCTCTAAACCCCTGCATCTGCATTTTCACTATAAAGATGAGTTTCATCTTTAGATATATCAATTGTTTGACAAGTACATAAATATTGAAAAAATTTTAGAAGATTTTCCTTTCCCTAAAGGGAAATTTTGCATTTGTTTTAAAGAAATCATATTTTAAAACTTATTTTCTTAAACACGTCAAAGGCAGATCTTTCAATACTAGGCAGTACAGTAGCCGACATTTTAAAGTATAAAACGCTCACAGATTCAGTCATTTTTTGCCCACGCATAATTTATTCACCAAACCAGGGGTGGCGCCAGGATTTGCCCGACGGGGGGGGGGGGGGCAAGCTCCCGGACAGGGGGGCCAAGCTCCCCGACAGGGGGCCAGAATTTCAAGGCCCCGAAAAAAAGAAATGTTTTGTCCCGGTGGAAAGTGACTGGACAGAATTTGAGGCGCGAAGCGCGCCGAAATTTTGGGCTTTCTATTTAACAAATACTTAAAAATATGGAGTTTATTTAAAGTAAAAATTAAAACTTTTGCATGAAATTTGCCTTTTTTTTGGTATTATAAAAAATTTGGGTGTTTATAGAAAAATCTGTCCTTTATAGGGTTAAAATTAAAAACGTTAAATGGGCGACAGCTGAAATTCTTTTGGTGTTACGAATTCAATCGTACAAGACCTACGAACTAAGGCTTCGAGAAGAGACTAGAAGTTTGCCCGGAAAGTTGTGGCCTTCTTTGTGACGAATCTTTGAAATGTAAGAGCTTATTTTAATGGAGAAATTTTGGAATTTAATTTGTTTTTTTTGGTAAGTTTATAATGAACAGTTTGGTTTCTTTTATTAAGTGATGTGCCTTTCAGGAGCAAAATTAGGTAGTATGCCAGGTGATTAACAGAGTTGGCTTTGCTTATATATTGTACGGAGTATCCATCGAAATTGGAAAATTTTGCCACTTTTAATAATCTAAAGCTAATATTGGAGACAAATTGTAATTTTATAACAGTTTGGGGTTTTTATGGAGGAATCTGACGTTCTCATGAGGAAAGTCAAGTAGGGGATGATCTGTAGTTTTGTTGAGGTTACTGAATATCATCATGCAGATTTAGGCCCTCGGACCATATTGGAGCACTCTCCCGAGGAAAAAAATTGGCTTCGCATAAATTTGAAGTTTTATATTTTATTTATTGTCTTAGACGTACGGGAGCGTGTAAGTTTGGGAGGGGCAGAATTGTCTTTTGTCCAGAAAAATGTAATACTGCCCAAAAGATTATCTTAGTCAAGCGCGCAGAATTTTTTGAAAAATTGAGAACCCCCGGACAGCAGGAAATGGCATTTTCTGGGCTCATAAGTAGAATTAAAGAAGTCCTTTCTTTCAGATTTCTTTCGCAATAAAATTATTTTCACTTCACAATACTACCCCAAAACGAAGAATAATTAACAAACACGCATTGTTCTGTTCAGATATTTATTCAACTAAAACACTATCTGTGCGGAACGCCACTATCAGTTGACGCGGAGCGTACAGAAAAATTATTAAAAAATCTAACCCCTAAGATAGCCGGAATAGCATTTCCCAGACTTGTAACTAGAAATGAAGCAGTTTCTATTTTGAGCTTTCCTTTAAAATGAAAGTTTCACTTCAATTAATAGAGAAAACCCCCAACTTGCTAATGATCAGAAAAGTAGCAGATAAAAGGTACTGCTACAGTTAGATGTAATGGCCTTGTCTCTTTTCGGGGGGAAACTATGAAACGGAATTGAAAACATACTATAATGTTTTTGACTATATTAAGAATCTTCGTTGAATTCAATTGCAAGGTCCACTAAACAGAAGAAACTTTTAACGCGACTGCCCGAACTCCAGACTCTAAGTGGTTTTACTCCCAACGTATTTGGAAATATGTCACGTTACAAGGTGCCTTCAGATAAATTCTCAGTCAGACTTATGGGGAGATTTTTCTCGCACCACTGTTTATTACTATGTGTAGCTGAAAACGACATGGCCGATATTCATTACCTTTGTGAGAATTCGGCTGTCGCGGCAGGCCAGATGGCAGACCGTTTGGTACTGCACCCACATGAACAACCTCTCGTCCGTTTTTGTAAGGAAAATTCGGAATTGTGAGTTTCCTTGTAGAATATGGTCTTCTAGTAAACAACATCAAGAAGGTCGTCAGAGTGACTACACACTCACATCTTTTATAGTGGGTCTGAAGATGAAGGCTCCACGACGAAATTGGATTTGCTCAAGAACAGGGGGTGGGTAGCCCGTCTCCGACATGACCTTGCGCGCACGGATTGAAGATACGATGAGGAATAGAAGAGCTAGTAAGAAGTGATTAAAAACGATTCAGATATGCATTAAAATAGCGTTACAAAAGAAAAAAATAGTTCAAAAAGAAAAAAATCATGGTCATCCATCCAGTAACTTCAGTCCTTTACGTTTTTCATGTTTAGGCCTCCCCGAAAAATTGCCTCCCTTCCCCGACGGGATAAGAGATAGAACAAGGTACGTAGAATGGGGTTTAACAGAGTTAAGAAGAGATTTAAAATCGATTTCGATATGTATTAAAATAGAATTACAAAACAAAAAATATGTTCTAGATCGCCCATACAGAAACTTCAGTCATTGTGGATTTTTTTTTTTTATTTTTTTTTATTTTTAAGGCCTCCCCGACAAAACCGCCGACCTTCCCTGACGGGGGGCCAGTGTTCCCCGACGTGGGGACCCTGGCCCCGGTCCCCACGCTGGCGCCACCCCTGCACTAACTTTTCACAATTTTTAATGATACAACTTCTATAACTCTCCTTATGCATAATGGTTTATGAAGATGAGTTTATCGACGGAGTTTGTCTTGAAACTGAAAAACAAAATCAGCCGTACGGCCAGAACTGTTTTCTTTATGCGTAATGCTTATGCATTATAAACGCATTATTACCCGTTAAGTTATCCTCCAATGAATGTAGCCATGTGTTTCTGTATGACCATTACAACAAGCCGGTGAACCAAAACTGGACAAAAGGCCGTGGTCAGCTCGACTTGAACCAATCGGTTGGAAACTGGGCGGTAAAAGTCTAATTATAACTAAACTAAACTAATCTAAACTGAACTGAACTGAACTACACTAAACTAAACTAAACTGAACTGAACTGAACTAAGCTAAGCTAAGCTAAGCTAAGTTAAGCTAAGCTAAGCTAAGCTAAACTAAACTAAACTAAACTAAACCAAGTAGCCATTACTGAGTGACTGATGTCAAAATGCTTCATAGCATTGCATGTGTATCCACATGTATACTCACACAGATTTAAGAAATTCCCTAAAACAGTGACGCGTATGGGGGTCAATCTGGTTTGTGGATTGGAGGTCTAAAATTGTCATTGGGTAGTGTCCCAGGCGGGACTCTTTCAATCCACAAGCAATCCACCAACACGACCCACAACGCACACGTGTACAAGTTCAAAAAAAAAAAAAAAAAAACACGCATATGCCACATCGACAGGCATATACACAAAAGAGGAAGGTTTCGCATTAGGAATTCAGTACCGGTACAGTATTACTTGGTTGCTATTACTTTAATAGTCACAATATGAAGTTTTGTATACCTCAAGGCCTATATACACCAGCAACAAATGTAAAACATTCTCAAAACACTTCACCTGCAGCAAACCCAAAACATGCTTATTTTCGGTTTGTTGCACAGTGTGACAGAGCAGAAACAATATGAAAACATTTTGAAAATGTTTTGAGAATATTTTGAAAAGAATTGACAGGACATTTCGTTTGCAACATTTCCAAAACATTTTCAAAACATGCTCTATTCCCTGTCTTCACTGTACAACAGACCGAAAACAAGCATGTTTTGGATTTGTTGCCAGTAGATTTTTGGAAACGGTTTTGGGGAATTTTATGCCAGTCTTGCTCGTGTACACAGGCCTTTAGTGTAACATTTTGTTTACTCTGCCTGCTCTGCACAGTAGGCAGAATAAACCCTGCCTACTTGACAAGCTTATTGGGAGCAAAACGTTTGTTTCCCCCTCTCACTATTTTCAATGGTGGGGCCTGCCCCAGTCCCATCCAGGGTCAACGGCCCTGACGAGTTCTTGTATAGTTCTTGTGTAGATTCCCAGGTCGAGTCATATTAAAGACTTCAAAATGGACGTATTTTTCTACCGTTGTGTGTGATATTCCACATGGCAACGGAGTAGGGAAAAATTCAGTGTCCCATATCTGGAAGAAAAGATAATGGGCACAGCTAGATTCAACCAGGTGATTATAAGCTGAAACGTAAAACCGTATTTAAGTAACCCTAATGACGGTGTAGGCATGCCGCTCATTGTCGCCCTATAACTCTTGGAATCAGGGAGCTGTTTCCTTATACAGCTCCAAATAACAGTTCCCTGTTGGAATTTAGGTTGGTCCAGCCAATGACTATCTCCTCGTACGGAGTGTAGTTTTTGGTACCGAAGATTTTTTTAGGAAAAACATTACTGAATAGGTAGCAGCAAAGCGGAAGGCAGTTACAGGGGCCCTAAGCAAGCTAGTCACTGAACGATTGAAATCCTTGACTTGATTTGACGAGAAAAACAAATTTGTTTGGAACATTTGGAACAAATATGCTGAGATCCAGAGGCGAAGTGATTACTCTCACATTTTTTCAAGATAAAAAACGCAGACGTATGGTAGATGTTTCTATATGCGGTAAGTGATGACACACCTAATACATGAGTATTTAATGATTTCAACGACATACCATTTCACTTTTGCTGAATAAAATGTTTTCTATTTGCATAACTTCATTTTGTACCAGTTTTCAGATCATGTTTATATTTTGGTTATATAACTTTTCTTACCTTGGTCAGAGTAAACCAGGACGCAATAAATACGGCTTTATTTATTTCGTCCTTTTCATTTCTTCGCTGAGGGACTGACAAAATCAAGTGATATTCTCAGGCGTTATACCTCACTAACATTCCACATACAAGAAAACCAGTCATGTTTTCAGGGGAGACGAATTTTAAATTTGTCCACCTGGTCACATGCACAAATCGGACGTAGGCGCTGTCGCCTCTTTTCAATTGAGTAGGCGAAGCTTGACAGCCTAATTTGTTTCAATCCCAAAATTAATTCTTCCGTCGGATTGTCGATTTTTCGCTAAAGTTTGTTGTAACTGGCCTCCAAATGAGCGCGAACTTTGTCGGAAACGCCGTGGGGCTATTCACTTTATTTGAAATGCGTAATTTCCTTTCAAAGTATAGACACCTTTAGAAGTAATTTCATGTATGTAGAAGGCAAACTAATATAAACCCGTCGAATGAATGAAGGGTGGTTGACTTCTCGTTCGACTTCTGACGTTTAAAAAGTAGGTTTCATTTAGTACATGTTAACTCGACGGTTTGTGACACTAAAGAGTTCACCGCACAAAATCAAATAAAAACAAAATTTTACAATGCAAAAAACATGTCAGAGTTGAAACTAATTTGTAGAAAAGAGGCATATGTTTTAAACATTCTCGAAAATTCTATTTTCAATGTTCGGTTCCATATATATAACAATTGAACTTAATACATTTTCAACAAAAAGCTTATTTACATCAAGCAGGCGGTATGTTTTGGATTTACATAAGTGGCTGACCTTTTATTTTTATTTATCAAGAATTTTATACAAAACTATGGTATTAATACATTTTTAAGACAGTTTGGTTAACTATTCGGTATGGTTAAATCCGTACGCCACCACCTAGATAGCTGGGTAAGAACCTATACCCAACGTTGGTCAAAAGGTATCTTTGTGAGGTGAATTCCCCCTTTCGGAAAGTTTGTCTAATATGCATGGTTTCATGACTAAAGTTGAATACAGCCTCTTGTCAGAGGGGGCAATTTTAAGAGAGGTTGACAGTAAAATGGGTTGTAAAATACAATCGTAAGACGCAGAAGGCGTTTTCTCGTATTTGCAGATTGCCATGAGGGAAACTGCCCTCAGTTGCCCCCCTAATGGTCATGATTATCACTTTCTTCAAGACAGACTTACACTCTAAAATCAAAAGAGTGAACTTAGTCACTCTTTGATCGATTGGAAAGTGAAAATTCACTCCATTAGAGCGATAATTCACTCCAAGAGGAGTGAAGTTCCCTCCAAAAAGAGTGAAGTTCACTCCAAAAAGAGTGAAATTCCCTTAAAGCGAGGGAAGTTTCACTCTTGATGGAGTGCCCACAGTGATCGCTCTTTAAAAAAAGAGCGATCATTGCAGGCACTCGTGGAAGAGTGAATTTCCCTCTTCCTCTAGTGAATTTCACTCTTTTTGGAGGGAACTTCACTCCTCTTGGAGGAAATTATCACTCTAATGGAGTAAATTTACACTTTTCACTCGATCAAAGAGTGACTAAGTTCACTCTTTTGATTTTAGAGTGTACAAGGATTTGAATTTTTCTCAAGTTAATTGTGTACCCCACAAATTCAAATGTCTTGTAGAAACAGCTTGTGGTTAAAATCGTGGTTTTTTGTTTGTTTGTTTGTTTTTTTTTTTTGCAATAGACCTGAAAAATGAATAAATTACACTGATGAACATGTGGCCGTTGGGAAGGCCTACTCTTTAGATGAAAATGAAAAGTTTTCATTAATATCATCATTACATATCTTTCAAAAATACGAGCAAATTTAGGCTATGATTGTCCACTTTTTCCGAACATTCTTGCCATCATTCGTCCCCCGCTTTTATTAACAGAAAGTATTTTAAAATTAGTGTTGGTACACTTTCATTAAAGGTTTTTGCCCGAATATGTCTACAAATTCAGCCAAAGTTTAGTATCTTATTAAAAAAAGTAGAGCACAGGAGGTCTATCCCCTGCCCTCTCCCCTTCTAGTATCATACATATGTACAAGTCAGTGCGGTAAAGACAGCTGAAGTTGAGGATGCATTTGAAAAGGTTATGGATTTCCGTGTTTTCTTATTTCTTCTTTATTGAATATATTCGACCTATCCCACCCCGACACGGACTTATATACATGGACAGAGCACGAAACGTGTACGTCCTGTCCGTAGATGGTCGCCACCGACTGTGACAAAAAAGGTGCACCAAGATGGCAGCCGTGAAGCTATAAATCGTCTGATTTGACGACAACTCTGTAATTTTTTTAACAAAAGTTTAACTTGAATGGGAAACAATATTATATTCCGGCAATACGTGAAGTGATTTTGACCTTACCTTGCCATATTTCAAAAATATTCCAACTTTCTTGCAAAATATGTTGATATACTTGAGCAAGTCCAAACTTTCACTCAAAATCATAGCAGACGGCCATCTTGGTGCGCTTTTTCTCACACGTACGGTAGCGACAATCATGCTCTGTCCATGTATAGGAAGTCCGTGCACCCCGACGAACCTCTTCTTTCTGGGAAGTGATAAATCGCACCCCTCTGGCAACCACTTCATTTTAATGACACAGACGACACACAACGTCACAAGGAGTTCAATATTCATATACGAGGTAGCATAAGAGCGTTTGGAAAGTTCCCAATGATCTTGGGAATATTTGCGCGTGTTGCACAACGTAACATGCTAGTTAGAGCTTGATCTTGCGAATTATTGGTATCTATTCTAGGGAATTTGTGAAAAACAGTATTGGACGAACTGCGAAGTTGATAAACATACTATCACGTTGTTTGCAACGTTATGTGTTCCCCTTGTGAACAACTTTGAACCCACAAAATATCTCCTTTCGAAGCACTAACAGAAGGCATTACGTATTGACCGAACAAGGGTGTTACTGCGTGCACAGCTACAACACCGTGCAAAATTAATTGTAACCTCCTGGAAAACAAAGTTCCCGTAGAAGGGCTTTTTAACTAAGTAAATCGAAAAAGCATTACACGTCGGATCGGGCGCGCACGGTCTTTTAATTTCTAACAAAAACGAGCACGTGAGAAAAGTTGAAATTCAAATGAAATGCCAAGAGAAAATGCAAAGACCGAGAAATACATGGACTCCCCTTCGGTCATCACATTATTCAAGCTTTCAAAAATCTTTACTTGCGCATAGGAAAATACCATAGTACTAGTGGCGGAGCTGGGAATTTCGGTCAGAGGGGGCGAAAATGGGTCTGAAGGGGCGCTTCGAAGGAGTAAATACCCTGAGCTTCAGCTAAGCCACAGCTTTTCAGACTTTCCATTTGATTTTCCCCACCTAGTAGGAGACTACTTTGCCATTTCTCCTCAGCAAGTTTTTCTATTAAAACATGTTTAAATTTTCTATCCATGGCATACGCAGAAGAAAATTCGGGGGGGGGGGGGGGGGGACAACATTCTTTTAGGGGAGAAAAACTCCCTGCCACCATGAGTTGGCACGGAGCGCAAGAAAAATTTGGCCACAAATGCTCTCGGATCGCTGGAAATGGCATTTCTTAAGCCTATTCACCGCATATAAATAGGGAAAATACTGAGTGAACTGTTAAAAATGTTGATGTTAATTTTTTCTTCGTCTTTTTCTTTATGCTTTCTACGTTTTTTTCAGGTTTTTTATTTTCCAGGGGAGGGCAAGTTCCCCCCTTGTCCCTACTTGCCGACGCTCATGTTTAGATCCCGCTCTTTCACATTCTTGTAAGAAGGCGGTCATATTTAGTCTTATTGTCAGGTGTTGATTTAATATTTTAATGTAATAATGGGCTACTTTGTGAAGATACCATTAAACCTGCTAGAGCCAAATAGCAAGATTACCGGGGTGGCAAAAATTATGGAAATTAATCTCTCATAGGTGTACATTTTTGGCATCTGGAAATCAAGATAAGAACACGAAGAAACATTCATTGACGTAATTGTGACCACTCTGAAATAGCCATTAATTAAGTACATTGCAGGAAATAGTCGGGACAAAAGGTCTGCTTGACTCTCTAGTTACCAAATTCATAATAAATAAAAGTAGCCTAAACCTTGGCTTATTAGTTGCAATTTTCTGGCTTTTGAAAACACGAAAGTACAGAAATAAGCATTTTCATGGGATTATAGTGCAGTCTCAGAAATAGCCATTTATCATGAGAATGGTCACTTGAAGAAAAGCAAAATGAAAGCTGCTCATTAAAATTTTTAAATCATTACCACTGTGATAAAAGGTTTTATTTTATGTTTACCTAAATGTTCTCTTCAAATGATTTTGACAAAAAAAATGTTGTGAAAGCTATTTTGGTATCTTTATAAACTCTTTTTATTGTCTATGTTGACAATTATCCCCGACAACAAGAGGGATATTTGCTCTACAATTATTGTTGCGCCCTTAGCAACATCTTTTATTGGCCGGGAGGGTTAATTTAATGTCAGTCTGTGTATTTTGTAAGCTTATAATCACGCTTGATGTAGAAGCAATTGACTTAGCACAGTGACAACATTCATAAGTGCGAATAAAGCATGAAGGTACGTTTCGGCAAAACCTATTCCTATATTACAGAAGATGGCCCTTTTCATCAGAATAAAGGACAGATAGTACAGTTACTGGTGGCTGTTTGACCATTTTGTTATCTGGGCCTTAAAAAAACGCTGTTAAATTATATCTTTTGCCAACAATGGTGCAAGAGTAAAGTATGTTCAAAACCTAAAAAGGACGCCGACAGACGATTTTGGTCCGTCAGGGGGAGACCGCCCCCTGACCATATGGCAGCTCCGCCACTGTGTGGGAGGGGGATACATTCATGGAACTTACTATTTAAGCTTGGCGCCACCATCAGTTGGCCCGTAGCGTACAAAGAAAATTTTGGATTTTAACTGTTCCCAGATGGCTGGAAATGGCATTTGTCAGGTTTAAATGTTTTTCATTCAGGTGAGAAAAATTTGTGTATTTTCTCAGATTCAAACACGCTTTTGAGATACTGATCAGCTCAGTTCACCACTCCACTCTACTAGAGAAGATTTTTTGCCCGAAAAACGTAATTCTACCCCAAAGACAATCTAAGCGGAGCGCCACCACTAGTTGGCGCGGAGCGTCTAGAAAATTTGAAAGTTCGTACCTCTCAGATAGTCGGAAATGACATTTTCCAGGCTTATGAAGGAGATCCAAGCTGTCAATAGAGGCGTTGCAATTACGTCACGAAACCGCCATGCTGGAAGACATTCATGCCAAATACACGTGGCTTTGCGCCGAGCGCACTGCACAGAGTGCATCGTGGTAAGCACGATGCGTACACAGTCAACGAGCAAGCGCGCCCCGTGTGGTTTACTACGTAGCTACATGTACTCCAACATGGCCACCGGAGAGTATTATGACGTCATGTGAAAAGCCTCTATACTTTAAAGTTTTCAATTGCAGATAAACGTTCACTTCAAACTAAATTCAGCCAGAAAGACTAAGCTCATCACCACCATTGGTTGGCGTGAAGCGTACAGAAAATTTTGAAAAATGGGACCCCTCAGACAGTCGAAAATGGCATTTCCCAGGCTTATAGAGGGCTCTAAGCAGTCGCTTTTTGAGTTTCCGTTTGCAAAAAAATTTCACTTTAAACTTAAGTTCTGCTGAACTCAATACGTCATTCTGGGTGTCTGGTGAGGTATATCTGGTATTTCTTGCAGAATGCTCGAGATGTTTCTTTATGGTGTCATCATTTCTCCCTAAAGTTTCAAGGATCTCCAGGAAAAGACCCTTTGTCAATGACTCACCTCTTCCATCATGTCCCCTCAAGATATACTCAGTATATATTGCCCTTGATCCTTACTAGTTGGCGGTGTATTTCACTATTTTCAATTTTTCATTTATAATTAAGTGACTGCTAATAGGCAACAAACTGTGTGTAATCACTCTCTAGAAAAGAAGAAAGTAAGATTTCCCTCAATGGCAACTTAAACAAATGTTGAATGACTGTGGTTTTTCACAAATTTTACACTCCCCGGACATTGATCAGTAAAACAGCCTTATTTTACTATTTGTGGTGGAATTTTTCCCTGTTTTCCTTGATATTTTCCCTGAAATTAAGAAATTTAATTCGATTCTTTTAATATCATATTTCCTTTACTAGATCTCTACTCGAATGCTTATCGGTTATTGTACTTGGAACATTGTATGTAGCCTAACTAATTATCCCAGCTAGCAAGGAATATTTGATCGGTCCTTTGACGGTCCATTGTCGGCCCATCGTCGGAAAAATGTGTGGGTCTACGGTTCGCTGACGGGCGTGAGGTATTGGATTCGCAAAAACTCTCTACCCATCATACACTTTTCACAGTGTCAAGCCAGCGGACCTCCGATGGTTCTCCGTCGGTCAAATGGCCGCCGACAGACCGCCTGCTTACAGGGTATGATGCATCAATATACTGTGGGCCTACGTGACATTTGGTTGTTTAGTTTCGGCGATCGATCGATCAACTATCGATTTTGGGTGATTGTAGTGCTATAGGCTATTACAGTGTTGACGCTTACGTCACTGATTGGCATCGGTTGGCAAAGAGCATGCGCAAGAACACATGGGTGTATATTTGGTGTTTCGCGTGTTATAACGCTTGCGTGATTGCACGCAGAGAGTAGACAAACTGGAACCTACCGTCCATTGTGACGACAGCGTAAGCGCGCCCACTGAACTGTATAGCATAGAGATCAGCGAGCGCGCCTTACCAACTCTTTTGACGCCCCGTGGTGCGATGGCATTTGTTGTAACACTGATTGAGTCTATTGAAAAGGTGTTCGCGTTCAGCGTGCGTGCACCGTTGGACATCAACAGAAATGCGGAACGAACCCTGGAATATGTACACTAATTGTACAGTATGACCCTTGAAGTGCATAGAGCCAGCCTAGTCCTTTTCCTTACAAAATCGGACGAGAGTTTGTTCACGTGCATGCAGTGCCCAAAGGTCTGCCATCTAGCCTTCCTTGACAGCCGAATTCTAGCAACGGTAATGAAATTCAGCCATCTTTTCAGCTACACATAATGATTAACAGTTCGTTTGAGAATGCCTCTGCACAAGTCTGGCTGAAAATTCATTGTAACGTGACATATTTGCAATACGTTTGAAGTAAAATCATTTTCTGTAATTCATCTGTAATTCATTTCTGTAATTTCATCTTTTTCAGTGGACCTTGCAATTGAATACAACGAATTAGATTCTTAACATAGTCAAAAACAGTATGTTTTCAATTCCGTTGCATAGTTCCACCGAAAAGAGACGAGACCATTACATCTAATTGTAGCAATACCTTTTATCTGGTAATTTTCTGATCACTTAAACAGTTGGTTTTATTCTATTGAAGTGAAAATTTCATTTCAAAGGAAAGTTCAAAATAACGACTGCTTCTTTTTTAGTTATAAGTCTGGGAAATGCATTTTCGGCTGTCTGAGGAGTCAGATTTTTTTAACAATATTCTGTACGCTCCGCGCCAACTGGTGGCGGCGCTCCACTTGCCATTGGAAAGTGCTTTGGTCGAACAGATTGCTGAACAGAAAAATGTATGCCTGCAAATTATTCTTCGTTTTGGGGCAGTATTATGAAGTGAAAATCTTATTGCGAAAAAAGCTCAAAATAATGACTGCTTTGTTTTTAGTTACGAGCCCGGGAAATTTCCTGCTGTCTCGGGGTTCTCAATTTTCAAAATTTTCTGTGCGCTCCACTTAGATAGACTTTCGAGCAGGATTACCTTTTTCGGACAAAAACACAGTTCTGCCCCCTCCCAAACTGAAACGTTCCTGTACGCCTATACCAGTACATAAAATATAAAACTATAAACATATTGGAAGCCAAACTTTTTCCGCGGGAAAATTTTCCAATATGGTCCGAGGGCCTTAATCTGCATGATGATATTCGGTAAACCCCAACAAACTACAGATCACCCCTACTTAATTTTTCTATAAGAAGGAAAGATTCTTCCATAAACCCCCCAATTTTTCATAAAATTACAATTTTTTCCAGTATAAGCTTCAGTTTGTTAAAAGTGGCAAAATTTTCCAAGTTCGATGGATAGTCCATACAAATAATCAAGACCAATTCTGTTAATAACCCCAACATTCCACCTAATTTTGCTCTTGAAGGTATATCACTTAATAAAAAACCCATTTTTTTTTCGTTATAATCTTTCCGAAAAACCAAATTTTCTTTCATTAAATTCCAAAATTTCTCCAATAAAATAAGCTGCTAATTTCAAACCTTCGTTCAAAAAAGGGAAAAACTTCTTGAGCGAACTAATAGTCTCGTCTTGAAGCCTTAGTACATAGGCCTAGTATGTAACCCCAAAAGAATTTCAGCTGTGGCCTATATATTTAAGTGTTTGATTTTGCCCATATGAAGGACAGATTCTTCAATAAGCACCCCAAGTTTTTAATGATCTTTACAAAAGCCAAATTTCTTTCAAAATTTTAAACTTTTTCTTCAAAATAAACTCCACATTTTAAGTATTTCTTAAAAAGAAAGCCAAAAATTTCGGTTCGCAACGCGAGCGGCCTCAAATTCGCAGAATCCTTGACTAACTCATCTCTTTTGTCGGGGCTTTGAAAAGCTGACCCCATGTCGGGGAGCTTGACCCCCCTGTCGGGCAAATCCTGGCGCCACCCATGGGCGACAGGCTTCCCAAATGTGTCCCGATTTTATATCTCTTTGGTTAGTGTGAAATATGTTACCCTGCCATGGCCTGATTATGATCATATACTTTTGTGTTTTCCAGTAAATGCTTGAAAGAATTTGGATATGCTACCATTTCGGGTATTGTGTTGTGAAAAGTGTGAAGTAAAAACTAATAGGCTCACGAATAATGCTTTTGCGCTGCCCGGAAGTGTAGCAAATTTTTGGAATCTTTGCTTTTAATGAATTCTAGTACCGCGATTTACGGCGGATTTTTTCAGATTGCGAGCACGTCAAGGAATTTTCGGAAAAAACTATGCCATTTTTTAAAACTCCAGTGGTTGTACAATTTTTTGAAAATCCCTGTCCTGATTTTTCCAATTTCCCGCCACATTTTAGAATGTGTGGATTTTTTGGAGGGGGCGGGGAGGGGCAGACTTCCTCCTTGCCCCCAAACCCTAGCTCGTACGCCAATGGAGATATCCTGATCTAGGGTACATGGTCGGTGACATGGAATTTTCAGTTGGGTCAAATTCTTCTTCATTCTTTTTCTAAAGTACTCCCGGCCCTCTGGCAAAGGGCCGTTCGGCGAAACCAAAACTTACACTCCTACCCGAAGAAGCTATATTACGATTATTCACGATTCTTTTTCTAAAGTCCTCCCGACCCTCTGGCAAAGGGCCGTTCGGCGAAACCAAACTTGATACTGCTTCCCGAAGAAGCTATTACGTCCACTGAAGGACAACACTTAACGACCAACCTCGCGGCCTTCAGACCATTTTCATCATTGGTCTGTCATGTATGGCTCCATTCTTGATTGGATGAAAAGAACAGATACTACACATGATCTTAGCCAAAAGGCCGAGAAGCGACCCTCCGGCAAAGGGCGGTTACGATTATTCACGATTATCCACATGGCTGTTGTGCCACTGTATGGACAGTTGTAGTTCCAGAGCAGTCACTACGTAGTACATATACACTTTGCCTTATCTGACTTAGTGCTGTTATAGTTTGATAATTTCTTCCAAAATGAAAGCAATTTGACAATTACCACACACCGTTTGGGTCCTGTCAAACCCAGATTCAGCCGTCGATTTTAGGTCAGTACCCTGTCACATGATCTGTCGATTGCAACTCCTGACGCGTACATCATTTATCTTTGCATTTAAAGAGCTCGGAAGTAATGACAAGTGTTATACTGTTGACGTGTACTTGCATCATGTGTGAACCCAGCCTAACCACTCCTGAATGAAATCGCACCGAACGAGGTGCTCGTTCTAACGACAGGTCCGTTGCCAGACAAGGCACAGACGCGGCCAAAAACTTTCCTGTTGGAGATTTTTTTTCAAGGGGGACCAAATGTGTTCAGTTGCATTAAGTCAATGACAAACTTTGTAAATTTCCAAGGGAGAGAAAAAATCAGGAGGACCTCTCCCCCTGGACCCACCCCGGTCAGCCGAGTAGCCAATTTGGGAAGCAGCAACACTTTCGGTCATGGCCTTATTATTGTGGTCATAAAAGTGTGAGGCGATGTAGTCGGCCGCGATTTGGACCAATCAACTTTCTTGGGAATAATGGCCCACACCCAAAATATCCAAATTTTCAAAATAACAGCTTTCCGGTCCCCTTTTTTAATTCTTACACCGGATTATGAAAGAACAGGTGTAACCTTATTTCACCAAAATATGAACTTGAATCAAGTCTATGTTTCATCATATCCTAACATTAATGGACAGCCTTTTGTTTTTCTTTAATTTTTCCACCAAGTTACTCCTCAATAACTTCAATAACCCCATAATATCATAATGTGATTTTCCTTCTCCTCCCCTACAGACCGACTACGTGTTCAAGTGGTTAGGGTGTCAGACTTGCAGTCGGGATATCGAGAGTTCGAGTTCTGGCAGAGTCATACCGGAGACTTGAAAAACGGAACCTACTGCCATTGTGCTTGGTGCTCAGCATAAGCAATGGAGAAGGGAAAAAGCCAAAGAGCCACAACTGGAAACGTGGCCGGATCGACTTGAAACAATTGGTTGCTAACTGGGCCGTAAAACTCCATCTAACCTTAACCTAACAAGCCGAAGAGCTCCAACTGGAAAAAAACCGTAGCTGGCTCGACTTAAACCAGTTGGTTGGAAACTGAGCCGTAAAACTCCATCTAACCCACCCCCTTCTCTTCTCTTTCCTCCACTCTCTTCTGTCTCTTCTTCTGATCCTCCACCCACAAAGAAATGATAGACCAAGTCTGTTTTATAGACCAATTTAATCAGTGCTTGTGTTTAGTAACTGTAGGAAGCCATTAGTGAGGTCCATCATTTATTTTCTACATGAATTTCAAACCTGCATACTTAGTGAAATAGAGAAATTTAAGATACAATCTAGTTCACAACCATCCATGGTGCAGATAACCAAGGAAATTGGAAGACTAAAAGTTACGGAACCCAGTTATGTCCTACTTAAATCATACTATCACTTGGCTGTCCAGATTCGTCTATTGTAGAATCGAGTGCCTCATCTAAGAAGGATGTGTAACAGGTATAGGGAGAGAGTCGCACTTAAATTTATGCATAGAGAAAAAAAAAGTTTCACACTCCACAGCAATTACAAAATTAAACTTGGGTGGCTTACATTTGTTCAGCACGATGTGTTTTGTCTCGTCTGTCAAATATTCTTCAATTTCTCCAGGGAGATACGAGGTCATTTGACAAATGAAATGTATGGCTTTCTGCAACCGGTTTGGCTTCTCTTTTCCTTGAATGCACTGAACCGAGGATAATTAATACGCATACCTTCTTACGGTACATTTCATAGCGATCAAGCTTTCAGCCTTCGCCTGTATAGCCTATGGCAATGCTGCTCAGAGGAAAAATATCGTCACCCAAATATCAATTACTGTACCCTGGTATTCTAATTCACGAATGATTCTTTTAATTACCTAATTGATTTTTCATGACTTTAAGACAAAAGTTGGATTGTGGTGGTTTATGAGGATAAAAAACTGGAACTTCCGTGTCTTTACATGCAATCTTATGCTATTTACCCTGACTCTCGAGGTAAAACTTGTCAATAAATTTGCATACTTAAAGGAGTCAAAATAAAAGAGCATCGATCGGGCGAACGGGAGCATTTTAGCTTGCGGTTTTTTGTTGGTCACAAAACGCTTTTCTGCCATAAAGATTACCTAAGCGGAGCGCGACCTTTGGTTCGCGCTCAGCGTAGAGAAAATTTCGAAAAATCAGACCCCTCAGATGGCCAAAATTGCCTTTTCGTGCTTGTGAAGTGAATCTAAGATGCAGTCATTAAGTTAAGCTTTTTTTTTTTTGCAATACGAAAAACAATCAGGAACATGCGATCAAAACAATGATTACCACGTAAAATGTACTACCACTTTTAATACTATTAGGCCTATATTCAATAGTCTTCATTCTTTTCAGGGAAACTATACAACGGAATTGAAAATATGTTAATGCAATTTATTGTGATCTTTGGCAAAATTAAAGATCCGCTGAATTGATGAAATTGTCTGCGACTGCTCGAACTCCAGTCTGTTAATGCTTTTACCCCTAATACCTCTTGCGTGATAAATGGCAAACTATTTCTCATCGCACCTGAACATCCCCCGCTCCCCCTTTCCCCGTCTCGTACGTCTATGCCTGCCGGGGAAGGAGCCTAAGGGGTGGGCCTCTCCCTTTTGAAAATTCTAAAAAAGGGTAGGTGTCTTTGAAGGCAATCGGTGCCACCAAGGAGATACAGAGGCTATCTTTTCAAGTAAGATTTGGAATTTGACAGAATTTGCCAATTTGTAGGAATTAAAAAATTGGCATCACTGAGGGCCTTGCAGAGACAATCTTTCCCTTTTGAAAATTTTTGAGAAAGTGGGTTTCCTTACATGCAATCTGATGCCACATATGCTATCATCTGAAATAAAATCTGTTTTAAAAAGGTATGGCTAAGTATTTTTAGGATTATAAAAAACAAATGTCATTCGTGGGGGGGGGGGGACCATGGCTCCCTCCTTTGTACGCTACTGATCTAAGAAATGCGAACTGAAGCTTCCAGGAATCTTAAAAGTTTCCAAAAACTTTGTTGTTTTTTAAGAAAAAATATTTCAAGATCAGGCGCTAATATTGGTGAAAACTTGGAATTTTATGGAAGAAATTAATGAAAATCTGAGCACTGTTGTTGTCGGTGTCACTTGAAGATCTGGTGTCACATGTGGCAAATTTCCGATTTTGACATTTGCCAGGAGCTCGGAAAAGTTTCTACACTTACTTATGAGCGAGCACGACTGCATAAGGAATTACATTTTGTTCGCAAGAAGCTGGTAAAAATTTTGCTTTACAAATATGGAGCGATCGCCTCCAGAGCTACACCAAAGCAAAACAGATTAAACGGCCAGTTATTTGACTTTTAATTCTACATATACTGGAGAACAGGAGAAGCAGTGCAAATGGAACCCTACAACTTGATCAACCACAAATGGCAAATATCCGAAAAGAGAGAAACTGCTCACTACATCGAAGCAGATTCACAGTACGTGGGATGGTATGTGCGATCCGCATGAAAGAAATGCTACTTCGAGATAAAATACAAGGATTAAAGGCCCAGTTCTCTCACCCCAAACAGTATCAATTCTCCTAAACTTCTTACTTAAACCCCTCCCGAAATTGTCTGAAATTCATCCTTATCCACTCACAATCTCAGTTTATTGCTTCAGGGTGAGTATAGAAAAGCCTTATGTGTATAACCAGTTCATGCTGTGTAATATAAGCTTTGGTAATCTGCATTGTTTGAATTAACAGTCAATCAAAACGCTGGGCCAGTGGAGAGTTTCTGTACCCCCTACAAGAAGTGTAGTTTGGGGTGAGGGGATTAGCCCTTTAATGTCATATAGGCTAAATTCAGGTCAAGGATGCCAGTACGGTCAGGCATGGTAGTGAAGGAGGAGGGCTCTTCCAATTCCGAAGGTAAAAAAGATTCAGGGAAGAAATCAGTCATTAAAATCAAGAAGGTATTTTTGACACTGGTTTGGGACAAGAGTATGATTATCACCTCTTACGATATGAGTTTGTATTAGGAATACCGTTACCATCAGAACTACGTACAGAGTTTGATCTTCTTCAATCTAGTGAACCTTGCTTCTTAAATCATATCATTTGAGGATAGCTCAGTCAGAATTCAATTCTCAATTTTTGCAAGTCTGCTCAATTAATTCAAAACGAACCGCCCACCTATCGCTCACTTTGAGCAGTGGTTGATAACGAGGGCAATATTTCAAAATTCAAGAGATACATTTGTCTGTATTCGGCTTTCTTAGAGAAAATCTCATAATGAATTCCCATCTTGAGGTAACATTTGTTGAAATGATATTAAATAATAGACCTTATGCATTGACGACACACTGTCGTCATCCTTGGGGGCAAAGCAATGGATCACGTGGCCGCAAGCATAAG
Organism: Holothuria scabra; assembly: GCA_037179385.1. Taxonomy (NCBI): domain Eukaryota; kingdom Metazoa; phylum Echinodermata; class Holothuroidea; order Aspidochirotida; family Holothuriidae; genus Holothuria; species Holothuria scabra. The sequence goes on along the minus strand of CM074192.1, from coordinate 16,978,624 downwards.
AATTCACCCTGCATGGTCAGCAGACAATGCATGTATTCGACGGTGAGCTATATAGTTCACTGGTATTCGACTGGTTGACAAGTCGGCTGCTGTCTGAGTTTGTCTGTGTTGGTTCTGCCCCAATGGAGGGCTCTGTGGCCTAAGATAGTATAAACGTAGATACGAAACTTCTATCCTTACATCCTTACACTGTTGAACGCGCTGACTCCTCACGGAGGCTCAAACGGAGGGGCGTGAGTGTTTGGACATATCAAAGATATTATAAACATAGATACCAAACTGAAAATGGCGCGGTGATTCCTCACGGAGGGCGAATCGGAGGGGCGGAAGTGCTGATCACTGATCAGTCGTTTTGAAAGCTGTCAGTTAATTGATATCTTACGGTAGTATAAATACGTGTTATTTGAAAACATTGCAATTCTTGCAAACAAGGTTCTTCAATAAATTACGTTTATATATGTAACAGGTTTAGGCTTCTACGTCGGCTTGTTGAACATTAACGCACAAGGACTGGTTTGAAGTTCATTGGTTACTGATTGGTCAGTTTCCATGGTATCTTTAAAAGCACACATCTATACACGCGTTTACATTCTCACGCGCTTACAACGAAAAACCAACCACTGCGTTCATTTTCCCAGCACGCAGAAGTGCCCGTCTCTTTTACTCCGAAGTATACGCAGAGAAAAGTAGTTTGCGCGTATATAATTCGCTTTGAAAATGCACCCATGCTGACATCTCGTCATAATAGAATTTTCTGTCATGTATCCATCGTTATGCACGCAGATCACCAAATAAAATTGTGGGCATGTCAAATCAACACTTCCGCCCCTCCGATTGAGCCCCCATGAGGAGTCAGCGCGTCTAACAGTGTAGGGATAGGAGTTTGGTATCTACGTTTATGATATCTTTGGGACATATACACATGCAGTTCTATTCAGTGATCTGCGCGCATAACTATCCACGCGTAACAGAAAATTTCATTGTGACGAGATGTCAGCGAGGTTCGGGCTTGCATTTTTATCAAAGGTGATATACGCGCACAATACAGTTCTCTGTGTGGCTTTGCAATTACGTCACGGAATCGCCATGCTGGAGGACAATCAAGCAAAATACACGTGGCTTTGTGCCGAACGCATTGCACAGTGTACCCTTTGGTATGCACGGTGTGTACACATTCAACGAGCAAGCGCGTCCCGTGTGGTTTACTACGTAGTTACATGTACTCCAACATGGCCGCCGGACAGTATTATGACGTCATGTGAAAAGCCTCTATAGTCAGGGGTAATTGACGCACACTTCTGCGTGCAAGGAAAACAAACGCAGTAGTTGATCTGTCGTACGGTAAGCGCGGAAGAATGTAAATGCGTGTTCAGACTGGCGGTTGTAAAGATATCATAAAAACTGACCAATCGGAAAGTCCATGAACTTTACACCAGTCGTTGTGCATTTATGTTCAATTGCTCTTGAGTTGAAAGACTAGAAAAAGCAAGAAACTGCTCCATGTAAATGAAATGTATTGAAGAATCGTGTTTGTAAGATTTGAGATATTTTGAAATCACAAGCTTTAAAACTATCTGAATATTTAAATTTAGGGGGCGATGCGCACTGTTTAACAAGAAATTTCCTAACTGGCTAACGATAAACCTAATCCCTAACCTAATCCGTAACTATAACAAAGAATACAATCGATACAACTCAATGGCAACAGCCAATCAAGAAACATGTTGTTAAACCTAAATTTAGTCGTTGGCTTCCAAAACGGCTGAACAGTGGTAAGCACTTCCACCCCTCCGTTTCGGTCCCCATGAGGAGTCACCGCGCCATTTTAAGTTTGGTATCTATGCTTGTAATACCTTTGTGGCATCAACTGCATAAAGTCTCTTGAATTTATGCACCAGATCTAAGCCCCAGCCAACGGTTCTTGGAGAAGTGTTTGTTTGCTGAGGGCCCATCATGAAAAGTGAAAAACAACCCACACGCAAGGTCAATTCAGTTGAAGGATATGTATTACCATTCGTATTTTAGTTTGGAAGTTGCTTCACATTGAAAAAATCAATAAATCTATAAATCGATATATCTCACAATAATTGGTTCTCTGGTACCAAATTATGGTGAAAAGTGTATTTCTTTTCTGAGAATATTTTCAAAAACAGGAAAACTGATCAAATTAAAAAGACATACACGTTTCTACAGCCGGAACATATTAATTATTACAAAGTAACAGAAACATTTGACGGTTTTGGCAAAACATAACCGTGACCACTTCTGTAAATTTATATTTTCCTAAATTTTCGAATAAAAACAGATAATTTTCTAGGTCGAGGTTCCACATTTAAAGCACACAAACGGTCGGTATTATTCAACAAAATAACACCTGAGTGACATTCTCTACAAATCATACTTTTATCTCGGTCATGAACGTTATTCTTGGTGGGAACGAGTGTATATCCTATTAAAAGTGCCCTTCAAAGTAACTTTTTTCGGTAAAACTCAAAAGGCGCCAACAATTTTGAGGCCTTTCCCCAAAATATCCTATCGTCCAAGCCCCTCCCCCCCCCCAAAAAAAAAAAAAAAGATTTATATGAAATAGTTTGATCCACGGTGCTCACATCTGAACCCAATTTTAAAGCAGTTGATCTTCTTACAGCAGCAGCCTTATCTTTACATTAACTTAAATTGGCTCACTATCCCTTTGGTGCATTTCACTGCCAGGTTGGGAAACACTCATAAAATTCAATGAACCAATTGCACCACTACTACATTATGCACTCCAGTAAATTACACACACACATCGTGGGCAGTATTTGCTATGTCTCCCTCCAACAAACCAGCTATCTCCACCAAAATAGAGAAGAATCTCTTACCGATGTAACTTAGGGTACAGGCTCATACAATTTAAATTTTAAAAAGTATAAAATAATGTGGCAGTACTCCAACACAGAACATAAATAGTCTTATACTGTATAAGGTTGTTATGAGTAAATGCCCTTTAAAATGGTGAGGTACGTGTTCCAAGGTCCACTTTTAATTCTCCAGCAAGCTGAGCACAAGGTCTCTGTTTTTTACAATAGCATACTGCGTTCACTGGTACAGTAAATCGAATGATAGGAACCGATAGCACTGACATCGGGATCTACCCGATGTTCCTGGGGTTTAATGTTCTCAAGGTTAGATGTTTCCTGTTTTCGTATATCTTGGTGATTTGACGATGATTACAAGGTTCGTTATTCCCAGGGTTCAATGTTCCCAGAAGTGGGTATGTTCCCAAGATTCGGGAACATTGAACCTTGGGAACAGCGAACCTTGGGAACAATAACATAGCCCCCTGACATCACCTCTCTATTGTTTATCCTTCCAGTACTCATGATTCATTCGGTAAAGGTAGCAATAATTAAAAAATTCTTAAAATTGTGAAAAATTGAATTGGACAGTCTGAGTTAAGTCCGCTACTAATGATATTACTGTACAAGAGGTCGTTGTTGTAAAAGGCAGAAGACACACAAATATTTTGGCAAACACAGAATACGCCAAATATGGCCAGTTGTCTTTACAGAAACACAGCCAAGCTTGTTCCAACCATTCAAAAATTTACAATGGATGATAACAAGAATTCCACACAGTAACATCTTTAACACTAATCATTTGACAGAACTGTGTTTTCCCCTTAAGAATAGAACCTTTAACCTTGCCAATAATAATGTTTGACACAAGATTCAACTTTCTTGACCGGTTGTTCTCCAAATGGAGGGGAGCAAGAAGGTAACATTTGGAAGATAAACTGTCAGTAACGATAAGTCAAGTACAGGACTTTAGCGCACAGCCTGTCTGCCTGCACTGGTGTCCCACTGCAGTCACATGATCAAGTGTAAGTGTAAAAAATCACATGCAGAGTAGCAATGCAAAGGTGATACAAAATGTAATATCGTTGTAAATTTTCGGTCTTTGGAGAAAAAATGTGTACAATCCAAGGAACTTATCACCTCACAGAGGTAGAAAATGACTTTTAAGTCTGTAAACATGAAAATGTGACAAAATTACAGAAAACTCTGAAATTTGTCACAGGAAAGTAAACTTTTAAGTGAGGAAAAGCTAAAAGGCCAATAACGTCAAGATCTTTTGTGTCCTGTGGCCAAGACTATACTTGCAGAATAAAACAAAGAGGATGTAGCGTAGAGTCCTGTTCAAGGACTACTTAAATACCAATTGAAGAGTGGGTAGCATCTCTGCTAACAACTTTTTTACTATGCAATGAAATCATGGTTTGAAGCTAGGATCTTGTAACTGTGGGACTCTCATCCAACAGCTTCATCCCTTCTCTCAACCGCACACCCCTATGAAAGTGTCCCTACCATGCAACTGCACTGTTACTTTAAGAGTCAGTGCAGACACATCATCAAGATGAATACTGTATAATGGAATCTGGCTACTGTAGGTACAGTAACTTCGAAACTGTACTAAAAATCCCCTCAACTAACTTCAAAAACCCATGGTTCACAAATATGCACTGGGAGACCATAGGGAAACAACTCTTACACCAAGTCTAAAACATCAACTGTCAGTGGATTTATTCATCTCCACAAAAACTGTAGTTCTCAAAATCTTCCTTTTCAAGTAAAGACCTCCAACTGTCGCTGCATGAAAAACTTTGAGTCAATGGTGACAGACAAGTTGAATTTAATCAAAAACATCTCTGACTTCTCTTTAAGTTGAATTTCATTAATTACATTGCCACTCTTGTTCTATTATAATTTTCACTTCTTTTCTTCCAAGATCATTATTCCACTCATTCATTAAAATTGATCTGCAATTTTATGTTTCTTTTCAAGACTTTTCTTCAATGATTCCAGCTTGCCTTAAGAGTCTCCTTAATTCTCCAGAATCAAACTTATCTTGGACATCTGAACTGCCTCCAACAAATTTTTGATTAATGAAAATACTAGGTACTGTTGTATTCCCTGTTATTTCTTTGACTATTTCCTGCAAAAGGAAAAGATAAAAGGAAAGGTTAATTTATTTTAGTATTTAAAAAGGAAACATAGAGTGCACAAAAGAGGATTAGAATTTTGCTTATTATATTTCTTTCATAGGCAAAATGTACAATGCCTCCATATACCTATTTTTATATACAACAATACATATTGACCTCTGATCAAAATGAAAAAAAAAAATTACTTTCAATCTTCCATAAAACTAAGTACTGTATATCAAAATCTACCAAAATTTTTAGGAAAACACTTTATTGCTTTTCAAATAAAAGTCAATAGATGATTATCTTTACTGAAATTCTGTTAGTGATTCTAGTGATTCAAAGGTATAACTAATTTCAGCAATTAAGGAATATTTTCACTTTTCCAAGTTCATATTAAAAGTAAGAAAATAAATGTGAGAGATTTCCCCTTCTTATCATGCTGACCAAACAAAACAGTGGAATGATCATTTTCCTTTTCCACACCAGGCATTGTACTAACACAAAAACAGTTTAAACTGATACTTCCACTTTTCCAATTTACATCTAATATCTAAACTTATGTTGAGGGCGCTAATTTACTCTTGCTTTGACTATTAAGTCCCATTTGCCTAGGGCCTACTATAAATGAGTCTTTCCCTTCTACTTATCCCTATACATTGGGCAGCAGCGGTAGCAAAACTGGAGGAGATGGCTTCGAAATGAAAAAATTGGGAGAATAAATTTATGTTCACCCCACCAAAATGTTTTGGAAAGTGGGTACATGCAGCATAGAACACTCCAGTCCAGAAGTTCCCTTTCCAGCAACTGGGGGTTTGTTAACTTTTCTTACCCTCTGCCTTAGGAGAAGGTGGCACTGTGCTTAGATAATCTTGTGGAACTTGGCTCCCCCCCCCCCACCCCAATATTTCTGCCTTTGAATCTGTTCTGCTTTGCCCAGTGGGAAATATTGTCTTTTTTGTCTGTACAGTACATTGAGCCTGGATGTAACTGAGATAACGGTCAACTAGTATTACACTTACACCATTCGGTCTCAGCAATTATTGCTTTGAAAATCTTTCTCTACATGTTTTATAAATGATGCCTAATATGAACATTTCCATGAACAAATTTAATATTACTTTTTTTGTTCAAGTTTATGTAGAACTTTTAACTTTTTGGTTTCACCTGACAGCACACCCTGCCTTTTCCAGTTGTGGGTTCCACTGGATCATTTCTGTACTCCATTGCTTATGCAGAGTATCACATACAATGGGAGTAGATTCCATTCTTGAAGTCTTTGTTTGGTATGACTCTGCCTGTGAACCAACCCCTAACCTCCATGGTAAGAGGTGGATATTCTACAAAAAGATTCATTCATGAGCTACAAAGAGGTGAATTTCTAAGTGTTACAAACTTAAGCGTTGAAACATAACATACCCCACAACTTGAATTTCTCATTTAAAGTACTGTAGTATGGAGATATCTAGTTTAAAATATCTATCGAGATATCTATAGACGAATCTGGACAGCAAGTGATAGTCTGATTTTTGTCGGCCATAGCTGGGGCCTACCACTTTTTAATCTTTCAATTTCCTTGCTTACCTGTATCGTGGATGGGTTGTACACTAATTGTATCTTGATTACTTCAATTTCACTGAATTTGAGGGTTTAAAATTCATGTAGACAATAAATGAAGATGATTTAATGCTGATGGACCCCACATATTGCTGCCTGCAGTCATTAAAACTTGAAAAAGCACTGATTGTTTTGGTCTATAAACAGATGTCAGTATTGGAAATATTTCACTTTTAAAAGAAAAGGGTCTACAGCAAGATTACACAAACCTGTATTGCAGTCCCATCAGCTCTCTGTTCCAATTCTAATACTTTCATGTCTTTCACTCCAGCTTGTCTCAGCACAGATTTAGCTTGCATACAGAATGGGCAGTAAGATTTTGAAAACACCATTACCTTATTTCCTGTGACTAGTTTCTGAACCAACCTAGAATAAAAAGAAAAATGTATACCAGTTCACAAAATGACTTCACAGAATTTCTAAAAATTTATGTCATGTACCTACCCAGCGGTAAAGTAGAGAAATTGTGTTGACTGATTTGTCAAAGAAGTGCCACCATTTTGCATGTAGACACTTCTAAAATTCAAAAATTACCTCTCCACAAGGCCGGCGATCCACCAGAGGACGGATCAGAGTTGACCAACATCTAGCTTTTCGGAACTTGGGGCCTACGTATAAGTAAGTTTGCAGATGATACTAAGCTTTATAGGAAGATTAGCATTTTGGATGATGCCTTACTGCTGCAGAAAGATCTGGATAGGTTATTTTCTTGGTCTCAGACCTGGCAAATGTCTTTTAATGCAGATAAGTGTAAGGTCCTTCATTTTGGTCCCAAAAGTTTTAGCTATGATTATAACATGAATGGTTGTGTTTTAAGTAATGTCACCTCTGAGAAAGATCTGGGTGTTGTAATTACTGGGGATTTAAAGTCATCAAGGCAGTGTGCAGCCACTGCTGTAAAGGCTAATAGAGTGCTTGGATTGATCAAGAGGAATTTCATCAATTTTAGGAAGGATATTGTGCTTAATTTGTATAAGCAGTTGGTAAGACCCCATCTTGACTATGCAGCTCAGGCTTGGAGTCCCTTCTATGAAAAGGACAAGTTTCTTTTAGAGCAGGTTCAGAGGAGAGCCACTCGCCTCATTCCTGAGGTGAGAAATTTGCCTTATCATGCTAGGCTTAAACATCTTGGGCTTACCACCTTGGAGCTGAGAAGGATTAGGGGAGACATGCTCCAGGTTTTCAAGTTCCTTCTGACTTGTAGTTATTTAAGGGTTCAAGGTAATTCTCGGGTGCGTGGGCATTGTAAAAAGCTTGAAAAGCCTTTTGCAAGGCTTGACATTAGGAAGTTTAGTTTCTCCCATAGAGTTGTCAACGAGTGGAATTGTCTACCAGATTGGGTAGTTAACTCCCCCTCAGTTCACTGCTTTAAGGTTAACATTGACAGGTTTTTCCATGGCTGTGGTAGAATCTGATTGTTTGGGGCTGTTGTCAAGCTTTGGTGGTTTGACTTTTGATTAGGGCTTGGACTTCAGGGCATCTTATGGGGCCTTGGCCCTCCTTTGCCCTTCAACCTGTTATGTTATGTTATGTTATGTTATGTTACGGACTTAGGCCCCTCTGAATTCTAGCGGGGGAAAGTACGGTATAGGCTATAGTGTACAAGAGCCTATCAGCATAACATCACATTTCGCGTAACTAGACCCTACACACCCATGATACTAGTTCAGCAACAAGCAAGGTTACAAAACGTAGCCTAACACAACTTCTAACCACTTACAGTATCGTCAGTCTAAGAGCTTAGCCTAAAATCCTTTCCCAGTCAAAACAAAAACAACTCACTGTCGCACAGCTTCGCGAGAGGCCATTTCTCGGTCTTTACCAAATTGCGGCGTCGAAGATAGGCAACCTATTTTAAACCAGTTTGAAGCAAACGCAGCATTCAACCCGACATTCGAATTCAACCTCAGATTCTGCGTTTTGCCAATTATGTGACTGCGACGTGTGCAGTTCTTCTAATACGATGTATACGACAGGAAAAGTCTGGACTGTTTTATGAAGATAATGTGACAGCCAACGAATGTCAATATTGGGGGGAGGGGAACTAAGGGCAAAGGATGATGTTGGGAGGGGAACACGAAATTTGGGGTCGCATTTCGAAACCGACTAACAGAGCCCAAAGCACCCGACTGAAGGTGGGGGTTCAGGAGGGAGCTCTGCAGTTGCTGCATACCTCTAAATGTAAAATTAAAAGAAGGGTTTAAGGTCATTACAGGATTTGGTTTGTTAGAGGGGTACTTATTCTGAGCATTTCGGTGTAATTTGCATTGAAATCCGATGTGTGGTTCCCAAGATATGAGCACATAAAGTTTTCAGAGTTTCAACAAAATGGGAACTTCATTTCATTTCATTTCATTTATTGTTTCATTTCACAACAATTTGTCATACACGTGAGAAAGATCAATTGCATCAAATAAGAAAAAAGTCGTGAAAAGTGAAATGTGTTAAAAAACCCTTGAGGGTTTGTCTAGAACACACTCCCCAGAAAGCATTAAACCGAAATAAAAGTTCACTTATGTCTAACTTAGTTTCAATACCAGTCCACCCCCTTCTTTACCCCCCCCCCTTCCCAAAAACCTCCGCCCACCCCCCTCCTTATCTTAGAAAAATACGAGAGGATACTTAGTATAGGTTTATCATGTAACGCCGTAAGACACTTCTAACAGATTTTACTGAGGGTCTACAGGCAGGATTAAGTTGACTTGAAAGGCTGTTCCATACTTTCACAGCACGATATCTCAAACTGTATCTAGTGAGGTTTTTTCCGTACACGGGGCGAAGGAGTGACGTATTTCTAGTGTTGTACGAGTGAAATGAACAGTTTTTCTCGAAAAAGTCGCAGAAAGAAGAAAAGCAGAAAGAAAACTTGAAGCAAGCACATATGACATCACATCCCCAAATTAATGGGCAGTCTTTTGTTTTTCTTTAAACTTTATACTGCATTTTCTCCTCAACAATCCCATCTTATTAAAATGTGATTGCATAAGTGGCATCGGAATTTTACAAACTTTGCATCCCCCACGACAGGTCATACTCCTATTAACTTTAAGGTCAACACAACAGTCTGATAAAACAAAGGGAAACAAAGCATTCCTTGTCAATGTGAGGAAGTGGTATAAGCTCTGCTGTCCTCAAACTCACTTTTGAACACAAATCTGGTTACTTCATTTACTGATATCTCAAGAAATACATGTCCGATTTGAATGGAACTTTCACCGCACTGTGTAGATTTTATTCCTCTTTCACATATGAAAATTAGATTTTTGCTTAAACTTCCCCTTTAAGTCTCTGGAGAGGTATATTATTTATTTTTTTCGGTTTAACCCAACTCCTACTTACCTAACTTGGGGACTGTGCAACTTTCAAGGACAAAATCCGGTGGGAGGGCAAATTCCCCTTTTTGTCCCACGTAGCGCCGTCACCGTGACTGCCACAGGGATACGTTTCTCAAGAATCATCTGAAGGGCACGGAACTTTAATTTTTCGAGATGGTACGACCCATGGAAAACCATGGTACATTTTTGCTGGGAATATAAGTTGGTAAAAGGCGTAACTTTGTAAACACCCAAGAGCGTCCCAGGAGCTTTACTCTCTAAACGCACAGGGACAGGATAAAGACAAATCCGGACAGATTGTGATGGTCTGATTTTATTCGGCCATTACTGGGGTTCATCACCTTTAATCTTTTAATTTCCTTCCTTACCTGTTCCATGGATGGTTGTGCACTGAAGTGAATCTTGATTTTCTCAACTTCACTGAATATGAGGATTTGAAATTCACGTAGACAATAAATGAAGACGATTTAAGGCTGATGTGGGTAGGGACCGAAGGGGAAGAAGGTGCCCCCTCCCTTTGTGAAAATTTTCAACTTTCATATATCATAAAAAGAAATCTGGTGCAGTATTAGTCATTTTTTGAAGTCTTATCTTTTTTTTATGTCAATGAATTTTGTCTCCTTACTACTAGCGACATTGTTTGCCCTATACCAAGACATTCAAAAATTCCAAACGTATAAATTTGCAAACACGTCGTTCAATTATAAAAAAAAAAGAATTTGATGCAAAGTGCCCACATCTTTTGGGTATTTTAAATGAAAATAAACATGAAATCTTTAGAATGAGATATCTTGAATTAAAATGGTATTGTGACAGGATCTACGAGATATATTATCTGGAATAAATTTGTCTTTCTTACGAGACCCAAGAAAAAATCACCGGAATATGTTTTAAGTTAATTTTCAGGGCACTGTTGGATATTAAATTGCTAATAAATACATGATACTCATGTGCATTGATCTTTACTCGAATATGGGGAGGAGGGGGGTGGTGGAGGGGGACATGTAAACTTACGTCGGGAATTTTCTGTGTCAATGAATGTATTTCTAAACTGTGGGACACATGTCCTCCCTGCCCTCAAATTAACGCGCATGACCATATACGATCCCACCCTTGACGAATTATTCCCTCAGTGATAATGATTTGCATTCGGTGCCATTCCAATCGTGCTCCAATATCACCGTATATGCATGTTCGGTTTTAAACTATCGGCAACAGTAGCCTATATACCAGGCTGACAGTTGAAAGTTGCTCTATACCACAGCTTGAGTACTGAAATTTACCAGCGTAGTTTCTTTTTTCTTCCTTTTTTTTAATTAATCTTCACCTATTGTCCTGTAATGAGGACAATTGGGAATCATTATCTACCCATACAAATTTTGGCAGGCTGCGGTCATTATCTTGATCGAGTGGGGCCATTGTTTGAGTCAAAGCAACATTCTTATCGCAAAGACCAAGCCGATCATAATTGTCTCTCGCATCTTTTTTGAAAAGGTTAAAAAATACATTGAGAAATTGTGGGGCGAAACCTAAGGGAAAACCGAACAAGATTAAGGTCCGGCCGAAGACGCCGCGGGCGTTCCACTGAAGGCCAAGGAAAATTAACATTGAAGAGGAACTGTAAGGACCATCAAAGTTTGGGGATTGTAGGTAATCGGTATTAAATAATCAACAGCATCAATGAAATTTTATAATGAGTCCCGCTTCTAGCAGAGATGTGACCAAAATCTCTTGTTCCATGCCTTCCTATGCACATTTGCGCTCCTTCAATATGTCAACTAATTTTCAATGCAGTTGTGCGCAAAGCGCCCCAGAAAATATTTCTCACTTTGATTGCTACATGTCTGGTTTCGCGCCTAACCTCTCAGATCAGAATTCCGGTTAAAGACCTGGTCCAAAGTACACCATATATATCTCACAGATTGAACACTCTACAACTAACAAGCCAGTGAGCCACGACTGGAAAAAAGGCCGTGGCCGCCTCGACTTGAACCAAATAGATTGAATGTTCTCTTGTATGCGCGGCACTAGCGTAGCCAGCGGGGGGGGCAGGGCGGCAGAGTGCCCCCCCCCCCACAGAAATTTTGGGGACGCGATGGGCGATGTTGAAAAAATGAAGAGGAGCCAAAAAATAAAAAAAAAATTAAAAAAAATAAACGGCAAGAGGAGGGAGAGAATCGGGGGCATTTTTTACAGTTTTTCGGGGGGGGGGGGGAGAGGGGGCTCTTAGTCGTTACGATAAAGTATGCAGTCCCCGACGGCGACTAGTCTCCCCGATGGTTTACCTGTTTTTTGCTCTCAAGGGACAATTTCCCTAATAAGAACCCCAAATTTTCGGCGCGCTACGCGCGCTGTAGATTCACTCCAGTTTTTTTAATACTTCCATTCCACATATCTAGAGAGTGTAAGTCCTCTCAACCTTACCAAATGACTGGTAGGCAGAGTACACAGGTTATGCAGAGGTCGTAAATTTTATCCCACATCACAAAGCCTAGTAGCTGTTCTCTTGTGTGTGTCATGCGATAGGTCAGATGGTGAGCCACGATCGGAGCATAGTTTGGCTATTTCATCGGGTATTCCAGGTGGTTTCGACACAATGCATGTTATCCCCGATACGGTCTACAACCCCTGCTGTTTCTATTTTTTTTTCTTTTTGTTCCTAATGATTACATAGGCTATGTTATTTTTGTAAGCCCACCAAAAAATTTCGCGCGCTTTGCAATTTCACGATTCAGACTCAAAAGAACATTTACTCGGCTTTTTAAAATGTTAAGTAACATGTGCAAAATGTGCCCAAGGCTGCAATGACGTGGAATAGTTAGGCTCCTTCATACCACCCCCTCGACATAGGGGCTGTCGGAACTTGTGGTCGCTGGCATGGCCCGCCCCCTGTCGGGGATAATCTGTCGCCTTCTCATGTCGGTTTAGTTACTTTGGCTTTCACAAGAGTTATTTCTGCGATAAAACCCAAAATGTTCGGTACGCTTTGCACACTCTTCCTCAGTTCCGTTACCTAGAGCTAATAAAGTACAAACCCTTCCCATCTTTTCATGTAAATTAATAAGTAGAATAAATGGATAAATGTTCATGTCGGGAATTTCATATCATTTCGCTAAACTTAGTTAATTATCTCTTGTGTCAATCGTGCGGTACGGACTCGAAGAAGAAAGTACAATATAATTTGTGTCCGATAGGGCCCAAATGCCGGGACAATTTATTGACCTATATAAGATTTAAATAAGTACAGATTCTTTTTAGTGTACCAACCCAAAAAATGTTGCCCCCTTTTCCACGGTTAAATCAGTGCGGAAATATCTTCCTCTAGCATATACAAATTTGATGTATATGGCTCGCAATGGCAGGTATAGTGCACATGTTTTCTTCAAACCTCCCTCACCAACTCATCGACGGCATCCTGGCTGTTGGGGCTTGGGTCGCTACCGACCCTGCCCCTCCCCCGTTCGGAGAGTGGCCCTTCGTCGGGCAAATCCTGGCGCCAAGCCTGGAGGGAAGTCACATTTTTCCAGTTATGACATTATATGTGTAATGAAGCAATGAACTAGACATGGAAGCTGCATTTTTTGGAGAGCGGCAACTATTTGGAGCGGCGGTCAATTTCACTAGGAGGACGTGTCGGTCTTCTAAAACCCCCTGTGGAGAACACTGGAATCTAGTATAAAAAGAACAAAATATAGCACCATATTGCATCTAAGCTCTTCGAGACAGCAAAACATTCCAAAAGGGGAAGGTAACACCCAGGGAGACAGGCCCGTGGTCAGGGGGGTTGGCACTTAGTCCCGCCCATACCTATTTTTTTTATTTTTAATGTTTTTTATTTAAATGGAGTTTTGGCGTTTTTCAGGGCAAAATGTCAATTCCGCTGGTTTAGCCAACTAAATGTAAGCCTTATGAGCAGCTGTTTTGTTCCAGTGCGACACAATTCCCTAGGGCCCCATTGACTCGTACCGAGTAACCCTCTTACAGTCACACACTAACCCTGCTATCTCTCGAGGGAATAAGGAAAACATTGATACAAGATTTAAAATGTCCAAAAATTCCAACTTAGGTGTTCACCAGATCGCTCAATTTTGATGTAAAATTGCAAAATCTCCTTGGGGCGGGAGGGGGAGAACCACACCCTCTCCCCGTTCGGTCGCTCGGCTCCTCAGTTGGGTGCTTCGCTCCCTCAAGAAAATGCCGCACCCCAGTGGCGGCGATGAAAAATGAAAAAGTTTGGGCTAAAGGTATGTTCAGCCCCTCAATATTTGTCAAGTGCTCCAGTTACGAAGCGGGGAGAATTTCGAAGTTGGGCTGAACATATTCTTGCTTAGAACACTTGGGAAGTGCCGTTTCCGGCCATCTGAGGGGTTTGTAAAGTCAAAAATTTCCTGGTACGCTCCGCGCCAATCGATGGTAGAGCTCCGCTTAGAAACATGTATTAACATTTTTCATACATTGATTTTTTTTTTTTTTTGCATTAATTGAGAAATATCAGAAATGAGATCCATATTTCCGGGCTGGGAACATGCAGCATAAACACTCGGGAAGTGCCTTTTCCTGCCATCTGAGGGGTTTCTAAAACCAAAAATTTTCTTGTACGCTCCGCGCCAACTGATGGTGGCGCTCCGCTTAGATAGTCCTGTAGGTCAAGATTGGGGACGATAAGTCGACTTTGCCCCCCCCCCCCCACAAGAAAATCCTGGCTACGCCCCTGATGCGCGGGATGATCAGTGCATTTCAGTGCACGGGAAGCTGTTATTAGATCACCTTGTACACAGTCTCTGCTTTGTACACTTTGGTAATTCAGTGAAAGTATGTGAAATGTGACAAGTCACTAACGTAGACCCTGAGGTTATATTGTCCTTCAAGCTAGTAGCGGGAGGGGTTTAAACTGTACCGATTTTACTCTGTGTGCACAACCATGGATGGGGCTGAAACAATCCATGGCTTACGATAAACATAACGTAAGTCTAGAAATTAGAATGAACGGGATCCATGGGCATACTTAGATTTTGTTACTTAGCCTAATCCTTGAAGGCTTACAGGCTAGTTCGAGAAAAGGGCTAATTTCTGCTCACTTGGGGTGTAACAAAAAACGGGTCCATGAATACCTTGTCATAGGGTAGAACTAACTCGGTGAATGTAGCCTTCTACATTTAACAGACTGCTGTTCTAACAGGATATCTTGTGTGATCGAGCCTGTATTAGGACTCCTTTCAGTGGCGAACGAAAGGGGGGGGGGCAATGGCCCCCTCACGGATGCCATTTTTTGTTCTTAAAAATACGTAGCCATACTTTAGTAACACAGATTTTACTTCAAAGTATATCATATGTGGCATCAGATTGAATGTAAGGACACGCAATTCTTCAAAAATTTTCAAAGGGAAAAGGGTTGTCTCTGCAAGGCCCCCAATGATGATTTTTTTATATCCCACAAATAGGCAAATTCTGTCAAATTCCAATTTTTACTAAAAAAAGGGAGCCTCTGTATCCCAATGGTGGAACCGATTGCATAAGGACACCTACCTTTTTAATTTTTTTAAAAGAGAGGGCCCACTCTATAGACTCCTTCCCGGCCCGGCATAGACGTACAAGACGGGGACAGGGGAGACGAGGCGGGTGTTTAGGTGCGGTGAGAAATAGTTTGCCATTTCCACGAAAGAGATTTAAGGGGTAAAATTAGATGGGAGTTCGATCAGTCACAGACAATTTCATCAATTCAGCGAATCTTTAATTGAACCAAGTTAGTTAGTTAGGTATAGGTAGAGTTTTATGGCCCAGTTTCCAACATATTGGCTCAAGTCAAGCCAGCCACGGCTTTTTTCCAGTTTCCAATGTAGCCAAGAGTCACAAAAGAGAAGCAAATTTTCAATTCGTTGTATAGTTTCCCCGAAAAGAATCAAGACCATTTCGTATAGGCCCAATATATAGCACATCTCATGTGGTAATTTTCTAATCACTTAGTGTGTTCCTGTTTTTTCGTATTGCAATCAAACGCTTAAAATAAAGACTGCATGTTTAGATTCTATTTAACAAGCATGAATACGCAATTTTGGCCATCCGAGGGTCTAATTTTTCAAAATTTTCTCTACACTCCGCGCCAACCAATGGTGGCGCTTCGTTCAGTCTTTTGTACAAAACTACATTTTGGTGGTCAAAGTAGCTCTTAACTCTCTGATCACCTTGCAGTTTGCGAACCTATGTTTAAGTAAGCATTTTTATTGCAAACGACAAAAGAAGATAGCGACTCGTTAGATTCGTTGTAGGAGTCTGGAAAATGCTATATCCGGCAATCTGAGGGGTCTGATTTTTTGAAATTTTCTCTATACTCCGCGCCAACCAATGTTGGAGCTCCGCTTACAGATAATATTTATGATAGAAAAACGGTTTGTGGCCAAAAAACCGGAATTAAAACGCTCTCTTCTGTCTGTACTCCGATCGATGCTGTTTTATTTTGACTCCTAAAAGTCTGCAGATTTAAAGACAAGTTTTATTTCGTAAGGTAGCGTAAATGACTTCAGAATACATGTAAAGACACAAAAGTTTCAGTTTTATCCTCATGAACCACCACAATTCAACTGTTAGCTCTCTTCCTGTCAAACTCGAAAATCTTGCAACATTTTGCATCTAGGTTCCTTGAAAAAGCCAAAAAAATCCAAAGGGGAGGGATTCCCCTCCCCTAAGACCGATCCCCTGAGACTCCTATCCAGGCTGGCGATCACTCAACATACTGCATGCCCCCGCCCCCCCCCCCCCTTCAGAGAAATCCTGCTTACGGCACTGCGTTGGTACCACGGACTTGTATACATGGACAGAGCATGTAACGTGTGCGTCCTATCCGTAGCTGGTCGCCACCGACTGAGACAAAAAAGGCGCACCAAGGCCACCGCCGTGAACCTATAAATGGCCTGATTTGACGGCCAACTCTGTAATATTTCAAGCAAAAGTTAAACTTGAAAGGGGAAAAATGCCATATATCTGCAACATGTGAAGTGATTTTGACCTTACCTTGCCATATTTCAAAAATATTTCAACTTTCTTGGAAAAAGATGTTGATATACTTGAGCAAGTCCAAACTTTAACACAAAAACATAGCAGATGGCCATTTTTGTGCGCTTTTTCTGACACGTACGGTAGCGACAATGTACCGCGTAGTATGCTCTGTCCATATATAGGAAGTCAGTGGTTGGTACACACAAGTAAACCAGATATTGTTGACCAAAATAAATATACTAGGACTGAGAGTTGTTATTTTCAATTGCTTTATGTTATACTTTAAAATTAAAATACAGGTAATATTACATAATGACATGGTAATGTTGTTATATTTGTAAATTTGCATGTTTTATAAGAAATGCATACACATTGACCGGGAAAAGTTTTGGGGAAACTCCACTTCTTTTGCCCCCTTTGGAAAATATCCTAGCTACGCCACTGTGTCTGATATACTTTTCATGCTACGTTAATTGAAGAGAGACTAACAATCAATATACCGGCCAATAGGCTATACCTTTTAGAAAGGGTTTCTCGTATATACCAAGTTATTAAAAGCGAAAGCAGGCTGCTAAATTCATTCAACTCAACTGGAAAAAGGTGATCCCTGCTGGGAATTATCACAAGGCACCCACTAAGCCTTGGCAATTATTTACTACAATATGAACTTGACTTAGATATCAATGGCACTTTAATTACCCCCGGATACAAGTATTCACGGCGATAGTAACACAACAAATTGAAAATGCTTGTGATAATTAAGTGGAAGTTGTTCTATAACAACTGATCGCAACGTACTCAAAGGGCTTTGTGAGCTACTAGAAGTATGTCAACTGGTACTTCCATACTGACCTATCATGAGATTACCTTCCCTTCTGATGAAGGTTGGACATTTTTTCAGACAAAACAATAGCAACCGATCTTTTCGGGTCATGGAAACCAAACAAATTATTATCCCCTTGGCAGAATTTCTTTCAAATATGCTTTTTACACTGTTTATATAAAATCACGATTATCGCGGGCCTTCTTGCAAATGTGTGATGTTCACCCACTGACGTCAGACAGCGTACCGCATACCCCAAAGCTGGTAGCCAAACAGTACAGCAATAAAATTTGTTACCGTGAAAAACTTTACTCGAAAGAAGCGCCGAACCATTTGGGACCTGGCGGCGGGCCCAAATTTTTTTCAAGGGTGTCATAAAATTTTGTATGCATTTTTAAACCCCCAACATGTCACGGTACCCATGACGTGTGCGGCTCGGTTACTTGCTGTTTGGTCTATCCCCGGAAAATAAAACGATATTCCGGGTGTCACATGATCAACGAAAACACCAAATCTGCCTTCGCTATCTCTGAAAACACAAAATCAAGACACCAAATCATGTGGCATGCAAAGTTAATTGTTTTTGAAAATACAGCTCAATTGAAGTATGTAAATTCTTACAGCATGGTTAGTTAGTTAGATTTGCTGAGGAAGGCTGTTCTCATCATGGATGTCAATTCTCACGGATTCAGTTTGATATTCACACATTTTTTGTGATCTCAAGCTCCTACGATGAAAAATATCTTGATCTAGAAACGTTTACTTAAAACGCAAACGGTTTGTCGATCGTACAGATCTGGATTTTTTTGCTGAAGAACAAGTGACAATTCCGACCGCTTTCTTTCCTGGTCTGCTGGTATATTACACTCAAACATTTCTCAGACATAACTTCAACACCAGTTTTATTAAACTCATATGCATTCATTTACTAATTTACGTAATACAATTTGTCACTACACTCTAAAAACACTGTGGTCAATTTGACCATAGATTTGGTCAACTATTCACCGACCCAAACTATGGTCAACTATTCACCGACCCAAACTATGGTCAAATTGCTGAGCTAAAATATAGTCACTTTTGAACATTTTTGGGGTCAAATATGACCATTGATTTGTAACATTTGACCATGCTTTTGGTCAACAATTTGACCAAAGCTTGAGTCGGTGCATGTTTAACCATAGTGTTTTAGAGTGATATGGTCCGTCATTGCCTGTTGCTAAGAGAGTATCAATTTGAAAATTAATTGACTGAATTAAGATTCTTTTTAAGAGTCGCTTAAACAATAGGCTTTTTTCTCGAACATAAGTTATATTATGTTACCAATGCACCGTCGGATGATAATTTGCCAGCAAATAGAAACAGAGACATAGTCCATGGAACGAATCATTCCCTCATTTATATTTTATTGGGTTTCACTCCATCTCTATTATCAGGGTATATTCGTGTTCCATTTTAGGCGGTGAGCAATACATGCCGGTACATGCCGGCAGGCCTGTTGATCGACTGTTGAATCTGTTCTTGCCTGGTCCTTTAATTTTTGGTAACTTTGATTATTAATTAACTTTAATTGTTAATTAACTTGAAAGAGGTTTCAGGGATTTTCCTAAGGGAATTTTACTCGTTATCTGTCATCTAAAGTCATGGCTTTTTTGGTACCAATTTTCAATTGGCACAGCTCTTTGACTGACAGCCAGTTCAAAACTTGCAAAGTGCCGAAGCTCATATTTGTACTGTCTTGAGAGTGTTTTGATTACATATTGGAATCTTACATGCTTATACACTCACTCTGAGGCAATTAGTCCTAACTAAGATTGTGTCTAGATGAGGAGTTTAAGACAATTGTAGGAGGTGCTTCAGTAAGTTGGTTAGGAGAACTGCAAATGCTTTGGGCACGATCCAAATAACGGCCCCCTGCTTGGGGTGAGAGGGGTCCCTTTAGATTAAGCTGCGTGAAGTGCATATGATGAAATACGCGAAGGCTACAAATGATAAGGTCGATAAGATTGCACGCTTTCGTGCAACGCGCACATGAATGTTTTCTGTCTGTATACAGGGCGGATTTAAAAGCGGCTCCCTGGCCCTCCTTTCAAAAGAGATTAAATTTTTTTGACTTCATTAAACAAAAATAAGGCCCTATTTCAACAGTTCAACTAAAACCAGCCTTTAGGATGTGTCATATTTAACACCCTAAATGACACCCTTCTCCCCTATATCCCTCGACTTTCTCCCCCTTCCTCACACCAAATAACCCATGCATTTGTTACGTAAATTTCTGTTCTTTTTAAACTTTTTCGTTCTTTTTGTCGATTTAAATATTTCTTTGCAAAAAGAAAGCTCAAAATAACCACTTCTTAGAATCTGCTATACAAGTCCCGAGGAATGCCGTTTCCGATTCTCTGAGGAGTTGCGATTGCCAATTTTTCTGAACGCTTCGCGCGTCCAGTTGCAGTGTCTTCTTGTTTGCCATCCATTTCACTGCCGAAACTCGGAAAACGGTAATGAAAACCGGGTCTATAGGTTGTTTTTCTTTTACATAATGATGCAGTTGAAGGATATTTTCCCATAAGTCTTTCTGAAAATTCATTTTAACCCATCTCGTAACGTTACCTGGTTACATTTTTTCTTTAAGAGGTGTCACCAACAGAAGTAAAATCATTTATAGTCGGGAATTCGGACAGTACCATGGACAATATAATCAATATAAATTGAATATGTGCACTGAGTCGCAGATAAGTAAAATACATTAACATGTTTTCAGTTCCGTTTTATAATTTTTTCTCCGAAAAGATACAAAAACATTTCATCCAATGATACATTTTATTTGGTAATTTCCTAAAATCAAAATGATAACTGCTTCGATCCCCCTTCTTTGCCTTGAAAATGCCATTTCCAACCGTCTAAGAGTTTGGATTTTTCAAAATTTTTTATACGCCCTCCGTCAAAGTACAAAATAAAAATAGTGACGGCATAGACCCACCTTGTAAGCCTGTGAAATGCCATTTAAGACTGTCTGTGAGTCCGATTTTCCCAAATTTTCTGTGCAATCCGCGCCAACCGATGATGACGCTCCGCTTGGATTGTTTTTCGGAAAGTACTACATTTTCGGGGAAAATCTTCTCTCCCAAATTTGAAATGTACCGTACATGTTCTTTCAGGCATCGCTGATTCTGGCTGTTTGAGGGATTGTTTCTATTAGTGAACTACTTTGATGGTCGTTCTTACAGAAATAAAAAAAATGGTGACTGCTTAGGGTCTATTTACAGGACCGAGAAAAAAAACATTTCCGGCTGTCTGAGGAGTCGCAATTCTCAATATTTTCAACGCTCCGCGGCAACTAATAGTGACGCTCCGTTCAGATAGTTTTTTGGATACTATTGCATTTTTCGGGCATAGGCTATAACCTTCTAATCCTCCTCTAACTGAAATATTCCTGACCGGACGCCCATGCCCGTGTTTACCCCCTTATAGCGACATTCCAAAACATAATTTTCAATCAACCTGATGCGTTTAACTATTTAGTAAACATCAGTGACATGTTTATTTTTACACTAAGTGACAATTGTAAGTGTAGTTCTAAAAAGTTACATTTTTAGTTAGTTTTCTATAGTCATGCCACGTAAAAAATATTTGCACTTTTTTCACATTATTCTTATTCCATTAGTGCCATTTCCGGCCATCTGGAGGTTTGGAAAGTCAAAAAAATTCTTGTACGTGACACGCCAACTAATGGTGGCGGTCCGTTTAGATAGTCCTGCTGGAGTTCAACCTTCCCATATTTATCCTTTCCGCCACAACTGACCTGGGTCTCTTCTTCTGGCAAATCCCGGATTCGCCCCTGAAATATTTTTTATTATCAAATAAAATTGACCTGGGGGAAATATTCAAAGGAGAATGGCAAGATGAATATCAAGAATAATGAAAAAAAACTTATGAGGAAAGAGAAAACAGTGAGAAAAATGAACTTAATTTCACTAGAACAGAAGAACATCAGATAAGACTGTAAGACAGTCGGTTATCAAACAAATTTACACATTGTGTAATGTAATCATTAAGAAGATGGATATCGAACTGGTCCCATGGAGTAATAGGAGTTGTAGGCTAATTGGAAAGGAGAGAACAAGATGCAATTCTTTAAAGGCCAGTGGATCAGCTCATTCCACACAGTTCTTAATCTCCCGAGTGACCTACTTATAAAAAAGCCCCTTCCACAACTGTCTTTAACTCATACGTATCTAGACACAATCTTCGGGGTGAGCAAACAAGACCCCTATGTGCAATCAAAACACTCAGTATTGTACATGCTGTGTAACATGAGCTAAAGTTCTCAGCAACTTTTGGATTTGCAGTCAATCAAAGAGCTGTGCCAATTGAGATTTTCTGTAGATTACTACAAAATTGTAGTTTGGGGTGAAAGGATTGAAGACCCAAATGTGCCAGGCTAGATGATCTAGAAGAAAAGAAATTTTGGAACGAACTTCCTGGCGCCTGGTGACGTCGTCAAGAAAACAACTCTGCTTTTTAAAGAGGGGCTTGATCAGAACATGATATGATCTTTAAAGGGACAATCCTCTCACCCGCAACTGCACTTCTTGTATGCGGTTACCGAAACTCTTAATCGGCTCATCTTTTTGATTGACTACTAATGCAAACAATGCAGAGTACCGAAGCTTATATTACACAGCATGAATTGTAATGAGTGTGTTTTTATTAAGCAAATTGAGCTTTTTACACTAACCACGAAGCAGTATAAACGGACATCGTGTCTGCATGAGGATGAATGTCAGACTTGGGAGGGGCTTAAAGGCAGTCATTCGTCACCCCAAACTACAGTTTCAGTATACATATATCAAAACTCTCAATTGGTACAGCTCTTTAACATAACATAACATAACAGGTTAAAGGGCAAAGGAGGGCTGTAAAGGCCCCACAAGATGCCCTGTAATCCAAAAAAAAAAAAAAACCAAAACAAAGCAAACCACCAACACCTAAAGAGCCCAGAAAGATTAGATTCTACCACAGTCATGGAAAAACTTGTCAATATTAACCTTAAAACGGTGCACTGATGTGGAGTTAACAACCCACTCAGGCAGGCTATTCCACTCACTAACAACCCTATGAGAGAAACTGAACTTCCTAATGTCAAGTCTAGCAAAAGACTTTTCAAGCTTTTTGCAATGGCCTCTAACCAGAGGATTACTCTGGACCTTTAAATAACTGCAAGCTAACAAAGGATTCCCTTCAGATAGAAATTTGATTGGCATCACATTCAAACAATGCATCATAGCTAAATTACACAGCATGGGCACCGAGAGTGTCTTGATTACACATCATGGACTTGTATGGCCACTGGGACAAACCATGAAGCAATAAATAAATATGGGAGGGGCTAGAAGTAAGTAGGTTGGGAGAATTGAAACTGTTTGGGATGATGAAAATATGACTTTATGTAAGAAAGTTGGGAGAATTGGGTCTATCATCAAGAAGCCAGCCTCAACCATACGGAAACAATTCTACATGAGGAGGGTGGCCGCTTCAAGGTAAATTCAAGGTAAAATAAAAAAAAAATTAAAAACTTGCTAAAATGAAACAACCAAACCCATTCAAATCCAATCCAGCGGTGCTCGGGAAGAGCACGGAAGTACCTTCTTCCGAAGTACCAGTAGGCCTACTTCCATGTGAAGAACCCTAAGGTAAAACAATGCAAATGGAAGTAAAGTTAACTACTCGACCCTTTGGCCAGTTGGCACAAAATAACGCGCGTTCTTCGACGGCTAGGGCCTATGCCTGCTTCAATCGATAAGTCATACGTAATCTGATCATTTCATTTATGAACAGAAAATGACTATTGAGAGACGTATATTGACTCTTGCCTTGAAAAGGTTACGGAGGTTCAAAAATTTACTATTCAGTTATTTCCATTGCAGAGGTTAGAGGATATAATACTACTAATTCGTCTGTCACATCGATCTTCGATCTTTGTCTACAAAGGTTTCAGCTCGCTGACCGAGTTGGTTGTACTCTTCATATTAAGGATTATTACGTAATACTGCCTTTTCAAACCTTGGATTTCTAATTCCCGGTACAGCATTGTCCTTGGGGTACATTTGTTCATGTCCGCAAGACCCATGTGATCGTAGTGGCGGTAAGCGTCGCGTCGGTACGGGCTATTTTAATACTAATAGCTGCTGAGCAGCGTCGATGAACAATACATATACAGTACTGGCGTTCTCGTATGACAAACCGGGACTTATTACAGGAATCGAAGGTAACTTGCGAATTTCTTTGGTCTTTTGGCCTATGCGCTGCTACTGCGCTTGTTTTTTCCGTATTTTTGTAAGGCCTAATGTAAGTGTTAGTGTTAGGCTTAAAATCTAGGCTAAATCTAACAAAGCGTAACAGTAACTAACAGTTCTGAGTTAGCCTAGGCCTAGTTTGGCCTAGCCTACACCTATTCTGTATTGCATAAGTCTTAGCCCTTACACCAACTTTTACTGGAGGCCTAGCTTATTAAGTGCATTACAAACATTCTAGTTCTATCCTTTAGATCACAAATAAAAAAGGAGGGGGGGGGGGGTGGTGGTGTTGTCCTTGTAGTCCTAAACCTCAGAGGCAGATGTCTGAGGCCAAACTTAGGCTTAGGTAAACATGACTTTGCTTTAATAAGCCAAGGCTAGGCCTAATTCAATCTAAAGTTTGTCAAATCTAGGCCTATTTGTACAATCAAGTAACAAAATCTTAGGGTAGGCCAAGGCCTACTTTTTGCTCTAGCCCATGAAATGTAAAGCAAGCTAGCTGCTTATTTAAAGGGCCAGTTCTCTCACTTCTTACTTAAGCCCCTCCCACATTTGTCTGAAATTCATGCTCATCCAGATATAATCTCAGTTTATTGCTTCAAGATGAGTGAAGAGAAACTCAATTATATAATCAAAACACTCTCAGTACCGTTCATCCTGTGTAATATAAGCTTTGGTACTCTGCATTGTTTGAATTAGCTGTCAACCAAAGAGCTGAGCCAGTTGATAATTTCGGTACCCCTGTACCAAAATTGTAGTTTGGGGTCAGAGGCTTGGCCCTTAAAGGGGTAGGCGTAGGCTACAACTGCAAGATGCCCTGCCTCAAATCTGAATTTACTGAAACCTCTGGAGTCAAAGTGAGCACTCCAGGCCAGAAAAATCAAATATTACTTGATAAACAGCCACTGCAACTCCACATTATAATGGAGACACAGTAGACTTGGAAAAATTTATGCAAGGGTATACAAACGAAACAAACATTATTTGAAAAACAGCCACTGGGACTATTACTGCTACTTTACTACAGAATGGAGATCAGTGAACTTAATTAATTCATGCAAAACAATACAAATCAAGCAGTATTTGATAAACTCCACTCCAGAATGGAGACGCAGTGATCTTACATTAAATCATGCAAAAGAATACAAAATAAAATCAACTATTACTTGATAAACAGTCACTGAGGCTAGAAGATGTGGCTCCACATCAACATGGAGGTGCAGTGGACTAAAAATAATTGATGCAAAGACATACAGAGAATGTATGTTCTAGGTCATTCTCCAAATAACCATGCAAATTTAAAAAAAAAACTGCTTTCATGGAACATTATTCCATGTTTGCCAGTCTATCTATCTAATGCCACAGGGACTGCATCCTCACTCCTACATAGCAGAGTAAAAATTGTAAGGTATCTGAAGAGTTATTAGAGGTACTGTTATTAAAGGGCCATTATTCTCACCCCAAACTACACTTCTTGTATGGGGTAACAGAAACTCTCAATTGGCTCAGTTTTTTGAATGACAGCTAATTCAAACAATGCAGATTACCAAAGCTCATATTACCCAGCATGAAACGTACTGAGAGTGTTATGATTATACACATTGAACTTTTCTATATTCCCCCAAAGCAATTTGAAGTGAGGTTGTGTCTGGATGGGGTGAATTTAAGACAATTGTGGGAGGGGTTTAAGTAAGAAGGTACGGAGAATTGGTACTGTTTGGGGTGAGAGAATTGGGCCTTTAACTTATTTGAAATGCCAACACTTTGCAACACACCACATCATTATTTTGCATTGCCAACAAACAAGTAGGGCTGCCACGATAACCATTTTTCATTTATCGATGTCGCCAGCATTTCCGCGACGATATCGCGCATTAGTCTAAACATTCTCCATCATCGTGAAGGAAGCAAAACAGCTGTTTATTGCATGCAGCCACTACTGATTTCATACCAAAAGTGAGGGGAGATTGATTATGCATGCATTAGGGCTGTGCATTTTCGGTTAATTCACTACCCGTTTAACGGATTTTATTAACCGGCGGTTAACCGTTTAACCGAAAATGACGTAATGTTCACACAAAAACAAAAAGTCGACATTTCCAAAGAGCGCCATCACTTTTGTACAGGAAAGTGCAAGTCTAAAATGGCGCCGTAAGTCATGTTCGCCCATGTAAGTATGTGGCAAAAATGTTGGTATTTTGCGCTGAGTTTATATCATCTTTTCACAGTAAAAACCCGTCCCGCATTTACTGAAGCCTTCTTCATCAGACCACGTGCACTTTTTAACATTCCACCAACTGTTGTATTCCCGCCTGACCCTATGTTATATTGTCAGTTATTTCATGAAACACTCCCACACCGCTGTTTTGATGCAGCTTGCTTGCGATGCAGTGTTCAATACATGTACAGCGCTCACGTGTGTGTCATATCAGTGATCTGTACAATTGCACTGTAAACGGCCCACCAGCCGCAAACAGCACAACCAAGCCATATTTTCCTGCATAAATTAAGGAATTCCCAGCATTCCTACCGTTAAGTTATTTACAGTAGGACTTATGGAATGTTATCTTATGACGTTGTTACGAAGATAAACAATAACGCACGTGGTCCTATGCATGCAGTAGACGTGCGTGCGTATCTGTTTTTACCACTTAACAAGGGACCATGTTTTGCTCGGTGACATCATATGCACACGATCTATTGCAAAATTTGAATTGCCTCTGCATTGTGATTGGTTCAAATACGTTGATTCTGAGCCAGCCAATCACAACTCGCGCCATCGCCTATGGGATTTAGTGTGTGAAAATACCAGAACTCCGAACGAATTTCCCCATTGAGTTTGCGTTATGACGATCGCACTTCCCAGGCTTACATAGCCCGTCTGTGCAGCCGGCCAAGCCCCGTGCAAAATTCACCAAGAAACGGCAGCACAAATCTCTGCGTACTTGGATTTTTCGGGGATCTGACTTAGGTGCATTTCATATGCTAATTATTTTGAAACAAGACGGTAAGGTTTGGACAAGAAGCGGCAAAATTACGGGGATATTTATATCAGAAAGAAACCATAAGATAAGGAGTTGTAGACTTATCTTACTGATGGGAACTGGCGGGCGAGCACAACAATGGGTCTATTCAGAGTGTGTATCAAGTGTGTGGCTGGCTCTCCTCTTCACAGCCACAGCATATGCAAAAGGGGAGTGGCTTAAGACTACACTTCAGTGACTCTGTGGACAGTAAAGGCTCATCTTTCAGCAATGGTTGTCATGTCCTTTTGTTATGGTAACAAAAGGAGCTGCTCAGAAAACCTTTAATGGATTATTGATTAACTATGCCTTATTTGGGATGCAGTTTCAGTCAGTGTAGCTCTTTCACTGAATTCAACCATGCATGGAGAGCTACTTCTTTTCATACCAGTCTGCCACTCAAAGCAGTTACTAAGGAAAGCTTTTGTTAGTGAAAACTCACAGCTCTCCTGCTAGCTCATTAAGCTGTGTGTGGACTGGGCTGTTTCATTGAAGAGTGCACAAGCTGAACAATGGCTTGGAGTTTTGCCCGTCAGTAAACCCCGGGAGGAATTGGAGACAGTCCCTAACGTTAATCAAGTCCATTTTTTGCTGTCCAAGACCGCTAAAAATTAGATCTTTATTTTTGTGTGCATCGTAGGGTTGACTTCTACAGTACAGTACATTATCGCAACTAGAACCCAGTCGGCTCAACGAACTACGTATGCTTATTCATAAAAGTCCACATGGAATGTTCCATTTTATATGATATTGGGCAAACAACAAAATGGCGGGAATTATCTGGTGCTTACGATCGTATTTTTACGGGTTAAATTTTTTCCAAATACTGCTACTAACAATGAAGTATAATGAAATTTACGGAGGTGTAGCATGATAAAATATTTCGATTAGCTACAGTGGGAAGACTTATTCAAATATACTTGTGGCCTAATCATGGTCTCGCGGAGGTTTTATTGCCATAGAAATACAGGGCTTGGTAACTTTTGTTACAGCTCCCTGCTTGTCTTGTGGCTTTCTTTTCACTTGGTAATCTCTCAAACATGCCGCTAATTTCTAAAGTTGTGCTTGGGTGTTGCTGTTGAAGGGATTAGGAGACGGGCACACGAAGTTCTGCCAACGAAAGTAACAATGGGTGCGCCACTTGTCACTCATCATAATGTACTTAATTCGGGAGCTGCCGCGGAATTAATCCGTTCAATCGAACGGCCGATTTTAAATCTCTTTTTACAGTTATTGTTTGAGCGGTAATTTGTGAGGAAATGACACTGTTTGTTGCGCGATGTTTGTGTAACAGTTTACCAACAAAGCCACCCCGCGGCGACTGAGTTATTGGCAATACACAAACCGTTAATCTATGAAGAGGAATGACGCACGAGTAACCGACGAGTCGGTCGGTTAACCGGTTAACCGATTAACCGTCACAGCCCTAGCATGCATGTAGCAATATTGATTGTGCAGAACTCTTCACAAGTCTAGAACGTATGTGAGCTGTTACAGTATTCATTGTATGCATTTTGAAACAGCTTCCGATTTTATATCATGTTTTCTTGTGGTGGGTTAAGTGCAGATTTCATTTCTTGTGACATCATAAATTATGATCATTTTAGGCTACTGACTTAAGACAATAAAAATAGGGATTTCACAGTGGTTTAGTCATTTATTTGATTTGTTGCAATATCACATCTTGACAAAACATTGGTCGATATCGTCGGGGCAAAACTGTATCGACGATATCGCAATACCGTGGCAGCCCTACAAACAAGTATGCCAAACCATCCAAACTTTGAAGAGGTATACCTTGAGAGCTTGCAAAAGATAGGCCTATTGGTGTAATTCCAACAGAATTATCTTTTTTTTCTCATTTTAACTGTCTCGTTAAGTCAAGGCTGTTTGCTGCCCCATCTCCTTAACTGTACTGGCAAATTGTAATTTATTTTCTTGTCTTTCACTGTACAGTAGGTTACCAAAGTTTCCCAGTGGTCCCTGGCTGAACGCCTGTTGCTAAGTACTCTACTGACCTTGTCCTCAGAACCAGCATTGGTGCATTAGTTTAAAATCTAAAGTATCAGTACAGTATGTTTGTATTCTAGAATAAACATTCATTCAGCAATTTAACTAGAATGAGTGAATTTTATGATCATCACATGCAGTGACTTAAGTTAGTCAGACTGTCTAGGGTGACCTTCATAACGAATCATAGCAGGTGATGAATATGTGTACCTCTTCATTTGTACCGCATTCCATACAGTAGACCTGTATGCTTTACACCTTGTGGAAGTTAAATTAAAGGGGAAGTATAAACAAAAGTTAATTATATAATAAATTTTACAGAAATTGCGAGGATGTTACTTTTGTGTCAAAATAAGTTTGGGATGACTGTTCATGACCTTTGAAGTCTTGCGAAAGAATAGTTTCATAAAACCACATTGTTCCATTATCATCATCATCAGGGTTGTAACCACACTGGAGAGTGCTATTCAGCTCCTAAAAACTCTGCCCGGTACTCGTCATCAATTTCAGCATCCACCGCCTGGCACAGATTCCCTACACTAACTGAATAAAATTCTTAGATTTCTTTAGAATTGAATGATAATTGTTTTTTTTTTGTAAGCACTCTGCAATTTGCAATCTTTCGTCAAGTGGGAGAGGGAAACTCCCCACCCCTTAAGCTGCTCCCCAAGGACAGTAATCACAATACCTGACTCCCAAAATTGTCTGGTGACAGACCTGCACATCATGAAAATGTTTCCAAACCAAAAGCACATGAATCACACATTGATTTTTCTCTTTACTTCAAATTTGCTCCTTAAGGAGAACTTATATTTCAGATAAAAGAAGTACTGTATACTGCTGAGTGATCAAATCTTTTATTTTCAGACTTTTAAGTGTGTTTGTCTCTCAAACGTCACATGTTTTCAATCTTCAAGATCGATAATGCTGTGCATGACCACACTTTTGAAACTGAGCAAGAATTTTTTTGGACAACCAAATTTACTTAGGAACAACTAAAATTAGTACAATGATTGCCCCAAGGACAAATACAAATTTTTGTGGCAGAGTCCCTGGCATCTTGTTTTTTTTGGGTAGGGGGGGGAGGAGATGGAGAGAGGGATAAAAGGGGTTTGTACCTGGCATTGTTTGATGATTATGGCAGTGTAGCAGAGCTTCAATAGCTCATGAAACTCAACTAATTTGCATTTGCACCATACTGTACACATAATTCTAAAAATTTCTTACGTTTTAAATATCAGACATCCCATTATACAGTAGTTTGAATAGTGGGAATCTCAGTACCTTCAAGGAAGCATGTTGAGAGAATCGGGCCTTGAAGTGGCTGGGAACAGGTTAAATCTAGAATTATATTCATTGGAAAGAATAACAACTTACATATTGCTTGGGGTCTTTGATAGGAACATGTTGGACTGTATGATATACAAGTCTATTCCTGGCTGGCTTTTAGAGGGTACCATAAACTCCCTATGTCAGGTATTAGAATACTTGATAGTCTGCACTTTATACACTTTCAAGGTCAATCTCAGTTCTGTACAATACTGTTGCTTCGGGTGATTTCCGTATATAGCCACTTGTGTATGGGCTATTAAACAGATGGTAGATGAGAAATACAGTATTCAGAATCAGCAGGTGTACAGCTCTTCTCCAAGTTGGTCTGTAATAAAGGATTTAAAGTCATGGTGCCACTGCCTATGTCTCAAGGTCAAGGTCAAATTAGACTATAAAATTGGTTTTTTGACTGAATGGTAAAGTTTGGTCACTTGGCAAATCACAAATTCATACATTTATTGTGGGTGGGTTGCTTTGTTGTTGCTTACATGAACAGTGTCATTGAAAGAGGCTCAGTAACTACTACAGTACTTGCCATTTCACCCAATTTGAACCAGTGCATTTTGAATATTTTTTGAAGGAGGTTTGTAAGCTTCAGTGTAGACCTACGCCTTAATTGGGGGAGAAAAAACAAATGCAGAACTGAAAGCATGGCATTCTAAGCTAGAAACTTGAACTTCAAAGAAAGGAAGTATTCTAAAAATAAGGACAGTATTCTTTAAGTTTGGTGGCGTGATCCTGCCCCTCCCCTCTTTCAAAAAAAAAAGAGCCTCTCCTCTCCCCTGCCAAAAATAACACGAGAAGACAAAGAATTTTGTGGGATAATACAAGGAAAGGACTGGCAGAGTTCCCACTGTACTTTAGTTTGTGTGAGGTGGAAGAGTATTAGACAGTTTATGTTATGGGGGTAATACTGTAGATATGTTGCATGCTTTGGCAACAACAGTGAGGGGAAACTGTCAATATATTTGTGCATAGTACAGTATACAGTAGTTGGAAGGTGATAGCACTGTGTGTTGGTGATTCTCAAGCACTGCTTGGTGGCTGGTCCATTTAAAGAATGCCCCAGTAAACCCTGAGGACTCTTTGTACCCTTTTGCACGAAGAACATGGTGAGTTACAGTACTGAACTTGTAGTAAACATAACAGAAAATTTACTGCCTCTGACTGCTGGTTTTGAATGAAGTATGTCTTAAGAGTTAAACATTATAGTATAGATGAATCCAAGTACTTGTGTTTAGTGACTGTAGGCAGCCATTAGTGGTGTCCATCAGCCTTAAATTATCCTCATTTATTGCCTACTTGAATTTTAAACCCTCATAATCTGCAAAATTGGAGGATTCAAGGTACAATTTAGTGCACAACCATCCATGATTACAGGTGAGCAAGGGACTTATAAGGGTAGACCTCAGGTATGGCTGACTGAAATCAGGCCACCACTTGCTGTCAGGATTCATCTATATGGCAGAGAGAGAGAGGAAAGGAAATAGGCCTGCTTTTAATATGTGTAAATTCCCATAGTTAGTGTCAATGTTCTTTAAATTTGAAACATGGAATAATTTAAGGCCTAATTTATTTGTAAATAAATCTTTGTGAATAACTTAGATGGGTCATCAATCAAGATAGTTCCCCACAATTGCAGGTAGAGTCATCCTCCAGTATAGATCTATCTCAAATGAGTGACATGACATCGTACAAACTTTTGCCATTTGTCATATTTCAGCAATGTTAGAGGGCAATCCTGCTGTGTAAGGCATGCAGGCTTGTACTCAAACATGGCTGTTGCTAACCCCTACGGTAGTTGTGATGTCATTGAGAACTATGTGGACATACAGTGCATCTAGTTGGATAAACTGTACCAGTAAAGTTGTATGGCTTGTTTACTCAATATCAAATATCAGGACAGTTGACAAATTGTTAGATTTGTTCATGATACTTGCTTGTAAGAGAACCTTTTATGGAAAATTTCAAATCTTTTATGATGTAAAATAAGGTCATTT
The DNA here is from genome assembly GCA_037179385.1 of Holothuria scabra. Lineage (NCBI taxonomy): Eukaryota > Metazoa > Echinodermata > Holothuroidea > Aspidochirotida > Holothuriidae > Holothuria > Holothuria scabra. The sequence continues at coordinate 16,946,229 of CM074192.1, read as the reverse complement.
GGCAATGCATAAATACCCTTTAAAGTATTAGTTGTGATCTACAAAACTTCTTTTTGTCCTCTTTGGCTTAATATCTAGGGGCAGGAACTATCTTGAGATACAAAAATGGTTCGCAGATCATCCAGAGTCAGTCGCACCCCGCGGCGATTCGGTTATACCAGTTCCTATGAGCCTTACCCAACTGGGGCCCGTCTTGCTGCAGCCAGGGCTGTACGATCTGAGGGGCGCCGCATGGTTCCTGATGTTCCCATGGAAATTGAGAAAGCCCCTGAAACAGGTGGGTGTTTGACCTTTGACAAAAAAGAATACGTTTGAAAATTGCACAGCTTCATTTGAATATTAACACTGTAACTGAGTTTGGTGTTACATGTGTATAAGTTAGATGAGATTTAATGACATGCCAACAAGTATGTGTTATACAGTATTGTCTGCATACACATAAAATCCTATGTTCCCCCTTTTGAAATGCATGTGTTCCCTGCATGCAATTTTATAGGGCTAAGACTAATTACAAGACAGAAAACAATCATTCGCATAAAATTACTGAACCTTAGGCTTGATGGGGTTTTATGGCCCAGTTTCCAAGCAATTGGCCACACCCTTTTTCCAGTTGTGTCTCACTGGCAGTACAGTACAGAAGCTTCCCATTTTAAAGTCTTTAATGTGGCCCAGCCAGGACTTGTACTCCTGACATGCCAACTGCATGTCTGATGCTGTGACCACTGGAGTATGCTGTCGGACAGACTGGACCATGCTGTACCTTGAACCTTCTTTATTTCATTAGGGATGATCATCATTATTCAAAAAAGATTCTTTATCACTGACAATAAATGTGCTTATGGAAAAAGAAGGCATTATAAAGATATTCTGCCCTTTTTGACATTAAATAGAAGTCATGACAGAAAACTACACTTAGGCATTTCAATATTTGTGTGATGGATTTGGAAAAGAAGTATTACGCAAAATTCTTGCTTAAACTCAAATTTTGGAACACTTGTAGAATTTCAGGAATAGTATGGCTTGTTAGATGTTGGCATTCACAGTCAAAGAAAAGACATTGCTTGTTTGAAGTCAAGCACAATATCAGTTGAATAAGGCCAGTCGCACACTTACATGAATTTTCACACAGCGACTTAACTTGATTGTCAGATCTCCAACAGTTGTGTCATGTGTGTGAGTTTACCATTGCGATTGGCAGTTGTGGGACCAGTCTTTAAGTCGTGTCGACTTTAGGTGAGAAGGACCAACCTCTTGGTTTTTCTCAACTGGAAACAGTGAGACTGAAAACTGGTCATAACATTGCCAATCACAGTTGTAGCGATGATGCAAGTTGAATTGTGGTGTGCAAAGTGTTTAAGTGTGCGGCTAACTTTAGACTATTGGTGGTCATCTATAGCAAGGACAAAGTGACCACTGCAATGGGTGATGAAGGTTGAAAAGTAAGCTACTTTTATGTATACACAGTCTTATCCCAGTAATCAGAAGAATCCATATAAAAACTTGTTGACATTTTTATGAATTGTATTAAATGTACATAAAATTCAAAATGTAGGAGAACAGTTACGAGTTAAGAATGTGAATGAGACTGCGAACTACCCAGATCTGCTTTGAACTGCCGAAGAATAAAATGAATGACTTTGATATTTATTTTACAATATGGAAGTTCTTGCAATATTTGTCCCCAATTTTCCGTTAAGTTTCCTCTAAGTTTTGTCCACACAGAGTATTTTTGTAAAAGGGAGAATGTTTTGTTTGACAGCAGCACAAAAGTTCATTAAAGATGTACCTTATGTTTCTTGTTTTCAATTGTAAAGAAAAACAGCTTAAGGTAGTTTCTGTTGATCTGTTGAGGGAACGCAACACCAAAGAGCACCACACTGTTAAATATGAAGTTGAAGAACTGGTGATTCGTAGAGGGCAAGCCTTCTACATTGATGTGGAATTTGATCATGCCTATGACCCTTCATCTGACACTATCTCCCTAGAGATGTTGATGGGTAAGAGTTTCTATCAAATTGTTGCCAGATTGCACAGAATATTTTTTTGTTTTTTGAATGATGCATAGTTGCTTTGATGTGTGCTTTATTTATTGCTCCGCAGAACGTCTTAAGTTCATCTACAGGAAACATTTACCTGTACTACCATGTACTCCCTAATGAGGGTCCCCCTCCCTCTAATAAATGCCCCTCAAAATTTTTAGCAGCTGCATAGGCACAGGCCTCCTTGCTCTACAGGCCCAAACCACAGATTAAGCCTAACATTAACATTACAACAGTAGCCTAATGTCAAACACAGTTAACTTTCATCATCACCTGTACCTCTAAGAAACTCTTAGATCGTTTGAAGGCACTAGTGTAGATTCTAGTGGTAAGTTAATTCTTTATTAAAATATACCCTCAAATTAATGCCCCCCCCCCTTTTCAAAAATTTAACACCCCCGAGGGCATCTATTAGTGAATATAGGGCATGTGTATTCTAATACGCACGGTAGGTGTGACAATATGCAGGAAAAAATATGTGATACCCATGACGAACACAATGTCGAATGATGAGATTTACAAACTTATAATTACAGAAAGATCTTTCTGGCCCTGTGAAGTTGACAGTGAGGATTATTATGGTGTTAAGTTGGAATACTGAAGTCAGTGAATTAGCTGTAGCTGTATATCGATAATATGTATAATATGTAAGATTCTATTTAAGCTATATTGTTGATATTCATTTTTGAACAACATACATGTATAGAAAACACTATATTATAGAAAATATCGATATCTACTAGAAACTGTGATTTACTGATTCAACTAAAATATTGATAAAATCCAAATTGTTCACAAATATTGATATTATGCAGCAGTGATTCTTGACTGATATCCTGGTATGCACATTCACTGATACTCAACGTATAGAAACTGTCATGTTTCAGTAAAGCTAAGGCCTAGCCCAAAATTTTATGGCAAAAATATGTATAATTTGTATATTATACATATTTTGTCACAGATATAATACTTTGTTTTGGCAATATCACTACTGCTTAGTCAATATGATGTTTTGCACAGGTTTCAAAAAACTTTAGTTTTCTCCTAGAACTAAACAACTGGTTCCTTTAAAACAGCAATCCTGAAAATGTTTTGGGTATTTTTATTCAAACTCAGATACTCCAGGAGTTTTCCTCAAGCATGAGTCCCTTGAAGGTGATGATTCATTTCATTAAGTCAGTATTTTGACTGCAAACAAAGCATATTCTTGTGTGATGTTTTTAGGAAAAATATTATTCATATGAGGAAGAAGAAGAATTGTCTTGATAATAAACAACATTCTGATTAAGAAAAACAACACAGAGCTATTTTATATGAAAAAAATTAGCATTCTAGAAGGGAATTCAAGGCAGACAGAGTTGTTTAAAGTTGTGTAATCTGAATGTGAAGGTTCAAATTGTGTAAATAATTACACTATGTACACTTATGTTCACAGTACTAAAAACGTGTAATTAGTATATATCCAAAATGTTTTAATTTCTAGGATCTCGCCCACGTATCTCATCTGGAACTAGGTTGGTCTTACCAGCTGTCAAAAAAGCACCTCCCCATGAAGAGTCAGGAGTAGAGGTTCTGAGTTCATCTGACAAAAAGGTCTCTCTGAAGGCATACATAGAATCTGATAGTATCATTGGCTTGTTTGACCTTGTCATCTGTACACAGACAGCTGACGAGGAAGAATACCGCTATGATGTTGAGACTGATGTTTACGTCATCTTTAATCCATGGTGTAAACGTGGGTGCTTTTGTTTTGTGAAAGTTTGTAATTCATGTTTCAACCATACATGTGGGAACTGTGATAAATTTTATTTGCAGGTTCTTTTCATAAGAAACCAACTTGCACCGAAATCCACCGCAACGAAGCCACAAACTTTGGTTTGGTGTGCAATTTAGTATGTAGCATTCTGTAACATCATAAGTACCATTAAACTAGTGCTCATAAAGTTTTGTGAATGATCCTCCAGCGATACAGATTGTAAATAAATGGAATATTAGCTTTAGCAAGCTTTAATGAAGTATGTATATTTAAAGGTAAGTTTTGCAATGTCTTACATATGTGTATACTTGCCAACTGTTCCATTTTAGGTGGCACTGTTTAATTTTTTTGAGCTGTAACTCCACATCCAGTGTCAATTACTGTCACAACATCCTTTTTAGCCCAAAAGTTCAAAACAAGGTAGGAATTTTCACATAAGATAGTATTACATGGGTGGCCATGAATGGGAACTTTTCAGGACACAAATATCATGTTAAGTAGCTGTTAAAGGGTGAAAACCCATAAAAGTCAGAACATTTTAAAAGTGATCATCAACAAGTGTCAAATTGTGAACATTTATTGATGAAAGTAGCAGTTCTTCACCTGCATCATGGAGCCATGTCATGTTAACCTTTGTGCACCCACTGTGCATTACAGCTGCAACGTAAGTCTGTTAAACTTGTTAAGGGACGAATGGGCTGGTTATCTGGTGGCAGTTTCTCTTAGAGATTACCTGTTTTTTATCCTCATAGTTCAGATTATTCAGGGCTGCAATTTCCGCTTTGTTCACTTTAAGCTGTTTGTATCAGAAACGACAAAGTTATGGGCTTAAAATTTCACAATTGTTCATTTTCCCACCCAAATGATATATGATGAACTGATCATTGAACACTTTTGATCCTATCCTGCATAGGTATGTAGCTTCGTCTTGCTTATCCATCAGCTTGCACAATGAGCTGTGATTCATCTTTCCGAAAATCCCATTGTGGTAATAGGCCTGCCGTACTTGATGTTCCAAGGGGCCTTTCAACAATCTCTTTGCCTTCAAAAGCCACAAGCCACATGCAGACATCAGCCAACATGATTAACAATGCCATTTTTAGACCCATGCTTCCTGTATAAATAGTGATAAAGCTCTGTGGAAATGTTGATTTTGTTGATGTGCTGTAAATGGTCAATGGTAGGTGTATAAATCGGTAAAACGGATAGTGAATTAACCGAGAAGGCATAGCCCAGTACTGTGCATATGGACCATCTGCTATTGTGCACAGTCAATTACCTGAGATGGCAAAGTTGACAAGTAAATATACATGTGCAATAGTTACGGCAATTTGAGGATTACTGCAGTGTCTGTTAACCAAAGTTGTAGAGTGCAGGAAACTTCCGGATTCCAGAAAATTGGAAATCTTGAACAAACCCGTCAGGAAATCAGGTTTGCTTGACAAAAAGGTGTGCTGTTATCTCTGTGATTGGAATGGCTAAGGGTGTGGACAGCTTTTAGGATTTTTTGGATTCTTTTTTAACATGAATGTGGTGAATTTGGTGGTATAATAATTGCCAATGGTGAATTATAGCATTGCAGTACACTTGTTGGTTTGTTTGCCATAAAATGGTGGCTTAGGGATTCCTCATCGTCTGCAAGTGTTCGTATTTTTGTTGTGAATTTGGATAAAGCTTATCATGTTTTATAATGGGAATGAATTAATACAAAGCTTAGAAAAAGAGCAACTGTAGCAAGCAGTTTAAAGGATAATGATATGTTTCAGGCTTGGGGGGATTACATCTCAATGTAATCGATTACAATTGCGATTACTTCATATTTTATGATTGCGGTTATGATTACGATTACAGCTAAAATTGAAAGTAATCGATTACAATTGCAATTACATTGCAATGTAATCATGATTGCAATCGTGATTGCATTTTCTTTCCACATAAACAGTGTAGTCGGCAAAACAATCCAGTGCCCACAACTGGAAAAAAGACCATGGACATTGCTCTAGATAAGCCTGGACAGAACCAAGTCCTCCCAAAGTAGAGATTATTGAAACCATGCACTTCTCACTCATTTTAAGCTGGAACATCCAAGAAAGAGGGACAATTTAATTTTGTCATTCTAACAGAAGAACCAAGCACTAAAAAAATTGTTTAGTAGCTTTACTTCTTTGTTCAATTCAGCTTCAATGTAATCAGAAATGAAACTGTGATTGCCATTACTTTGCCATTGTAAAGGATTACGATTGCAATTACTTTGCGATTTTCACAAAAGTAATTGGTTGCGATTACAACTACTTCAAAATGTGTTATCACTTGCAATCGATTACGATTACTGATTACAATTACCCCAAGCCTGATATGTTTTATAAGCAAAGTAAAGCTGTATCCTTGTATTGCTTGGAAAATTCCCACTGCAATATCCCTTTAAATTGTAAGCAGTCGGTGAGCTTTTCTTATTCTGTATTTTCCACACAGATGATGAAACGTACATGTCAAAGACTTCTGATCTTCAGGAGTATGTCCTGGAAGACCAGGGCATGTATTTCTACGGAACCAAGTACCAAATAGGTTGGGCACCCTGGTATCATGGACAGGTAGGTAGCTAGTATTGTAGCTTGGGTATCAGCTGGTTACCAGTAGAGGCATAACTGTAAAATATGACACTAGCTGGACAAAAATACATAATTTGCAAAACTGTAAAATAAAAATTGCGAGAAAAATTTTTGTAAAAAAGAATATATGAGCATATGAGGAAACCACATATTGAGTAAACAGGTATATTCACCATGCCTACCTACAAGAACCTTAATTTCAAACAAATTTGCCTGATGCAAGCCCTGAGACAAGATTTAATAACACTTGTGTGTGAAGTTTGATAAAAAGAAAAAGTCCTGGTGCATCATTCTCAAAGGCTCTTTCCTTTTATGAAACCCTTGATGTTTTCCTAGCATTGTGCAAAATGTTACAAAACATTTGTTTTATATTTGTGTAGTGATTAACTTTAGACCAAATTGAAAGGTTTGAGATGTATGCCATTGAACAAGTTCACAATAATAGGGTGACCAGTGCAAAGCCATGCAGCAATGTTTGTTTAAGCAGAAAACAGTTATTAAACACCACCTTTTCAAAATTATGATTCCTTGCAAGAGGCATCTCTGTGATGGGAATGTCATCTTTGTGTACGCATGTGATGCGTATGAATGTATGTGACTCTAGCTTGATTGTGTGTTATTTACAACAGATGGGCAGTAGTAGATCTGGCATGCATCAAATAGATACTCTATGTCTGTCCTCACCTACCTCCTGTCACCCTGTATATACCATTTATACCTATACTTACCCTCTGGCAAACTAATAACACTGTGGGAACCCTACCAGCTGAGGGTCCCATACACCCTATAACATCCTTCCCCATTTTGCATATAATTTGGTTAAGATCAGTGGTCATTTTGGGTCAAAAGATGTTAAAAGGTCAGTACCTTGTAAAAGCAAACATGTAATGCCTAACTTTAAAGTACAAAACTGATGCATCACCTCTTATAACATAAGCATTCACCTTTCACTCAGAAGGCTGGGATTTGATTCCCAGGTCGAGTCATACCAAAGACTCTAAAAATGGAATGCTGCTGTTGTGCATCATGCTCTGCATTAGCAATGGAGTAAGGAAAACAAGCCAGTGAACCACAACTTGGAAAAGGCCGTGGCTGGCTAGACTTGAACCAACAGGTTGGAAACCCAGCTGTAAAACTCAATCTAACTATAACATGATATCAGTGTTTGGGTTTTACCTTACAGATTGTTAACCCTTTATGATGTTGAATTGCATTGTGTTGACAATAGAATTCTCCTGATACAGTCAGACTTTAAAGAAATACTTGCAAATTCCAACTGGCATCATAATTATACTCATTATTGACTGTCTTAATTATACAAAGAGTTCAAAATGCTACAACAAGACTTGTCCCTCTCACCCCCAAGATCTGTCACATTTCACCTCCACATTTCAACTTTACATGATCTCCATTGGCTACTAGCTTCTTTAAGAATTCGCTTTGAGGTGATTCTGTTGGTTTTTAAAGCCCTTAATGATATGGCGCTGGTTTATTAGTCCAGTCTTTTGTTAAAGAGGTACGGTTAAAAATGCCAGCCGCGCTCTGATGTCACTTAATTGTTCCTCAATTTTATACCTCTTTCGGTTTACGTTTTTTCACTGTGGCTTGCCCTCTCCTTTGGAATTCTCTCCTGGCTTATTTTAGATTATGTCCTTCCATTGGCATTTTTAAATCTAAATATAAGACTTACCATTTTTAAGCAACCTTTTTATAATGTGTAGTTTTCTTATACTTTTGTTTTTTATTTTGTTCTGTTTCTTTGATTTGTTTTATGCTTTATTGTACTGCACGACAGATTATATTTTTTTATGGTTGTGGCACTGTATAAGTGAAGAAAGATCTTTTCTTTGTCTTTGTAGTTTGAAGAAGTTGCCATTGAGTGTGTCTTCTCCCTTCTTTCTAAATCTGGATTGACTTACTCATACTGGAGAAATCCACATCAAGTTATAAGAGCTCTTTCAGCACTGGTAGGTATTACATCTTGTCATTCGTCAAGCAAGAGGTTAGATCGTAAATTACAATTCATGATTAACTGGCATATTTTTATCTCAGGGGTTAAAGGGTTTTATTTATCTTTTCCATTCCTTTTTGTTTAGCTGTCAGGTTTTGAATGTAGTTGATAAAATAGGTAACAATTTGTTTAATTTACTATCTGGCAACTGTTTACTTACTGTCTATCTATCATTCAATAATTATAGATCAACAGTCAAGATGATGATGGTGTTCTTGTTGGTAACTGGAGTGGCGATTACTCTGATGGGAGTGAGCCCACGGATTGGACAGGTTCTATCTCTATCTTAAAGGAATACATGGAAACCGGCAAACCTGTCAAATATGGCCAGTGTTGGGTCTTTGGCAGTCTTTTCACCACTGGTGAGCATTATTTTGGAACACCATTTGAAGACCAATTGTTGATGTATTTAAGATATGCATTCTCTTTCTGAAAGTCAGTGAATGCCAGCCTGGAACTTTTTTTAAGATTGTGCTTTGTCACTCAAACAGTACAGTTGCAAAAGTATCACTCAATGTGAAAACTATAAAAAATTTTGCAAACTTCAAACCAAAGTTCTTGTAACAAGGCAATTATTTAACATCCAAATTTTAGGGTTAAGACACATGCATAAATACGTGTATTGATTATCTGCTTTCTGATTGGCTGAAAACCTTCAAGACTGGTTTCAAATCACATTGAAACCCAGTCTCAAATAATTTCCAAGAAGTTAGGAGAATTGAATTAATTATGATCACTATACTTACTGTGTACAATATTATGTGACCATGTAAGGTTGCCTTGGCAACAAACCATATTAATCCCAAAGTTTGCATGTCATATAAGAATGGAGTACCTCAGGGTTCAATCCTTGGCCCGTTGTTGTGGGTTTTATATGTGAGTGACATTTATAATGTGCCAAGGGCTTCTTCCCTTGTACTATTCGCAGATGGCACAAATATTTTTTTTCCTGGGACAATCCCAAAAGTTTGGAAGGCAGTATAATTAATGAACTTGATAAATTTTATGATTGGTTTAAAACTAATAAGTTATCCCTCAGTATCGATAAGAACAAACTACATGGTATTCAGTAAGCCCCAATAGAAGTTTAATTTTCGTATTTGCCTAGATGGTAAATTTTTATTAATCGAACTGACATTTCTTTATCTGTATCACAAAGTGTGGGAATACTCTGTAAGCTTAAACATTTCTTGCCTGCAAACGCCTTGTGTTGTATTTACTTAAGTTTAATACTACCCCATCTTACTTACTGCTTGGTTGTCTGGTCAGGAACTGCTAAATCTAATTTAATCTAATTGATATTATTACAGAAAAAAGCTATTCGCCACATTTCTGGGTCTAAATGGGGTGATCACATCAGTCCTTTATTTTCTTCTCTTAATTTACTGGAATTATCTGATATTTAGCATTGCTTGTTTTATTTTTAGATGTGAAAATAACAACGTACTCCGAAAGTTCAAGAATTTGTATAATCACAATACCCAAATTCATGACTACAACACCCGTCAAAGCTCATAACTTCACCGGTTTCCCTGCCTAAACAATGCCCAAAATAGCCTTAGATATTCCTCAGTCATCTTGTGGAATTCTTTGCCACTAAAATCTCTAAGGTTTTCTACAACAAACAGTTTCAAAAACTATCTTAAGAAGTACTTCCTCAGCAAATATTAGCCTAGAGTCTTTATTATAGTGAAGGGCTGTTTTTTTTTTTGGGAGGGGGGGGGTGGTTTTCGGGGGTGGACTAGTTATTATGGTGTATTAAATGTAATGCAGGTAGGTAATACTGTTTTCTTCAGGGGAGTTATCGCCGATTTAAGCTCTGAAGAGTTTTTGCGATCACTCCCCTTCCCAACTTGCAGTTGTTAATGAGTATGTAGCTGTTATGTTTTGGTATTATTACTAAGTAGTTAAAACTGTCTTTAGGTAAATAGAATGTCTTCAGTCTATAATTCAGAGTAGATTTAGTCAGACCTTCATGTAAATTTAGTAATGTATACATGTGTAAATAAATTTACTATAAGTCAAGTTGTGGAAGGATCAAATGAAATGAAATATAAGCAAGGTAGCAAGGTAAACAGTAACACCGTGACACAAACATGTCGAGAATAGCCTCCCTAGTTTTCAGACTACCAGTTTCATTTTAAAGAATATTAAATGGCAGTGACATAGGCAAAAGGAGTCATTGTACCCCACAAACGGTTGCTTTGATCATACCCCCATTCTGTTTTAAAGGTCTAGTCCCTAAGCTAAAATGGAATGCTGCAATGACTGGCACTGTTAACAACATATCAATCCACTCTTAAATTTGAAGGGGTCAAATAAAGCATGACTTTGGCCCTATAACAATTAGCAACAATATACACAGGTTTTAGCACAGTAACATTGTGGGGGCTTCTTATTCCCCTATGAGTATAAAAAGTGAAACAACAGTTACGTTAAGCCTACCACAGGCTAGCAAAGTAATCATCAAGTTCAGTAGCCTAAGTTTCAATTCCATTGGCAAGCCTAGTATAGTGTAGCTGTAACCTCTGTTGTAAGGCTAAAGCACATTATAAAATTGTTACTATTTCTTACAAGTTTTCTAGCACCGTGTCTGACTGTCTGCCCCATAACAGCATTGTCTGTATGTCCTTCTGATTATAATCTGCTGCATTGCTAAGCACAGCACAGTCACATTCTACTACAGTATGGTAAATCTTACTCCATATATGATATGCAACATTGGCTCTTTGCACAACTGTTAACAGAGATACTTAGAAGTCAGTAACTTTCCTTAACCCTTTGCTCAACTTTAAAGCTGATACTAAGTGTATCGGTGTCAACATGCAGTTCAGAATGTTTGTCTTGCTTTCAACGATTCAAGTTGAAGATAATATGTTAATATGTTACAACGGGGGCTACAAAACGGAAGAGAATTAAAACTTGATCGCTAAAATTTGAACAAAATTTGTAATGTTTTCATGTTTTTAACACATTTTTCTCATATTATTTATGAATGGGGATAAAAGCAGGGTGCCCGGTCTTTAATGTGATTTAAGACCTCTGATGCCGTCATCACAGAGGACGTCATTGTAGAGTCTGAGCTGACCTCTGCTATCGCCTTGGTCTGCTCAGCCTTTATGATGATATCATTGCATTTATCCCCTAATTTTTGGGGCAAAAGGAGATATCAACATAGACTTTTAGGATAACAGCTCAAACAAGATCTGACGTGATTGTTCTCAAGACTTTAAAAGTGGGAAAAAAGAACTTGACCATTTTAACCTGAAATTTGTGACAATAAGTGGTGGACTTGAACCGTGCATGAAGTATACACCTGCTTTAAAACTAGGGGTGGAAAATGAAATAAACCCATCAATTCTTCACAAGCACAAGTCTTTTTCCCCTCAAAATTAAACAGTTGCTTCTGCTTGAATCATTCTAGGCAGTGCTCCAAATTATAAATCTGTATACTAATCACTCAGTAACTTATGGACCATAAAAGTTACCATCTACTTCTTCCCTGCACACCACCCATTTACATTATGTAACCCTAACTACTTGCATACCTGCTTGCCTGCCTGATTTCTCTTCTGGAGCCCCCAGGGCCTGTTAGTCCGGTGCTTAAATCCTGTTCCTGCAGGTATAAGTTAGCCTCAAATCCACAGAGAGTGCCTGAACTGACAAACATCGTTTAGTATGATAGTCACTACCCCTAACGTTATTCGTTGTCCCTAAGGGAATGTAATACTGGTAACAATTTTTAAGCTTTTGTTCATTTATGGTTGTGATTTTCTTCCTACAGCAATGCGTGCCATTGGTGTCCCCTCAAGGACCATCACCAATTTTGCATCAGCGCATGACTGTGATGCCAATTTGACTCTTGACTACCATTTTGGTGAAGACAACATGTCATTGCCAGATGAAGATGAGGATAGTATCTGGTAAGATGATTGTTTATATTCAAAACTTATGCTTTGCATAAGCATACAACTGGAAAAAAGCCACAGCCGGAAAAAAGGCTGTGGCCGGCTCAGCTTGAACCAACAGGTTGCTAACTGGGACGTAAAACTCCATCTAACAAACTAACTATATTCTAAACTTATTGCATTACAGTTCTTTTTACACATCACTCTCTACACATCGTGTCATCAGTCACAGAGCTGAAACTTAACACCTGTCTGATCATCCATGACAAGTAAAATGTGGATTGCACAACTTTTTTTCTCATGGCTTGTCTGGGAGATGACTAGATTTTAGTACTATGGTACATTTACACATATCCTGCGTACATCGAAAAATGGTACCAAAAAAATCCCTCAATGGTTAAGGCCAAATCAACCAATTACGAGTAGGAATGGGACACATTGACTTACACTGTTCTGGAACAGTCGACTTATTGGTAGAGGGTTCACATACTTAACAGTACTTCTCTTCCAACACATGCCTCACTAAGCTTCCTGTTCACTGGAGTGTCTGTTTGCAATGGTACTAGTTCAGACCTTGATTTTCAGAAGAATTTTTGGTTGTCCTTTGGACAACCATCTCACTACTTTTTGTTGTCAAGAAGTAAATTTGGTTGTCCTACTGTTTGCTCAATTACAAAACAGTTACTGTGTCCATGTACAATGTTGGTGCTCATGAAGATTACAAAGATGTGATGTTTGAGAGACAAACACACTTAAAGTCTATTGTATGATAGAAAAAGTTGAAAGAATTGATCAGTCAGCAGTATACATTTTGAATTGGAGAGAAAAGTGGTTGTCCATCACACAACCAACCTTTAACCTTTAACTTATGGTTGTCTCCATGGGATTTGAGTTTCCTCAGACAATTGGACAACCACAAAAATTGAGCCCTGAGTTGTTTTGATTGAAATACATACCGTATGTCAAATAAAACTGATTACTCACATGGCGGTAAAGTGCATTAGTTTAACCTGTTGCACGTTCTCAGATCGATTCTGTGCATCAACTAGAATTCTGTACCCAAATTCACATACCGATGAAAAATGTTCCTTATCAGGTAAATTTCATACCTACTATGAGTGACTTCTGATAAAACTATTAACATTTGTTGTACTGTTTAGTGTACTATATACACGTCCATGTAAAATGAAAACACATCTGCAGGTGTAATCTGATTTCATTACCACTCATGAAATCTTTACTACTTTCAGGGCACAAACAGACAAGGAAACACTTAAGTTGCTACTGCATTACTGCAATATATTTTATATTGTTGAAACTAAAATTTAAAGGTCGAGCAGTCACCCAAAACATATTTTGAAGCAACAGCTAAATATAACAATTTTCATCTTATTTCTCTCTAAAATATTTTCCATCATATTTAACGACTTCAGTATTACATATCCAAGCTAAACCAAGCAGTCACTTGCAGTAAATTTCACATTTGAAAAGAAAAAATGTTGTCATATGACTCTCAACAGCCAATCATGAAACTGTAGGACAGTCTACTACACTGCTTCAAGTTGTGGGGACCATGCTTGTCCTTTCATACTTGCAGTGTACAAGTATAGTAGTATTGTTGACAAGGAGAGCTAGCTTTCAATAAACTAGGGAGTGTTGGATCTTAAAATACAGGTGTAACCAGTGTTCTGTGCCCTATGGGCTACAACACACTAAGCCTATTCAAAAGACCTAGGAATGAAAGATACATGAAATGCTCAAGTTGTGGAATTTTGTAAAAATGACAGAAGTCATGGAAAAGTGATGAAATTTAGCCCAGATCCCTTCTCTTTCACTCTGTGTTTACAGTCAGAGGTCAAGAGTTCAAGTCCCAGCCGAGTCATACTGAAGACATATAAAACCGAACCTACTGCCATTGTGTTAGGTGCTCAGCATTAGCAATGTAGTAGGGAAAACAGGCCAGTGAGCCACAACTGGAGAAAAGGCTGTGGCTGGCTCAACTTGAACCAATTGCTTGGATACTGAGCCATAAAACTCTATCTAGCTAACTTACTTCACTCTGTGTTGCATTGTTATAGTAATAATATACCCCAACATGCTACTTGAGAAAGGTGTTGTGCACCAAAATGTTGTGCTTTTGCAGAGTGAGTGAGTTGATGCTCTTTGAGGCCTTAGTATGGCTCCCAGTTTGTTAAGAAATAGACTGTCATATATGGCCTACTCTAGGATTATGGACATAGTTATAACTATTAGGAGAACTTCTTTGGACTTAAAGAAAAGTAATAAGAATGGAAATGAATTGAAATAGAAAATGGAATCAATAGCAGATTTTCAAAATTTATCATTATTTACAGGAATTTTCACGTCTGGAATGATGCTTGGATGGCTAGACCAGATCTACCAGACGGATATGGTGGCTGGCAAGCTATTGATGCCACACCTCAAGAGCTCAGCAGAGGTAAAGAGTTGTTGTCAGATATGTTCTCTATGAAATGGTTTCCTAAGTTGGGTGTTGCTTTTCCAAGATTTCTTTCACTTTTTGTTCTGTCTTGTGAAAAGAAGCAGATCTTCTGTTGCCAGAATGGACGTGGGGGGGGGCAGATAGGATAACTGTATGATGGAGGTGAAGGTCATTTTTGTGACAATACTTACAGGTAAATTAGTATCAACTGTTCCATTTTACTTAATACGGGTACAGTTACTGGTGTCAGATTTCATCGTTCTTAAAGGCGTATTTTCATCATCCCAAAAAGTTCCAGTTCTCCCAACCTACTTACTTCTAGCCCCTCCCACATTTATCTAAAACTCATCTTTATCCAGACTCAATCCTAGTTTATTTCTTCATGGCTTGTCCCAGTGGCCATACAAGTCCATAATGTGTAATCAAGATACTCTCAGTGCCCATGCTGTGTAATTTAGCTATGATGCATTGTTTGAATGTGATGCCAATCAAAGAGCTGTACCAATTGAGAGTTTTGATATATGTATACTGAAACTGTAGTTTGGGGTGAGGAATGACTGCCTTTAAGGTAGAAAGAATGCATTTCTTAATCATGATATGTACCCTTCAAGCTTAGTACCTTAAGGAATATATCATATTTTACGGTGCTAAGCTAGATTGAATGAATTTCCTATTGTACGCATTTGGTGTCCTTTTGCTTTAAATAGATTGGAAAAATTTTTAAGAGCTGTGAGAATTTTTCATGTTTATTATTATTATTTACTCACTAATTTTTTGTTTTATTTTTATGGAACCTACCAGGTTCCTTTAGGATGGGTCCAGCTTCCCTGAATGCTATCAAACAAGGACATGTCTACTTAGACTATGATACCAAGTTTGCCTTTGCTGAGGTCAATGCAGAGACAGTTTATTGGAAGGTCTATGAAAACAGGAGAAAGGTACAGCCTTATAAGTCACAAGACATATGTATGTTCAGACTTACTTTAAAGCTAATCTTTCCACATTTATTTTCCAACCATCGGTCTTATCTTTAGGTGTCTTATCATAGGTTTATTAAGTGTTATAAATTCAGGTTGTCATCAGGTGAACTGTTTTAAAAAAAAAATGGAAGGGTGAGAACATAGCAATGTGAAGGGTGATGAAAGATGAAAGAATATTAGGCAATTAGATTGTGAATTGCAATACCATTCTCAGTAAAAGGTGTTACCTTCAAATATTAAAAAGCTGTCACAAGGTGGCAGTAATTATGCATTTCCACTTACAGGGTTTGTGTGAGCATTCAAAAACCTGAAAATTACTTGAATTTGATGAAACACTTTTCAAGGCCTTGAAAGATCCTGAAATTTTGCTTTTTGGTAGCCAGGTCCTTAAAGCTGCTAGAATTTCATACATTGTAGTCCATTTCTCTGTTTCTGTAGCCATTTTTGTGGCCCAAGTTTTGGCCCAAGAGCCCATGTAAACCATATGAACTTTTCTATGAATTTCTGAAAATGCTTTGACAAAATCTGTTGCACAGTGTAGATGGTTTTACCTAATTTAGTACCTGGTTAGTGTTACCTCAGTATTTTCAGGGTCCTAGCCCCAGATTGGCTGTAAGGTAAGCTGTGTTAATGTTAATTATAGTAATATCGTCTGTGATTTGTCAGTTTTGGTTAAATTTAGTACTTGAATTTTGCATTGCTTTGCCTGAACATCCTTGAAAAGCCCTTGAATTTTGTGGTAAAACATGTTTGAACCCTGCATTGTCATAATTTAGTTTGCGCCCACCATCAGCTTTTTTTCAGGGAGCTGTACATATACTACACTTACAGTTTTGCCTGGCAGTTAAAAAGGGACAGAGCTTGTAATGTCAGTGAAAAGACTCTACAGTGACGAATATTTGGAAATGGTTTTGTATACTATACTGATAAACCATGAACCAGATTTTCATTTGGTTGCACTATTTCATGGTAGAAAATTGAGTGGTAAATGAGAACCTTTGGGACTCTGTAAGAAATATTACTTCATTTGTGAATGTCCTCACTGTTTTACAGCCACCCACTGTTATCACAGTTGATTCTGATAATGTTGGCAAAAATATCAGCACGAAGGCTGTTGGAAAGTATGAGAGACATGACATAACTGACCAATACAAGTATACTGAAGGTAAGATTTGGATATGTATGAGCTTGTGTGATATTTCAGCCCTGACTTTACTTGCCAGTTAAGCAGTATGTTTTCCTAAAGAAAAAATGCCAGGTGGAATGATGTCAATATCTTTAACAGTTTTCAAGAATTATCTCTTCAAAGTTTGAATGTTTGTGAAACACCTTGAAGGCTATGTTAAAATAATGATGTGGAGTGTTGCACAGTGTTAACATTTCTTTTGGTAGCTATCTCTAAATTACACATCAGATGGTTTAGGTTTTATTAAATGATACTGATGGTTTGAAGGACACAGTTTAAATGTATTAAATAAAATACTTGTTATACAAGTTGTACTTGTGTTAGAACTTGTCCTTGAAATGAAGGTTGCTAAAACAAAGTATGACATTAGCCATACTACTACCTTTCTTCCTCTCTTGACATAACAAGATTTGTATATTTAACTCATGTTTATTCTTTATTAAGTTCAAATCAGTAATTATTAGTTTTGATGGATTCTCAGTGGATTCATGGCTACTTTCAAGGTTTTTTCTAGGCTACTTTCTAGGCTCTTTACTCTGAATATCCAACTTAGTAATTTACTTGTCACCAGACCTGTATAACAATTGGAGGATGGACAAAAATTTTGAGTTTTGATAAATGTTAAGTATTGGACATGTGATCCAAAATCTGAATGTAGGAAGTTGCAGTATCATCCTTTTCCAAATCTGTTGGGAGTCTTTTGTGGAAAGACTTAATTCTGCAAGTATTTTTCTGTATAGGATAAAAAGAAACTTGCATGTCAAATTGTTGGGACAGTTTGAAAACGTATGTAAGAGTAAATGATCATAGGAGAAACACCATTTTTGTCAAAAGCAGTAACTAAGGAAATTCAATTTTAAGAGAAATATGTATAACTTATACCAATTGTGAGAGTTTTGAATTTAACCATTGGTGCACATCATAAAATCATGAGGATTTCCCTGTAGCACTTTGCAGGAAATGTGGGAATATTCTTCCATTCATGCCTCATCACCAAAATGTCAGTGCTATTTTCCCCTCAGGTGTCTTAATATTCTTATGCTAGCTGTTTTCCATACTTTAAAACAGGAAGTCAACGTGAACGTATGGCAGTAGCCACTGCAAGCAAATATGTCAAATCTGCGAAAAATTTCATCAAGAATGTTCCCAAGAATATTGAATTTGATGTCCTCATTCCTGATGATGTCCTGATTGGGTCAGACTTTGAGGTTGTTGTAACAGCGAAAAATACTGGCAGTACCACTCACTACGTTCCCATCTCTATCACTGGTAGTACAGTGTTCTACACTGGTGTTAAGAAGGCCCAAATAGTAGCCTCAAAGAGAACAGTTGTTGTTAAACCAGGAGAGAGTAAGTAGATGTAACTTTTGTAATAATAACATTAATATTAGTGCCTAAGAGTATTTTAAAATTATTTTTGAAAAAGCCACACATTTCTTCTGAAGCCTGGTGCTAACTTTCTGTATATTTAATAGCTTGTAAAATTGTCAGAATAAAATTTCAAACAGGGATCAAATATTTAACCACCAGAAAATGTCTTCTGAGTTCTGCATCAAGTACCAAAATGTTGTTAAAATGCAAAACTTGCAATGAAGATTAGTGTTATTTGACTTTCTGTACTACTATGATAGTGAAAGATAGACCAAGTGTGACGTGTGACCTAAAATTAAGCCATAACATGATAGTTTTGACAATAAGGAGAAAAAATGTTGGAAAATAATTGCTCATGTTCATATTAATCAGTATTCGTATGGACGTTACTGGTACACAGTACAACAAAAATTTGTGTTGCACACCAATGTGCCTCTTCTTTTACGGAACCTACTTTCCTTTTGCTTGGTGCTCAGCATGGCTGGAAAAAATGCTTATTTCCCAGGAAGGAAGTAAAATTATTTCCCAGAGAGAAAGTAAAATTTCCCACAATTATCCCTGTATTTTCACATATAGAAATAGGAAATTTCCCTCTAATTGCCAAAATTTCCCTACAGATGCCAACATTACCTCGGAAGTAGCCTCGCAGCTTCCCAACTTTTTCCACCCACGGTTCTCAGCATGAGCAATGGGGTAGCGGAAACAAGCTGGTGAGCCACAACTGGAAAAATGGCCCTGGACAGCTCAACTGAAACCAATTGGTTGGAAACTGGACTGTAAAACTCCATCTATACTAATCTCTGTCTTGTAATCCTTTCGATACAGAAGAGGCTCCATCACACCGTACTTATCCATACATTACATTACCTTTACACAAATTATGTACAAGTTCCATACATGCCAAGTTTTTGTATGGAGGTGGCCATATTTGTGTTCACCATGGTCCAAGAGGTGCACATATGTATATAAGTATTATTATTTGTTAAGCCTATTCCATGACCACTCATGGCACACTGTGTGCTCATTAGGAGCTATCGCTGATCTGCGTGTTTGGTCTAGAGGCAAAGCACTTGTTTCTTGTACGTGCAGTCCGGGTTCAATTCCCAGGTTGAGTCATACCGAAGACTAAAAATGGAGCCTTTTGGCAGGGTTTCTCCTAGAATTCTTTTGGTGAAATGGCCACCTCACATATTTTTGCCACCACCTCACAGAAAAGTTGTTCTAATTGCTATCTTCACTATTCCAGCTATAGCAGAAGTCATAGTTCTCCCTCCCTTTTGGTGTCAAAGCCTGGCAAGATTCTATCCTATGGATTAGTACCACCTCAAACCCCTCTTAAACCCAGGGGAAACACTGTACTACCATTGTGCATGTTGCTTATCATAAGCAATGGAGTAGGAGAAACAAGCCAATGAGCCACAACTGGAAAAAAGACTTGCCAGCCTGACTTGAACTAATAGGTTGGAGACTGGGCCGTAAAACTCTATCTAACTAACTAACAAAGCTATGGCTAGGCACAGCAGTGCTATGGTTTTTAAGTGAAACCATATGTATATAACAATGGTACATTGTGGTGTCTCAGTGAAACCATGCATAGTGAAGGGGTTAAAGTCTTATTGAGGCATTAGGGTAAATATTGTTAAAGCTCAACATTTTCATGTCCTGTTAAAACAATACACAGTCATTTCAGCTACCAAGGGGCTACATTCCCACCCCTCACATGGATTTGAAGGCTGTCCAGTATGTCACACAGAATTGAATTACTTTCCGAATTCAGATGAATTCAGATTATTCCTAAATGAGACCTTGCGTCCACATCATTCTCTAAATTTATCAAGATTTCATATCAATCAGATTTTATATCTTCAGTTATTTTTCCCAGAGGCATGTTTAGTTTCATGCTTTGTCAAGATTGGTTTTACCAGCTGTAAAAGTTTTACTTGCATTTTTTCATCTTTACATTCTTCCTTTGACATTTTTATTACAACAGCTAAAGATTTTGGTGTAACGTGCACTGCCCAGGACTACATGTCTTCCCTGACCGAATTTGGCGGTTTTGTCTTCTTCATTATGTCTATTGTCTCAGAGACAAAGCAAACCTTCAGCATCCAGAGGGATTTTGTCCTTAAAAAACCAGATTTGAATATTGAGGTATGAAACTTTGCAAATGGTTAGTTGAATAAATTCTTGGCCTTATCCAAATTTCATAAAAAATCAATAGGGTCAACTTTTATAGCAACTTTTTGATAATTTCTCTCAAGGTTTCAAATATGGCACACCTTTCTGAAAGTTACTTCGTACCATCAGAGCTAGATGGTTGCTATATTTTTGTAAATGTTCATTTAGACATTTTGCTCATAAGGCAGGAGACTGGTAGATGTCTTTTTTCCAGTGAGTAACCATTATGGCAATTTGTCACTTGATGTTATCGCCAAAATTCATATCTAGCATATTTGTTGGCCATAGTGGGCAAAGAATGTGTTGATGAAGGTCTTTTTGCTGTTGAAATGTTGAAAGACTTCTTGTTAGGAGCTCTAGTTGGCAGAGGTCTTGAGTGTGTGCTAGTGTAGTGAATGGAAGTATATACCAATCAACTCATGTTTCTTTTACTATGTCCAGACAAAAACACTTTTGGTAAAAGGAATCCCTTTTTCTTTTCTTTCTTTAGGTCGATAATGGTGTCTCAGTTGGAAACCCATTCAGTGTCACCATCTCATTTGAGAATCCCTTAGACTATCCCCTTACTGATTGCAGATTCCGCATTGAAGGACCTGGCATTGATGGCCATAGATTGGAGCGATATAGGTAAGATAATTTATGCACGCCTGCAAAAAGTCCCCTAGCAGAGACTTGAGAAAGATATTTTGGTGATGTAGCAAAGTAGCTTGTAAATTAATGTTCAACATAATGTTAACCATTTATGGCGATGGGGGGCGGCTTGGGGAATTAAATTATAATTAATTCCAGTGACGTTTTTATATTGATCTATACACTTGCCTTGCAATCATAAGAACACTAGGTGTATATCATGCCTAATACTTTTCTCCCTTTTTTTGACCTCTAGGCAAGTCAAGCCCAAAGAAAAAGTTTCCCACCGGATCCGCCTTACTGCTAAGAGAGCTGGGCATCGTAGTCTCAACGTAACATTTGCATCAGCAGAAATCAAGGGTGTGAAGGGTACCAAATCTGTTGACATTGATTAAACTTGGGTTTTAATCTGGAATATCATTGATTTTCACAGGTGGAGGGGTTAAAGGACCAGTGTCGAAATTAAACATTTGAATGTCAAATTTTATGCACTTGACTCTTTTCTTGCACACTTTTTTCACTATTAAATTTTTTTTTTTAAATAACAATCTTTGAATTGGTTTGTACCTGGTATGTTCCCTGCAAAAGTAGACTATCAAGTTTTAGATGTTTGGCATTAAGTGAAATTCCAAACTAAAGCTGCCATGCTTATCTTTTTAATAGTTTGCAAATCTTCCAGAGAAATTCGTTTGATCAGATCATTAGGACCAAAGAATCATTTCATGGAGTTCTAGAGTTTGCCTCCTGGCCAGGTCATACAGAACAGTTTAAAAATGGAACCTTGTGTAATTTGGCTTAGTGCTCAGCTTAAGCAATGGAGTAGGGAAAACAAGTCAGTGAGTGTCAGAAGAAAGGCTGTGACTGGCCCTAATTAAACTAATTGGTTGAAAACAGAGGCATAAAACCTCATCGAACTAAATTTTTAAATTACATTGTGTAAATTGGAGCAGCTAAATTACCAGCAAGGTTTTTTTGCAGCATTATTAGTCTTGAAAGCCATTTCAAATTATTTTTAAAAATACTTTTGTCTTTCCCTATATGAGATAGCTTTAATATTATACCAAAGTAGTGAATTCCATATATGTAAAAAGTCATTCTAAAAAAAAATTGTATGTGGTTAAGAGAACACCTAGAGATAAATCTGAAAGATGAACTAAAGTGACACTACCAGTGTGGAAAAATAAGGTGTCTTACACTTTTGTATATTCTTTTCTACATTCTTCAACTGTGTGATCATAACACTACTAAAATTGTCATTTGACCTTCCCAAGGCAAGTTTTTTTTATTGGCTGGTAAGAGTAAACTAGTCCAATAAGCATGTTGCAAACTTGCAAACTGTTAAGCACAACTTTTTCCATTTTCTGAGCTTTAAATTACTCAAAAATAAAAATGTTCTCATTTTTGGACCTGAAAAATGTTGTAGTACCAAAAAAGGATAATAATATTCAAGTATATTCATGTGAACCTTTGTAAAGGGTCAAGAGGGTGTTTGCTCCCTGAACCCATTAGCCCACTGATGCACTCACCAGATGTTGGCAAATATGGCATAGGGTGGATTTCATTTGTTAAATCAGAGTAGATAATGCTTTGCACTCTGCAGATTATTACTTCAAGTGAGCTTTGAGTCTCTCATAACTTCAGTTATATGTTAAATTTGAAAACTACAGCATTTGATGGCTATAACTTGTCTTGCAATGAAACATTTTAGACATGCACAATAAAAAGTAGACATAATTTGAAAAGTTCAGCAAAAGGTTTTGTTTACAACTGCCAGCTGCTTACATCACCATTGAGATTTAAAAAGAAATGCATCAAGCATCAAGCTCTGATAGAAGTGATGATGATACATTCCTTATTTAAGCAGTCAGACACCAGTTCATTGCAAAGTCTAAGTCCTCTCAATACAAACCCAAAATGTGTGCACATTTTTATTTTATATTGTTTGTTTATTTAATAATGTAGATTTAAGTTATAGGTGGGTAGTTTTATTTTTCCATATACACTCTAGATTTGTATCTTCATGCAGTTATTTAAAAAAGGGTTTTTCTACAAGGTTAATTCTTTAGTTGTTGGTGAATAGTTTTATTTTTCTGTACGGGGTACACAATATACTTTATCTTTATAGACGCATTTAGACGGTCGTCCTACATGGTAAATTGCCACAAAGATCTACGCAGACCTCTCTTGTAGGAGGTAGCCATTTAAAGTCCTTCAAAGGAAAAGACCCATTCTTTCCAAAAAAAAAAACATTTTGATAACTTATCCTGTTTTGTACATTTTATATCAAACAAATTGACATTGATAAGTTCTTTTTAATAAAATTTGCACTTTTTCACATAAATAGTAACAACCTTCTTGTTTATAAGTGTTCCTTTGCATTCAGACATAATTTGAAGAATAATGGTTGGTAAAAGAAATTTGAATTAATTCTTCACTGATGAGTTTATTCCAACTGCTGCAGGAAACTGTTGGATGAGACCATGGGCTGCATTCCACTGTTTAATTGAAATGAATTCATAAGTGACAGTAACCTATAGACGAATCCGGACAGCAAGTGGTGATCTGATATCAGTCCACCATAGTTGGGGTCTATCACCTTTAAATATTTCAATTTCCTCGTTCACCTGTGTCATAGATGATTGTACACTAACTTGTGTCTAAATTCCTTCAATTTTACTGAATGTGAGGGTTTAGAGTTCATGTTGACAATAAATAAAGACAATTTAAGATTGATGGACCCCACTAATGGCTTCCTACCGTCACTAACACAAGCGCTGATCGGATTCGTCTGGATTCGCCTATTGACAAAGTAACAAAGGGCTGCAAAACAAAAGCTACCTTGAACAAATGATCAGGAATGGCTTTGATATTTGTCATTAATATTGTATTGGTTATGAATACTTGAATTTGCAATATTAATATTAATCATGCAATAAGTAAAAGTTTGTTCATATTTCAGCTGATATTTTGTTACAGTAGTTTACTTTTGTATGCTTCAGAAGAGACTGACAATTCAATGTCCTATTGATATGTTTGAGGTTACTTTTAATAAAGCAGAGAGAGCATCACATTTGTTTTCTCAGATACTTTGAAGTGAGTCTTCTGAAAAGTTACGACAAAAATTAAGTGGTCCTCTGCAGAGGTAGGCTACTGAAGTTAATGAGCGTCCAAGGTGTCAACTTCAAGTGTAAAAACATTCACCTCTTAGTGAGGGCATCATTTATAGCGGTTCAACAAGACAAAAGGCGCTCCCTGGTACTGAGGAAAAGGAGGCAAGTTGCATAAACAAGTGTAGACAGCTGATTTCTCAACCAATAAAATATGCACACAAGTTTTCTACACACCACATAATTGGCAAATTCAACTGCATGCCATGGCCACATCCTTCTGTCCTTAGCTGTCTCCCAAAATGATGTAGACCTTGAGGTCAGTGCATAATTTCTTTAGTACCATCCTAACAGTCTTTTTTCTAAAAGTCCCCTCGACTCTCTGGCGAACAGCCAAGGGGCGAAAACCAAGCAATTACTCCCGGAGGAGTTCTACTCCCTTAAGGAGCTTATTGTCCCAAATGGACAAGTACCAAGTACCATCCTAACAGTCAGTTGTTATTGTCACTGGTCAGGGAGGTGTTATGCAATTGAGGTCCATAGAAAACTCCTTGCTCCCTAGCATTAGCTTAGAATCTTTTTCACTTTTGTTGTTCTTGATGATGCAGATTGAAGGATTAAAAGGGTAAATATGCACAGGTGCTGCATGTTGTCTGTTGGAAGCTGTAAAGTTGGTTTGAATGACATACCCTTTTTTACGTCATTAACAACATACCCTTTTTCATTCCATAGTACTTGCTTAATGAACATGAGCCTTGTAAAACAATTTTATCAGAATTGGACAGCAGATTTTGATACTTATTTTTCTTTTGCTGTTTTCATAAGTCCATTTTTTCCAACATCAGGTTTCTTGGCAATTTCAACAGTTCTTTTGTCTGCCAGAATGGTGTTTCATGCTTGACTATCAGCAACCGTTCAATCATTGTACCAAATTCTCACATTTGTTAGCTCAAATCAGCTCAAAGAGCTTCTTGAGCTATTGTGATCCACCACAACCACCCTGTCTATCCCTCTATCTTCACAATTGCCTTTAATGCTCTCAGGAGCACATTTTGCAATGGACTTTAACAAAACTTGGTCACACTGGTCATTGAACATAAGAGCTTTATGTTGTGTTCAAAAAGTTGAGGTCAAAGGTTATCTAGGGTTCATTATTTTGTTTTGTGTTATTATCTCCAAAGTGTCTCCTCCCACTAGAAGTGTTCAATGTCCAATATTTCTTGTGTGGTTTTTTTTTTTTAGTGTTTTTAGCCAAGGTCATTTGAGGTCAAAAGATGGGACTGTCTTTGGTCTGGTATTGTGTTGCACATGTGAGTCTGATTGTTACATGACATGGCATACTTAACTGACTTTTGAATGGCTTCTAGCTGGTTGCCAAAAAAGGTCAGAGGTCATCTAAGGGTCTTTTCAGGTCATAGATGTGTCTTGAAATGCCATTTCTCCTAGATAAATTGCAAAATTGTCCTAAAAATTGCACAGATGGATGGCTGACATGTGCAGACTACAAATTTCCTGCCTGATTTTGGATAATAGGTTTTACACCTTTTTGACCAACATTGTACCACCCTTCTATTTTTACCAGTCTCACAAAATCATTTTACTACATATTTCCCATTCAACTGCTTTCCCTTCAAAACTCTCTGTGTGCAAGATGTCAGTCCAGTGAGGTTAATTGGGTTATAAAAGTAAAGGTAGATGTTTATTGGGTATTTCCATTGTGTGTGCATGTAGAGTAGGCACTTTGTTTAAATACTTGAAAAAGTCAAGAGGACAAATTACAGTACTAGTACCAAGTCTATGACTCTGCTTCTAAGCTAGGCTTGAAGAGGGTCAAATTTGTTTTGTGTCCATAGAGGAAGTTTTAATTAATACTGTGTCGTCACTAAACTTACTATTTTCTGTAAATGTAGTAAGCAATGCTGTAGGGGGTTATCATTTTACCAGAGAGAAATTAAAATAGTCTACATTGTGAATACATCTGTTGAAGATTAAAATACTGTATCAATGGCATGGTGAGTTATTTTCTTGGCATCCGTAAGTTGTCACTGTGCAGTACTTCAACAGGTTTGAGCTTCAGCACCAGTGGTGCTCTAGTCAGGGTGTGTTTTCAGGAAGATTCAGTTGGCCTAGATAGGAGACTAGAGAATCCAGTACCTGTTAGTTCTAATGTTTAATTTGGGATATTTTGAAGATAGCCCCAAAAAGTTAACAGTACTTGGCATATTTCAGGGAATAATTTATCCAGTGTCGCATCACACTTTGCTGCACAAAATAGACAAATTGCTATACAAATGCAAAATTGTGTAGCAGATTTTCTACATTAAACGTATGGGTTGATAGTGATTTTGTGATTGAAGAGCCCTGAAAAAGCAAAATTGCAATGCAAAAGTTGAACACTAAATTATTCCCTGTATTTAAGTAATTGGTCATAAATTTTGATTGCTAAACCCTCTGTGCAGCACTTTATATCTATGTAGCTGCTGTACTTTGCAGGGTCATGGCTTTACACTGGACAAAATACACCAGCAGGGGAAATTTTCACTGTGCATGGAGTGTGCTGAATTAATGACAATGAGAACCACTAAGTAACTCATTGATATTGATATTGATATTGGGAAGGGGAGGCAGGGGGGTGGGAAGAAGAGGAGGAGATGAGTGTGAATATTGAAAGATACATTATGTAAAAGAACAGAGCAAATTTTCATAAGGCAGTTTTGTATTATACTTATTTCAATATGACAATTGTTTAGAGCAAGTTATTATTGATTACATTAAAACTGAACATAAAATTGATGAAATTGAAAGCAGTCACCAGAAGTATGTAATGTCATTATAAGTTGTGATCTATAGAAATGAATTTTTACACAAAAAACGAAAACAAATTCATTTTAGTACAAGTTAGACATTGCTACACTATCAAAAGCACCAAACTTAAGCATAGGAAGAACTGAAAATATTTTTTGCGACAGTAACAGCTAGTGAAAATGGAGTCAACATTTGCAGTTGGTATTGGGTTGGTGGAGGGGGGTGGGGGTTCAAATTGTTGGGGAGGGGGTAACAAGTCCCCCATCATCATCCATGCATGAAATTATAGATGAGGAGCAACTTTCAGGTAAAACAGATGTCAGCACACACAGAAAAGTTTCAGGTAACAGCATCATGTGACAGTTCCCCCTCCCCCTTCTTTTTTCAGTACTCAAAAGCTGCTCGAGTAACTCATTTCTGCTTATTTTGATTGCCAAATAGATTGAAATACCATTCAATAGGGTTGACGGTATACTGGTATTCATGTGAATACCAGTGCTGGTGATACTGGTAATAAAAATACCAAAGACATTTGGTGTGTTACTAAATACTGGTTCTTGAAAAATGCCACTGGTGCTTGCAAGCACAAGTAAAACGCTGTTCACCGATTAAAATATCACCCATAAAGTCAAAGCAGAGGTTTCTGCACTGCGATTAGTGTAATCACATACCCAGTTGCATTACTGTACAGGATTGTACGGGTGGCATACATGATTATGTTTCTTTTGAGAACAGGTACTGTCCATAATACCGGTTCTGTATGCTTAGCATTACGCAGGTACCAATATTTCACTGCCCAACCCTACCATTAAGATTAAAAATTTCAGATCATAGCCTTGACCCCCCCGATGCTCTGCATAAGCAATGGAGAAGGGAAAAACAAGCCAGTGATCCACAACTGGAGAAAAAGGCCATGGCTGGCTTGAATTGAACCAAGCGTTTAAAACTGGGCCATAAAATTCCATCTGACAAACTTACTAACTAATCGATTCCATGGTGGCCTGTTACATTTGATGCTCACACATGCAAACTCTGCCATAACAGAGTAAGCCTCCTAATACAAAATTCTGTTGCAGGTTATGGCTGGCATACAGTGAAAATAAAAACCACAGAAAATGTTACAACTGAAGACAAAAATGATGACACTAAAACATCTTTTACTGTCTACATCAACTTCATATTAGCTGGATAAATTAACATATCACATTGCTGTCTCAACTTTTTCCTCAAGTAATTTTTAAAACTCTCGAATTGAGGTGAATAAAATAGGCTTAGGTTAGCAACAGGAAGAAAACGAGTAGTGGGATCTTTGAAACTAAATTGAAAGCAATTTGGCCCTATGTCTAACAAAAATAAGTAACCATGCTAGCCCCTGAAAGAAGAAATCAAAGGTAACATTAAGCCCCCCTTCCCCAACATCTTAACCCCCTCCCCCAACACACCAGCTTTGGCCCATCTTCTACCCAGCTGAGAGGAATTTTGCCAATGCATCCGTGGTATTAAATGTTACATAGGGCAATGAAATCTGGTTGGGATTTTTACATGACAGCAGATATAACATGTATGTCAAACATGTGAAGGTTTGTGAGGAAGACTCCGGTGCCCCTAAAGGGCAGGAGCAGTCAACCCAAATTGAAGTAGTGTAGTAGACTGTCCAGTTCCATGATTGGCTGTTGAGAGTCATGTGACAACATTTTCACTCCTCAAATGTGAAATTTACAACATTCAAGCAGCAGCCAAGCAGTTACTAGAAGTAACTGCTTGGCTGCTTGGTTTACCTTTCATATTTTATATTAAAGTAATAAAATATTAAGAAAGTTTCTTTGAACAGAAATGAGATGAAAATTGTGATATTTAGCTGTTGCTTCAAAATAAGTTTGGGGGGACTGCTCTTGACCTTTAACTGACTTTTGACACCCACACAAATGACAGAAACCTTTATTTCACTAAAGTAAAACCTACATCCAAAGAACAGTCATGTGACAGGCCACAAACTGGAACCAAAATCAAACAAAGTTTACAGTCAGGAATGGGTTTTAAAACCTATCAGATTGAGAAATCCAGCACTTTTGAACAACACACATCAACATAAATAACATGATATTTTATCTTTGAATCATCTCATAGTACTGAGACCCTCATTTGGGTCATTTGGGATTGACACCTGGACTTGTAGACGAATCCCATTAGCGCTTGTTTTTAGTGACTGTAGGCTGCCATTAGTGGGGTCCATCAGCTTAAAACCGTCTTTATTTATTGTTTACATGAATTTCAACCCTCATATTTAGTGAACTTGGAGAATTCAAGATACAAATTAGTGTACAACCATCCATGATAGAAGTAAGCAAGGAAATCGGAATATTTAAAGGTGATGGACCCCAGTTATGGCTGTCTGGATTCGTAGGGACCACGACATGAAAGCAGGAAAAAGCAGCTCACTTCTTACTGAGATCAAGTTTGTTTCTCCTTCCATGTGCCCCACAATTCCCTAAGGTAACTTATTACCGAGTCCAACCAGTTCTTCTTCCTTTTTTTTTTTTTTTTAAAGAGGACTGAAAAAGCAATCTTTTCACCAGCACATGAAACAAGTTCAAATTTGACATGGGAGCCGGTGCAACCAAAACAATTTCAATGCACTAACCTAATTTGAATGAAACCACTGTTTTTCTCCAGAGGGGTTGTATACCACCCTCTCATTAAGGAGCACAGATCTAAAACATGAGCAACACATGGAACTGTAACTGGCAGCTGGCAGTATTAAGATGTGAAATTAAGAACTTGTGCAGTGCAGTTTAAAAGTGTGACATAAAATACAATCTGAAAGACATTACATTTCCATTAACCTGAAATTTCTGAAATAGTATTTGCTTGAATACACATTAAGGAACTACGAGTAACCCTATATTCTAGCAGAAGGAGAAAAACTGTGAATGGTGTAGGCTAAAATTTCCCAGCATTAAAACATTATTACATTGCCTTAAACAAAGTAAAATATATTGTCTTTAATGCCACTTTAACATACATCAACTGCTTTAATTGCAAATGACAAAAAATGGTAGCACCATACAAAAAATTGTTCCAATGTTGAAAGAGAAGTAGACACCGTGGGGTGAAGGCACTACAAGAGTGCCAGTCATGCAAACCAACTCTTAAAAGCTGCAGCCATATCTTCCCTACATGCATGCTAACCTCAAATTTAATGTTCAAACTTGCCTGCATGCAATACAGTCTTGGAGAACTGTTCGTACAAACTTAATAGTAAAATACTGACTGTACACTTCTTTTCTTTTAACTTTCAATACCTTCTAGGAGTACTTACACATTGGTCCATTTTTTTTTGTTTTTAAAGATAGCACACTTCATTAATTTTTTTTTAAATAAAATTAAAAAATATCAAACAGCAGTTATCTTCAGCAGTGATTTAAATTCCATAAGGTATGAAAATATTATTTTGAAATCACTGGCTTATTTACAAACTAATGTGGTTTGACGCCTATAAAACTTGAAGATTAGTACATATTAAAAGAAATAATTAGATACACGTAGGTCTCTGAAGAGATCTTTAACATGTAATACAGAAAAGTCCATCATCAAAGAACTACTCTCAATCAGCCAGCAACTTCTACATGAAAAACTACTTCATACCACAAAATGAAATGAATATGATGGATCAAATAATACACACTTAAAATTATTCTTTTAGTTTTTGTTCAAATGCTCTTTTAACCCCAAACAAGGCCTCAAGGTCACATTTAACCAAAATGAAAACCAACATTTTGTTTAAAATAGGTGATGTTTTCAAGGCATGACAGAGATATGTAACACAGTTACAACCTATAGGCATGCCCAAAGGCAATTCACATGTTCACCAGTACTGGGCAGTTATTTTGTCCAGGGGGTGCACAAGACATATGTTGGAGACTACGAATCACCTGCTCGGCACACCTGTAATATTCTTGCACAGATATTGGGGACGCTCAAAACAATGACACCTGCCAACTATTGCACAAAATCCTTAATGAACCAGTGTAAAAATTAATTGTGCACTATGAACAGTTTGTATGTAGGATCACAACAAACCTGAATCAAAAATATTTGACAAAAGCCAACTGAAAGCAAGTCGGCAAGTTCTCATTACAAGAAATTAGGAAGAATACAGTCAACAGGATTTCTTGTGTGATTTTGCTCTGCTTCAGGCTCACACATTGAAGAGGTCTCATTGACTCCCCGTGTACAAGTATGTGATGTCATCTACAGCACAAAACTATAGTGGAAGCTTCTTTGTACTAATGAATATTCATTTTCCAAGACCAATCAGCACTCAAGCCTCATCTCAAATTTGGGCTCAAAGAATTAGTCAATTTGGATGATTTCTGTCATGGTTTACAGGTGTTATCATGTTAGCATAAGTCCATCTAAAAAGAACAACTTAACCTGCTATTAGAGTAAGGCTTAGAGTAAGCTTTGAAGGGAACCTTTTGGTGTGAGACAAGACTTGTATCCCATTAAAATAGCAGGAACCTTATCAGATGAGAACCAAAACTGGGACTCATGGAGAATAATTTGAAATCAATTTTTTTTTTACTAATTATCCTTCACATTACTTTTCAACAGCTTACTGGTTTAAAGATTAAAAACTGTTTAAAATGTTTAAAACTTGTTGGATTAAAAGGCAAAAAATATAATACTGTACATAATATCAAACAGGACCATAAAAACCACCCAACCCTCGTCCAAACCCTGTGAACATTGCACCCATGTTCCCATGTTACAGGCACATTTTCTTTACTTTCATTCTTGTCCTAAAGGATGCTTGCAACAATCAATCTTTATCCTCTTTTGTTAAACATGTAGCCTCAGAGACATATACGTCATCAACTTAACCACTCAAATACGTTATCAGCTTAACCACTCTCAGATTTCCCTGTATGGAGGAGGTGCACCTTCAAAGCTAGGCACTGGTACATCACTGGTAGTGGTGAAGCTCATAGTGGTGGGGTCTGTGGGTGCTGCACTCTTTGATGGCAATGCAGCGGCTTCTTCATCATCACCTACATCACCCAACTGCAATGAAGAAATTGACTCATTCAATTATTTGCTGTTGTTCACATATGAATGTTGTAGTAGTGATAAGAGCAGTATATTAAA
Source organism: Holothuria scabra (assembly GCA_037179385.1). NCBI lineage: Eukaryota > Metazoa > Echinodermata > Holothuroidea > Aspidochirotida > Holothuriidae > Holothuria > Holothuria scabra. Next base: position 16,914,040 of record CM074192.1, on the reverse strand, counting down.
ATGGTACATCACCTCCCTTTGCATCTGGCAAGCCCTCCCCTGCATGCAAGACCCCCCCCCCCCAACACCCCAACACACACAGCACATATCCATACTCAAAGCTTTACAGGGTACACAGAACAGTTCCCTGTAAAGAAATCATCTGAATTCCCCTATACTGCTAGGGGGACTGCTCTTGACCTTTAACCCTTTACCGTTGTTTGGAACCTTTTGGACCCATACGGAGAGCGAGGCTGTCACCCATCTTTACTGTTTCACACGGGGCTCAAAACTGCGAGTAGCTACCTGAAAATTCGGCCACAACAACGAGAGGGATAATAGTTTAAGGTCACAGGGTCAATAACCTACGGAAGCTGATGCAGGGCGTGCTACGTCCTTTTTTCTGCCCACCCCGAGGCGCGCAGATATGCCCCAATTTCAGCACAATGGTAAAGGGTTAATCTAAAGTATCTGCAGCACGGGTCTGTGCACCCATGTAAAGAGAGTGGCATCAGCTTTGCAGTAAACACACTCCACAGGCTTATTTTAACCCTTTACCATTGTTTGGGTCCTTTTGGACCCATACGGAGAGCACTGCTGTCACCCATCTTTACTGTTTCACACTGGGCTTGAAACTGCAAGTAGCTACCTGAAAATTTGGCCACAACAACAAGAGGGATAATAGTTTAAGGTCACAGGGTCAATAACCTACGGAAGCTGATGTGGGGCGTGCTATGTCCGCTTTTCCGCCCACCCCCGAGGCACGCAGATATGCCCCGATTGGAGCACAACGGTAAAGGAATAAATGTTTCTCTTTGTATATTCATATCCCCCTATCTTTCTAACATGTTGATTTTCACTTTTAGAGCTCCCCTTTGAAATTATAACTCTTACATCAAATAGGTGCAGTACATCCAACTCCTTTCTGACAAATAATCCTGTGTATGGTTCAAAAGGGTAACTAATGTCCTAACCAGATGAAAGAGCAAGAGGCAGGAATACCCAGCCAAATGCCTTGGCTCTGCTCACCCATTACCCTCCCCCTTCTGCCCCTTCCCCCAAAATGAAATTTCATTGTACCAAAAAAGGAAAAACATTATAAATGGCAAGCTTCACCAATAACCCTTGAAAAAGGACAGATTTTTTTGAACATGCATGGATAAAGCTACTGAAATAGAGTCGGGAGATCAAAATGGGATAGAGTGGTCACACCATGGAAATACAAATTTATAAGAACTGTTAAAATTCCCCAATCTATATGATCTGTGACTTTTGAAAAGATTCTAATTCAAGGAAACCAAACTAATTGTCCGTGAAATGAACAGTTTTATAGCATTTAGCTATATTATCATGAAGGCTATAGTGTTTACATTTTCATTTACATTTCTGCCACATTTTTGTTGGTACCTGCTATGCACAGTATGCTGTTACAGTCAACACATATCAAATAAACACCATATAAGGCTTGGTCCGCACTGTCATTCATACTCTCTTCACAATGCAATATGTAACAAATGGTAATGATATTTCCTTATATCATGCATGTAAAAGTTCTGCAAAGAGGTCTAGAATGAAAAGGGGACTATACAACTTTACAAATTTGTACAGCATCAGTCTGTTTGAAAATATATGATCACAGTTGGATGAAGTTTATGAACAGAATGGCCATGATTTATGCAAATTGTCTACAACAGAGAGTTGCAGGTATTCAATCAATGTGGCACAGGCTTTAAGACAAACCAAAAAACTTCAGCAAGTTCCCTCCTTATGTAGGCAGTGTAAAAATGCTTAGGTGATCTTAACCATCTATGATGTAGAAGTAATCCTTTATGTCCAACTTACTTAGACTGTAATACAGTGCGTAGGTGTCTCTTTGGCAGAAAGCATGAATTTATATATGCTTATAAAGTAATACATGTACGTATCCATCAATTAATTATAAAATTCCCTTGCTACCCTTCAATGGTCAAAAAGGCTGTGAAAACCAAGGGTCTGTAGAGGGGACAATATCTAGAAAAACTTGTCATTTCTGTATGCTACGTGCCAACTAATGGTTGCAATCCACTCAGACACTGCTATCACTGCTTCTTATCACCCCACTTTGAAGGCCCAATTCTCTCATCCCAATCATTACCAATTCTCCTTACAGTACCTTCTTCATTTAGCCCCTCCCACAATTGTCTGAAATTCACCCTCATCCTGACACAATCTCAGTATGTTGCTTCAGGGTGAGTATAGAAAAGATCAACGTGTATGATCAAACACTCTCAGAACAGTTCATGCTGTATAATATAAGCTTTGGTACTCTGCATTGTTTGAATTAGCAGTCAATCAAAAAGCTGAGCCAATTGAGAGTTTCTGTCACCCTATACTAGAAGTGTAGTTTGGGGTGAGAGGATTGGCCCTTTAATACTTTCTCCTCCCATCCTCTACCACATTATCCCCCCTACCCGTTCCCCCAAAAATAAAATAAAAATAAAATTCTGACTAAGCAACTAGGGTAAAGTCAAATGCTATATGGCAACCAATCCAGGAATTATTTTAATCTGATTTTCATTGCTTGTTTACGGGATAGGGGGTTGATTAGGCAATGGGGTTTGAGAAGAGGTATGAAGAGATTTTTTTCAAAAAGTACACTTACACTGATAAACTTAAATGCATACTAATACTATTTGTTTACAAGTAATGAAGTTGCAGTTATTTTACAGAAAATATAATAAATTGGAGAAGTCTTACCCTTTCCCCCTGACTTCGGTATATTGCCCTCATGTTCTCACGACCAGCACGGAGATTCATGAAATGTGAAATCACACATAGAGTACAGGAACCCTAACATACAAAACACATAGTTGGTATTAAAATAACTCTGCAAAGTATGGTACTGTAGCATGTGTTATAAATACCATCTTCAGAATTTAACAAAACATTGACAGAAGTTTTCATGCCTTCCTCCATTTTGATGAGCCTATGAAAGGGACTTCTTTTACTGACAGCATATTCAGTGTACCATCAAGTGAAGACTTTATGCTCTATCATTTCAAGAGTTTCATAGGCACAGTAATGTTAATACAGATGTGAAGTCGACAGGCCTGAGAAGTTAACAGTCACCCTGATATACTGTGTATTCAATTGTAAATCAATAAATGAGCATTTTGTATTAATCTGCTGTAACTGGAAACTGAGCACAAGTAAGCACAAATGAGAATTAATAAGTCTGCCATAACATAACACATGCCATAACAGGGTTCATACCAATATTTGACATGGTGGAAAAGAGTTTTTAATGTAGCGTGGGTTGCAGTTGCCGAGGAAGCAGGAAAATGGCAGGGTACCGGTATTGATAAAATATAAGTCCATATATACTGTACATGGGTCGTACGTGTGAGGTGCTCAAAAGTGTATTAAACAAGCTCCTCAACTCCAAAAGGACAAATAAAAACACACAAAAGTAGGCCTTTAATCAAAGGCGAAGTATATAAGTAGAAATTTACATAATCAAAGGGCTTTATTTTTACAAAAGACTATATTAAAGGACTAAATTTACATAATCAAAGGCCTTTAATCAAAGGAGAAGTATATAAGTAGAACTTTACATCAAGAAGCATAACAGATATCACCAATTTGCATCTGAACAACATAACACAGATAACAATCTACATAACATCAAATGAACTTTGACCTTACATCATTCCCCCATTCCCATTTAAATAAGAAATGTTCTCAGTTTTTAATTTGTTCATTGCCTTCTGTTATATTATTTCTTTAACTTTTTATTAATTGCAATTAAACAGTTAAAACATCGCATTTATTTTTTGTACCTAAACATAGACACATCTTCACCCCTTTGTTTCTAACTACAGTACATGGAACTTGCTATCAATATCTTACACTCCTTTCATTCCTTTTTCACCAGTTTACTGAATGTTATCACTTACATTAGTGTATTCAACATTGTCTGCATACAAAGTTAACAAGCAGATCAAAGACCATTTAGAAAAATATAAAAACTCTAAATTATGACAAGTAATCTATGATAGATATAAATCAACATAAGAACGCACACACAAATTTATTCCAATGTCACCATACATTGCCACATCTTTCAAGTGATATTTAAGTACCATTTACAATCTACAAAAAGGGCGAGGGGCTTAGTTTGTAGCATGTGATAGGGGTCATCACTCATAAGACCTGCTTGGAGCTGCAAGGGCTACAGTGGCCCGAGTCAGAGAAAAGCGTGGTGTCTGGTAGGCCGCCGAGATGGTGGTAGGCTGCAGAGGTGGAGGGATAAACCCCTGTTTAGTGTTTTAGTGTGTAGTGACCCCTGCAAAGCTGAGGCAGGATGGGATCAATTTAAGAGTGAGACCTCTTTTGTGGTCTGAGTTATGTACAGTCCAATTTTTCTGACCAGTTGATCTATATATAGCTTCATCCTCTTGCAATGAACACATTTTTAAAATCCCTTACCTGATACACAACTTGACGACCATTCTGGGAGTGCTTTCAAACCATAAAGGGATGTTCCCACTTATAGTAGGTGCCAACTTAACCCTTTCATTTACAGGCAAGTCTAGCCATGCTACATCTCCAGAGGAATATTCTTCAAACCTGATTTGATTTTTGAATAACTTTCTTCTTTTACCTAAATTCTGAAGCTTACCTTAAAACAGTGGGTTAGACTTCCATGAAAAGAAACTGTGCAGCCTGCCGGCAGTTCCTGCACTAGCCTGTAACATGGGTGGGATAATTGAAACCATTTTGATGCAGGGGCTCACGGCCTGTGGTGCTGTGACAGAATGAGTTGTATGGATGCTCTTCTTGAGGGAGAATATCATCCCATTCACAACATTTTGTAGCAACATACCTTCCCGACTAATCCTTCAGGGCACCATTAAACCTTCCACTAAGTCATTGGCTTGTGGGTGATATGCTCTTAAGTGGAACTTTTTGAAGACCTAAATCGTGACATACAGTACCGTACCCATAAGACCACTTTGCAACTGCTCACCTTGCTCAGTGTAAATTCTTAAGGGTAAACCATGTTGTGTAATATATTTTTCAAAAACACAACGAGCAACTGTAGAAGCCATCTGATCTGGCATTGCATAAATATCAACATATTTCAAACCAGAAAGCCAAAAGGCTTAGTGATTCCTTGCCGCTGAAATGTAAGGCCTTTTTTCACACTGACATTGCTTGGCAATGTTTTTCAATTAACAGGGCTCCATAATGTGCCCACAAAGTACACATGCAAGGCATCCAATCTTCCTACATTGAGATCCCCCTTGCCCGTTGTGAACCCAAATGACATTTGACCTCCACCAAAAACTTCTGGGACCATGTATTCACTATGTGCCATCTACAGGACAAGTTACAGGACCCTACAAGTGACATTTCTTGAAAGACTGTGCAGGAAAGCTTGTCAGGCTTTGAACATGCTGACTCCAAATGAACTTTGACCTTTCAGAAAATCAATAGGGATCATCTACTCAATATGACCAATCCACACACTAAATATGAGCACAGTCACATGTACCGTTCTTGAGATATCGTGTTTACGAAGTTTTGACCTTTTGACCTCTCATGACCCCAAATGACCTTTGACCTCCACCAAAAACGATAGGGATCATCTGCTCAATATGGCCAACACACTCGCCAAATATGAGTATAGTCACATGTACCGTTCTCGAGATATCTTGTTTACGAAGTTTTGACCTTTTGACCTCTCGTGACCCCAAATGACCTTTGATCTCCACCAAAAACAGTAGGGATCATCTACTCAATATGGCCAAGGCACACACCGAATATGAGATTAGTCACACTTACTCTTCTTGAGATACCGTGTTTAAAAGCAATTTTTAAGAAATTTACCTATTGACCTCTCGTGACCCCAAAGGACCTTTGACCTCCACGAAAATCAATAGGGATTATCTACTCAATATGACCAACCCACACACCAAATATAAGCATAGTCACATGTACCATTCTGGAGATACCGTGATTATGAAGTTTTGACCTTTTGACCTCTCGTGACCCCAAATGACCTTTGACCTCCATCAAAAATAAAAGGGATCATCTACTCAATATGACCAACCCACACACCAAATATGAGTATAATCACATGTACCGTTCTCGAGATATCGTGTTTACGAAGTTTTGACCTTTTGACCTCTCGTGACCCCAAATGACCTTTGACCTCCACGAAAATCGACAGGGATCATCTACTCGATATGACCAACCCACACACCAAATATGAGCATAGTCACATGTACCATTCTCAAGATATCGTGTTTATGAAGTTTTGACCTTTTGACCTCTCGTGACCCCAAATGACCTTTGACCTCCACCAAAAACAATATGGATCATCTACTCGATATGACCAACCTACCCACCAAATATGAGTATGGTCACATGTACCGTTCTCCAGATATCGTGTTTACGATGTTTTGACCTTTTGACCTCTCGTGACCCCAAATGACCTTTGACCTCCACCAAAAACGATAGGGATCATCTACTCAATATGGCCAACCTACACACCAAATATGAGTATAGTCACATGTACTGTTCTCGAGATATTGTGTTTATGAAGTTTTGACCTATTGACCTCTCGTGACCCCAAATGACCTTTGACCTCCACCAAAAACAATATGGATCATCTACTCGATATGACCAACCTACAAAGCAAATATGAGTATAGTCACATGTACCGTTCTCGAGATATCGTGTTTACGAAGTTTTGACGTTTTGACCTCTCGTGACCCCAAATGACCTTTGATCTCCACCAAAAACAATAGGGATCATCTACTCAATATGGCCAATGCACACACCAAATATGAGCATAGTCACACTTACCCTTCTTGAGATACCGTGTTTACAAGCAATTTCTAAGGAATTTACCTATTGACCTCTCGTGACCCCAAATGACCTTTGACCTCCACAAAAATCAATAGGGATCATCTACTCAATATGACCAATCCACACTCCAAATATGAGCATAGTCACATGTACCGTTCTCCAGATATCGTGTTTACGAAGTTTTGACCTTTTGACCTCTCGTGACCCCAAATGACCTTTGATCTCCACCAAAAACAATAGGGATCATCTACTCAATATGGCCAATGCACACACCAAATATGAGCATAGTCACACTTACCCTTCTTGAGATACCGTGTTTACAAGCAATTTCTAAGGAATTTACCTATTGACCTCTCGTGACCCCAAATGACCTTTGACCTCCACAAAAATCGATAGGGATCATCTACTCAATATGACCAACCCACACACCAAATATGAGCATAGTCATATGTACCGTTCTCGAGATATCGTGTTTACAAGATTTTGACCTTTTGACCTCTCGTGACCCCAAGTGACCTTTGACGTCCACCAAAAACAATAGGGATCATCTACTCAATATGGGTAATCCACATGCCAAGTATGAGATCCCTCGGACTTACCCTTCTTGAGATATCGTGTTTACAAGCCAAAGCGTCACATACGCACACACACACACACACACACACACACCTACACACCTATACGCGTTTCTGGCGCCTATCGGGGACATGCTCATTATACCAGTCAAGTGGGGATATTCTGTTTTTCCTAGTCAACTGGGGATAATCACAGGTCATAATCAAGGTGACTGGGGATCCTGAAAAATCTACACACACATTTTCACACAAATTCAAACAAAAAACATGGAAACGTGGATATACCTCAGATCAAACTGTAAAGCTACAGGCACTTATCTAACACCCCACTTTGCATTATTTTGGACTTTCTAAAACCGGGGATATCCCCGTTTCGCGGGGTATCCCCAGTTCTACTGTAATTTTCATGTGTGTATCCCCGATTGACCCCAGAAACGCACGCACACACACACACACACACACACATACACACGACATCACCATCGCATAGATTCCTTGCCTGCCTACGGCAAGGAATCAAAAATGATCCACCAATACAAGGATTATCTGTTGAAATATTTTGTATCATTTAAATTGTATTACATTCTCACTTTTTCCATTCAAGTTAATATTCTTTCTATGGTTTTAAGCTCAAGGTTGACAATTAAGAGAAACAACAAATTCATGAGTTACTCACATCAACAAAGAGAGACAAAAGAAGAATTGTCAGCATTATCAGAATCCCAAGTGATCGAGCTAAAATCTGTAAAAAATATAAAATTGAAAATGATTACTAAACCATTACACAAGTTCAGCCATCTAAACAATTGATTATTATGACTACTTTCAGTTATGGAAGAACTATTAACAAATCATAACCAATGTTCTCCACTTGCCGTTTTGTCTGGGGTACCGCCCGGACAAAATCTGAAGAGCTGCATTAGAGCTCATTCTTAAATTTACCCACCCACACAAAAACATCGGCTGCCTGGACAATAATTCTCTTGCACTAAGCCTACTAATGTTAGCACAATGGACGGAGTAAGATTTGAGCAGATGCATGCTGAAATATAGCCTGCTTGGTGGCCATATTTTGCACAAGTACTTGCAACTGCTCCTATTTTGCACTACGTAATAACAATGAAGAGTACACATTCTATACCTGCTAAGAAGATGTGATGAACTACAACAGAAAATCTCTGTTAGAAATCTTGTGATTGGTCCTACAGTATACCCAATGATTTTATACTTTTAGCCAATAACAACTCACGACACATTCAATGCAACTTCAGTGTGTTCAGCTAGCTAGAGGTTCTCGCAAATTTTGACAATGGCATCTCTTAAAAAGGTATGTCATATGAATTATATATGGGTGGAAAAGTAAATGAATTGATGAAATTTTACAGTGACAATTCTTGAAATTAGAAAAAAATTGGAAACTCAAAGTGTCTAGCTCCCTAAACTAAGAAATTTAAGCCAAACATTTATGGTTCGATTGAGCAACTGGGCTAGTACTTTCTGCATACATTTGTGCTAGTCAGCAGTACAAAGCAGGATCGTACTGAAAAAGGTGGACAAAAATCTACAAGAACATAGGGCTGTAAGTTTGCAATTAGTGAACTAAACCTTTAATCGCATCTTTTTGCGATTACTTGGTGATTAATCCCATTTGCATATGTCTATATATCCAACCAGTGCAGTAACATGTAAATATTGGTAATAAACTTACACTGTACATATATGTGTGTGAATCAGTAGTATAGTACGGCAATTGCTCGCCAATACTGAGTTAGCGTTAATACAGTACACACATAGGTCCACCTTGAAGCAGACTCCATTTTAACTTTTTTTTCCCATTTATCTTTAGTTTCAACAAACCATTTTGTGAAAAGCAACTTTTATAAAATTGCTTCACATTGGAAGTTGTGCTTTTAGTTGGATTGTTACACCAGTACTGTAGCTAGATGAAGTTTCTTAATTAATGAAAAGATTAAACGAGAACCTACCTGGTTTGAAGTTTGATCTTGATTTTATGAAGTAATAGTGAGTGAGAGGTAATGTGAGATCCCGTCCGCGCATGCATGATCAGTCTTTAAAGTATGAGGCCTGAGTTATCACACCACAATACAGTGCCCTATTATTGTAGATGGCTGTACTCCTACTGTAAGCTTTTCCATACATGTATAGAAATTAAATGCTAGCTGGCTTGACTAACATTTTCATTTATGAAGTTTCTGGGTGGGCGAGGAGGGCACATTACCTCTCACTCACTATTACTTCATAAAATCAAGATCAAACTTCAAACCAGGTAGGTTCTCGTTTAATCTTTTCATTTTATTTCGTAATACGTTCGATGTAATGTGAGACCTTCAAAGCAACTCAGGTCTCATACAACACATTAACAGAACACAGCAGATGACTCCTCCATAAGTGTTCTGTGTCATATACAGTAAATAAATTTTTGAACAGAATTTACTGTTAAAGGTGTTGCTTCAGTGCAATGCTTCATTCAGTACTGACTGTACTGTAACTTTTCTTCATATGTATCTAGGCTTAAAGGAGTACATTTCTTCCAGAACTCTGATACTTAACCTAACCCTTAAAAGGTTTCTTGAAAACTGTAAAAAGTTTCTTCCATACTAGGCACTCCATTCTGCTTGAGGAAAGATTTCAGCAAATAAGCAGATGTCAGTTGGACACTGCTACCACCGATCTACTGCAGTAGTTTGTGGTTTGAAGTCACTGTTGTCAACATCAGATTGTTGACATTACTGTTTACACTTCCAGCCATGTGCCTATGGTATCACGTGACACTTTAGAATGAAGCTTACACAAACAGACCAACTTTTCACCATTCCTCTATGCATTGCTGTCCTCTTTTGGTTCAGTATTCTACCATGACTATACTGTACATTTATGCCGCATTGCTTATTTAGTGGATATGCAATAGCAGCAATACCATATGCCCCACATTTTTGTGCCATGCCTACATTGCCTGGTCTACTAATATCACATAATCCCTTTACAAATAGCTCCTAATGTTTATTTCCATGTGTTCAGCATATATGAACAGTCTGTCGGATAGACTAAGTACTGACAAGCAGATTTTTATTTAAGTTCTTGAAACCAGCATTCTGGCAGCTACTGTAACATGGATCTTACAACTATGCTGCTTTACATCACAATTGTAATCATATTGAGGCAAGGGAGGTCTGAAATCGAAAAGCCCTTACAAATTTTACAATAGTTGTGTAATAAATTGGTGTGATCCCTTATTGAGTATCCATGGGCTGATAGGGCTGCCCATGCCAAGTTAAAAGCACTGTATTTGACAATGTCAAATGAAGAAATAAGGCATCATGCCTTAACCTGTTCTGGTGTGGAGTATGCACAATGGATCAATGGAAGGGAATGCTAGCAAATGGGAATAACCTCCATTGTTTTTCAAGTGGAGTTGCACCAGAAGTTTCCAACTTTGTCTAAAATGTTGCTGAGTACACTTTGACAAATCCCCTTGTCTTTAATGAACAATTCCAATAATGTGAAGAAACAAGACCTTGTAGTCGATTTAAGGGTAATATCTTGAGGTTGTCAGCATTTTCCCTGCCAATCTGCTGCAGGAAAACAAGTTCCATGTTCTGCAGGGCCAGAAATGAAAATTACATCATTGTGGCAAACTGGTGCACATTTGCAACCAAAGCAATTCATACTCTTAGGCAATTTCCAGGCTCCCCTTGCCTAACATCCATTCTAACTGGTCACTAAATTTTCTACAGGCTTAATCAAAAATTTCATTTTGATCTTCCATTCCTACTGGGTTAAACACCCTCAAGTTCAATTTGGTAAATTTCAGTACAAGCTAGCAACTTTGTGCTGCTCAGTAGCTGTGTTATTGATCACTACTGCAGTTAGGGTTTTAACAAAATGCTTGCTAAGCTAGGAAAACAGCATTCCCTCAACATACGACTGTACGTAGTGTTTAGTTCATTGTTTCTTGTTGGTATTCTATCTGACATCAATTTGTATTGCTATCATAGGCACTTCATCCTGAACTAAGGCATCACTTGCCAGAGTGGTTTGAAAGACACCCATACAGAAGATCAAGTTTTTCATATGCCTCAGTGTAGGCACTAGTTCAAATTATTTCTTCTTTACCTTAAAGATAAGGACACATCAATATCAGCACAGTACTCCCCTTTTTGAGACAAATGGTACCACTGTAAGTAACATCTCTCTAAAGCTTTCTGAATCCAATAGCCCCCTGTGGGCTGTAGAATACATGCCCATGGTATTTTGCGCATGTGACAAGAGGCGACTAAAGGGGACCAAATGTGAACTTGAACCATACGTGAAAATAAATTTAGTCTTTTATCGAGTTGACTGACACTATATTACACATTCGTGTCAGTGTGTCGTTAAATCTCATCTTACTATCTGAATCCAATAACAGAGTGGGGCTTTATTGTACTGTTAGGAAGCTGCTACTGTACCAGCTTTCCAATCCATGCTGCCACTCTAATTATGACGGGCAGTCTAGCAAGATTCCATCAATTTCTCATGAGGTCAATCTGACTTGCACTGTCGACAAACTAAAATTAGTCATAAGAGTTTTATTTCTTTTGCAGATGCAGACAAAGACTTCTCTGGGTGGTGAAAATTCATCTCAAATCTGAGAAATTTGTAGTTCTGGCAACAGCTTCTTTGGCATGTTGCTTTGTTACTGTGGCTATTACCCATGTACCACTTCAGTAAAGTATCATATAATTATGCACTGAAATCCCTTGGAAGCAGTCCAAGAGATGCGAAGCAGTGCTTTAGGTAATTGTGTAAAATGCCTTGGCATTGACATGACTAACTGGATTTTGTCTGGCCATAACTGACCTTTTCACAAAAGCAGGACTTCAGACTGAAAATATATTTTCTTCAAATGCTAAAGAGAAATAATAATATGCATCTCTCATGTCTACAGATGCCATTGAATAGTCCATTGTAATAAACTTCCTCACAAAACTGTTTTCATAAAAGGTTCCAAGAGATAATGGGTCATTCTATTGTCCCCAGTATTCTTGAGCCATGAAAAGGTATTCAAATGAACCCTGCATGAAGCTGGAGTGCTTCCATTTCTGCACATCCTTTTTAAACAGCCCATGAATCTCTTTGCAACAGCTTCAGCCTCTATGAATAAACTTTAAATGGTCGGCCTATACAAAGCGTACCAAATTTACCTGGAAATGAAAAGATATCTTGAAGAACAATTGTGTTCCAATTATGTACAAAATATTGTCAAGGTTGTGTACATAGTATATTGTCAGCTTTCTCATTTATCATAGAAATTGGGTAAGTTACTTTGTCAACCCCAATATCCTAGCCTCCTAGGTAACCTAGGACCATGGCTTCCTACTGCTGGTTCATTGTACATTTTCCTGCACTCTGGAATACTGCACTTGTTTCCTGCTTGTTATCTGGGGCCCTAACTTTGGGCCTATTTTTGGCATGTTTTGCCAGATTGATGTTGGTACACAGTAACATCCCACAGCAGGGGGAGCTTTTCTCACACCACTGAAATATTGCTGTAAGTTAAGCATCAGCTAAAAATTGTGTGTGGCATCTACCACACGTACAAGCTACGGTTTTCTCTTCAACCAGTTCTTTGACCATTTTAATGGTAGTTCTAGGGTTACAGTAGATGACCTCCCAGCAATCACTGAGTTTTACACTGCTTACATTATTAGTTTAGGTCTAAGCTTGGTCACAGGCTATGCCTCGACCTCGCCAAGTTTCCAGCTTGACTTACAGTCAATATAGGCTAGGCCTATATACACTAGGCTATGTAACCTAAGCTACTAGCCCTGTAAGTATGACAGTAGGGTCTGACAGGTCTTGTGTGCAGGAAAAGTGCTTCATAATTGTTGTGCTGAGACATCTGACATGTTTCAGCTTTCTTTCTTCCACTTTTGTGGGTTCTTCTAGGCTGAGGCCATTGGCCTAGGCTACGTGATATAAAAATGCTGCTATAGCAACTGGTTCACCTTTGTAAACCTTGACAGTTGATGCAAACCCCAAAGGTTTGTATCAGGTACCATCCTTTCTAATTCTCACCCTCAGTCTCAGACTGGGGAAATCTTTATGTGACCGTATCCTGTATGCCTCCGCCTTGGCTAGGCCTAACACTAAGGCTGACAGTATTTCACTGTTTGGACTTGCACACTTACCTATTCATAGCCAAAGTCAGCACTTTAAACTGCTGCTCTCCATAGCTCAATCTACGGATAAGTACTCAGTCACATCCATTTTTCAAGCCTGGCCCAGGCCTAGGCTAACCAACATTTGTTGGTTTATCTTTGTCAACACAAGTCTCTTCAGTGTTGCTGAAGTGTTACTGCTAGAAACGATCCTGCAGTGTTTTTAAAGGAGCCATTTCCTCTCCTTCCTTTGTCCTTTTGAGCCTTTCTTGACCTTCACAGAGCTCCCGTCAGCGACGAGGCTTTCTCTTTCAACCCAGTGTAACGCTTCCACCGAGTGCATGCACTACTACGTTCAGTAGGTACATATTGTACTGCCTAACGGCGTTAGGCTATGGCACTAGAATCCCGCCATAAATCATTTTCGTGGAACTGGCTCTCGCATGTTACATGCCTGGCCAGACAGTGCTTCAGTCTCGGTGGCTCGCACCGGACAATTTATTGGGCTGAGATTAAGACATCGTGAGTAGAAACGCTCCGAACATCGAGAAATCATCAAGTAACATCCCAAATCCTTTAGATTGCAACAGTTTGCGGTGAATTAGCCTTCTATCGTGTTCAAACTCAAAATTTTCTTCATGGTAAAGAAAGTCCACTGATCACTACACTTATTGCGAACGAACTGATCACGCATGCGCGGATCTCACATTACATCGAACGTATTACGAAATAAAATATTCAGTTAGTATTGCAAAGCAGCGATTGTTCACAAAGTATAGGCTAGGCCACAGTACAGTATTCACAGTGGAAGTAGCCACCATGCCCCCCTATGCAGACAGCTGCAGGACTGACTCCAATAAATTTAATTTTGACACTTGCCCAATCTACCCATTTGTTTCATTTCTAATTGCCCCCCCCCCCCCCCAAAAAAAAAAAAAAAAATTGTGGCATGAAGCCAAATGTAACATTAGAGCTACAGTAACAATGATAGGCTACCATTAAATTTAGACGTAGTAGTTTTCACTTGTCATTTATTGTATAAGTTACCCACTGCAGGGAATAATTTAGTACAGAAATTTTGCATAGCATTTTTGGGATACAAGTTCCATTTTGTGTAGCAATTTTCAAAATTTGCATAGCAATTTTCACTGTCATACTTTTCTTCTGTTATGCAGTACTCTGATGATACAGTGTTCAGTTATATGCTGAAACTAAACCTTAACATCGCCGTAATGTGACAGCACTGTTCCATGAAAAGTCCTGTCTGCAATAATCTTTATGCATCTGCAGAAACAAGGCACAAAATACTGTACATGAGTTCAATTCCATATCGTACTGAATCACCTCCTTGCTCTGCTGTACAGTGTAAGGTCCTCCAGAAAGCGAGTCAAAAACATGCACTCAACAAGCTTGATGCACTGCATGCTAACAAACTGGAACAGGGTCAGAAGACAGTCAACAACCTTATTGTTTTTCTTCCACCATGATAATAAGCAGTTTGCGTGCTTCTTAAATCCTGGGACATTTCCTAAATTTCAAGCTTGCAATCCGTTTTTAAAAGTGTTCTCAAACTTCTCATATGTATTACATATAAGGCCTACTATGGGTATTGCTACAGCCTCATTCAGGGTAGTTAGAATGATGTCAAATTGGAAGATGTCCAATATAGTCAAATTTTCACAAATTTCATAAAATAATTTTGAGGCAGGTGTAAAGGCCCTGTCACTGTCACACTATTCCGGGCAGGCTCTACAGGCTTGTTGCCGGCAAGAGTTTTGTTGCACACAGGAAAAGTTCTGCGGGCAAGTCAAGATTTGGGTGGGTTTTACATGAAACTTCCCGTGGTACTTCCATGGGTTTTGCCTTTTCTCCGTGTGAAATGCGTGCAACAAGCGGGAGAGTTCCGTGTTAGCTCAGGGACACTTACAGGCTCTGCGAGTTACGGGCGTGCCAGTTACATGTCACCTGCATGGGAGTTGCCTGCAATGTGCAAGGTTTACGCGTGCCGATTGCGAGCATATTAACATGGCAGATGTTTTCGCAGAATGCCAGCAACTTGCCCGCCGCAAGCCCTCGGATTACCAGCAGGGAGACAGTAACTTCCCCGCAATATGCCCTCAATTTCCTGGTTCGATAGCCGCAGAATTGACACTATGAGGCAGTGTTGTAACAAGTCACGACTCCAGTCACTTCCTCTCAAAATGATAGTGACTCCACAGAATTCAGGAGTAATTTCCCCATTGAAATAGTACAGTGACTCGAGTCACTTAGAAGTTTGAAAACTGGTGACACTAATCTAGTGACTCGATTACAACACTGCTATGAAGTCAAGTTGTCAGTACCAACACTTTCTTGCCCATAAAATGCTCGTCCCATGCACGCATCTGACACGCGCTCAGCACGAAATTGTCACAGCTTCGTGGCCAACCTTTCTTCAAGCGGGTTAACAGCTTGTGACTGGCGGCCGCTACGGGCCCCCTGCGGGTGTTCTGCGGGAACCTCTGCGGGCAAACTCACGCAATTTACCCGGAACAAGTTTTGAGCATGTTCAAAACTGGGCTGCGGGCAACTCGGACTTGCGTGCGCACCTGCCAGCGAGTACGGGCAAGATCCGGGCGAGATACTGTCAGGTCAGTGCTAAATGCAGGGCCCTGCGGGCAGCAAGAATTGTCACCCGCAACTTGCACGCGCTGGCTTGCCCGGAATAGTGTTACAGGGCCTTAAAATACTCTTACTAATCCGTCATACTATTTTGGAAAGATTAACTCCAGTAATTTTGCCCTACGATGCTTTTTCTTCAGAGTTATTTGTGCTAGACCTTGCACTATCCTAACGTGTTTGTATATGGAGATGTATAGAGCCTAGGCTGTCTCGTGTTTTATGTGGAAAAAGTTTGATCCCTATGGGAAGTCTCTGAGCTATCGTAACAGTAGCACTCACAGAGTGCCTGATACTTCATACACAGCTGCATACGTTGAAGTCGCACCATCGACAATGTAACTAGCGGCCAATAGGTGCACGTAAAAGTTGCGTGAATAGGCATAATTACCTTGCTGTTTTGAACGTACTCAAGTGTCTGGGTACTTTTCTCGCTGCTTTTTTGCAGTGTTTCGTTGCTTGACGAGTGTGCATGTACTAATTATATATTGAACAGTTGTAGGCCTTCATGCAGTATTCCTGTTGTCATTTCCATTCACAGAGTACCAGAGCTTTTGCTAGGAAATTGTATCGCAAATTTTGCTACACATATATTTATTAATGTCGCAAATCTGTCACTTTGCATCGCATTTTGCGATGCGATACCGGATAAACCGGATAAATTATTCCCTGCACTGCTAACAAAGACGTACATCATACGTTACCAGCACATCACCGGGACCCACTGCTACATGCACAGTATAAAATACACACACTGCCTTCAGCGGCTGCTCTGCCTGTATCGTTAGAAGCACTCAGAGAATGGTGTACTTCAATTGGCAATACCATGACACCCTCCCTCAATAATTATGTTAGAAGGTGGAAATCCCCAAATTTTTAAAGAAGTCGCTTCATTCATGAATGCAAGTAGCCAATCAGTGAGCACGATTCTTCACAACAGAAGTACAGCACGGAGCAGCAACTTAACGATTTTCAGCCGACTGTTACCCTGTACAACTGCTGCTATGTACGCTGTTGGTTTTGATAAACAATGATCGGAACCTATTTGAAATTTTTTTCAATTCATGACAAATTTCATTGTAAATTATGTTCATTACAAATGTATTGGTGGTGTGAAGTAAAGCCTGTCACAACAGGTTCCATGTTTGGGTTTCATGGATTAAAACGCCCCCCCCGCCCCATGACACCGCACAAAACCACATGTAAACTAGCGAGAGTTGGGTGGAGAAAAGGTGCATATCATAGCTCTGTGCAATTTTTTAGCTTCTTGTTCATACTGTAGACATCGTATGCTTTGTCAATGCAGCTAAACTTGTGAAGAATGATGTTACATTGTTTACTTTACACAATCAAGTCAGTGAGTCACCCTGGGGCATGAGATGGGATTAATGGCATGTGACATTTTACTAAACAATTACTTGGCCGGCAGTTAGCTAATTGCTAAATACTGTTATACAACAAAATGCATCGAAAAATACAGATTCACTGAAGATGATGATGTACAGTAAAGAAGAAGTACTCACCAAGGCTAGAAGTCCTAACACAACACCCAATGCTTCTATAACACAGATAAACCCAAACAGGATGATGAAAGGAAGAAGAAGTATTGCCTTGTGCTGAGAAAAAGAAACGAGCAAACATACTTTAAGGATACTGCATTATGATATCCTTTATTGATTAGCACATGTGCTTATTTCAATAGTAAAAGTACACCCTTTTCGAAGACCAAAATTGGATCAAAATCCCTCTCTCATTAGCAGAGCATCCACATGGTTAGGACTGAGGGGGGTGACTATCCCCATGACGGACCAAAATTGTCTGCCAGAGTGCCCTTTTTAGGTTTTATAACACCCTGCTTTCATGCAGGCCATTCTCACCAAATCTGATCAAAATGTCTAGCTTTTCCACTGCTTGGTAGGAGGTATATGAAGTTTAAATTGGTAGGAATGACAAAATCCTTAGCTTTCTTGAGAGGGGTTGATTTGTACCTGACAAAAAACACTTCTTAAGGGTTTTTTAGGCCACTTTACTTTTTCAAATTAATAGTGAACATAATCAGCATATGGAACAATGCAACAGTTTGCTGTATTTTAAAGCACTTCTGTTAACCATGTATATGTACATTATTCTGGACATGAAAGGTATGTACATATGTCACAAATTAATTCAGGCATGTCCCCAGTCATAGCCTCTACTCTGGGAGAAGACAAAAATAATACAGTACAATACAACAAGTGCTACACAACTAGAAACCCATTTCCAAGTACTTTTCTGTACCTCTACCTAGTAACAACTGCAGTGCTCCCAACTCTTCTCTGCTTCTCCCAAATCTTGCTTTCTATACCTAAAAATACTGATGACACTGGTGACACAAGGAAGGGGTCATTTTCCCTGAAAGAGACTATTTCCCCCTACCTCCAATCCTCCCCCCCCCCCCCCCACACACACCCTGATGTCCTACTTACCATAGGTGTGATGCAAATTTACTGTACTTATCCTGAGACTAAGCACTTCACCCAAAGGTATACTTAAACCTCAAAACTTACAGGATATTCTCACTGGACCCTCTCCCCAGGAGCCTTACCCCCATGGAAACCGCTTGAGGTCTTTAGTAGGACCCCAGACCTAACCTACTTTGGAGGGCTTCAATTCCTGGAATATCCCACCTAGGGATTGCTCCATGAAACCATGACACCCACAAGGTTTATTTTTTACCCAGAGATGAATTATAACCTCAGAGCTCCAATTAGTAAGTTAATTTGTTTGATGGGATTAATTGACACAAGACTGTGTTACAGTGTCAGTCAGCTGGAAAAAAGTTCAATTTCCAGCATTGTTCAAGTTAAAATTTGGTTTCCCCTTAGTCGCCTCTTACGACAGGCAGAAAATACCATGAGCATATTTTACAACCCCCAACCCACAGGGGGTCAGAGCTCTAAGGGTGCATGGAAACTTTCTGATCCCAACATTTTCCTTTATTCTTTATTTACCCCTCTCCCCACCAGTCCCTCCTCTCCCTCTCCCCCTGCTACTTTTGAAATTTTGGTGCTACTGCTGCTCTGCATCCATATGAACAGCTTTCAATCAATGTCAATGCACTTCCTTAGTAAATGTAAATTACCTTCTGTTGTTGCCAACCTTTCAGTGTTCAGTAACCAACCAAATTTGGTCTCTATGGAGGTCCAAAATATATGCCAATATACCATATCCTTGAAAAAACTACATGATTAAGGTACAGTATCATCTGCACAAAAAGAATGAATATGACAGAAATGAAAGTTTGTATTATGAAGCCATACTTTCTTTTTCTCTCTCTCTCTCTTTCTGTTTATTTATGCCATCAGTGAGAAGTTTTAAGTATTAAAAATGACCTTTGTTGCTTTTTTTTAATAAGAAAATTAGCGTACAAAAAGAGAATTTTGATTGGTATTGGGCTTAGGAACTCTTATTATAAAAGTAAAACCTGAAAGCTGTTTGGGGATGGATTTTACTAACTCCTTAGATTTTAAACTTAAAAAACACCAAATTCTGGGGTTTAAAACAACACTTTGGCAAACATGCTGTTTGCAATAATGCTGTTTGCAATACAAAAGTTGATTTTCTAACCTCAGTAATCTATTGTTCAAGTGAGGTATATCATGTTTCCAAACCCACTGCTGGAGTTCTATTATTATCACTTCACCAAGCTTCTAGTCCACTTAAGTTGCAAAAAATTACACGGTACTGTACTTTGGGCAGAATTGTAATGGAAACCCCCTCTGTGTGCTCTGCATACTGTGGCTAGGGTTTCTTGACTTGGGTTGAATGTCTTTGCATAGAGTATTACTGTCTGTCAATCATCAAATTATGTAATTGGGCAAGGAAGGAAATCAAGCGTATATTTTTACTGTGACCATTTCGTCATGAATAACAATTCACTGTCTATGCATGAGGTACTGTACTTTACTGCCACTAAATAGGCATCTTTGAAACTGGTCAGCATTTACAATATAAGTACTGCACATTCCATCCAACTGACAATGAAATCCTCAAATAGCACAGAAGCAAGTTTAAATTCCCTGAATAGATAGGAAAGCTGCTTACCACACATTTTGTGAATAACAAGCAATCCTTGCTTTGAAAATGACTTTTCCAATACTCCCAACAGAGCTTAAACCCTGTACCTTTGGCAACACAATGAATCCCTGTATTTGCAAATCCATTTCTTAATTGTTTGCCATCTGCTGGCTATTTCTTTCACCTACAGTAACTGTATATAAAGTACTGCAGAAGGTCCTTGCAAAAGGGTAAAATGCAAGTGTAATCTGGCTGAATAAAAACCTGATGCTAGAAAACTGCTGCACTGCAATGCCACTGGGTAAAATTTTAAAGACAGTTCAGTTCCTCAAGAAGATTAAAACATGGATCTGATCAGTTAATGTTAACTGTGGAGCCCAATGTTTTACTTTGGGATATTGTTGAAAAGAGTTCACACTTTTGAGAGGCCTGGCTTCTTTTCCTGAGCCATTTACTGGGATAAAAGGAAAAAATGCCTAAAGATGTGTGCATGTGCTGGGATCTACCATTTAATGTTTGGGGTTTTAAAAAAAAAACATGTTACAAATGAACTTCCCTAAAATCACATCCATTTAGATAATTACTTCTGTCATAAACAAACTTAAGTTTGTAGTACTCATTTCAGAGGGAACTCTCTCTTCCATAATCATTCAATAAAGGAAAATCACTGAGCATTTTCAGTATTTCACACACTTTATGTTTGGTGCAACAAAGTCCGTCTACTCATGACACAAAATTTGGCAGGGAAAGTGTCTTTCCTTTTCTCATCATAGATTTTCATCCCCAAAACTTGTTGACTTATCACTGCCTTATACCAGTATGTCTTCCACAGTGCAGTCATTAGATTAAATTTAGAAATCACTATGCATGCTGTATTTGCACAAAAAACTGTGTCATGGACATTGGAAAGACACAGTATGAAAAGTCTGTCCATGAGTCAACATTTTTTAACACCCCTCCAGACTAGGGCTGTGAACGTTTAGCAAAATAACTAATTGTTTAACCTCAAAAATTTGCGATCATTTAGCGATTAATCGCGATTACCTTATCACAAAAAAAATAATAACTTATAATGACTTCAGTATGTAGTGATTGATACAGAGTGTAATGCAGAAATAATAATAGTTGTGATCTTGCATGGTAAATTCAAATTATCAGATTATTCTAAAACTTTGAAGCCTACAAGGTTCAAATATGCCCAGAATGTTCCATTTAGAAAAAACCAGGGATCATCAGAGTATACAAATGAATAAAAAACTGTTAAAAACACGGTTTGCGTTTAATCGCTTGTAGCTTTGTACTAAACGTTTATTCCACATGGGATCGTTTAGCGATTAGTCGCAACACGTTCACAGCCCTACTCCAGACTAAAATGGAAGAAGCAATGGAGAAATGAAGGTCTGCAAACCAGTTCTGCACAGGTACAGTAGCTCTGCACTTCACCTTGGTCATAAGATTTGTGTGAAAACTCTGCACTATAAGAAAAGCGTAGAAGCACATAAAAAGTGGATACCATGTAGACAAAGGAAGTACCAAAAACTATATAGCAAAAGCAGATGAAAAAAGAAAGAACAACAAAAGACAATATACACTGCCATGAACAGAAAAAAAAAAACTGCAGCAAAGAAAGGGTATGCATGGTAACCACTATTTGACAGACAACATTTTGACTTGCCTTTGAAGTTATGTAAAGAAAAATATTGACGGTGGGCTACACTGTAAATGGGGGATTCCAAACAAGAAATGCAACATAATGGACACAGTAAAGGGAGGAGTGAAGTCTTAAGAGAGGGAGAGTGAGAAGATGAGAGAATAAGGTCTGATAAGAGCCAACTTCTCGTTACATTTGAAGGTAGTTTAGGAATACATCAGGCAACTTTGCACTGCAAAAGTTGCAAATAATCAAACAACATTAATAGCAAATTAATACCATAAACAGACAAGGTATTTAATTTTCTGAAGGCTTTTAAAACACATGTAAGTCCACAGTTGTTTTGCAAACATAAATATTTTTGAACCCCTCTCATTAATCAAAATATGATAAAAAAAAAATGCAAATATGGCCTACATTTCATTATTTAACTTACAGTATGCTTGCATAGCATTTACAGAAATTGTCAGACACAAGATTTGCTTACACCTCACACTAACTGAGGCATTATATTGGAGAAAGAGGATTCAAAACTTAAAATAGCAATGGTGCAAGGACATTATACTGAAAGTCTGATGAGTTTATACAACACAGGAATTAAATGGTTCTTGTAAATATGGCAAAGTTCAACAAT
This sequence comes from Holothuria scabra, assembly GCA_037179385.1. NCBI lineage: Eukaryota > Metazoa > Echinodermata > Holothuroidea > Aspidochirotida > Holothuriidae > Holothuria > Holothuria scabra. The sequence goes on along the minus strand of CM074192.1, from coordinate 16,891,471 downwards.
TATGGTAAAGATGCAATTGCACTTTGTTCTGTACTGTTAACCCATTCGCTACGCATGGTTTCCCTGTCTACAGTTTACCATGACTATATACCCATGGTTTCCCTGTGAAGCCATAGCACTCAGCCCTAGTCTGGCATAGCAAAATAAATCTACAGTATGGCATACTGTACAATCATGTTTTGGACATGGAATAGGGTTGCAGGGGAGACATTTAACACATATGCATCCTCTCAGGGAATAGTGAGTGCAAATATAGCGACTTCCATACCAAAAATGTATGTATGTAGCATTTAGCGGAACTGGTACATAAGTACTTAGTATACGTACTATAATACATAGTGCAGTATGGTGGGATGGACCCCGTCTGTAGTGAAAGGGTTAAGACACTATACTGTACGGAAGTTCACAAAACAAAACAGGGATCTGACAGCAACAGACATAAAACAATGTGATTGGGCAAAATGAATCATTCAGGTCTACATAAATAATCCACTATTGAAAATGAATATTGCATAGTTAGAAATATTGAAACAGTTCCAATGTTAAAGAGTATGTTTATTTATGTTTGTATATTTTTGTAATGTTATGATTTCATTGTAACGTGCCTTGAACACCTTTTTAGGTGGATTTGTGTGCACTATAAATCCACGTTGTTGTTGTTGTTATTTTGTTAGTGCACTTGTATGAAGTAGCACTTTTTGCAGTGTAATTCATCATTCTTTTTGATTTCAGGAAAAGTTTCCAAGTTTTGCAATCGCAAAAGACAAAAATTGACTTTGATGATCTAAAACAAGTGTGAAATGATGTTATTGCAACAAAACTCACTTCTGATACTTTGGACAGTACAGTATTAGAAAAGACATGATTCGTTCAATTAGGCTACTGTATTTCAACTTGGGATAAAATTGGAAAAACCACACAGTGTTCTGTACATGAGGCATTATTTCTGGTGGTTGCAAACATTTCCTGCAGTTATTTTTCAATATGCTGTTTTTATGACTTGTTTCATATCCTGCAGTTTTTACCCTTGATTTAAAAGTTGTGCATTAAGAGGAAAAACCCTGGGAGGATTTAACTATTTCCTGTATTGCCAACTAAACTACTGCAGTACAGGCTGACCTCTAGAGTAAAGACTTAGGCTATATCACTTCTTGTTTTAAATGTCAGTTTTTGAAAAATGGTTTGCATTCAAGTAATGCAAAGTTACAAAGGATGTAAACTGAATATAGCATACCGATAGAGAGTGACAGAGCATTCAAAAGTAGTACTAAAAATCCTTGTATAGAAATTGGTTAGCAAATAATAGACAGGGGTTCTCTGAAAACTCCAGTATGTCCTTATTATTGCTAATAAGCATATTTACTAACTCTCTGCGCCCTTAGTTAAAGACTGCTGATACTGCCCTGAACAATGAGTATCAGCATGCCAAGGCAAGGACATTGACCCTAGAAATAAATTGTATTTGAACCTTATAGTGCCAAAATGTCAAACTTTTCTCTCTTTCTACCTTTTCACAGATGAAAAGTTCAGAGGATATTACTTCAGAATCAGGTTACAGAAGAACCATTGTGTTCATTTTACACCAACAATGACCAGGAGTTTTACATAAATTTAATATCTAGTATTTAGTATAAATTTAGTGAACACTATCAATGATGCACAGGGCAAACCTCTTCCTTTCCTCTATAAATATATGAAGCACTGTACTGTATATGCACAAGAAGCACCGTCTTGACTTAAAGGCCCAGTTCTCTCACCCCAAACAGTACCAATTCTCCTAACCTTCTTACTTAAGCCCCTCCAACAATTATCTAAAATTCATCCTCATCCACATACAATCTCAGTTTATTGCTTCAAGGTGAGTTTAGAAAAACTCAATTTATATAATCAAAACACTCTCAGTACCATTCAGGCTGTGTAATATGAGCTTTGGTACTCTGCATTGTTTGAATTAGCTGTCATTTAAAGAGCTGAGCCAATTGAGAATTTTGGTACCCCCGTACCTGAATTGTAGTTTGGGGTGAGTGGTTTGACCCTTTAATATAACCAGGTAGAATACAAATGTAGTTCAGCAGGCATACAGTAAGATTTTCCTAGTGTGTTATGTAAAAATCCCACTCCTCGGGAGGGGTAGGTGTGATGTTTTACTAAACTTTAAACCTGAGGTCCTCGTCTTTATTTAGGTTTGCAAAAAAGTATCACACTTCTCACAGTAAATTGAGAAGAGTGAGGGTGTTCTATAGCACTCACGAAACTCAAAATGAAAGGCCTGGTACAGGTGGGGGTCTCTACTAGGCCAGGTGCAGTAGTTTAAATTGTTAGGCTGTATTAAAGTAGCATTTACTTTCTTTCTATGTAACTGAATTTTTTTTGTTTCTCATAGGAAATGACAGTTCTTGATAAGCCATGAAGGGTTTCTACTGTAAGTGCACTCCCTATCACACAATTCGTCATTTACAGTATCTGCTTTTATTCGTAAATTTCTGTATTGTGATAAATCAAACTTATATGAAAGAATTAAATAAAAAAAAACACATTTGTGCCAAAATGCAAAACACTAAATTATTTGAAGATAAGAGAGTAAAATTAGAATGCAATAGGTTATTCAATATAGAAATCACTGTACAAAGGACTAGTTCATAAACCAAGCAAGAGTAACTTACTCTGAAAATGCCAATAAGAAGACATATCCCTGCTGTGAGCATCAGCAAAGCTAAGGCCAACTCGATATATCCAAAAATAGTCTCATCTCTGCTCTCTTCCCTCAGTAACATCGTCATATTTCCACGATCTTGAGCTAAAGAAATTTTGTAAGTTAACAGAAAAAAGAAAGTTTCACTTTCATCTACATGTGCAGTAACTGAACAAATAGATTTAAAAAATTAACTTGAAATTTCTGAAAACTATCTATGGGTCCCATAATATGAGAATAATAATAAAAGGTTGTATTAAATTTCTTATGGCTAGTTTGCATATATCGATACACAACTTTCTATTGAGAACATGGTTAATAGGAAATAATGACAGGCCAACATGAATGTGTTATTAAGTGTCATCTAAAGAAAAAATAGTGCAATGGTGGGTTAAAATTATCTTAAAAAAGGTAACAGTTAAGGTAAAATCCTACTCAAATTTTTGGAAAAGAGCAAATTTGTAGGAGTCATACCAAACACTTCTCTAAAGAGTATTTTCCTTGAGAAAGCCAAGAATGAGAGAGGGAATTATTGACATAATAAATTAATTGTACATCTTGTAGGCTTATCATAGAGAAACCTTTATACACTTGGAAAATGAGCATAGAGGAATGTAGGCAACTGTAATACATACCTGATACCACAACTTCTTCCACAACTGATGCTGTTAAGCGTAACAGTCCGATGACCTTCAAAGGAAAATAGTGGAAATAAAGTATCCAGCTGTGATATAAATTTGAAAATCAAATAAACAAGGATAATAAACAAGAGCCCAATGGGCACTGTGGTTCCTTGCTGGATATTTAAAAGAATTGTATGGCCAGTAGAAAAGCTGATAAATTGACCTCCAAACTAGAGCTAAGCAAAAGATCATACCCAATGAACATTTGTAATATCTTCACAAGGGGCATTTTAGTACTAATATTCCATGAAATCAAAGATCACATTTTTGAGGTCTTATTAAAATTCAACTTGCATAATACTTATTGATTGTTCAAAAACATTCCCTCATTTCAACATGTAGTTATGCTTGTAATCAAACTTGTTATTATCACCAATTAATAATACGCAATGTGGTCAGAGAGAGAAAACCACCTCTTGTTCTTCTCTCATTAAGGTACTTCCACCTGCTCTCATTTTAAACAGGGTTTATTCAGCAATTTAGCAGAAAACAAGTGATAAATGGGGTATGATAATAGAGTGATGATTAGGTTACCTCACTGAGCACAAAAAGAGACGATCCATAGTGTGACTTCATACAGTGTGACTTCATACAGAGTGACCTATGCTCTTTGAAATCTACAAATTTCAGTTATATGAACATAACAGCAAACATAAAGGCAAAATTTCTAAGGAATTTGGGTGCTTAAGGCGATTTAATGCAAAACTAGGTGAAGTAAAAAATCTATAGAACCTATCATTATCTTGCTAACAAGATTTTTTATTTAACACTTTCAGTGGTTGACCTCCATGCAGTGACCTCAAAGACCTTTGACCTTAACCACACACGAAATGATTTGAAGACTGTCCTTTCTACCTTAAAACACTGTGTTAAAAAGTTTTTCAGAGTAACCCCTAGTGACCCCAAATGACCTTTGACCTTCACCAAACAACACAGGACTAATCTTTGTACCATTTAATGCATTTCTCTATTTAAAGCATGATGCCTATCCAAGCTTCCTACCTTGAGATATACTGTACTTGTTTACGAACTTTTTAGTTTTTGACCTATAGTGATCCCCGATGACCTTTGACTTCCACCCAAACCTACAGGAGTATTCTGCAAAAAGGCATCTGCATATTTTACATACGAGATCTATCTTACAGTAGCTCTCTTCATTAAGATATTGGTTTTAAATGGTTTTCAGTATTTGACCTCTGTTGACCTCAAATGACCTTTGAACTCTACCAAAAACAATATGGCACACTATCTTAGTATGGCACATCTATACACCCAGTTTCAATTTAGTCCAACTTTCCCTTGCTGAGTTATTACCTACAGTTCCCAAGCAAGTGTCACAGACACACACACAGGCCAACCTGACTGCATTCATTCCTTTTGCTAACACAAGGAATGAAAGACATACCATATGTCTGAAAATGGAAACATTGTATTTCTTTTATGCCAGTTATGAAATACTTATATCTTAATGAAGGAAGCTTAGATAGACACTACAGACAGCAATAAACAAGAGAAACTAGTCTTCTTGAAACATGCAGCGAGTTTGCAGACTAGTTTCCAGTAGTTTAAGTACTTCATTACTTGTTTACAGTTACTTATGCATATGGCTATAGGCATACGTGTATGTGTATAAACGTATGTCTTTATATAGTAAGTAGTACTGTTAGACAGTATATACTTATAATCTGAAACCACTGGACCGGCAACCGCAGTCCTAACGCAGTGGGCAAGTGCTCTGGTTTATTTGCTATACAGTATGTCAGGGGTTCAAATCCAGGTTTAACCATTGCGTTTCCTTCTTCCACAGGGTTAGCCTTTCAGTTCTTTCCACATAGCAAATACATCATACATCATGGTGTGTTTAGTTTAATGAAACACTGTAAATACTTGTAAATATTATATTTATTTCTCAAATCTCTGTGTAAATACTTGTTTGTTGTATTTGAGGGTAGAAATAAAGCGTTCCTTCAATAAAAAAAAATACATCATACTGCTCTTCTCGAGTGGAGAAGAAAAAAGAACTCATTTCAATACACGGAAAATTAAAAAAAAAAAAATTTTTTTGCTGAAAAAAAATTAATTTGTCATTTCCCATCACAGATTCTAAATTAGTACCATTGGGCTTATACATTATTGCCCCAAAATAAAATTGCATGCTGGTTCAGCCATGAGTGTTGCTTGGATTTGGACATAGGGAGCCCAGGAACCTGACTGTTGGATTGCTACTCTTAAGCCCCAAAAATGGAATGGGTTGCCAACATTATGAAAGGGGGCTATAGCCAAAATGCAGGGCTAAACCTTTCAGTTACAAATAAGTCCTCAAGTCACGTGGGACAGTAACTTTGACAGGGAAATCTCAGTGATAGGAGGAATTCCATAACCCCCTCCCATTAAGTAGTAGGATCATAACAAACATTCATCAGTCTCACACATGTAACTCAGGGAGAGGTCGGAGACACAGTGGACAAAAGGAACACACGAAACATGCTGAAAAAATGGAGTGTATACTAGTGAAGAAGATTTTGTTACTTTGACAACACTATGGGAGAAACTAAACTTCCTAATGTCAAGCCTTGCAAAAGGCTTTTCAAGCTTTTTACACTGCCCACGCACCCGAGAATTACCTTGAACCCTTAAATAACTACAAGTCAGAAGGGGATTCCTTTCACAAAGGAACTTGAAAACCTGGAGCATGTCTCCCCTAATCCTTCTCAGCTCCAAGGTGGTAAGCCCAAGATGTTTAAGCCTAGCATGATAAGGCAAATTTCTCACCTCAGGAATGAGGCGAGTGGCTCTCATCTGAACCTGCTCTAAAAGAAACTTGTCCTTTTTATAGAAGGGACTCCAAGCCTGAGCTGCATAGTCAAGATGGGGTCTTACCAACTGCTTATACAAATTAAGCACAATATCCTTACTAAAATTGATGAAATTCCTCTTGATCAATCCAAGCACTCTACTAGCCTTTACAGCAGTGGCTGCACACTGCCTTGATGACTTTAAATCCCCAGTAATTACAACACCCAGATCTTTCTCAGAGGTGACATTACTTAAAACACAACCATTCATGTTATAATCATAGCTAAAACTTTTGGGACCAAAATGAAGGACCTTACACTTATCTGCATTAAAAGACATTTGCCAGGTCTGTGACCAAGAAAATAACCTATCCAGATCTTTCTGCAGCAGTAAGGCATCATCCAAAATGCTAATCTTCCTATAAAGCTTGGTATCATCTGCAAACTTACTTATACGAGATGTAAGAGAACTATCAATATCATTGATGAAAATTACGAACGAAAAGAAGTGGGCCAAGGACAGAACCCTGCGGTACTCCACTTGTGACTTCTTTCCAAGAGGAGAAGTTACCATTGACAGCAACTGTCTGAGATCTACCATGAAGCCACAAATTGATCCAATCAGCACAATTGCCCTGAACCCCTAATCCTCGCAGTTTAACCATTAGCCTACCTAATGGAACTTTATCAAAAGCCTTTGAAAAGTCAAGGTAAATGACATCAACGCCATACCCAGAATCAAGAGATGAAGAGACATCTTCCAGAAAGCTCAGTAAGTTAGTAACACAAGATCTGCTTGGCAGGAAACCATGCTGTGACAGATTAAGTAACAGTTTAATTATTTAAAAGATACTATCTTTAATCAAAGATTAATCAAAGATTCGTATCACTTCGTCAGCAAATAGGTCTTTGGCTTTTATTAAAAGAAATTTATACTCCTGCCCCAGGAGTGTCAAAGCTAATGCCTATCTCACACTTGTTAGGCCTTTATTGGAGTATTCATCTTCTGTTTGGGATCCCTACACCACTTCCCTATCCAATAAGGTTGAGCAAATTCAGCGTAGGGCTGCTAGGTTTGTTTATAATGACTATTCCCCCCATAGTAGTGTGACTGAAATGCTAAACGACCTAGGGTGGGATAGTCTCAAAAACAGGCGTACTGCCAACGGCAATTCTTCACAAAGCCAGATTGGGCCTCCTAGCCTTGCCAATCAACAACCTACAACCGGTCCAGCGGCCCTCTGGGCATCACCATTCTAATAGCTTTACAAATATAGCAACCAATAAGGACTGCTACAAATACAGTTTCTTTCCTCGGACCGTCAGAGACTGGAACCTACTCCCCCAGAACATTACATATCTCTAGGACCCCAAGCAATTCAAGAGCGCAGCCTTGAGGATCCTCAGACGGGACGACTAACTACATGCGCACACTCAACCCTGCACGTTTGACTCCACCAGGAGTGTTGTGCAGTATTTTTCCAGATCCAGATTCCATAACTTTGCACACAACACTGGTTAAACTGACAGGCCTATAATTGCAAGGATTACTTCGATCCCCCTTCTTAAAAATTGGAGTAACATTTGCTACCCGCCAGTCAGTAGGAACAAAACTCGAATCCAGACACTTCTGAAAAATGATGGAAAGAGGAACTGACAAAATCTCAGAGCATTCACGTAAAATGGCTGGGTGCACCCCATCTGGCCCAAGGGCCTTACTAGCTTTCAAACTCTTTAACTTTTTACAAACTTGTTCCTCTGAGAAAATGACATAACTGATTGAAGAAGAGACATCAGAACCCTTACAAGTCTCCAACAAAGATGATTCCTCAGTAAAAACAGATACAAAATAGTCATTTAACAAATTAGCAATATCCTGATGGTCACTAATAGTGTTTGCACGGGTACAAAAATTAGGACCAGGGTACCCGATCGCCATACCCGTCGGGTACCCGGGTTACCCGGTGTTACGGTGACTAAAATATATGAGCATTTTGTAAGGCATACTCCATAAGACATGCATGGTAACATTAACATCTGTATTGGATAGGTATAGCGACCACAGTTCCCAAGTTCAAAAACATTTGATTTGTTGGAAGGTTTAATCGTCTCGTTTTGTTTTAGGTCAAAATGACAAGTAAAAAAAAACATAATAGAAAACAGTCAAATAAGAAAATTATACTTCCCAAGGCCTATATCAATTTGATATTGAATTTTGGGACGCTTTCCTACTCGAAAAGCCAGCATAATAAGAGCTCGAAGCTTCTCCTTTTAAACCACTGATTTAAAAATATCAACTAATCAGAGCCCTGTATTATGGTATTCTCTTGCACGTCAAAAATTACTGATTGTAAACAAACGACCTCATGTTTGTGAACTTGCCTCGTACTACAGTGCAATGTGTGTTGGAATTATCGCTAATGGGGTATGTACGTTCTTACGTACCTGTAGCTAGCCTCGTGTCCACATCCAGGCACGGTAACATAACTTTCACACATAAACTTCGTAGTCTGCTCGAGCGCCATTTTGGGGCAAAATAACGTAATATATACTGGCCTGTTTTAAAAAAAAATTTTGTGAATGTTTACGGTCTTATTACATTGATGTCATTTTACTTTGCAGATAAGCGGCAAAGTGTTGATTTGCGTAAAACTGACACCTTTAACCATTAAGAAATATTCGAGGATTATACTCGAGGTGGTGTACCGTATTTATACCGTAATAAGATCGTATATACATGCAAGGCTCAGTTTACCTAGCATGCTGAACGTTAAGGGCACTGTCTTTGCGAGCTGGGCGGGGGTGATACAGTATGTCTTGCTATGTCTGCGTGAAACAGTACGATGTGATTTTGAATCGGCCGTCAGATAGCTTGCTTGGGAGTAAGTTTATAAGCGATATACATGTGATGTGTGAGAAGTAACCCATTACATGATGATAGCGCGATGGGGCCGCACTCTGATAAAAATTTCAACTTCAGAAACGGAGTACAGACAACTATCAAACTTACACATAATTTCTAGGGGCTCTCTTCATTCTCAGTCTCGGAGAATGTTTACCAAATTGGCAAACTATTTTAGTCCATTACCGTGGACAATGGCGTAAATGGGATGATCCTTTTTGCATGCATTTTTTTTTTAAGATAGTAGATTTGGAACCGGGTAATACGATGGCGGGCAGGTACCCGGGTACCTGGGTTACCCGTGCAAACACTAGTCACTAACCAAAGTATTATCATCACCTTTGAGAGGCCCCACACCCTCCTTAAGCTTCTGCTTAGACCTCACATAGGCATGAAAAGTTTTGGGGTTTTAGCTGAACCTCCTTGGCCAACTGCTTTTCAAACCTTTTCAAATTAAGGAAATAGGAAAAGATTTAATTTTTCTTTTTATTGAATCTGCCCTGAAGTGAAATTTTACCAAGAAATTTGGGGTGACTACATGGTCATGGAATTACAATCTTTATGTTACTCATCAAGGTCCCCAGGCAAAACTGAAAAATACTTTTCTTACAAAACTGCTAGGCCCATTGCAAGGTACGCTACCGTATGTTTGCCACCACGGTGGTGGAAGAATGAATCCACTGAGAAATAGGAAAAAGAGGTTAGAACTTCTAAATGCTGCATTTTCATGTTTCCTTAGAATCACAAATATTTGTGGAACCTTCAACCTGTAATGTTGAATTAATCAATATTAGTGTAGGCCTATGTTTGAAAAATTAAAATTTGGGCATTATAAGTGGCCTAGGTTAGCCTATAGCCTTGATAGAACTGAAGATGAATGCTCATGCAACACAAAAACTTTTCCAGTTATAAAGAACTTGGCCTTGCCTAGCTAATACTAGTAATAGTCATACGCAAATTACCAGCTTTGAAGTGATAAAGAGCTAAGCCTGTGTGATTGTGGTATACTTTCTGAGCATATTCTAACCTTAGACTATTGACAGTCAGTGCATGGTGCCATTGGAAATTCCTACTTTCCCAGAACCATATCCAGTTGGAACAAGCTCCACCCGGACATAGCCCAACAGGAAAATGAGTCCACCTTCAAGAGGGCAATAAACAACTGGTTTCAGCATGCATGGATACCCCACCCTGTAAACCAACTAGCCTATCCTCCATCAAATGCTGTTTCTGGCCGCATTGGAGTACGTACCAGAAAAAAGAAGAAGGGAATTGATGTGTTTGCATCCCCTCCTCTAAAAAAATGATGGGACTCCTCTTAAAACGACTGATGGGAGGTCAAACCCCCTGGGCCCACTAAGCTCCCTCTGCCCAAATCTATCAACCCCACTGAGTTAAAGCCCCAAGGCCCCTAATTAACGTTAGGCCTAACGTTAGTAGGTTTATACAAGTTACCGCAACTGGTTAGGCAGAGGCCTAGCCTAGGCCTAATCTGGGACGGCTGGGCTTAAATCTAGCCTAGACCAAGGCCCAGCTCTAAATATGCCTAAGCCTAGGCTAGCCTTATTATTAGGCTGGGCTATTTTTGTTTAACGTTAGAACGCCTTACCACTGCATATATTCCACTTGCAATGGAACCAGCACGAACTGTTCGGAAGCACCAACATCGTTCCCACGGTAAATTTAAGAGAGCCATTGTTTGGAAGCGTTTCGATTTGAAACCAATGGTAACTAAACATATGATATATTTACGCCTAAGTGCAGAGTGTGACAAGATTCCGGATTCCGACCTGAGGTCTATCGCCCCTTTGTTTACCAATCCGCAGCTAGCTACACTGACGTAGGCTAAATAAAACACGAACACTAACACAGCGGTCCTATCCGTCCTTCTCCCAGCCTATAGTGGAGGATGTATTGCAATGTAAACTCAGCCTCCTATATGTCTTTGCTCTTCTACTCGGAATCGGATAGCCTGCGCACAGGGCTCTGGGAAAGGAATAGCTATACAAAGAATAGCTGTACACAGATACAAACCTTTGTCAAAACCAATGTACGCCGAGGGGTGTATACAAAGCGAAGACCGAAGACGGAAGACCGAAGACCGAAGACAGAAAAACAAAGTTATGACAACGGCAGATTTAGAAGCCTTGGCGTTTAGATTGGGGTGAAACTTACATATGAATAATGTCACAAAGGTAGAAACGATGACAACAACACAATGGATTTTAGGTGGCCAAAATGTGTTTTATTTCTCTAAATGGCAAGGCAGATGACTTACAAAGATAAACATTAGATAGAGAATAATTTACTGTCAAACTGTACAGAAAATAAGAGCTCTCAATGCTTTGCATCATCTCCTATCAAAATACGGTGCCACAGAGCCGCCGACACAATTTGTTGCTGTAGTCTTCGTTTTGTGAATTTTAACCTCATTAATTGCTGTTTTCTTTTATATTTTCATTCGATCTTGCAGAAGCTCGTGCCGACATCAATTCGAATATCTTAGTCAGCATAGCTTAAACCAATATTAATCACACGAAAATTTTTTATCTGTGTCTCTTAATTAGGAAAGGGCTGAAAATCCAAGTCTTCGTTTTGTATATCAGCAATTGTGTTTTCACCTTTTGAAAGATTTCGTACCATGAGTATAATTCTATTAGTTCTAACACATCCAATATGTGTTAATTTGGTTTGAAATTAATGAGAAGGTCTCTAAAATGAATGTTTGATATTTCAAAGTCGGCCGTATGCGGTAATTGTTGAGTGGGAGGGGGAGTGGGTTAGGGAAGGGGTTTGGGAAGGTAGGGGAAGTCCCAAAGATCGCAAGGATATGGGAAAACAGAGGATATTTACCCGGATAAAACAGAAAATGAGAGATCTCAATGCTTTGCATCATCGCCTATCAAAATACGGTGCCACAGCGCCACCGACACAAGTTGTTGCTGTTGTCTTCGTTTTGTATATTTTAATCTCATAAATTATTGTTTTCGTTTACATTTTCATTCGATATTGCAGAGTCTCATGTTGATATCAATTCGAATACTTTAGTCAGCATAGCTTAAACCAATATTAATCACAAGAAATTTTTTATCTGTGTTTCTTAATTAGGAAAGAGCTGAAAATCCAAGTCTTCGTTTTGTATATCAGCAATTATGTTTTCACGTTTGAAAGATTTCGTACCATGAGTATAATTCAATTAGTTCTAACACATCCAATATTTGTTAATTTGTTTCGAAATTAATGTGTATGTCTCTAAAATGAATGTTTGATAATTCAATGGGTGCCGTATGGGGTTACGGTCGCGCGGGGGAAGGGGGGGGGGAGTGGGTTAGGGAATGGTTTGGGAAGGTAGGGGAAGTCCCCAACATCGCAAGGATATGGGAAAACAGAGGATATTAACCCGGATAAAACAGAAAATAAGAGATCTCAATGCTTTGAATCATCGCCTATCAAAATACGGTGCCACAGCGCCACCGACACAAGTTGTTGCTGTAGACTTCGTTTTGTGAATTTTAACCTCATTAATTGCTCTTTTCTTTTATATTTTCATTCGATATTGCAGAAGCTCGTGTCGACATCAATTCGAATACCTTAGTCAGCATAGCTAAAACCAATATTAATCATAAGAAAAATTTTTATCTGTGTTTCTTAATTAGGAAAGAGCTGAAAATCCAAGTCTTCGTTTTGTATATCAGCAATTATGTTTTCACGTTTGAAAGATTTCGTACCATGAGTATAATTCAATTATTTCTAACACATCCAATATCTGTTAATTTGTTTCGAAATTAATGTGTATGTCTCTAAAATGAATGTTTGATAATTCAATGGGTGCCGTATGGGGTTACTGTCGCGCGGGGGGGGGGGAGTGGGTTAGGGAAGGGGTTTGGGAAGGTAGGGGAAGTCCCAAAGATCGCAAGGATATGGGAAAACAGAGGAAATTAACCCGGATAAAACAGAAAATGAGAGATCTCAATGCTTTGCATCATCGCCTATCAAAATACGGTGCCACAGCGCCACCGACACAAGTTGTTGCTGTTGTCTTCGTTTTGTATATTTTAATCTCATAAATTATTGTTTTCTTTTATGTTTTCATTAGATATTGCAGAGTCTCATGTTGATATCAATTCGAATACTTTAGTCATCATAGCTTAAACCAATATTAATCACAAGAAAAATTTTATCTGTGCTTCTTAATTAGGAAATAGCTGAAAATCCAAGTCTTCGTTTTGTATATCAGCAATCATGTTTTCACGTTTGAAAGATTTCGTACCATGAGTATAATTCAATTAGTTCTAACACATCCAATATTTGTTAATTTGTTTCGAAATTAATGTGTATGTCTCTAAAATGAATGTTTGATAATTCAATGGGTGCCGTATGGGGTTACGGTCGCGCGGGGGAAGGGGGGGGGAGTGGGTTAGGGAATGGTTTGGGAAGGTAGGGGAAGTCCCCAACATCGCAAGGATATGGGAAAACAGAGGATATTAACCCGGATAAAACAGAAAATAAGAGATCTCAATGCTTTGAATCATCGCCTATCAAAATACGGTGCCACAGCGCCACCGACACAAGTTGTTGCTGTAGACTTCGTTTTGTGAATTTTAACCTCATTAATTGCTCTTTTCTTTTATATTTTCATTCGATATTGCAGAAGCTCGTGTCGACATCAATTCGAATACCTTAGTCAGCATAGCTAAAACCAATATTAATCATAAGAAAAATTTTAATCTGTGTTTCTTAATTAGGAAAGAGCTGAAAATCCAAGTCTTCGTTTTGTATATCAGCAATTATGTTTTCACGTTTGAAAGATTACGTACCATGAGTATAATTCAATTATTTCTAACACATCCAATATCTGTTAATTTGTTTCGAAATTAATGTGTATGTCTCTAAAATGAATGTTTGATAATTCAATGGGTGCCGTATGGGGTTACGATCGCGCGGGGGAAGGGGGGGTGTGGGTTGGGGAATGGGTTTGGGAAGGTAGGGGAAGTCCCCAACATCGCAAGGATATGGGAAAACAGAGGATATTAACCCGGATAAAACAGAAAATAAGAGATCTCAATGCTTTGAATCATCGCCTATCAAAATACGGTGCCACAGCGCCACCGGCACAAGTTGTTGCTGTAGTCTTCGTTTTGTGAATTTTAACCTCATTAATTGCTCTTTTCTTTTATATTTTCATTCGATATTGCAGAAGCTCGTGTCGACATCAATTCGAATACCTTAGTCAGCATAGCTTAAACCAATATTAATCATAAGAAAAATTTTTTATCTGTGTTTCTTAATTAGGAGAGAGCTGAAAATCCAAGTCTTCGTTTTGTATATCAGCAATTATGTTTTCACGTTTGAAAGATTTCGTACCATGAGTATAATTCAATTAGTTCTAACACATCCAATATCTGTTAATTTGGTTCGAAATTAATGGGTATGTCTCTAAAATGAATGTTTGATAATTCAATGGGTGCCGTATGGGGTTACTGTCGCGCGGGGGGGGGGGGTGGGTTAGGGAAGGGGTTTGGGAAGGTAGGGGAAGTCCCAAAGATCGCAAGGATATGGGAAAACAGAGGAAATTAACCCGGATAAAACAGAAAATGAGAGATCTCAATGCTTTGCATCATCGCCTATCAAAATACGGTGCCACAGCGCCACCGACACAAGTTGTTGCTGTTGTCTTCGTTTTGTATATTTTAATCTCATAAATTATTGTTTTCTTTTATGTTTTCATTAGATATTGCAGAGTCTCATGTTGATATCAATTCGAATACTTTAGTCATCATAGCTTAAACCAATATTAATCACAAGAAAAATTTTATCTGTGCTTCTTAATTAGGAAATAGCTGAAAATCCAAGTCTTCGTTTTGTATATCAGCAATCATGTTTTCACGTTTGAAAGATTTCGTACCATGAGTATAATTCAATTATTTCTAACACATCCAATATCTGTTAATTTGTTTCGAAATTAATGTGTATGTCTCTAAAATGAATGTTTGATAATTCAATGCGTGCCGTATGGGGTTACGGTCGCCCGGGGGAAGGGGGATGTGGGTTGGGGAATGGGTTTGGGAAGGTAGGGGAAGTCCCCAACATCGCAAGGATATGGGAAAACAGAGGATATTAACCCGGATAAAACAGAAAATAAGAGATCTCAATGCTTTGAATCATCGCCTATCAAAATACGGTGCCACAGCCCCACCGGCACAAGTTATTGCTGTAGTCTTCGTTTTGTGAATTTTAACCTCATTAATTGCTCTTTTCTTTTATATTTTCATTCGATATTGCAGAAGCTCGTGTCGACATCAATTCGAATACCTTAGTCAGCATAGCTTAAACCAATATTAATCATAAGAAAAATTTTTATCTGTGTTTCTTAATTAGGAGAGAGCTGAAAATCCAAGTCTTCGTTTTGTATATCAGCAATTATGTTTTCACGTTTGAAAGATTTCGTACCATGAGTATAATTCAATTAGTTCTAACACATCCAATATCTGTTAATTTGTTTCGAAATTAATGGGAAGGTCTCCAAAATAAATGTTTGATATTTCAAAGTCAGCCATATGCCATATGCGGTTATTGTTGAGCGGGATGGGGGGGGGGGCTGGGGTGGGAGGGTACAGGATTCGGCAAGGTAGAGAAAGTCCCCAATGTCTAAAGGAAAAAAGACAACAGGAGAAATTAACCCGGAGAAAACAGAAAATAAGAGATCTCAATGCTTTGCATCATCGAGATACGGTGCCACAGCGCCGCCGACACAAGTTGTTGATGTAGTCTTCGTTTGTGAAGTTAATCTCATTAATTGCTGTTTTCTTTAAATGTTATCCTTCGATACCACAAAGTCTCATGTCGACATCAATTCGAATACCTTAGTAAGCATAACTTAAATCAAGATTAATCACACGAAAAAAAATTATGTGTTTCTTAATTAGGAAAGGGCTGAAAATCCAAGTTCTGTTTAGTATATCAGCAATTGTATTTTCCCCTTTGAAACATTTCGTACCATGTGTGTTATTCTATTAGTTCGAACACATCCAGTATCTGTTAATTTGGTTTGAAACTAATGGGAATATCTCTAAAATGAATGTCTGATATTTCAAAGGGTGCCGTATGCGGTAATTGTTGAGTGGGGGCGGGGGGCGTACGGGGTTCTGCAAGGTAGGAAAAGTTTTAAATATAGCAGGAAAATGTGAAAACAGAAGAAAAAGAACCCGGAGAAAATAGCAAATAAGAGTTCTCAATGCTTTCCATCATCGTCTATCAAAATACGATGCCACAGCGCCACCGACACAAGTTGTTGCTGTAGTCTTCGTTTTGGGAACTTTAATCTAATTAATTGTTGTTTTCTTCTATGTTTTCATTCGATACTGCAGAGTATCATGTCTAAATCAATTCGAATACCTTAGAATGCATAAATAAAACCAATATTAATCACAAGAAAAAAAAAATTATCTGTTTTTCTTAATTAGGAAAGGGCTGAAAATCCAAGTCTTCGTTTTGTATATAAGCAATTATGTTTTCACCTTTGAAAGATTTCGTACTTAGTGCGTTATTATATTAATTTTAAAACATGTAATATTTGATAATTTGATTTGAAATTAATGTCTCTAAACTGAATGTGTGATATTTCAATGGGTGCCGTATTGGATTAATGTTGTGGGGAAGACGGGGAGAGTCGCAAGGAATTTGGCGAGGTAAAGGAAGGCCCTAATATCTCAAGGAAATGTGAAAACAGAAGAAAAGAAACTAGGAGAAAACAGAAAATAGGAGCTCTCAAAGCTTTGCATCATCGCATATAAAAATACGGTGCCTCAGCGCCGCCGGCACAAGTTGTTGCTGGAGTCTTCGTTTTGTGAATTGCAATCTCATTTACTGTTTCTTCTTTAATAATTTCATTCCATACTACAGATTCACATGTCCACATCGATTCGAATACCTTAGACCAGTAGACAGCATAGCTAAGACCAAATTCTAATCACAGGAAAACTTCATTTCGTGTTTCTTAATTGGGAAAGGGCTGAAAATCCGAGTCTTCGTTTTGTATATCATCAATTGCGTTTTCAGCTTTGAAAAATTTCGTAACATGTATGTCATTCTATTAGTTCTAACACATCCAATAACTGATAGTTTGATTTGTAATAAATGGGAAAGTCTTTAAAATGAATCTTTGATATTTCGAAGGGCGCCGTATTTGGTTGTCGTTGGGCGGAGGGTGGGTTGCTGGGTTTGCGGAAGGTGTTCGGAAAGGTAGGGAAAGCCTCTGACATCGCAAGGAACTATGAAAACATAAGAGAAAGAACCCGGAGAAAACAAAAAATACATAGCTCATTATTTGATTTGAAATTAACGGGACGTCTTTTAAATGAATGTTACATATATTTCAATGTGTGCCGTATGCGGTTATTGTTGCGCTGAGGGCGAGGGTGGGGGTGGAAGGAGTTCGTCGAAGTCAAAGAATGCCCTATTATCGCAAGGAAATGTGAAAACAAAAGAAAATGATTCAGGAGAAACGGAAAAAAAGGGGCTCTCATTGCTTTGCATCATCGCCTATCAAAAGTGAAATGAATGTCTCTCATATGGTAATACAATGTGGAAACAGGCGAAAAAAAGGCGGACAAAAAGAAAAATAGTAGTTGCCAATGCTTTGCATTATTACCTATCAAAATACAGTGCTGTGGGGCCACCGGCTCTACATTGACGTAGTAGTCTTCGTTTTGAGAATCAAGATCGGTTACTTGCCCATTTCATTAATGTTTTTGTTCGATTCTGCATAGCGCCATATCAGCATATGGACTATGATACATTCCTTAGCATAACTAAAAGGAATATTAATACCACGAAACATTTCATCTGTGTTTTGTAATTGGGCAGTTAGGGAAGGGCCGATAATCCAAGTCTTCGCTTTTCATATCAGGAATTACCATTTAACCTTTGAAAGATTTCAAACCATATAAATATTTCTTCTTTGGCTAACACCTCTCGCTGGAAAGGAGTCTTGAAATTAATGTGAACATATTTTCAATAAAAGTTTGATAGTTCAAAAATTGCGTCCTGGTTGTGTAAAATCCGTTAATAGATTTCGAATGCGATATTGGTTTGTTAGTCTACCTAAATATGTCCCTTTTGTTTATATTTTCTTTCGATACTCCAGAGTCTTAGGTTGACATGAATTTGAATACCTTTCGTAGAATAACTGAAAGGAATATTGATTGTATAAAACATTATATATGTGTTTGGTAATTAGGGAATGGCTGAAAATCCAATTCTTCGGTTTGTATATCAGGAATTGCGTTTTCACTTTTGAAAGATTTCGTACCACGTTTGTAATTGTTTCATTAAGACTATCATTGGCAATATTTGTTAATTTAGTTTGAAGTAAACGAACGTGTCTGAAATGAACGTTGATATAGTACAATAGGTGTGGCATACGGTTATTGTTTCGCAGGGGCGGCGGCATGAGGTGGCAATGAAGACGTCTCTCATATTCGCAAGGAAAGGTACCCTCGTTTTCGAGAATTAAGACCTCCTACATCATGTCCCTTTCAGTTATGTTTTTATCTGATACTATAAGTCTCAGGTTGGCCCCTTCCCTAACCCACTCCCCCCCCCTTCCCCCGCGCGACAGTAACCCCATACGGCACCCATTGAATTATCAAACATTCATTTTAGAGACATACCCATTCATTTAAAACCAAATGAACAGATACTGGATGTGTTAAAACTAATAGAATTATACTCATGGTACGAAATCTTTCAAAAGGATAAAACATAATTGCTGATATACAAAACGAAGACTTGGATTTTCACCTATTTCCTAATAAAGAAACACAGATAATTTTTTTCTTGTGATTAATATTGGTTTAAGTTATGCTGACTAAAGTATTCGAATTGATATCAACATGAGACTCTGCAATATCTAATGAAAACATAAAAGAAAACAATTATTTATGAGATTAAAATATACAAAACGAAGACTACAGCAACAACTTGTGCCGGTGGCGCTGTGTCACCGTATTTTGATAGGCGATGATGCAAAGCATTGAGATCTCTTATTTTCTATTTTCTCCGAGTTCATTTTCTTCTGGTTTCACATTTTCCTGCTATATTTGAAACTTTTCCTACCTTGCAGAACCCGGTTCGCTCCCACACCCTCCCACTCAACAATTACCGCATACGGCCGACTTTGAAATATCAAAAATTCATTTTAGAGACCTTCTCATTAATTTCAAACCAAATTAACACATATTGGATGTGTTAGAACTAATAGAATTATACTCATGGTACGAAATCTTTCAAAAGGTGAAAACATAATTGCTGATATACAAAAAGAAGACTTGGATTTTCAGCCCTTTCCTAATTAAGAAACAAAGATAAGTTTTTTCGTGTGATTAATATTGGTTTTAGTTTTGCATACTAAGGTATTCGAATTGATTTCGACATGATATTCAGCAGTATTGAAGAAAAACATTAAAGAAAACGGCAATTATAGAGATTAAAATTCACAAAACGAAGACAACAGCAACAACTTGTGTCGGTGGCGCTGTGGCACCGTATTTTGAAAGGCGATGATGCAAAGCATATTGAGATCTCTTATTTTCTGTTTTATCCGGATTAATATCCTCTGTTTTCCCATATCCTTGCGATGTTGGGGACTTCCCCTTCCTTCCCAAACCCATTCCCTAACCCACTTCTCCCCCCCCCCCCTTTCCCCGCGCGACCGTAACCCCATAGGCACCCATTGAATTATCAAACATTCATTTTAGAGACATACACATTAATTTCGAAACAAATTAACAGATATTGGATGTGTTAGAAATAATTGAATTATACTCATGGTGCGAAATCTTTCAAACGTGAAAACATAATTGCTGATATACAAAACGAAGACTTGGATTTTCAGCTCTCTCCTAATTAAGAAACACAGATAAAAATTTTTCTTATGATTAATATTGGTTTAAGCTATGCTGACTAAGGTATTCGAATTGATGTCGACACGGGCCTCTGCAATATCGAATGAAAATATAAAAGAAAAGAGCAATTATAGAGATTAAAATTCACAAAACGAAGACAACAGCAACAACTTGTGTAGGTGGCGCTGTGGCACCGTATTTTGATAGGCGATGATTCAAAGCATTGAGATCTCTTATTTTTCGTTTTATCCGGATTAATATCCTCTGTTTTCCCATATCCTTGCGATGTTGGGGACTTCCCCTACCTTCCCAAACCCCTTCCCTAACCCACTTCCCCCCCCCCCTTCCCCCGCGCGACAGTAACCCCATACGGGACCCATTGAATTATCAAACATTCATTTTAGAGACATACCCATTAATTTCAAACCAAATTAACAGATATTGTATGTGTAAGAACTAATAGAATTATACTCATTTTACGAAATCTTTCAAAGGTGAAAACATGATTGCTGATATACAAAACGAAGACTTGGATTTTCAGCTATTTCCTAATTAAGAAACACAGATAAATTTTTTTCTTGTGATTAATATTGGTTTAAGCTATGATGACTAAAGTATTCGAATTGATATCAACATGAGACTCTGCAATATCTAATGAAAACATAAAAGAAAACAATAATTTATGAGATTAAAATATACAAAACGAAGACAACAGCAACAACTTGTGTCGGTGGCGCTGTGGCACCGTATTTTGATAGGCGATGATGCAAAGCATTGAGATCTCTCTTTTTCTGTTTTATCCGGGTTAATTTCCTCTGTTTTCCCATATCCTTGCGATCTTTGGGACTTCCCCTACCTTCCCAAACCCCTTCCCTAACCCACTCCCCCCCCCCCCTTCCCCCGGGCGACAGTAACCCCATACGGCACCCATTGAATTATCAAACATTCATTTTAGAGACATACACATTAATTTCGAAACAAATTAACAGATATTGGATGTGTTAGAACTAATTGAATTATACTCATGGTACGAAATCTTTCAAACGTGAAAACATAATTGCTGATATACAAAACGAAGACTTGGATTTTCAGCTCTTTCCTAATTAAGAAACACAGATAAAAATTTTTCTTATGATTAATATTGGTTTAAGCTATGCTGACTAAAGTATTCGAATTGATATCAACATGAGACTCTGCAATATCGAATGAAAATATAAACGAAAACAATAATTTATGAGATTAAGGTTTACAAAACGAAGACTACGGCAACAACTTGTGTCGGTGGCGCTGTGTCACCGTATTTTGATAGGCGATGATGCAAAGCATTGAGATCTCTTATTTTCTATTTTCTCCGGGTTCATTTTCTTCTGTTTTAACATTTTCCTGCTATATTTGAAACTTTTCCTACCTTGCAGAACCCGGTTCGCTCCCACACCCTCCCACTCAACAATTACCGCATACGGCCGACTTTGAAATATCAAACATTCATTTTAGAGACCTTCTCATTAATTTCAAACCAAATTAACACATATTGGATGTGTTAGAACTAATAGAATTATACTCATGGTACGAAATCTTTCAAAAGGTGAAAACACAATTGCTGATATACAAAACGAAGACTTGGATTTTCAGCCCTTTCCTAATTAAGAAACAAAGATAAGTTTTTTCGTGTGATTAATATTGGTTTTAGTTTTGCATACTAAGGTATTCGAATTGATTTCAACATGATATTCTGCAGTATTGAAGGAAAACATTAAAGGAAAGAGCAATTATAGAGATCAAAATTCACAAAACGAAGACAACAGCAACAACTTGTGTCGGTGGCGCTCTGGCACCGTATTTTGAAAGGCGATGATGCAAAGCATATTGAGATCTCTTATTTTCTGTTTTATCCGGATTAATATCCTCTGTTTTCCCATATCCTTGCGAAGTTGGGGACTTCCCCTACCTTCCCAAACCCATTCCCTAACCCACTTCCCCCCCCCTTCCCCCGCGCGACAGTAACCCCATACGGCACCCATTGAATTATCAAACACTTATTTTAGAGACCTTCCCATTAATTTCAAACCAAATTAACAGGTATTGGATGTGTAAGAACTAATAGAATTATACTCATTTTACGAAATCTTTAAAAGGTGAAAACATGATTGCTGATATACAAAACGAAGACTTGGATTTTCAGCCCTTTCCTAATTAAGAGACACAGATAAAAAAATTTTCGTGTGATTAATATTGGTTTAAGCTATGCTGACTAAGATATTCGAATTGATGTCGACCCGAGCTTCTGCAATATCGAATGAAAAAATAAAAGAAAACAGCAATTAAGGAGGTTAAAATTCACAAAACGAAGACTACAGCAACAACTTGTGTCGGTGGCGCTGTGGCACCGTATTTTGATAGGCGATGATGCAAAGCATTGAGATCTCTTATTTTCTGTTTTATCCGGGTAAATATCCTCTGTTTTCCCATATCCTTGCGATGTTGGGGACTTCCCCTACCTTCCCAAACCATTCCCTAACCCACTCCCCCCCCCCCTTCCCCCGCGCGACCGTAACCCCATACGGGACCCATTGAATTATTAAACATTCATTTTAGAGACATACACATTAATTTCGAAACAAATTAACAGATATTGGATGTGTAAGAACTAATAGAATTATACTCATTTTACGAAATCTTTTAAAGGTGAAAACATGATTGCTGATATACAAAACGAAGACTTGGGTTTTCGGCCCTTTCCTAATTAAGAGACACAGATGAAAAATTTTCGTGTGATTAATATTGGTTTAAGCTATGCTGACTAAGATATTCGAATTGATGTCGACACGAGCTTCTGCAAGATCGAATGAAAATATAAAAGAAAACAGCAATTAATGAGGTTAAAATTCACAAAACGAAGACTACAGCAACAAATTGTGTCGGCGGCTCTGTGGCACCGTATTTTGATAGGAGATGATGCAAAGCATTGAGAGCTCTTATTTTCTGTACAGTCTGACAGTAAATTATTCTCTATCTAGTGTTTATCTTTGTAAGTCATCTACCTTGCCATTTAGAGAAATAAAACACATTTTGGCCACCTAAAATCCATTGTGTTGTTGTCATCGTTTCTACCTTTGTGACATTATTCATATGTAAGTTTCACCCCAATCTAAACGCCAAGGCTTCTAAATCTGCCGTTGTCATAACTTTGTTCTGTCTTCGGTCTTCGGTCTTCTGTCTTCGGTCTTCGGTCTTCGCTTTGTATACGCCCGTATGCCGAGCATAAAATGGAGTCGTCTCGTACTGGATGACCACCGTGAGCTTCTTTGGTTAGTGCGGAGCGTCAATCCCGGGGAAATCTACTAGTCCCCGTAGGGGATGATTATCAGTATGCATTTTGGCCCAGGGCGTGTTGTTTTTTGTATCATGCTACTTGCTGAATCATTTAGTAATGACGGATATTGGTTCCTAAACACACTCTTGCTTGGAGCAAGGAGTTGTTGATACTAACATCTTCCACACTTAATTGATACGGTACTTATCAGTTCTCCCGCACTGCGTAGACCTGCTCGAATATCTTTAAGCAGGAGTAATACTAATTAGGACAATTTTTGCAATATTCCACCAAATAGAGTTGAATCATTTGTCAACATAATGTCGAAGGAGACGAGATAAAGTATCACTAGTGCCAAAATATGGTCAATTAAGGGAATTTTGAAGAAATTATGACTTCAGAAGCTGGCGTCCCTATATCAACCGTCATCGGTCATAGAATAAACGAAAAAGACATGGGTAAATGAGGCATAAACTTTTATATTCACTGATAAAATCTTTTTAAGGTCATGGTACAGTAAATTATACTTGACATCAATTTGAAAACTTTTTGAGGTTTAATGATACAATTCTTATTGATGGGAAGTCATTGTTTACACGTGATTGGTATAAAATGGGATCTTTTATATTGTGGGTGAGGACAATCTCAAGGTCTACTTTCACTTGACACTTTTAAAAGAAAATTCGGATTCGAACTGATTTTAAGACTTTTGAAACATTCACTAATTTATTCCGCAGGCTTCGCACATTTTGCATGCAATTTGAATTCATGAAAATGTGAGCCTGACTTCAAATAGAGTATATGTTTCTTGTGCTTGCGTGCCCCTTAAAGGAGGAGAGCACTTGCCAAGTCCGTGAGGGTTTTTTTTTTTTTTTTTGTTCTACTTCCTACACATCGTTGTGGACTAAGTTGTACTGTACTTTATTGAAATAAATTAAAATGTGTATTATATTTTTGTGTACTTGTCTGATGATGTGAATGAAATAAAATAAGAAATGATGAAAGAAGTTAAACTAAAAATTTGATAGCAAACAATTTATAAACTCCCTTTTTGTCTTCATGTGGAGAGCAAGTACAAATGTTTTCAACACAGGATTATTACTAGAATACTGGGAACAAATCGTTTATTACATAAAATCCATATTTCGACTTACTTTTTGTTGGGAAGAACCAGGGACTATTTCACATCTTTTTGTAACTGTGAAAAAGTTGTTCCTTAATGGCAATCTTTACGTTACTTAATCATATTGAATTATCCCAAAGTGTTTTTTTTTTCTAAATGATGTAACGACTTTGTTCGGACTTTACAATAATGAGAGTGAAAAGGAACTTTCATCATCTAACTTTCAGTTTGGTTTTCATTTGTAGAAATAAATAAAATGTCAGAGAAAATGTTTCCTGTTTATAAAAGAAGTCATCTCTTGAGGCCAGGGTATCTCCTACCAGGATAAAACTTCTGGAATATTTTAGAGGTCAACAATTGACGTTTCCTTCGTACATAATTGAAGATTCATTGAGAATACTGTAACTTACTTAAAAATCGTACCAGAGGAATCATCAGGATAAACAGAAACAGCCCAACCGAGAAAAAATACACCTTCCATTAAAGTCCTTTTAAATTTGTTAATTACTAAGGTCAACATGGTCAGGTGTTGTTGATTCTTCCTGAATATGTATAAGGACGCGCTATTTTGTGTCAGTGATTCGAAATGTGCAAAAGGGCTTGAAATGTTCTAGAGTTTCCTTTTTTTTAACTCGCTGAAGGAAACCAGTGATTTTCGCCACGGATTGATATGATTAAGTGTACGTCCTCTAAACTTATCTCTTTGTTTTATCTTTACGGTATCAAGACCCCATTTATACTTATATATTTACGTGTGCAATTGTTTATCTGCACAAATACACTAATGAGGAGTCAGTAGCATGCTTGCAGCAGTTTTAAGAAAATGGCGTCTTTTGTCAATTGAGTATGTAAAGTGACGATATATGGTCAACTGGTGGCAAAATGTGTTTTATTGAAGCAATTGTGGCGGTCTTGCATAAAGATGTTAGAATCAGGGAAAAAATGGGTAAATGTTTCGCTAACTTTTTGAGTTCAGCTTGCAAAAATATTTGAATACAACATCGTGATACGGTAAATTAAACTTAACATCAAAGATTAACTTGACAACATCATTGTGAGTAGTAGTTTGAAAAACGCTGACTAAATGATTTTTCTTTCGAAACATATGATCTTACATAACCACTAAGCACGCTGACACTGACATTTTGCGGTACATGAGCTTATTGAACTGTGAAATCTTCTTAGGCGTTGGCTCAACCAGGGAGCTCCCAGGTTTAACTCCCTTTCAACGCTTCACTCAATATGAAGCATATTCCACTTGCCGAAGGATAAAGTACAGACTTCCTAAATAAACTTTAAAAAGTTAACACTTTGGCAGAAATTAATTTCAATTCAATTGAAATAGAATATTCAAATTTCATACACGGTAACGGTGCCGTAAATCCCCAGAACAAACTGACCGCGTGTTTGGTCTAATGTTAAGAGTAATCCGCCTCTCACGCGGAGGGCCGGGGTTCTATTCCCAGGTCGAGTCATACCAAAGACTCTGACAAAGGAACCTGCTGCCGCTGTGCGTGATGCTCAGCATCAGCAATGGAGTAGGGAAAACAAGCCAGTGAGCCACAACTTGGAAAGAGGCGGTTGAGTGACATATTCAGTACATACTGATTATGTCTCAAGAACAAACGGAAAAGTGCTAGCCAACAAAGCTTCGATTCGCTTCTGCGCTCCATTTGGTATTATTAATAAAAAAAAAAACCAACATTTCATGGCTGGCGAAAAATGGGGGACATTCAAGCATTGCAACATTATCCGGGCATGTTTCGGACAGCATGGAATACGGTACCAACACTTAAATATGCGGAGGAAAGGGGCGTGCGTTTCAGTTGTTCTGAATCCCTTTTTCGGGAACTTTCACGTGTACGTCGTGCAGCTGCAGACTTAGTGTACAAGTTAAACTTATATTCCAACTGATTTCCAACAACGCAGTAAATCAGTCGGTGGGTCGAATTGACCAAATTAATAACTTTTTCTAAAGTCCTCTCGGCACTCTGGCAAAGAGCCGTGATCAGTGAAACCAAACCATGAAACTGTTTCCTGTTAAAAAAGCTACAAGCACTAAAGGAACAAACTTAAGTCTTCACTTACGTCTTCAATAAAAAAAGGCCACCCCCCCCCCCCCGCCACAAAAAGGAATGAACCGTGGCTGAGTATTTTGCTGTAAAATTCAGGTTACTAGTGATTTGCATAGAGCAATTAACAATTTGTAGATTGTGTAAAAATTTTCATGATAAAACAATAGTTATATTTTCAAAGATATTATTTCGGTGTCCAGCGTTTCCAAATATAGGAATGTCGACTTTTACAGCTATTTTTCTCTTTTTTTTTATTCCTCCTATATTTTTCATTGACTCCTTTCCATTCCGACTGTCGTCTTTCTTCTTATTTTCTTCACGAGGCTTCCTTTTCCTAACTATGACCTGCTGTAAACTTTTAAATCATGTTAATATGGACGTTCTCATGTATAACTAACATGATAAGGTCGGTCAACATTACCCCCCCCCCCCCAACAAAGTGTTTTTGCTGAATATTATGAATGATTTTTAAATATCTTTCCATTTTAAGATAAATACAATTCCATTTTAACTGTAATTAGCATTTGATTCGAAAGGCCTCGATATGATCAGAAGCCCCGGCTACGAATGTAGCCGGGGCTTCTGATCATATTGAGGCCAAATTTGTATATCTTTCGACAGCGACTCTTGCTTTTATTAAAAAGCGCTGTGGAATGAATATTCATAACTTGTCGATGCGAAAAAGCTTTTAGGGGGACGGCTTAAGCACCTAGGTGCCTATTGTCCTCGTGGCATGGATTGCTGATTTGTAACAAAGACAGTGGTTCTTTTGAACTTGACCAAGTCTTCCTTTGTGTACCTGTTGCTCTCTCAATATAATATAAGCCGTCATCCTACCAAAATATTTTCAAGAGGGAACATTAGGACAACTTTTGCAATATATTACTAAATAGGATGGGGTCTTTTGTCAATTTACTATTAAGTTGACTAACTGATGTGCCTCTTATGCTAAAATGTAGGCCATCTAAAGCAATTTTGAGGAAATTGTGGACTGAAAACTGGCGAGCATATATCAGCCTAGTGTTTGATGAGTGAGTAAAATAGGCCTGGATAAGGGCACGGAAGCTAAGTTGAGTTCTACTGGCAAAATTTCTTCGGGACATGGTTGTAATAAACCGAATTGGTATCTAAGGATAATCTGGTATGCATTTTGCGCAAGGGTGACGCAGTCCTTGTCAAACTTCGACGAGTGTTTGAGAGGTCATTTTACTGGTTCAAATTAGAGCGAAAGTCATTGAAGATTTTATTGCAAGTTCGCTCCCTTAAATATTCGGGAAAATCTTTCGAAAGAAGTCGTATAGCAATTGTAAATTTTAGGTAGACCATAAAGCAGCCATTGGCCTCTCATTAATTGCTTCCTCGGTGTTGAGGTTCCGTACTTTTGGTAGCGGACCACCAACTTCAATACTCGTGCCTGGGAAAATGTTTACTGACAGACAAAGCGCCATAAAAATTTTATGGGATGTTGTTTCTGACTGTGTTAATTACAAAATATGATCCTTTTTGCATTTGGATTTTGTAGAGAATGAGTTGAAATACAGACTGTTCAAAATTCAAGGCAATCTGACCAGGTTTAGTGTCATTTTTTATGGTATTACTCCGCTCTGGGATATACCGTTTTTGAGTAGCTATTATGGCGGGAAACACGTCCCTATCATTCAAGGTTCTCTAGCTCAAAATTTCAATGGTCATGGTATAGAAATGTGAAAATGCCATGAAAGCCGAGATTGTGAGCTTCGATCAGAGGGGTGGCATGTCCTGGTTGAAAACTTCTACTGGGAACTATAGGGGCCACGGAAGTAGCCAAATTTAATGTGTAAGTCAACGCGACTTATTATTAGGGGCCGGCTACCTTTACAGTACATGCTGATTATGTCTCAAGAACAAACGGAAAAGTTCTAGCTAACAAAGCTACGGTTTCCTGCTTCGCTACTTCGCTCCATTTGATATTATTAATATAACAAACCAACATTTCTTGACTGGCGAAAAATGGGGGACATTCAAGCATTGCAACATTATCCGGGCATGTTTCGGACAGCATGGAATACGGTACCAATACTTAAGGATGCGGAAGAAAGGGGACGTGCGTTTCAGTTGCTCTGAATCCCTTTTTCGGGAACTTTCACGTGTACGTCGTGCAGCTGCAGACTTAGCGTACAAGTTAAACTTATATTCCAACTGATTTCCAACAACGCAGCCTCAGTTAGTCAGTCTGTAGGTCGAATTGACCAAATTAATAACTTTCTCTAAAGTCCTCTCAACTCTCTGGCAAAGAGCCGTTCAGCGAAACCAAACTATGAAACTGTTTCCTAAGGAAGCTACAAGCACTAGAAAAACAAACTTAAGTCTTCCATCAAAACTCCAAAAGCCCCCCCCCCCCCCTCAAAAAGGAATGAACCGTGGCTGAGTGTTTTGCTGTTATATTCAGGTTTCTAGTGTTTTGCTTTGATCATTTAAAAAATTGTTAGTAGTGGAAAAATGTTCATGATAAAACAATACAATTATCTCTTCAAAGGTGTTATTTCTGTGTCCAGCGTTTCCAAATATAGAACTGTCGATTTTTCACAGCTATTTTTCTTTTCCTTTTTTTATTTTTCCTATATTTTATCGATTTCTTTCCATTCCAACTGTCTTTTTGCTTCTTGTTTTCTTCACAAGGCTTTCTTTTCCTAATTATGACCTGCTGTAAACTTTTAAATCATGTTAATATGGACGTTCTCATATGTAACTAACATGATAAGGTCGGCCAACATTACCCCCCCCCCCCAACAAAGTGTTTTTGCTGAATATTATAAATGATTTTTAAATATCTTTCCATTTTAAGATAACTACTATTCCATTTTAACTGTAATTAGCATTTGATTCGAAAGGCCTCAGTATGATCAGAAGCCCCGGCTACTGCTCATATTGAGGCCAAATTTGTACATCTTTCGAGAGCGACTCTTTTTTTTTTTTTTTTGTTTACACGATGAACCCACTGGTTCACCGCATTAACTTTATTTACATTATATACATGATATATACATTATGGTTTTAGTAAAAAGCGCTCTGGAATGAATATTCATAACTCGTCGATGCGAAAAAGCTTTTTGTTCTATGGCAACTATTCATTAAGACTTTTTGGGGGTAGGCTTAAGCACCTAGGTGCCTATTGTCCTCGTGGCATGGATTGCTGATTTGTAACAAAGACAGTGGTTCTTTTGAACTTGACCAAGTCTTCCTTTGTGTACCTATTGCTCTCTCAATATAATATACGCCGTCGTCCTACCAAAATATTTTCAAGAGGGAACATTAGGACAACTTTTGCATTATATTTTTAAATAGGATGGGGTCTTTTGTCAATTTACTATCAAAGTTGACTAACTGATGTGCCTCTTATGCTAAAATGTAGGCCATCTAAAGCAATTTTGAGGAAATTGTGTATTGAAAACTGGCGAGCATATATCAGCCTAGTGTTTGATGAATGAGTAAAATAGGCCTGGATAAGGGCACGGAAGCTAAGTTGAGTTCTACTGGCAAAATTTCTTCGGGACATGGTTGTAATAAACCGAATTGGTATCTAAGGATAATCTGGTATGCATTTTGCGCAAGGGTGACGCAGTCCTTGTCAAACTTCGACGAGTGTTTGAGAGGTCATTTTACTGGTTCAAATTAGAGCGAAAGTCATTGAAGATTTTATTGCAAGTTCGCTCCCTTAAATATTCGGGAAAATCTTTCGAAAGAAGACGTATAGCAATTGTAAATTTTAGGTAGACCATAAAGCAGCCATGGGCCCCTCATTAATTGCTTCCTCGGTGTTGAGGTTACGTACTTTTGGTAGCGGACCACCAACTCCAATACTTGTGCCTGGGAAAACATTTAATGACAGACAAAGCGCCATAAAAATTTAATGGGATGTTGTTTCTGACTGTGTTAATTACAAAATATGATCCTTTTTGCATTTGGATTTTGTAAAGAATGAGTTGAAATACAGACTGTTCAAAATTCAAGGCAATCTGACCAGGTTTAGTGTCATTTTTTATGGTATTACTCCGCTCTGGGATATACCGTTTTTGAGTAGCTATTATGGCGGGAAACACGTCCCTATCATTCAAGGTTCTCTAGCTCAAAATTTCAATGGTCATGGTATAGAAATGTGAAAATGCCATGAAAGCCGAGATTGTGAGCTTCGATCAGAGGGGTGGCATGTCCTGGTTGGAAACTTTTACTGGGAACTAGGGGCCACGGAAGTAGCCAAATTTAATGTGTAAGTCAACGCGACTTATTATTAGGGGCCGGCTACCTTTACAGTACATGCTGATTATGTCTCAAGAACAAACGAAAAAGTTCTTGCTAACAAAGCTACGGTTTCCTGCTTCGCTACTTCGCTCCATTTGATATTATTAATATAACAAACCAACATTTCTTGACTGGCGAAAAATGGGGGACATTCAAGCATTGCAACATTATCCGGGCATGTTTCGGACAGCATGGAATACGGTACCAATACTTAAGGATGCGGAAGAAAGGGGACGTGCGTTTCAGTTGCTCTGAATCCCTTTTTCGGGAACTTTCACGTGTACGTCGTGCAGCTGCAGACTTAGTGTACAAGTTAAACTTATATTCCAACTGATTTCCATCAACGCAGCCTCAGTTAGTCAGTCTGTAGGTCGAATTGACCAAATTAATAACTTTCTCTAAAGTCCTCTCAACTCTCTGGCAAAATGCCGTTCAGCGAAACCAAACTATGAAACTGTTTCCTAAGGAAGCTACAAGCACTAGAAAAACAAACTTAAGTCTTCCATCAAAACTCCAAAAGGCCCCCCCCCCCCTCAAAAAGGAATGAACCGTGGCTGAGTGTTTTGCTGTTATATTCAGGTTTCTAGTGTTTTGCTTAGAGCATTTAACAATTTGTTAGTAGTGGAAAATGTTCATGATAAAACAATACAATTATCTTTTCAAAGGTGTTATTTCTGTGTCCAGC
This sequence comes from Holothuria scabra, assembly GCA_037179385.1. Taxonomy (NCBI): domain Eukaryota; kingdom Metazoa; phylum Echinodermata; class Holothuroidea; order Aspidochirotida; family Holothuriidae; genus Holothuria; species Holothuria scabra. Next base: position 16,860,021 of record CM074192.1, on the reverse strand, counting down.
GTTTCCAAATATAGAACTGTCGATTTTTCACAGCTATTTTTCTTTTTCTTTTCCTTTTTTTATTTTTCCTATATTTTATCGATTTCTTTCCATTCCAACTGTCTTTTTGCTTCTTGTTTTCTTCACAAGGCTTTCTTTTCCTAATTATGACCTGCTGTAAACTTTTAAATCATGTTAATATGGACGTTCTCATATATAACTAACATGATAAGGTCGGCCAACATTACCCCCCCCCCCCCCCAACAAAGTGTTTTTGCTGAATATTATAAATGATTTTTAAATATCTTTCCATTTTAAGATAACTACTATTCCATTTTAACTGTAATTAGCATTTGATTCGAAAGGCCTCAATATGATCAGAAGCCCCGGCTACGAATCATTGAGGCCAAATTTGTATAACTTTCGAGAGCGACTCTAGCTGTTAGTAAAAAGCGCTCTGGAATGAATATTTATAACTCGTCAATGCGACAAATCTTTTTTTTTCTATGGCAACTATTCATTAAGGCTTTTAGAGGGTAGGCTTAAGCACCTAGGTGCCTATTGTCCTCGTGGCATGGATTGCTGATTTGTAACAAAGACAGTGGTTCTTTTGAATTTGACCAAGTCTTCCTTTGAGTACTTATTGCTCTCTTAATATAATATACGCCGTCATCCTACCAAAATATTTTCAAGAGGGAACATTAGGACAACTTTTGCAATATATTACTAAATAGGATGGGGTCTATTGTCAATTTACTATCAAAGTTGACTAACTGAAGTGCCTCTTATGCTAAAATGTAGGCCATCTAAAGCAATTTTGAGGAAATTGTGGATTGAAAACTGGCGAGCATATATCAGCCTAGTGTTTGATGAATGAGTAAAATAGGCCTGGATAAGGGCACGGAAGCTAAGTTGAGTTCTACTGGCAAAATTTCTTCGGGACATGGTTGTAATAAACCGAATTGGTATCTAAGGATAATCTGGTATGCATTTTGCGCAAGGGTGACGCAGTCCTTGTCAAACTTCGACGAGTGTTTGAGAGATCATTTTACTGGTTCAAATTAGAGCGAAAGTCATTGAAGATTTTATTGCAAGTTCGCTCCCTTAAATATTCGGGAAAATCTTTCGAAAGAAGACGTATAGCAATTGTAAATTTTAGGTAGACCATAAAGCAGCCATGGGCCCCTCATTAATTGCTTCCTCGGTGTTGAGGTTACGTACTTTTGGTAGCGAACCACCAACTCCAATACTTGTGCCTGGGAAAACATTTAATGACAGACAAAGCGCCATAAAAATTTAATGGGATGTTGTTTCTGACTGTGTTAATTACAAAATATGATCCTTTTTGCATTTGGATTTTGTAAAGAATGAGTTGAAATACAGACTGTTCAAAATTCAAGGCAATCTGACCAGGTTTAGTGTCATTTTTTATGGTATTACTCCGCTCTGGGATATACCGTTTTTGAGTAGCTATTATGGCGGGAAACACGTCCCTATCATTCAAGGTTCTCTAGCTCAAAATTTCAATGGTCATGGTATAGAAATGTGAAAATGCCATGAAAGCCGAGATTGTGAGCTTCGATCAGAGGGGTGGCATGTCCTGGTTGAAAACTTTTACTGGGAACTAGGGGCCACGGAAGTAGCCAAATTTAATGTGTAAGTCAACGCGACTTATTATTAGGGGCCGGCTACCTTTACAGTACATGCTGATTATGTCTCAAGAACAAACGAAAAAGTTCTAGCTAACAAAGCTACGGTTTCCTGCTTCGCTACTTCGCTCCATTTGATATTATTAATATAACAAACCAACATTTCATGACTGGCGAAAAATGGGGGACATTCAAGCATTGCAACATTATCCGGGCATGTTTCGGACAGCATGGAATACGGTACCAATACTTAAGGATGCGGAAGAAAGGGGACGTGCGTTTCAGTTGCTCTGAATCCCTTTTTCGGGAACTTCCACGTGTACGTCGTGCAGCTGCAGACTTAGTGTACAAGTTAAACTTATATTCCAACTGATTTCCATCAACGCAGCCTCAGTAAGTCAGTCTGTAGGTCGAATTGACCAAATTAATAACTTTCTCTAAAGTCCTCTCAACTCTCTGGCAAAATGCCGTTCAGCGAAACCAAACTATGAAACTGTTTCCTAAGGAAGCTACAAGCACTAGAAAAACAAACTTAAGTCTTCCATCAAAACTCCAAAAGGCCCCCCCCCCCTCAAAAAGGAATGAACCGTGGCTGAGTGTTTTGCTGTTATATTCAGGTTTCTAGTGTTTTGCTTAGAGCATTTAACAATTTGTTAGTAGTGGAAAATGTTCATGATAAAACAATACAATTATCTTTTCAAAGGTGTTATTTCTGTGTCCAGCGTTTCCAAATATAGAACTGTCGATTTTTCACAGCTATTTTTCTTTTTCTTTTCCTTTTTTTATTTTTCCTATATTTTATCGATTTCTTTCCATTCCAACTGTCTTTTTGCTTCTTGTTTTCTTCACAAGGCTTTCTTTTCCTAATTATGACCTGCTGTAAACTTTTAAATCATGTTAATATGGACGTTCTCATATATAACTAACATGATAAGGTCGGTCAACATTACCCCCCCCCCCCCTCAACAAAGTGTTTTTGCTGAATATTATAAATGATTTTTAAATATCTTTCCATTTTAAGATAACTACTATTCCATTTTAACTGTAATTAGCATTTGATTCGAAAGGCCTCAATATGATCAGAAGCCCCGGCTACGAATCATTGAGGCCAAATTTGTATATCTTTCGAGAGCGACTTTTGCTTTTAGTAAAAAGCGCTCTGGAATGAATATTCATAACTCGTCGATGCGAAAAAGCTTTTTTTCCTATGGCAACTATTCATTAAGACTTTTAGGGGGTAGGCTTAAGCACCTAGGTGCCTATTGTCCTCGTGGCATGGATTGCTGATTTGTAACAAAGACAGTGGTTCTTTTGAACTTGACCAAGTCTTCCTTTGCGTACTTATTGCTCTCTCAATATAATATAAGCCGTCATCCTACCAAAATATTTTCAAGAGGGAACATTAGGACAACTTTTGCAATATATTACTAAATAGGATGGGGTCTTTTGTCAATTTACTATCAAAGTTGACTAACTGAAGTGCCTCTTATGCTAAAATGTAGGCCATCTAAAGCAATTTTGAGGAAATTGTGGATTGAAAACTGGCGAGCATATATCAGCCTAGTGTTTGATGAATGAGTAGAATAGGCCTGGATAAGGGCACGGAAGCTAAGTTGAGTTCTACTGGCAAAATTTCTTCGGGACATGGTTGTAATAAACCGAATTGGTATCTAAGGATAATCTGGTATGCATTTTGCGCAAGGGTGACGCAGTCCTTGTCAAACTTCGACGAGTGTTTGAGAGATCATTTTACTGGTTCAAATTAGAGCGAAAGTCATTGAAGATTTTATTGCAAGTTCGCTCCCTTAAATATTCGGGAAAATCTTTCGAAAGAAGTCGTATAGCAATTGTAAATTTTAGATAGACCATAAAGCAGCCATGGGCCCCTCATTAATTGCTTCCTCGGTGTTGAGGTTACGCACTCTTGGTAGCGGACCACCAACTCCAATACTCGTGCCTGGGAAAACATTTAATGACAGACAAAGCGCCATAAAAATTTAATGGGATGTTGTTTCTGACTGTGTTAATTACAAAATATGATCCTTTTTGCATTTGGATTTTGTAGAGAATGAGTTGAAATACAGACTGTTCAAAATTCAAGGCAATCTGACCAGGTTTAGTGTCATTTTTTATGGTATTACTCCGCTCTGGGATATACCGTTTTTGAGTAGCTATTATGGCGGAAACACGTCCCTATCATTCAAGGTTCTCTAGCTCAAAATTTCAATGGTCATGGTATAGAAATGTGAAAATGCCATGAAAGCCGAGATTGTGAGCTTCGATCAGAGGGGTGGCATGTCCTGGTTGAAAACTTTTACTGGGAACTAGGGGCCACGGAAGTAGCCAAATTTAATGTGTAAGTCAACGCGACTTATTATTAGGGGCCGGCTACCTTTACAGTACATGCTGATTATGTCTCAAGAAGAAACGGAAAAGTTCTAGCTAACAAAGCTACGGTTTCCTGCTTCGCTACTTCGCTCCATTTGATATTATTAATATAACAAACCAACATTTCATGACTGGCGAAAAATGGGGGACATTCAAGCATTGCAACATCCGGGCATGTTTCGGACAGCATGGAATACGGTACCAATACTTAAGGATGCGGAAGAAAGAGGACGCGCGTTTCAGTTGCTCTGAATCCCTTTTTCGGGAACTTCCACGTGTACGTCGTGCAGCTGCAGACTTAGTGTACAAGTTAAACTTATATTCCAACTGATTTCCAACAACGCAGCCTCAGTTAGTCAGTCTGTAGGTCGAATTGACCAAATTAATAACTTTCTCTAAAGTCCTCTCAACTCTCTGGCAAAGAGCCGTTCAGCGAAACCAAACTATGAAACTGTTTCCTAAGGAAGCTACAAGCACTAGAAAAACAGACTTAAGTCTTCCATCAAAACTCCAAAAGCCCCCCCCCCCCCCCCCCCCTCAAAAAGGAATGAACCGTGGCTGAGTGTTTTGCTGTTATATTCAGGTTTCTAGTGTTTTGCTTAGAGCATTTAACAATTTGTTAGTAGTGGAAAAATGTTCATGATAAAACAATACAATTATCTTTTCAAAGGTGTTATTTCTGTGCCCAGCGTTTCCAAATATAGAACTGTCGATTTTTCACAGCTATTTTTCTTTTCTCTTTTCCTTTTTTTATTTTTCCTATATTTTATCGATTCCTTTCCATTCCAACTGTCTTTTTGCTTCTTGATTTCTTCAGAAGGCTTTCTTTTCCTAATTATGACCTGTTGTAAACTTTTAAATCATGTTAATATGGACGTTCTCATATATAACTAACATGAAAAGGTCGGCCAACATTAGCCCCCCCCCAACAAAGTGTTTTTGCTGAATATTATAAATGATTTTTAAATATCTTTCCATTTTAAGATAAATACTATTCCATTTTAACTGTAATTAGCATTTGATTCGAAAGGCCTCAATATGATCAGAAGCCCTGGCTACGAATGTAGCCGGGGCTTCTGATCATATTGAGGCTAAATTTGTATATCTTTCGAGAGCGACTCTTTTTTTTTTTTTGTTGTTTACACGATGAACCCACTGGTTCACCGCATTAACTTTATTTACATTATATACATGATATGTACATTATGAGATTAACAATAATAAAAGTAATTTAAAAAGATAATAGTACATGAATCATATAGTATACTGGAACATGAAAACTTATTTGAATATGTAACCTCACTGTCAGTAATAACATTATAAACAAGATATACAATGCAATGCATACAATGTATAATTAGCAATAATAAAGGTAACGCTTATCAGTTTTTACAAATAATCTAGGTGTATTACAACTTACCGATATCCAGTCCAAGGGGTACCCAACCCAGTGGCTGTAATACTACTGCCGCCGGTTAGGAATACCCCACATTAACTGGAACAATACATAAATGCTGGCTTACTTTTTTTAAAAAGGAAGAAATTCTAATCATCCAGAACATAAATATATACAGAAAAAAAAAATTATTTACAATTATTTGCAGTTCAAATAATTAACTAACATCACACTTATACAGGTGCAGATAAGGGTTTTAAATAATCGCAAATCAAGTTAAAGTTAACAAAGGTTTCTGGTTTCATCGCCCAAGTGCATCCTAAGTGCAAATTTAATGGAAGTGTCAGCCAGTATCAAAATTGAAGCGATAATTTGTTTCAGACTCCTCCTCATCGAAAACAATTACACTTCCCTGCTCAAAAATGCTCCGGAATTTACCAGATTTTCCCTTAGACTTGAAAAGGTGGTAAATCAAATTAATTTTCTTCTGAAGAGAATTAAAAAAATACTTCTTTATATCTAATACTAAGTCATTGTTTAAAACAGATAACCTTGCTTTGTAGATAACACTTTTATATACAGTTAATATAAAGTCACCAAAAGTCGTTTCGCACAGGAGTGATTGAAATTCGCTCCAAAAAGTGTCATCAGAACCCAAGTATTGTGATTATCTACCCCCAGAATGTTGCCAAGTTTCAAGATAGTTTCGTTCCATAAACTGTTTACCAGGGGACAGGCTATGAAGAGATGAAAAACACTTTCAGTTTCACTACCACAAAGAGCACACAGAGGAGAATCTTGCTGTTAGTAAAAAGCGCTCTGGAATGAATATTCATAACTCGTCGGTGCGAAAAAGCTTTTTTTTTCTATGGCAACTATTCATTAAGACTTTTAGGGGGTAGGCTTAAGCACCTAGGTGCCTATTGTCCTCGTGGCATGGATTGCTGATTTTTAACAAAGACAGTGGTTCTTTTGAACTTGACCAAGTCTTCCTTTGTGTACTTATTGCTCTCTCAATATAATATAAGCCGTCATCCTACCAAAATATTTTCAAGAGGGAACATTAGGACAACTTTTGCAATATATTACTAAATAGGATGGGGTCTATTGTCAATTTACTATGAAAGTTGACTAACTGAAGTGCCTCTTATGCTAAAATGTAGGCCATCTAAAGCAATTTTGAGGAAATTGTGGATTGAAAACTGGCGAGCATATATCAGCCTAGTGTTTGATAAGTGAGTAAAATAGGCCTGGATAAGAGCACGGAAGCTAAGTTGAGTTCTACTAGCAAAATTTCTTTGGGAAATGGTTGTAATAAACCGAATTGGTATCAAAGGATAATCTGGTATGCTTTTTGCGCAAGGGTGACGCAGTCCTTGTCAAACTTCGACGAGTGTTTGAGAGGTCATTTTACTGGTTCAAATTAGAGCGAAAGTCATTGAAGATTTTATTGCAAGTTCGTTCCCTTAAATATTCGGGAAAATCTTTCCAAAGAAGTCGTATAGCAATTGTAAATTTTAGGTAGACCATAAAGCAGCCATGAGCCCCTCATTAATTGCCCCCTCGGTGTCGAGGTTAGTACTTTTGGTAGCGGACCACCAACTCCAATACTCGTGCCTGGGAAAATGTTTACTGACAGACAAAGCGCCATAAAAATTTTATGGGATGTTGTTTCTGACTGTGTTAATTACAAAATATGATCCTTTTTGCATTTGGATTTTGTAGAGAATGAGTTAAAATACAGACTGTTCAAAATTCAAGGCAATCTGACCAGGTTTAGTGCCATTTTTTATGGTATTACTCCGCTCTGTGATGTACCGTTTTTGAGTAGCTTTTATGGCGGGAAACACGTCCCTATCATTCAAGGTTCTCTACCTCAAAATTTCAATGGTCATGGTATAGAAATGTGAAAATGCCATGAAATCCGAGATTGTGAGCCTCGATCAGAGGGGTGGCATGTCCTGGTTGAAAACTTTTACTGGGAACTAGGGGACACGGAAGTAGCCAAATTTAATGTGTAAGTCAACGCGACTTATTATTGGGGGCCGGCTACCTTAACAGTACATGCTGATTATGTCTCAAGAAGAAACGGAAAAGTTCTAGCTAACAAAGCTACGGTTTCCTGCTTCGCTACTTCACTCCATTTGATATTATTAATATAACAAACGAACATTTCATAACTGGCGAAAAATGGGGGACATTCAAGCATTGCAACATTATCCGGGCATGTTTCGGACAGCATGGAATACGGTACCAATACTTAAGGATGCGGAAGAAAGGGGGGGTGCGTTTCAGCTGCTCTGAATCCCTTTTTCGGGAACTTTCACGTGTACGTCGTGCAGCTGCAGGCTTAGTGTACAAGTTAAACTTATATTCCAACTGATTTCCAACAACGCAGCCTCAGTAAGTCAGTCTGTAGGTCGAATTGACCAAATTAATAACATTCTCTAAAGTCCTCTCAACTCTCTGGCAAAGAGCCGTTCAGCGAAACCAAACAATGAAACTGTTTCCTAAGGAAGCTACAAGCACTAGAAAAACAAACTTAAGTCTTCCATCAAAACTCCAAACCCCCCCCCCCCCTCCCCTCAAAAAGGAATGAACCGTGGCTGAGTGTTTGGCTGTTATATTCAGGTTTCTAGTGTTTTGCTTAGAGCATTTAACAATTTGTAAGTAGTGGAAAAATGTTCATGATAAAACAATACAATTATCTTTTCAAAGGTGTTATTTCTGTGTCCAGCGTTTCCAAATATAGAACTGTCGATTTTTCACAGCTATTTTTCTTTTTTTTTTCCTTTTTTTTATTTTTCCTATATTTTATCGATTCCTTTCCATTCCAACTGTCTTTTTGTTTTCTTCACAAGGCTTTCTTTTCCTAATTATGACCTGCTGTAAACTTTTAAATCATGTTAATATGGACGCTCTCATATATAACTACCATGATAAGGTCGGTCAACATTAGCCCCCCCCCCAACAAAGTGTTTTTGCTGAATATTATAAATGATTTTTAAATATCTTTGCATTTTAAGATAAATACTATTCCATTTTTACTGTAATTAGCATTTGATTCGAAAGGCCTCAATATGATCAGAAGCCCCGGCTACGCCAAATTTGTATATCTTTCGAGAGCGACTCTTGCTTTTAGTAAAAAGCGCTCTGGAATGAATATTCATAACTCGTCGATGCGAAAAAGCTTTTTTCTATGGTAACTATTCATTAAGACTGTTAGGGGGTAGGCTTAAGCACCTAGGTGCCTATTGTCCTCGTGGCATGGATTGCTGATTTGTAACAAAGACAGTGGTTCTTTTGAACTTGACCAAGTCTTCCTTTGCGTACTTATTGCTCTCTCAATATAATATAAGCCGTCATCCTACCAAAATATTTTCAAGAGGGAACATTAGGACAACTTTTGCAATATATTACTAAATAGGATGGGGTCTTTTGTCAATTTACTATCAAAGTTGACTAACTGAAGTGCCTCTTATGCTAAAATGTAGGCCATCTAAAGCAATTTTGAGGAAATTGTGGATTGAAAACTGGCGAGCATATATCAGCCTAGTGTTTGATGAATGAGTAGAATAGGCCTGGATAAGGGCACGGAAGCTAAGTTGAGTTCTACTGGCAAAATTTCTTCGGGACATGGTTGTAATAAACCGAATTGGTATCTAAGGATAATCTGGTATGCATTTTGCGCAAGGGTGACGCAGTCCTTGTCAAACTTCGACGAGTGTTTGAGAGATCATTTTACTGGTTCAAATTAGAGCGAAAGTCATTGAAGATTTTATTGCAAGTTCGCTCCCTTAAATATTCGGGAAAATCTTTCGAAAGAAGTCGTATAGCAATTGTAAATTTTAGATAGACCATAAAGCAGCCATGGGCCCCTCATTAATTGCTTCCTCGGTGTTGAGGTTACGCACTCTTGGTAGCGGACCACCAACTCCAATACTCGTGCCTGGGAAAACATTTAATGACAGACAAAGCGCCATAAAAATTTAATGGGATGTTGTTTCTGACTGTGTTAATTACAAAATATGATCCTTTTTGCATTTGGATTTTGTAGAGAATGAGTTGAAATACAGACTGTTCAAAATTCAAGGCAATCTGACCAGGTTTAGTGTCATTTTTTATGGTATTACTCCGCTCTGGGATATACCGTTTTTGAGTAGCTATTATGGCGGAAACACGTCCCTATCATTCAAGGTTCTCTAGCTCAAAATTTCAATGGTCATGGTATAGAAATGTGAAAATGCCATGAAAGCCGAGATTGTGAGCTTCGATCAGAGGGGTGGCATGTCCTGGTTGAAAACTTTTACTGGGAACTAGGGGCCACGGAAGTAGCCAAATTTAATGTGTAAGTCAACGCGACTTATTATTAGGGGCCGGCTACCTTTACAGTACATGCTGATTATGTCTCAAGAAGAAACGGAAAAGTTCTAGCTAACAAAGCTACGGTTTCCTGCTTCGCTACTTCGCTCCATTTGATATTATTAATATAACAAACCAACATTTCATGACTGGCGAAAAATGGGGGACATTCAAGCATTGCAACATCCGGGCATGTTTCGGACAGCATGGAATACGGTACCAATACTTAAGGATGCGGAAGAAAGAGGACGCGCGTTTCAGTTGCTCTGAATCCCTTTTTCGGGAACTTCCACGTGTACGTCGTGCAGCTGCAGACTTAGTGTACAAGTTAAACTTATATTCCAACTGATTTCCAACAACGCAGCCTCAGTTAGTCAGTCTGTAGGTCGAATTGACCAAATTAATAACTTTCTCTAAAGTCCTCTCAACTCTCTGGCAAAGAGCCGTTCAGCGAAACCAAACTATGAAACTGTTTCCTAAGGAAGCTACAAGCACTAGAAAAACAGACTTAAGTCTTCCATCAAAACTCCAAAAGCCCCCCCCCCCTCAAAAAGGAATGAACCGTGGCTGAGTGTTTTGCTGTTATATTCAGGTTTCTAGTGTTTTGCTTAGAGCATTTAACAATTTGTTAGTAGTGGAAAAATGTTCATGATAAAACAATACAATTATCTTTTCAAAGGTGTTATTTCTGTGTCCAGCGTTTCCAAATATAGAACTGTCGATTTTTTACAGCTGTTTTTCTTTTTCTTTTCCTTTTTTTATTTTTCCTATATTTTATCGATTCCTTTCCATTCCAACTGTCTTTTTGCTTCTTGATTTCTTCAGAAGGCTTTCTTTTCCTAATTATGACCTGTTGTAAACTTTTAAATCATGTTAATATGGACGTTCTCATATATAACTAACATGAAAAGGTCGGCCAACATTACCCCCCCCCCCCCACCCTCCAACAAAGTGTTTTTGCTGAATATTATGAATGATTTTTAAATATCTTTCCATTTTAAGGTAAATACTATTCCATTTTAACTGTAATTAGCATTTGATTCGAAAGGCCTCAATATGATCAGAAGCCCTGGATCAGAAGCCCTGGCTACGAATGTAGCCGGGGCTTCTGATCATATTGAGGCCAAATTTGTATATCTTTCGAGAGCGACTCTTTTTTTTTTTTTTGTTTACACGATGAACCCACTGGTTCACCGCATTAACTTTTTTTACATTATATACATGATATGTACATTATGAGATTAACAATAATAAAAGTAATTTAAAAAGATAATAGTACATGAATCATATAGTATACTGGAACATGAAAACTTATTTGAATATGTAACCTCACTGTCAGTAATAACATTATAAACAAGATATACAATGCAATGCATACAATGTATAATTAGCAATAATAAAGGTAACGCTTATCAGTTTTTACAAATAATCTAGGTGTATTACAACTTACCGATATCCAGTCCAAGGGGTACCCAACCCAGTGGCTGTAATACTACTGCCGCCGGTTAGGAATACCCCACATTAACTGGAACAATACATAAATGCTGGCTTACTTTTTTTAAAAAGGAAGAAATTCTAATCATCCAGAACATAAATATATACAGAAAAAAAAATATTTACAATTATTTGCAGTTCAAATAATTAACTAACATCACACTTATACAGGTGCAGATAAGGGTTTTAAATAATCGCAAATCAAGTTAAAGTTAACAAAGGTTTCTGGTTTCATCGCCCAAGTGCATCCTAAGTGCAAATTTAATGGAAGTGTCAGCCAGTATCAAAATTGAAGCGATAATTTGTTTCAGACTCCTCCTCATCGAAAACAATTACACTTCCCTGCTCAAAAATGCTCCGGAATTTACCAGATTTTCCCTTAGACTTGAAAAGGTGGTAAATCAAATTAATTTTCTTCTGAAGAGAATTAAAAAAATACTTCTTTATATCTAATACTAAGTCATTGTTTAAAACAGATAACCTTGCTTTGTAGATAACACTTTTATATACAGTTAATATAAAGTCACCAAAAGTCGTTTCGCACAGGAGTGATTGAAATTCGCTCCAAAAAGTGTCATCAGAACCCAAGTATTGTGATTATCTACCCCCAGAATGTTGCCAAGTTTCAAGATAGTTTCGTTCCATAAACTGTTTACCAGGGGACAGGCTATGAAGAGATGAAAAACACTTTCAGTTTCACTACCACAAAGAGCACACAGAGGAGAATCTTGCTGTTAGTAAAAAGCGCTCTGGAATGAATATTCATAACTCGTCGGTGCGAAAAAGCTTTTTTTTTCTATGGCAACTATTCATTAAGACTTTTAGGGGGTAGGCTTAAGCACCTAGGTGCCTATTGTCCTCGTGGCATGGATTGCTGATTTTTAACAAAGACAGTGGTTCTTTTGAACTTGACCAAGTCTTCCTTTGTGTACTTATTGCTCTCTCAATATAATATACGCCGTCATCCTACCAAAATATTTTCAAGAGGGAACATTAGGACAACTTTTGCAATATGTTACTAAATAGGATGGGGTCTATTGTCAATTTACTATGAAAGTTGACTAACTGAAGTGCCTCTTATGCTAAAATGTAGGCCATCTAAAGCAATTTTGAGGAAATTGTGGATTGAAAACTGGCGAGCATATATCAGCCTAGTGTTTGATAAGTGAGTAAAATAGGCCTGGATAAGAGCACGGAAGCTAAGTTGAGTTCTACTAGCAAAATTTCTTTGGGAAATGGTTGTAATAAACCGAATTGGTATCAAAGGATAATCTGGTATGCTTTTTGCGCAAGGGTGACGCAGTCCTTGTCAAACTTCGACGAGTGTTTGAGAGGTCATTTTACTGGTTCAAATTAGAGCGAAAGTCATTGAAGATTTTATTGCAAGTTCGTTCCCTTAAATATTCGGGAAAATCTTTCCAAAGAAGTCGTATAGCAATTGTAAATTTTAGGTAGACCATAAAGCAGCCATGAGCCCCTCATTAATTGCCCCCTCGGTGTTGAGGTTACATTCTTTTGGTAGCGGACCACCAACTCCAATACTCGTGCCTGGGAAAATGTTTACTGACAGACAAAGCGCCATAAAAATTTTATGGGATGTTGTTTCTGACTGTGTTAATTACAAAATATGATCCTTTTTGCATTTGGACTTTGTAGAGAATGAGTTGAAATACAGACTGTTCAAAATTCAAGGCAATCTGACCAGGTTAAGTGCCATTTTTTATGGTATTACTCCGCTCTGTGATATACCGTTTTTGAGTAGCTATTATGAGGGGAAACACGTCCCTATCATTCAAGGCTCTCTAGCTCAAAATTTCAATGGTCATGGTATAGAAATGTGAAAATGCCATGAAATCCGAGATTGTGAGCCTTGATCAGAGGGGTGGCATGTCCTGGTTGAAAACTTTTACTGGGAACTAGGGGCCACGGAAGTAGCCAAATTTAATGTGTAAGTCAACGCGACTTATTATTAGGGGCCGGCTACCTTTACAGTACATGCTGATTATGTCTCAAGAAGAAACGGAAAAGTTCTAGCTAACAAAGCTACGGTTTCCTGCTTCGCTACTTCGCTCCATTTGATATTATTAATATAACAAAGCAACATTTCATGACTGGCGAAAAATGGGGGACATTCAAGCATTGCAACATTATCCGGGCATGTTTCGGACAGCATGGAATACGGTACCAATACTTAAGGATGCGGAAGAAAGGGGGCGTGCGTTTCAGTTGCTCTGAATCCCTTTTTCGGGAACTTTCACGTGTACGTCGTGCAGCTGCAGACTTAGTGTACAAGTTAAACTTATATTCCAACTGATTTCCAACAACGCAGCCTCAGTAAGTCAGTCTGTAGGTCGAATTGACCAAATTAATAACTTTCTCTAAAGTCCTCTCAACTCTCTGGCAAAGAGCCGTTCAGCGAAACCAAACTATGAAACTGTTTCCTAAGGAAGCTACAAGCACTAGAAAAACAAACTTAAGTCTTCCATCAAAACTCCAAAAGCTCCCCCCCCCCCCCCTCCCCTCAAAAAGGAATGAACCGTGGCTGAGTGTTTGGCTGTTATATTCAGGTTTCTAGTGTTTTGCTTAGAGCATTTAACAATTTGTAAGTAGTGGAAAAATGTTCATGATAAAACAATACTATTATCTTTTCAAAGGTGTTATTTCTGTGTCCAGCGTTTCCAAATACAGAACTGTCGATTTTTCACAGCTATTTTTCTTGTTTTTTTCCTTTTTTTTATTTTTCCTATATTTTATCGATTCCTTTCCATTCCAACTGTCTTTTTGTTTTCTTCACAAGGCTTTCTTTTCCTAATTATGACCTGCTGTAAACTTTTAAATCATGTTAATATGGACGTTCTCATATATAACTAACATGATAAGGTCGGTCAACATTACCCCCCCCCCCCCCCCCCCCCAACAAAGTGTTTTTGCTGAATATTATAAATGATTTTTAAATATCTTTGCATTTTAAGATAAATACTATTCCATTTTAACTGTAATTAGCATTTGATTCGAAAGGCCTCAATATGATCAGAAGCCCCGGCTACGAATGTAGCCGGGGCTTCTGATCATATTGAGGCCAAATTTGTATATCTTTCGAGAGCGACTCTTTTTTTTTTTTGTTTACACGATGAACCCACTGGTTCACCGCATTAACTTTATTTACATTATATACATGATATGTACATTATGAGATTAACAATAATAAAAGTAATTTAAAAAGATAATAGTACATGAATCATATAGTATACTGGAACATGAAAACTTATTTGAATATGTAACCTCACTGTCAGTAATAACATTATAAACAAGATATACAATGCAATGCATACAATGTATAATTAGCAATAATAAAGGTAACGCTTATCAGTTTTTACAAATAATCTAGGTGTATTACAACTTACCGATATCCAGTCCAAGGGGTACCCAACCCAGTGGCTGTAATACTACTGCCGCCGGTTAGGAATACCCCACATTAACTGGAACAATACATAAATGCTGGCTTACTTTTTTTAAAAAGGAAGAAATTCTAATCATCCAGAACATAAATATATACAGAAAAAAAAAATTATTTACAATTATTTGCAGTTCAAATAATTAACTAACATCACACTTATACAGGTGCAGATAAGGGTTTTAAATAATCGCAAATCAAGTTAAAGTTAACAAAGGTTTCTGGTTTCATCGCCCAAGTGCATCCTAAGTGCAAATTTAATGGAAGTGTCAGCCAGTATCAAAATTGAAGCGATAATTTGTTTCAGACTCCTCCTCATCGAAAACAATTACACTTCCCTGCTCAAAAATGCTCCGGAATTTACCAGATTTTCCCTTAGACTTGAAAAGGTGGTAAATCAAATTAATTTTCTTCTGAAGAGAATTAAAAAAATACTTCTTTATATCTAATACTAAGTCATTGTTTAAAACAGATAACCTTGCTTTGTAGATAACACTTTTATATACAGTTAATATAAAGTCACCAAAAGTCGTTTCGCACAGGAGTGATTGAAATTCGCTCCAAAAAGTGTCATCAGAACCCAAGTATTGTGATTATCTACCCCCAGAATGTTGCCAAGTTTCAAGATAGTTTCGTTCCATAAACTGTTTACCAGGGGACAGGCTATGAAGAGATGAAAAACACTTTCAGTTTCACTACCACAAAGAGCACACAGAGGAGAATCTTGCTGTTAGTAAAAAGCGCTCTGGAATGAATATTCATAACTCGTCAATGCGAAAAAGCTTTTTTTTTTCTATGGCAACTATTCATTAAGACTTTTAATGGTAGGCTTAAGCACCTAGGTGCCTATTGTCCTCGTGGCATGGATTGCTGATTTGTAACAAAGACAGTGGTTCTTTTGAACTTGACCAAGTCTTCCTTTGTGTACTTATTGCTCTCTCAATATAATATACGCCGTCATCCTACCAAAATATTTTCAAGAGGGAACATTGGGACAACTTTTGCAATATATAACTAAATAGGATGGGGTCTATTGTCAATTTACTATCAAAGGTGACTAACTGAAGTGCCTCTTATGCTAAAATGTAGGCCATCTAAAGCAATTTTGAGGAAATTGTGGATTGAAAACTGGCGAGCATATATCAGCCTAGTGTTTGATGAGTGAGTAAAATAGGCCTGGATAAGAGCACGGAAGCTAAGTTGAGTTCTACCAGCAAAATTTCTTTGGGACATGGATGCAATAAACCGAATTGGTATCAAAGGATAATCTGGTATGCTTTTTGCGCAAGGGTGACGCAGTCCTTGTCAAACTTCGACGAGTGTTTGAGAGGTCATTTTACTGGTTCAAATTAGAGCGAAAGTCATTGAAGATTTTATTGCAAGTTCGCTCCCTTAAATATTCGGGAAAATCTTTCCAAAGAAGTCGTATAGCAATTGTAAATTTTAGGTAGACCATAAAGCAGCCATGAGCACCTCATTAATTGCTTCCTCGGTGTTGAGGTTACGTACTTTTGGTAGCGGACCACCAACTCCAATACTCGTGCCTGGGAAAATGTTTACTGACAGACAAAGCGCCACAAAAATTTTATGGGATGTTGTTTTTGACTGTGTTAATTACAAAATATGATCCTTTTTGCATTTGGATTTTGTAGAGAATGAGTTGAAATACAGACTGTTCAAAATTCAAGGCAATCTGACCAGGTTAAGTGCCATTTTTTATGGTATTACTCCGCTCTGTGATATACCGTTTTTGAGTAGCTATTATGAGGGAAACACGTCCCTATCATTCAAGGCTCTCTAGCTCAAAATTTCAATGGTCATGGTATAGAAATGTGAAAATGCCATGAAAGCCGAGACTGTGAGCTTCGATCAGAGGGGTGGCATGTCCTGGTTGAAAACTTTTACTGGGAACTAGGGGCCACGGAAGTAGCCAAATTTAATGTGTAAGTCAACGCGACTTATTATTAGGGGCCGGCTACCTTTACAGTACATGCTGATTATGTCTCAAGAACAAACGAAAAAGTTCTAGCTAACAAAGCTACGGTTTCCTGCTTCGCTACTTCGCTCCATTTGATATTATTAATATAACAAACCAACATTTCTTGACTGGCGAAAAATGGGGGACATTCAAGCATTGCAACATTATCCGGGCATGTTTCGGACAGCATGGAATACGGTACCAATACTTAAGGATGCGGAAGAAAGGGGACGTGCGTTTCAGTTGCTCTGAATCCCTTTTTCGGGAACTTTCACGTGTACGTCGTGCAGCTGCAGACTTAGCGTACAAGTTAAACTTATATTCCAACTGATTTCCAACAACGCAGCCTCAGTTAGTCAGTCTGTAGGTCGAATTGACCAAATTAATAACTTTCTCTAAAGTCCTCTCAACTCTCTGGCAAAGAGCCGTTCAGCGAAACCAAACTATGAAACTGTTTCCTAAGGAAGCTACAAGCACTAGAAAAACAGACTTAAGTCTTCCATCAAAACTCCAAAAGCCCCCCCCCCTCAAAAAGGAATGAACCGTGGCTGAGTGTTTTGCTGTTATATTCAGGTTTCTAGTGTTTTGCTTAGAGCATTTAACAATATGTTAGTAGTGGAAAAATGTTCATGATAAAACAATACAATTATCTTTTCAATGGTGTTATTTCTGTGTCCAGCGTTTCCAAATATAGAACTGTCGATTTTTCACAGCTATTTTTCTTTTCCTTTTTTTATTTTTCCTATATTTTATCGATTTCTTTCCATTCCAACTGTCTTTTTGCTTCTTGTTTTCTTCACAAGGCTTTCTTTTCCTAATTATGACCTGCTGTAAACTTTTAAATCATGTTAATATGGACGTTCTCATATGTAACTAACATGATAAGGTCGGCCAACATTACCCCCCCCCCCCCCAACAAAGTGTTTTTGCTGAATATTATAAATGATTTTTAAATATCTTTCCATTTTAAGATAACTACTATTCCATTTTAACTGTAATTAGCATTTGATTCGAAAGGCCTCAATATGATCAGAAGCCCCGGCTACTGCTCATATTGAGGCCAAATTTGTACATCTTTCGAGAGCGACTCTTTTTTTTTTTTTTTGTTTACACGATGAACCCACTGGTTCACCGCATTAACTTTATTTACATTATATACATGATATATACATTATGGTTTTAGTAAAAAGCGCTCTGGAATGAATATTCATAACTCGTCGATGCGAAAAAGCTTTTTGTTCTATGGCAACTATTCATTAAGACTTTTTGGGGGTAGGCTTAAGCACCTAGGTGCCTATTGTCCTCGTGGCATGGATTGCTGATTTGTAACAAAGACAGTGGTTCTTTTGAACTTGACCAAGTCTTCCTTTGTGTACCTATTGCTCTCTCAATATAATATACGCCGTCGTCCTACCAAAATATTTTCAAGAGGGAACATTAGGACAACTTTCGCAATATATTTTTAAATAGGATGGGGTCTTTTGTCAATTTACTATCAAAGTTGACTAACTGATGTGCCTCTTATGCTAAAATGTAGGCCATCTAAAGCAATTTTGAGGAAATTGTGGATTGAAAACTGGCGAGCATATATCAGCCTAGTGTTTGATGAATGAGTAAAATAGGCCTGGATAAGGGCACGGAAGCTAAGTTGAGTTCTACTGGCAAAATTTCTTCGGGACATGGTTGTAATAAACCGAATTGGTATCTAAGGATAATCTGGTATGCATTTTGCGCAAGGGTGACGCAGTCCTTGTCAAACTTCGACGAGTGTTTGAGAGGTCATTTTACTGGTTCAAATTAGAGCGAAAGTCATTGAAGATTTTATTGCAAGTTCGCTCCCTTAAATATTCGGGAAAATCTTTCGAAAGAAGTCGTATAGCAATTGTAAATTTTAGGTAGACCATAAAGCAGCCATGGGCCCCTCATTAATTGCTTCCTCGGTGTTGAGGTTACGCACTCTTGGTAGCGGACCACCAACTCCAATACTTGTGCCTGGGAAAATGTTTACTGACAGACAAAGCGCCATAAAAATTTTATGGGATGTTGTTTCTGACTGTGTTAATTACAAAATATGATCCTTTTTGCATTTGGATTTTGTAGAGAATGAGTTGAAATACAGACTGTTCAAAATTCAAGGCAATCTGACCAGGTTTAGTGTCATTTTTTATGGTATTACTCCGCTCTGGGATATACCGTTTTTGAGTAGCTATTATGGCGGGAAACACGTCCCTATCATTCAAGGTTCTCTAGCTCAAAATTTCAATGGTCATGGTATAGAAATGTGAAAATGCCATGAAAGCCGAGATTGTGAGCCTCGATCAGAGGGGTGGCATGTCCTGGTTGAAAACTTTTACTGGGAACTAGGGGCCACGGAAGTAGCCAAATTTAATGTGTAAGTCAACGCGACTTATTATTAGGGGCCGGCTACCTTTACAGTACATGCTGATTATGTCTCAAGAACAAACGAAAAAGTTCTAGCTAACAAAGCTACGGTTTCCTGCTTCGCTACTTCGCTCCATTTGATATTATTAATATAACAAACCAACATTTCTTGACTGGCGAAAAATGGGGGACATTCAAGCATTGCAACATTATCCGGGCATGTTTCGGACAGCATGGAATACGGTACCAATACTTAAGGATGCGGAAGAAAGGGGACGTGCGTTTCAGTTGCTCTGAATCCCTTTTTCGGGAACTTTCACGTGTACGTCGTGCAGCTGCAGACTTAGCGT
This sequence comes from Holothuria scabra, assembly GCA_037179385.1. Taxonomy (NCBI): domain Eukaryota; kingdom Metazoa; phylum Echinodermata; class Holothuroidea; order Aspidochirotida; family Holothuriidae; genus Holothuria; species Holothuria scabra. Next base: position 16,840,589 of record CM074192.1, on the reverse strand, counting down.
ACAAGTTAAACTTATATTCCAACTGATTTCCAACAACGCAGCCTCAGTTAGTCAGTCTGTAGGTCGAATTGACCAAATTAATAACTTTCTCTAAAGTCCTCTCAACTCTCTGGCAAAGAGCCGTTCAGCGAAACCAAACTATGAAACTGTTTCCTAAGGAAGCTACAAGCACTAGAAAAACAGACTTAAGTCTTCCATCAATACTCCAAAAGCCCCCCCCCCCCCCCTCAAAAAGGAATGAACCGTGGCTGAGTGTTTTGCTGTTATATTCAGGTTTCTAGTGTTTTGCTTAGAGCATTTAACAATTTGTTAGTAGTGGAAAAATGTTCATGATAAAACAATACAATTATCTTTTCAAAGGTGTTATTTCTGTGTCCAGCGTTTCCAAATATAGAACTGTCGATTTTTCACAGCTATTTTTCTTTTTCTTTTCCTTTTTTTATTTTTCCTATATTTTATCGATTTCTTTCCATTCCAACTGTCTTTTTGCTTCTTGTTTTCTTCACAAGGCTTTCTTTTCCTAATTATGACCTGCTGTAAACTTTTAAATCATGTTAATATGGACGTTCTCATATATAACTAACATGATAAGGTCGGCCAACATTACCCCCCAACAAAGTTTTTTTGCTGAATATTATAAATGATTTTTAAATATCTTTCCATTTTAAGATAACTACTATTCCATTTTAACTGTAATTAGCATTTGATTCGAAAGGCCTCAATATGATCAGAAGCCCCGGCTACGAATGTAGCCGGGGCTTCTGATCATATTGAGGCCAAATTTGTATATCTTTCGACAGCGACTCTTGCTTTTAGTAAAAAGCGCTCTGGAATGAATATTCATAACTCGTCGATGCGAAAAACCTTTTTTTTTCTATGGCAACTATTCATTATGACTTTTAGGGGGTAGGCTTAAGCACCTAGGTGCCTATTGTCCTCGTGGCATGGATTGGTGATTTGTAACAAAGACAGTGGTTCTTTTGAACTTGACCAAGTCTTCCTTTGTGTACTTATTGCTCTCTCAATATAATATACGCCGTCATCCTACCAAAATTTTTTCAAGAGGGAACATTAGGACAACTTTTGCAATATATTACTAAATAGGATGGGGTCTTTTGTCAATTTACTATCAAAGTTGACTAACTGATGTGCCTCTTATACTAAAATGTAGGCCATCTAAAGCAATTTTGAGGAAATTGTGGATTGAAAACTGGCGAGCATATATCAGCCTAGTGTTTGATGAATGAGTAAAATAGGCCTGGATAAGGGCACGGAAGCTAAGTTGAGTTCTACTGGCAAAATTTTTTCGGGACATGGTTGTAATAAACCGAATTGGTATCTAAGGATAATCTGGTATGCATTTTGCGCAAGGGTGACGCAGTCCTTGTCAAACTTCGACGAGTGTTTGAGAGGTCATTTTACTGGTTCAAATTAGAGCGAAAGTCATTGAAGATTTTATTGCAAGTTCGCTCCCTTAAATATTCGGGAAAATCTTTCGAAAGAAGTCGTATAGCAATTGTAAATTTTAGGTAGACCCATAAAGCAGCCATGGGCCCCTCATTAATTGCTTCCTCGGTGTTGAGGTTACGTACTTTTGGTAGCGGACCACCAACTCCAATACTCGTGCCTGGGAAAATGTTTACTGACAGACAAAGCGCCATAAAAATTTTATGGGATGTTGTTTCTGACTGTGTTAATTACAAAATATGATCCTTTTTGCATTTGGATTTTGTAGAGAATGAGTTGAAATACAGACTGTTCAAAATTCAAGGCAATCTGACCAGGTTTAGTGCCATTTTTTATGGTATTACTCCGCTCTGGGATATACCGTTTTTGAGTAGCTATTATGGCGGGAAACACGTCCCTGTCATTCAATATTCTCTAGCTCAAAATTTCAATGGTCATGGTATAGAAATGTGAAAATGCCATTAAAGCCGAGATTGTGAGCCTCGATCAGAGGGGTGGCATGTCCTGGTTGAAAACTTCTACTGGGAACTAGGGGCCACGGAAGTAGCCAAATTTAATGTGTAAGTCAACGCGACTTATTATTAGGGGCCGGCTACCTTTACAGTACATGCTGATTATGTCTCAAGAACAAACGAAAAAGTTCTAGCTAACAAAGCTACGGTTTCCTGCTTCGCTACTTCGCTCCATTTGATATTATTAATATAACAAACCAACATTTCATGACTGGCGAAAAATGGGGGACATTCAAGCATTGCAACATTATCCGGGCATGTTTCGGACAGCATGGAATACGGTACCAATACTTAAGGATGCGGAAGAAAGGGGGCGTGCGTTTCAGTTGCTCTGAATCCCTTTTTCGGGAACTTTCACGTGTACGTCGTGCAGCTGCAGACTTAGTGTACAAGTTAAACTTATATTCCAACTGATTTCCAACAACGCAGCCTCAGTAAGTCAGTCTGTAGGTCGAATTGACCAAATTAATAACTTTCTCTAAAGTCCTCTCAACTCTCTGGCAAAGAGCCGTTCAGCGAAACCAAACTATGAAACTGTTTCCTAAGGAAGCTACAAGCACTAGAAAAACAAACTTAAGTCTTCCATCAAAACTCCAAAAGCCCCCCCCCCCCTCAAAAAGGAATGAACCGTGGCTGAGTGTTTGGCTGTTATATTCAGGTTTCTAGTGTTTTGCTTAGAGCATTTAACAATTTGTAAGTAGTGGAAAAATGTTCATGATAAAACAATACAATTATCTTTTCAAAGGTGTTATTTCTGTGTCCAGCGTTTCCAAATATAGAACTGTCGATTTTTCACAGCTATTTTTCTTTTTCTTTTCCTTTTTTTATTTTTCCTATATTTTATCGTGTGTAAGCTATCGTTTGAACATGGTCTAGTTATGCGATTTGATTCGCAATGTCACGAAAATCCCTCTTTTCGGGAGCGAAAAATTTCGAATTGTGAACCTTTATTTGGTATAAACATATCCTCGTCGATCTGCAATAGAATTTCAATGGAAAATGCGTTTTTTTGCATGAATTAGAGGAAACAGTTAGCAATTATTGCACATGTTTTTATTCTATGCATATGCATTCCCTACCTTTTGCGCATGTTGTATTCTGATAGGGACAGATTCAGCACCACATATATCACTTCTGCTAGTCTAAGTATTACGTAAACCTTTGTTGGCGGCTACTAGTTACACTCCAAAGTGAAGTTTTAGGTCCCAGGGGGGCTGTGTGGTGACTGAGGAATGTTAAGACTTAAGAAAAGCAGTTAATGGGGGGTTAAGTAATGTTTGAGTGATTTAAAGGCAGTCATTCGTCACCCCAAACTACAGTTTCAGTATACATATATCAAAACTCTCAATTGGTACAGCTCTTTGATTGGCATCACATTCAAACAATGCATCATAGCTAAATTACACAGCATGGGCACTGAGAGTGTCTTAATTACACATTATGGACTTGTATGGCCACTGGGACAAGCCATGAAGCAATGAACTAGGATTGTGTCTGGATAACTTGAGTTTTAGATAAATGTGGGAGGGGCTAGAAGTAAGTAGGTTGGGAGAATTGGAACTGTTTGGGATGATGAAAATATGCCTTTAAGCAATAAAAAAGGAAGTCAGAACTCCATAACTCCATGGTGCTAGCAGCTAGCATGCTTCTCGTAATGCTCGTATTTATTTTTCATTGTTTATTTAGATGAAGGAAAGACACCTAAACACTTAACAGGTAGAATAATAAAGTTCCTATGAAATTTAATCTAGAAGTCAGTGTGTAGATGCACACGCCTACGTTTTACAACAGTATATTACGTGTGCCCTATTTGCAGAGTGGCCACAGAGCCGAAGTCGCAGCTGGAGGTGTAACGCAACAAAATCTTTGTGTCATCAAAGGTCATGCATAGTGTAAACAGTATATCAGGCGTTCTGAATACAGGTGCCAAAATTCATTCTTTCACGATACTAAATGTACAGAAGAACCGATCGAAAAGAATCTAAATATCTTATTTAACATTCATACCATTTTTCTAGCTCAAATTGTTTTCATATCGCTCAAATATTCCGAGTGCTAAGTAGCACATTTGTCTTGAAATATGAGCCAAATTTTTCCTCGCTAAAGCAGAATTTTGGCTCACATTTCAAGACAAATATGCTAGTTAGCACTCGGAATATTTGAGCGATTCACAGGCCAACCCAAGTTTATTTTCATATTGCAAGGAAAATGTATTCGTAAATTTACGATATACGGACCAGTAGGATCTTATCTTGGTCCAATGAAGACTCAATGGTTGCAACCTGCCATGCAGGGGACCGGGCCGCTGCCCTTGAAATTATTCTAGACTCATCAAAACCACATCAAAACTAAACACGAAGTGCTGAGGGATATTGTGGCCCCCACCGCGAGGTGGGCGACTGTGTTTGAACTACACAGGCTTGCAGCCGTATGGGACGGGGAGGGTAGGGATAGGGGATGGGAATGGGGATATGACAGCCCCCAAAGATTTGCCAAAAACTTGCTGAATCGGACCTCGGTGCCTCAGCCGGGCAGAGGTTATGTTCTGGTTGGGCAGGTGGAGTTGGACAAACTGGTACGTCACAACCCCCTGAGAGAAAGAATTCAGTACGGCTATAGCTTGAGGTCCAGTGGTGTTACCGTATACTTTTTCACTTGGAGTACTGATCGGGAGGGGCAAAGTGCTGGAGTGGTAGGGCAAGATAATATTACGTCATGGGTTGATGCATAGCACACAGAGGAAATTTATCTAAAAGTAAACTGCCCCTCAGATTGAGATTGCCTGAAATGGTACTTCTTACTAGTGGTCTTATGAGCTTCCAACTCTCGCTAGGAAGGACACGAGTTCGATTCCATGGCCTGACACACCAAAAACTTTAAAATGAAACCTACTTCCGTTGTGCGTGATGCTTAGCATAATTAACATATGGAGGATAACTTCACTGTCGAGTGCCCCACAACTGGTCCGGGAAAACTGTTGGCGCGACCTTCGTCTAAATCAGATGGCCGACGTACAACTCCATGATTTAACCTATTTACGTACGTGTTTATTCTTTATTTTTTGAAGACAGGAATGGAAGTTTACACTTCCTGTATGGCACTACAGCTGCTGAGGTGCGGGTTAGAAAATTTGCTCACTAGGTTTGACTTCATTTTATTCTTCCACACAGTAACGTTTTTGTACGAGTTGCATCAAGTTTACAGGCAGGAAAATCACATTGTAACTAGGCGCAACGCCATCATCATCTGGTTACATAGAGGACATTTTGAAAAATCGTTATCCCCTAGCTTCTTCTTCTTCTTAAAAAAGGTAACACATCCAAAGGACATTCACTCACCATGCATGCGCAGAGAGGCCAAAAGGGCTAAATATGTCCAATAATTAAAGTGATAGGGTCCTTATGGATAGAGCTCTGAGGCAACCTTCATTGGAGGTAAACTATTCTAATCCTTTACGGTTCGAGGCAGAAAACTAAATTTATAACAGTTTGAACTAGTATGAGGGAGGCAGAATGGAAGTGCATTAAACGCCTTTTGCGAGTAGGGCGCTGTAGATATGCAATCAACAAATATGAGAACCTGCCCGAACACACCTATAGAAAAAAGGGTCAGTCTACTTTGTCTGTCAGTCAAGGGCACAAGGTTAAGTTCCTTGAGGAGGTTGGTCATAGATCCTGGCTCTCTAGAAAATTCAGAGACAGTGGCGTAGCCAAGGGGGGGGGGGAGGTTGGGGGTCAGAACCCCCCAAAACACCTAAAATAGCGGTTTTTCTCTCTATCCTTAGACTTTTCCGTCATCCACCCCCATGACACAATCCTGGCTACGCGCCTGGTCAGAGACGATAAATCTAGCCGACCGCATTTCTATGCCCTCAAGTTTGTCACGCAGGTAGACCTGGTGAGAGTCCTAAACGGTACTGGCGTACTCCAGCACTGGTCGAAGAATACTTTTATAAGCCATTAACTTGACATCTCTAGGGCACGAAGACAAGTTTCTATACAAAATGCCTAGAATTTTATTGCCCATGAAACAGATATTCTGGATATGCTTATCCCAGTTTAGATCTTTAGTGATGTTAATTCCTAGATACTTAATACTATCAACCCTTGGGAGCTCAGTTCTATAGCATACTTAAAAGTATGGGATTTTTTCCCAGCAAAGTATATAACGCTACACTTTGGGGGCTGAAATCTCACGCCCAACGTAGAAGCACACAGTCCTAACTGCTCAATGTCATCCTGCAGTTTGCGACAATCGTCATCAGACTCAGAAAAACGTAACAGACTCAATCATCTGCAAAACGACGGACCTGGGAGAGACAACATCAACAATATCATTGATATGTACCAAGAAGAGAATCGATCCCAGGACTGATCCCTGAGGGACGCCAGACAGAACTTCCCTCAGAGAAGACCGCGTTCCATTAACAACAACACATTGCTTACGATCACCAAGAAAGTCATCAATCCAACGAAGAATCTGGTTTGAAAGTGTGTTTGTGGGCATCCAGGAAGGAAGCCCAGTCCTCAGTTATCGAAACAAGTTGTGTTTCGCAACCATGAGACTATTTAGGGGTCGACGCAGGGCAAAGGGTCCTTAATTTGTGCGTACGCAGTTGCACGAGGACATACGTGTAGCGCGCAATAAATTGAAGACGTCTGGTACATAACGAGGAACGTAGTGGTAAACTCTTTCATTCCAAATTTTGGGCTACCGAAAAACAAAAACTTACGTAACAACCAACATATCCTAGACCGTAAAAAGACCGAGACCGTGAGGTGTCGTGACCAAGACCGAGACCGAGGCCAAGGCAGTATTCGAGACCAACAGGGTCCGATACCTCATGTACATGTTTTATAGGGGAAAAAACTGTCCAAAATTTTGAAGTTTTAGGACCTTTCGTACTTTTTGCTCAAAAAATTACCACCAAAAGTGCATTTTCATTGATTTAGATTAAATTTATCATATGCATGACTGTATGGGACGGAGGCAGGAGGCTACAGCCCCTAATTGGCCAAAACCTTGCTGAATGGGCATATTTTGGTGCCTAAGTCGGGCAAAGATTATGCCCTGGTTGATAATCTTAACTCAGTCGGGTAAAAGGTCTCTGCCCCCTATGGAGTCCCGCATGGCCATGATGATATACCAGACATTAAATTGATAACTTAATCTAATCCAAGTACTTTTCTAATGTTACAATCACATTGGAGTCAGTCAGCGCTACAAGTGTTTTTACTGTTGTGAATTTGATGCAGATTGATGCATGAAAGTGCGTTTGTCCATCCAACAGAAAAATGTAAACCCTGTAAATTTAATGCCAAGTTTTCCGTTGGTTGGTTAGATTGAGTTTCCAACCTACTGATTCAAGTCGATGCGACCACAACCTTTTTTCCACTTGTGGCTCACTGGCTGTTTTCCCTCCTCCATTGCTTATGCGGGGCATCAAGCATAACGGCAGAAAAATTCATTTTTAGAGTCTTTGGTATGGACCGACCTGGGAATCAAACCCGGGCCTTCCGCGAGAGAGGCGGATGCTCTACCGTTAGACCAAACATGAACATGGACTACTCGCACTCCTTACGGAATACCTTCATAGCACTTGAGGAACGTGAGGTTGAAATCATATCTGCAAAGAGGAATGCTCAATGCAGTGGCGTCGCTTGACTTTTCATTCTACGGGGCACTGGGGGCACAACAATTTTCAAGGGGGGACACTGCTAGGTTTCAGTCATGGCGCCGAAGGAGCAACTAGCTCGAGGCTCATTACCAAGGCTCGAAGCACGAGGCTCATTGCCCAGGTGAGTTCCATGGGCAACACCCCTGCGGGGGTCTGGGGCGAAGCCATCGGAAGGTATTGTGTTTTAGTGTGTTGTTAGGCATTGAAGTCGTTATTTAAGGATGATTCCATTGACTTAACACTGGCCCGAAAACTACCTCCAAGGTAATTTCAAGTTAAGTTTTATTAGTAGCAAATTTGTGAAACCACCAAGAACGGATCCTGCTGACATTTTGATGAAGGAGAGCTGAAGTAGAAAGAGAAAAAGAAAGCACTTGATGGGCAGTTAATGTTATTCTCTTAAGATGCAGGCCATTAGCGTAACCAGGATTTTTTATTGGAGGGGCCATTTGCACAGGGTGAGATCGGCCACCTGGTTGAGGATCGAGTCAACGTGGAGGGGGTGTCCCCTCCCCTTTGAGAAATTTTTGAATATTTTAGTGGCCTCAGATGCAATCTGATGCAACATTTAGCATCATTTGAAGTTTTTCGTTTGGTTTTATTACAAGAAGAATATTATCATCTGTCATTACCCCCTGGCCTCCGCCTAGCTTAATTTGAACAAACACTAGGCCTAGAAAAGGTAGATGAAGACGATTTTAGAATACCGTGCAAATGTTAATCGATTCGATAAAGTAGACATGCATATGTCCGCAGTGGCGTAGCTAGATATTTTTCCGGGGGGGGGGGGCAAATTTTCCGATAATTTTAAGTGTAAACACCACTGTATAATGGACGTAATGTGCGGTGCGCGAGGCGCACCGACAGTTTAGCCCCTTTTAATTAAATGTTGGAAAATATAGGGCTTGTATTGCAGAAAAAATTTTTGGATTCTGTGTTTCCTGTAATAAAATTTGACAGTTGGGGGATTACTAACGAATCTGCATTCGGCAACCAAAGATCGTTGTTGCTTCACAATTTTATCTACTGATCTAAGGCTTACGAATTGAGGCTCTCCGACTTCATTTTAAAATTCAAGAGTTTATATTGGAGAAAATTTGAAATTTATTGAAAGAAAATTTGTGAAATAAGCACTTTAGTTGTGAGTGTCACTTGATTAGATTGTGTCACATGTGGCAAATTTTCGACTTTGCCATTTCCAGAGCTCGCAAAAGGTTTGCCAGACCGATTTAAGAGCAAGCATTACTGGATTGTTAATTCCATTTTGCGGCACGCGAAGCGCGCAGAATATTTTTGCTTCTTTGAAACAAATAATTGCAAATATGGAGCTTTCATTGGAAAGAAATAGCAATTTCACGAAAGAAGAGTCAGGGAAACCACATTGTAGTTGACTGGTGTAACAAATGGCAAATATCGGAATCTTTCACTTTTCAGAGCCAGTGGCAATTGCCCCCTGACTCTCTGTAGCTACGCTACTGTTTGTGGGGGGTTATTCCGTTTTCTCTAAAAACCATAGTTGAAAAATGACATGACATTTTGTCATTTTCAACCGCCGAAGCCAGTTTTTGACATTTGCTAGAACTGTGATAAATTGAATGCTTGCATCCTGTTTGTAGAGAGTTTGCTAGGAGGGACACATGCACAAGATTGCCTCTCTGTGAGTTTTTTCTCATTTCGTTATTGCTCACTTCTACTGGTGGTTCGCTGTCTGGAGGGTAACAAGCCTATGTAAAGACCTTCATAGCTTCAAAGCTACCCCTCCCTAAATCCCTTAGTACCGGTATTTCGGATACACGGGCGGAGTAATCATTTCAAACAAACCTAGCAGCCCTGAAAGGGATTGGCTCAATTTTATTAACCAAAGAGACAGTGCAAGGATCACAGACAGAAGAATAATATAAAGGGTCGAACAAGTGTGAGATAGGCATTAACTTTGGTATTCGTAGAGCAGTAGTACATTTTCGTTTTCGCAGAGCTTAAGGATCTATATAGCTGATGATGGAATACGGTTGTTATGCTTGATACAGGAAAGGTTGTTAAAGATATCAACTCCAAGATAAGAATGGCAGTCAGTAGAATTAAGTTTATCATCGCCTAGAGAATAGTTGTAAAGATTATAGAACAGCTAGCTTGGAACGTTCCCGTGACTGATGACAATATTCTTGCCTAATTCAGGGAAATTAATTAAAAACCGAATCGATTTTCAAACGTTTTTAAGGGGGGGGGGAGTTACTTCCAAGACACTCAAGTAATAAACGTTTATGAATTATTTGCACTTTTTTGGGTGTGTATGAGCAATATGTACAGGTGTATTGTGTTCGGAATTCGATTGGAGGGGGGGGGCATGGCCCCCTCTGGTTACTCCAGTGATGCCAGGCCTAATCCTACCTGAACGGTTCCCTGAGCTGTGTCCCACCTTCAATTCGCGTAGTCGGAAGTATTCAGAAAATTTTGAAAAAATGCAGCCCCTTCAGATAGCGGGAAATAGAATGTCCTATATGTTTTTGTGGTATTTTCATCTGAAGAACATGAACATTTCTGCCTCATGAAAATGAGTTTATCCAATCCACAGAAAAATGAGTCGAAGAACTCTATATAGTTAATGTCAAGTTTTTCGTTGGACCAAACATGAACATGGACTATTCGCACTCTCAGGAGTGGCGTAGCTACAGTGGAAGGGAGCGATTTCCTCCTGGCTCTGAAAGGTGAAAAATTGGGAAATTTGCCTTTGTGATACCTGTCAACTACCGAGTGGTTTTCTCAACTCTTCATCAGGGGCGGGATTCGATCTCTGAAAGTGGGGGCAAATTCGGACAGACTGTTAAGCGACGCCCCCCTAACGGCGTGGGGTCCAGGGGCCCGCCTTAGGGCCCTAGTGGGGTCCAGGGAAAAGCCCCTGTAGGGGCCCAGGAAGCGAAGCCCCCGGAAGCTCCTTGTTATTTACGAAATTGTAGGCGTTAAAATGATGCATTTTATCTTCAACTTTAAATTACATAAGATGGACACTTAACAGAACACAAATATCCCAATTTGACTTTCTTCAATTATATCCTTACTCCGTATGATTAAAGTCGGCCGGAATCGATAATGCAGAGGGTGAGGGGAGGGACAATGGATTACTTAAAATTGAGGTTATTCAGGGGCTCCCTCCTTGGTGCCCCAGATCTTCTTTTCAGAAAGCTAGGGGGCTTTTCATGTGATGTGAATTCAGCTTTTGTCTATGATGGGGCGCGCGAAGCCCGAAAAAATTAACGTTTAAGACATCTCAATAATGAAACTGAATGAAAATTAGAGAAAGGATTGGCCACTTTTAACCTTAGCTGAATAACGGGGCCCCTAAAGACATTCTTTCTGAAGCAAAAACATAATCTGGTTTCCTTTAAAGTCCTTTTTCAGGTGACTTTCACAGAGCCGTTACATGTAAAGGGGGGCGCGGAGCGCGCCTAAAAACTGAATTTTTACTTCATCTCAATAGTGAAATTCAGTGGCGTAGCTAGGATTTTTTCCAGGGGGGGGGGGGGGCAAAGGTATGAAATTTCCCCAAAACTTTTCCCAATGTGTATGTTTTTCATTTAAAACATGCAAACTTACAAGTATAACAACATTACCATGTCATTTTGTAATATTACCTGCATTTTAATCTTAAAGTAAAACATAGAGCAATCGGAAATAACAAAGTATATTATTTTGGTAAACAATATCTGGTTTATTTGTATGTACTAACGCAGTGGCGTACGCAGGATTTCTCTGAAGGGGGAGGGGCATGCAGTTTGGTCTAAGGGGAGGGGTGTCCCTAAATTTTTTGACGTTTTCAAGGAGCCTAGATGCAAAATGGTGCAAGATTTTCGACTTTGACAGGAACAGTGTTAAAAGTTGAATCGTGGTGGTTCATGAGGATAAAACTGAAACTTTTGTGTCTTGACATGCATTTCCTTATGCCATTTATGCTACCTTACGAAGAAAAACTTGTCATTAAATTTGCACACTTTTAGGAGTCAAAATAAAAGAGCATTGATCGGTATTTGTGGTTTTTCTTGGCCACAAAATGTTATTTTGTCATAAAGATTATCTTAGCGGAGCGCCACCATTGGTTGGCGCGGAGCGTAGAGAAAATTTGGAAAAATCAGACCCCTTAGATGGCCGGAAATAGCATTTTCCAGGCTAATACGAAGAATCTAGCCAGTCGCTTTCTTCTTTTGTCGTTTGAAATAAAATGCTCACTTCAAAATATGTTCGCAAACTGCAAAGTGATCAGAGAGTTAAGAGCTAATTTTTCCCAAAAATGTAATTTTGCCCAAAAGACCGAGCGAAGCGCCACCATTGGTTGGCGCGGAGCGTAAAGAAAATTTCGAAAAATCAGACCCCTCAGATGGCCAAAATAGCGTATTTATGCTTGTAAAGAGAATCTAAACATGTAGTCTTTTTTATCGATGCCACCAGTGGGAAACAGAGTCTACCTTTTTAAGTAAAAATTAGAATTTGACAGAATTTGCCAAGGTCTATTTGTAGGAATTGAAAAAAAGTTGGCACCACTGAAAGACCTTGCAGAGACAATCCTTCCCCTTTGAAAATTTCTGAAAATTGGGTGTCCTTATAAGCAATCTGGTGCAACATATGCTATCTTTTGAAGTAAAATTTGTGTTAATAAAGTCAGACTACGTATTTTTAAGAACAAAGAAAAAATGGCATCTGTGAGGGGGGGGGGGGCGGGATGGCCCAATGGTCTCCCCTTCGCACGCCACTAAGGAGGCCTAATAGCGGCTCGATCACACAGGATATCCTGTTAGAAAAGCAGTCTCTTAAGTGTAGTAGGCTACAAGGTACTCATTGTCCATTTATTGTTACACTCAAAGTGAGCAGAAAGCTATTTTCCCGAACTAGCTTGTAAGCCTCCAAGGATTAGGCTAGGCCACTCCCCCCCCCCCCCCCCCCCAGTAGCTACGCCACTGGTGAAATTGAAATAAAATTAGACAAAGAGTGGTCCCTTTTTCACTGAAAATATATTTGTACTAAGCAAAAACGTACCGTTGGTTCCCCATAAAGTCCTTCTCGGGAGATTTTTATAGAGTCCTTATCTGTGATGGGACGCGCAGAACACGCTAAAATGGGATTAGTTTTGAGACATCTCAAAAGAGAAATTAATGGAAATTAGAGAAAGGGTGGGCCCCCTTCACTTCAGGCGAAAAGGGTGGAACTCCAGATTAGGGTCAAATACAATCATCGTCCTTTCAGAAAGCTTGAGGGCACTTGGTCAGAGAAGGGGACCAGAAGATGACCGCCTCCTTGCCTCCCCCTTTCACTAGTTACCGTAGAGCTTCAGATACGGCCCGGGCACTGGTGATAAGTTTCAGTGACAATGGAAGAGGTGTTCTACAAGAAGTAACTCCGAATCCTGAAATATTTAAATAAAAAAATATTCGAATTCTCTACAAAATAAATTTTTTTGGTAATTCTTTCTTTCAAAAAGCAAACTTTTTACCGAGTGTGCCGCGATTTGCAGTTCCAGATGCAGTATATTCGTTCAACAATCAGCTTTTCCGAATTCTGGAAATCAAAAAAGTCACGAAATCATCAAGTGCCATCGGCAACTACAGTGCTATTTTTATGAATTTTCTTTCATAAAGTTCGGAATTTTCTCCAATATGAGCTCTTGACTTTTAGAATATCGTCGGACAAGATCAATTTGTGAGCTATAGATAACATTGTGTAGCAATGATCTTTGATCAATGATCTTTGGCCGCCGTGCAATCTCAGACTTGCCCACAAGGAATACAAATTTTTCAGTATTCTTTATAGGCCTGTGGGAGATCCAAAATCCAAAATTTTCTCCAATACAAGCTCCATATATTCAAATATTGTTTAAAAAGCAAGTAAGATAGTGTTTACACTTAAAAAATGGAAAATTTGTGTGCTTGCACCTCCTTTAAAAATATCTACCATTGACGCCACTGACACTCACAGAATGCCTTTAATCTACCTGAGGAACATGCGATGGTGTAGTCACAGGGAGGGGGAGCCTGGGGGCCTAGGCCCTCCCAGATTTTTTTCAGCCCCCAGATTTTTTGCGTCCTGATAAAGTAATTGAAAAAAAATAAAATGTTTGAACGGAAATAAACTTTGAAGTATTTCCTTCAAAAACAGTAAATAAATAAAATGTGCAACAATTAAGAAGACATGCATGAATGTGTGTAAAACACATTTTGTGTGCACGTATGAAATCAAGTAATAACTTCAAAATGCCTACTTTCACTGATTTAGATACCGTATATAATCTGCACTGTCGTTTATTGCATTTCACTTCGAAGATAAAACGAACGTCTCGACGACAAACTCGAATGTGACTTTGTCAGGTTAAGACCCTTTCTGCCTTTCGGGGGGCTGTTTGATCTACTGAAAACAAGGGAATCATACACTGGAGACTGTTCTTACACGACCGTTCCTTAACTTAATCATACACAAAATATGCCGTAAGGGTAAGGTACTGCCTTCAAATAATTTTTTCCTTCTATCCTTAACAAATAAGCCTATGTCGTGCCTCACTCCTGCCCATGACAAGTGCCACTGTAGAACAATTTTTCGACAAGTCCTCTTTTTACTAGTTGACACTGGCATCCGTGCGGATTTGTAAAATGTCCACAAGGTCCTGATTTCATATGTTTCCTACATGATCCATACTTCTGCTTTGCGGTTCAAATATTTTGAGAGATTTACTAGTAGTATTTTAATTTTGACTACGTAATGTACCGATGACTGAACAAATACTGCACCATTTTGCATCTAGACACCACTGAAAACCGGAAAACATTGTTTCTTTGGGAGTATGAAAAATCTCTACAAAGACTAAAAATGAGTATTTTGAAAATTTTTATGCTCCCCAAAAAGAAAACATAGACTATAATCAGTTCAAAGTTTTTCCAAACATAGCACCAGTTTGCATCTAGGAAATCTAACGCAAAGAAAGTTTCTCAGAGGGGGGGGGGGGGGCACAACTACTTTTGGTTTTTCTATTAAAACTGAAATCCATTCAAATATTGCCGCATTTGAGATCTACGTCCTCCCGAAGTTTACATTTTTTCCCCAAGGGTAAGAGAGATACCGGTTCCCTTTAGTCTCATCCCCCAGGCCACAGATCAGAAATACCCAGTTTTGGGGTCCCTAAAAAGTGTACGTATTACCATTTTTCATAGATTGATTATTTCTTCTCATTATTTGAGAAGTGGCAGACATGAGATTCTTTTTTCAAGGCTGGGTACATCCTGCTTAAAAGACATGGGAAGTGCCGTTTACGGCCATCTGGAGGGTTTGTAAACCCCAAAATTTTCTTGTACGCCCCGCGCCAACTGATGATGGCGCTAAGTTTAGATAGTCTTGCCGGGCCTGACCCTAGGAGGTACCAGGCCCCCACTCGTTCCCTAGCCCCCCCCCCCCTTAAAAACTCTATCCTGGCTATGTCAGTGGGGACATATGTGTTGAAAGCATGCCTGTGGCTAGGCCTGCTTAATGTGGGACAACCTGAAAAATATTGATATAAAGCTGGTATATTCTGTTCATGTTTTTTAGTTTCGCCAAATTAAGAGTTATTAGTAGCCAGATTAATCGTGAAATACACAATAGCCAGAATTGGATTGCACTGGAGACTGAATTTTTGGGAGTTCAACAAACAAGGTGAACACGCATTGCAGGGTGTACGGGACGGCCACTTTTAATTACACCGATTAACCTAAACCATGCACCACTGTGTTACAAGATCCCAATTGATCAAGCTAAAGACCCTCTCACCAACAAACAGAAGAAAGTTTAACCCTAATAGAGATTGAGAGTGTGGACTCATTAGATGAATAGTTTTCTTTTTCTGAATGAGTACCTTACTCTGCAAAAGAAATTGACGCTTTTGAAAAATTGACTGAGTTTATAAAGGTAAGGTAAGGTTAGATAAAATTTATTGATATCCATCTAAAAATAGCAATGGACAACCAGTACCTCACTTAAAAAGGACTAAATAAATAGAGTTATCCATAGGCATCTTTCAATGTACATAACACTTCACTATTTTAATTTTAAACATTATTCATTTTATTAAACAAAATAAAAACGGCAAATTTTTGGCCGGTCTCGAAGCGAGACCGGAGCAGTTTCCGAGATCGCAAGGGTCCAAGACCGACACCAAGATCCAAGGGTGACGAAACCGAAACCGGGAAAAGCTGGTCTCGAGAGGGAGTTCGGTCTCGAGTACGTCAGTCTACATCACAGTTGTAAATATTGTAAGAACAAAATTCTACTGAATTATTCAAGTCAAAGCTAGGGAGAAGTTCAAAAGTAGCTTTTCTCACAGTGGAAAATTTCCTTCAAAAGTAAAAATATACTTGAACTACCATCTAAATTGTGAAGTGTGAAGAACTCGCAGGTGTACTCTCGCTGTCATTCACAATCCTATACTCAAAGGTCCCTACTATATGATGTTGCCATTTCTCTGACATTCAAAGAATTTCCCCTGGATCATTTTTAACAGCAAGCCAAACTTATGCAAGTCCCCGACCTCCTCGTCTTTCGAAAAGTACCTAATTCATCTCCCTACCTGCCTGTCTGCACCTGGCGCACACTGTTTAACAAGGACTTTCTTGATTGGTTGCTGTCATGGTGTTGTATTTAATTCTTTCGTATGGATTAGGGATTAGGTTAGCGATAAGCATTGTCGTAGTCAGGAAATTTCAGTGCGATTCGGTCCGCCCGCCCGGCTGTTGAGCACCGTTTAACAAGGACTTTCTTGATCGGTCGTGGTTTCTTAATTGTCTGTTTTGCGGCGCTGGAGATATATCATCTATTTTATAGCATTTATTTTATTTTTATATTTTTATTAAAAAAAATGAAAAAAAAAAAATCCCGGATATTTAAATTGTGTTGATCCCCATTAGCAACCGTGTTTACGGAAATTTTTAACTGGTCACTCTGTCTTTCCAGTGTCCCATCATGTCTTAAGAAAGCTATATTATACCTATTCATAAGAAAAACTCTAGTCTCCTGCTTAAATGACTATAGACCAGTTCCACTTACTTCGATTGTTATGAAATGCTTTGAAAAACAGGTTTTAAGATTTTTGAATTCTAAGTTGCCAAAGATATTTGATCCCTTTCAGTTCGCATTTAATCGTAACAGGGGTGTTGATGCTGCCATTTCCATTAGTTTGCATGTAATTTTACATCATCTTGAGGTAAAGAAATCTTATGCCATGGTTTTATTTATTGAATTTAGTTCAGCTTTTAATACTATTATTCCTTCCAAATTGCATTTTAAGTTAATCAACCACCTCAGGCTTCCTATTTCTATTTGTAATTGGATTTTAGACTTTCTTTTAAATCGTACTCAAATTGTAAAAATTGGTAATCTTTCTTCATCTGTTTTAGTCTTGAACACAGGGCCAACCCCAAGGCTGCTCATTGTCCCCCAAATTATATTCTTTGTTTACATCTGATTTTAAAGCAGTTCATGATAATACTCTGGTTGTGAAGTATGCTGGTGACACCACGGTTACCGGTCTTATATCTCAAAATGATGAGTTCAATTACCGCGCTAAGACCGAGTCCATTGTCAACTGGTGTGATGAGAATAACTTAATCCTAAATGTTTCGAAAACAAAAGAAATGGTCATTGACTTTAGAAAGGTTAAACCTCCCATCCCCCCTCTTTCAATTAAAGGTACTGTTGTGGATCAAATTTCTTCTTTCAAATTTTTGGGCACGCACATCTGTAACGATCTTTCTTGGTCCGTCAACTCGACTGAAATCCTGGAAAAGCCAATCAGCGTCTTTACTTTTTACGTAAATTAAAAGCTCTTGGAGTTTATCAATCCATTCTCTTGAATTTCTATCGCGCAATTATAGAGAGCGTGCTTACTTTTTCAATTACTGTCTAGTACGGCCCTGTCAGCAAATCTGACATCAACAAATTTTCCTCTGTTATTCGTTCGGCTGGAAAGATCATCGGTATTACACTCCCCTCACTCAGCTCAATCTACTTAGACAGAACTACAAAGAAAATAATTAAATTATGCTAGATCCGACTCACCCTGCTAATAGATATTTTAATTTCTTACCTTCGAATCGCCGTCTTCGTACTTTTAAGGGTAATAAACGTTTTACGAATAGTTTTTATCCCGAGGCTGTTAAATTGTATAATCTTAGTTGAGTGTTTTTTCTCTCTGTTGCTTTGTACCCGGAGCTTGAGGAATTTTCTGATTTTCGATGTCTTTTTATAGCATTGACTGATTAATAAACTGAATTGAATTTTGGGGGCTTAGTCCGGACGTTCACACATACAAAAGGCCTCTTTAAGCTAACTGTTTAGGATGTGGTTCCCGCACTTTGTTTTTCACATGATATCACTATTGATAGACTGACAACAAGATTACACTTTTCAGTCCTTCCAGTAACCTCCCCTTGTGCTGCGTGTCCCAGTTTATTTGAATTCATGGCAAGGGGCTTTTTGGGGCGGATGGAGGAAATCTCGCCCTCAAAGTTGCGGGCTGAAGTGTAATGTGATAACCTTTTGCCAGTGTCGATACACTGAACATATGATGTCGGTACATTTACCTTACATGATTTTCATCCATGTCACCTCCCACACACACGCACAAAGTACAAAATATTGCAACAGGCCTAATTGTAAACTGCAAAGAAAATGAAGTGTTTTAAAGCCTTCTATGAGAGAAGGATTCGTCAGTTCCTAGGTAAAGAGCAGTCCCCCAAACTTATTTTGAAGAAAAAGCTAAATAGCACAATTTCGTCTTATTTCTCTTCAAAGTATCTTTCATTACATTTTATGATTTAACTACTGCATATTCGGGGTAAACCAAGCAGTTATTTCCAGTAAATTTTACATTTGAAGAAAAAAAAAACATTGTCATGTGACTCTCAACAGCCAGTCACGAAACTGGACAGTCTACTACACTTCTTCAATTTGGGATGACTGCTCCTGCCCTTTAAGTCATGAAGGAATTGGTCTTTTGCCTTCATACTTTTTATAGCAGATCAGGAAAGAAAACAAGAAAAGCCTTGAATCTATGAAAGAAAGATTGACAATTGGAAATTTTAATCTTGATGAACTTTCCATCTATTTGCATCGGTGGTGTCGTATGTGTATGAACAGCCATCCCAACCTTTTTGAAAAAAAAAATCATTTTTCCTGATTTTTACGATATACCTTTCGTAGCATTTCAGGAATAAATATTGCATATCCAAGGGTAAACTAACGAGTTACTCCTTATAAATATGAAACCTCGGTCACATGACTCTCAATAGCCATTCATGAAGTAGGATAGACTACTGAACTAATTTAAATTGGGATGACTGCATTTCTCTTTTCAGCTTTCCATTAAATGGTCAAATTTTGAATTATGACCACACCTCGCAAAGAAAACGTTCAATGTGCTCGACAAGTCCAGCTGGCCTGGGCATTATTTATCGATTGGATAATTACCTGGTATGAACGACTACAAGGGGTCAGTACCGTAAACTTAGTTTTTAAATATTTAAGGCTATGATGACAGCTCTATACGGGGCGTCCTTGCAATTCGATCACGAATACAAGTCAGACCCTTGTTAGACTTGTCAATCGTACGAGGGACTCTGTTAGTAGACAACTCTGACAGGCATTATATATCTCAAGCTATCTCGAAAACACGTTTGCCACTCCAGGCACTACACAACTGTGCTCCATGAAAGAGGCGGGCAAAATTAAGGAGTTAATTTCTTAATCAAAGCCCGTCTGCACCCCGGTAAAGGTCGTGCTGTTTCGTGGCGCCTGTATTACTGTCGGGCTGGTAGCACCTTTACATTTGAATAAGTTGACCCTAGTTGACTCGATCGACAAAACACAAACTTGAATGCCGGACGAATTTCGTATCTCTAGGAAGAGAGGAATTTTTTGTCAAATTTAATTAAATATTCCGGTGGCTGCATTCTCTCGTTAATCATCACTGTACCCAGGGGTTCGAGTCCTACCGGATGGACACAACAGACGAGGTCTCGACCAGGTGTTTAACAGTTAACTGTACATTTACCTGTCCAGGTCACCGTAGTTAAAAGACTCCGTCGTCTCTTGTTTTTTCGACTGAGCCTTCCAGATTTAAATCTGTTAATATATGGTCGTATGTGCTCTTCAGGTTTCAAAAACAGGTTAAGAGAAATTTCCACAAGGTAAGAGTCACAATTCTTGAATTTTTCCTAACACCTTTAATAAAGGCACTTTGAAAAAAATGATAGATTACGTAAACCTACTCGTGTAGGTAATGGTAAGCTTTTCAACCTGAACGATACCGTTATTATACAATTACATAAATGGAACTAATGCTAATTTACTGCTCCTGGTTAAGCTCTAATTACCTGGAGGAGGTGTAAACGTTACTTTCGCTGGCCATCCAGGGGCGAGGTCCAAGGGGAGAGTGTGATTACTTTTAGGGTCCCTGTAGACTCTTTATATACATATTGGTCCAGCATATAGTGTAAATTTTAAGGGCAACGATACTGCAGTATTTAGTTTTGAAAATGAAGTTGACCCTAAATTTGTGTACGGGAAATCATACCGTCAATTACCACGTTTTTTATAAGAGTTGTTAGCTTCACAAATCCCCCGTTTCTTGTGCTCATGGCGAGAAGTATACCAGTACTGACATGATTTAAAAAAAAAAACAAGTGCAACCTCATTTAAATGAAAGGCAGGAATTTATCACTTAATATTTTTCAATTGTCCCCCATCTACTTCCTTTAAGCCCCTTCGTATAGAGGCTCTGATAAATTGTATAGTTTTAGGTGGAAAGAAATTGCCTTTAAGTTAGCCAGCTTTGTGCAAATACGCTTATCATGCAAACTCCCGGTCACAGCCAAGGTAAAACCTGCAGCTCCCTGGCTTGAAGAAAAAGGCAATGCACAATGTTTTTATCAATGGCTTGGTGGTGACAAGAAAAGAGGGTGCCTCAGTCCCTCACTTTTAAGAAATGACTGGTAACATCAATACGTAATAGGTTCTACACACATTCTGGTCCTACATGTGACACATTTTGGGAGAATGATTTGTTGGTGAAAAATTTGCACTTTTAAACTTAACTCTATACTTCACAAAAAAAAAAAAAACCAAATAACAAAAAATCTTCATCAACAAAGAGCATGACACAATGCTCCCTTTCCCCCAACGTCTATGGCAATCATTTGATTAATCATTGATATATGTGAAAAACCTTCTTAGTTTACCTGATATATTTTGGTTGAATTAGAAGTGTGAGCAAACTTAGAAGACTATTTCATAGATTCAACTATTTTTCCAATGAAAAGTCGTGAGTCGTGACTGCTCATATATTCGAAGACCATTGAATACCACGAAACAAAACATTTTTTTAATGAATGAATTTCTCAAGGTTAAAAAACCAATGATGAAAGTGCGTAGTCGACCTTAATGAGAGTCAGACATGCGGCCCCCAAAGTTGCTTTAGGCCTATGGCATTTTAATATGTATTACCCCTTTAAGAAAATATTTAGCATCCCTCCCGATGTTTTTCAAGACATCGTCTGGTCCCTGCTCTACAAAGAAACATGATTTTTAAAGGCAAGAGAAGCCCCCTCTCCGAATTCGGATTAGTAAAGTAATCTGCCGTGTTTCATGATTGGGCAGATTGGCTGTTGAAGGTCATTTGACAATAATTTTCCCACTAAATTATGAAATTTAGGAGAGAACGTACCCATTGGTTTACCCTTGAATATGCAATGTTGTAGCCATGACACATGGTAAAAGATACTTCGAAGTGAAATAACAGGAAATCTATTAGACCTGGCTATTTTTTCTTTTTCAAAATTAATTTGGGACGTTGCTCTTGCCCTTTAATTCGTGTAAAAACGGGAATTTGTCAGAAACAGTGTACGAAGTTTATTAAGCAAGACAGTATATCACTCTAAAGAAGGTTGGTTAAAAAAACTAACCAACACTGGTCACGTATGTCAAATACCTGAAATTGGTTAAAGTTTACCCAATAGTTGTTGATTAATGGGTTATCCAAGAGGTTTTTTACCACTTAATTGGGTAACCAGCCTGTGGGGCAAGCAAATAAACAACACATATTGGGGAAACTTTACCCAATTTCAGGTATTTGACATACCAACTTTTTAAGAGTGAAAGTGGGCAGAATGCGAGATAGAATCGAAGAATACCATCAGATAAAAAACTAATTTCTGACGTGCACATTTTGGCAAGAAAAGATTGCGACAAAGCTTATTAAAGTTTTTATCGTTTATTTTGTAGGCATTCAATTCATTAAGCTACTAATTCTCTGCAGGTGCAGCTAGGATTTGTCAAGGAAGGTTTTTTTTTCGAGTATGACTTTGAGGTCTAAGGGTAGGGGGAAAAAATCAGTTTTTAACATCTCGAGATGCAAAAGCTGACCATGCGGATATTTGAATTACTAACACATTTAGTAATTTTAATCGTTATTTAAAAAGAAAAACATTTCTCATGTACATTTGATCATCAATTGCCCCCAACATGGCGCACAGTATTGGGTTAACATATATGCAGTATTATCAGGCACTACGGGGACAAGTAGCAGCGCCCGAGAAAAAAAGTTTCGCAGTTCTATAGAAATTTAGAAGGGTGTGGTCGTGCAGCATTGTAGAACTCCTCTCCTAAAATATTCAGACTCCTTGAATTAATCTCGACCTTCATAGGGACGACTTTATCTGCTCAAGGGGCTTGAGTGATATGACTGAAATAAAAACACATTTTAATTCCTCCCGAGTACATATATTATTCCCGTCTTGGTCAAGTTCAGAACGTTACATATTCAGGTAGTTCATACAAGGGATCATGCAGAGCGTGATGGAAGGATCCAACATCACCATGAATGGAACCCGGAACCAAACATTTGACCGTCTCAAGGCAAGAGGTTGAACAAGTGAACAAATGTCATTACAGAGTTCTAAGTCGAGAATGCCTGGGCAAGTTACTGGAAGGGAGCCCCCAAAACAGTAACATATCTTTTGTCGAATAAACGTGAGAACATCATCAGTTATCAGTCAACACAATCGAACTTTGAGGCATTTAAAAGAATTGAATTTCTCTTAAATTTGCCCCCAAAACGTATGATCCGTAGACGCATTTCGTTTGACTCCACTTTTTCGCAATAATGGCTTTCTACTGTACTTTTTTACCTGACCGATGTCTAACAAAAACCAACGAGGAGAGCCGATAGGCTTCTTTCGTTAGTTGGATTTTACGACACCTCAACATTGATGTGTTGTTTAGTGTCAACTAGCCTAAAAGATGTAAAGTCAAAATACGGTTTCGAACAGGGGACAAGTTCAAAATCAGTTTAGAATACAGTTCAACACGGTGCAAGTCTTCTCTGTAGTCATCTCTTACGAGAAACACCGAGGGCATATTTTACAACTCCAATATGAAGGGGGGGGGGGGTCTTGTTACGAAAAACATGTACAACCTTTTTGCTAACCTTTCCCCAAGTGGTCTCCCGACATTTCTAGATGGTGAATGTCCTCCATGTTTTTTTTTCGTAACGACAGCCAATGTACCGGGAAACTTTAAGTAGAACACGCCCCTTCGAAAGAAAATAGATACTTAAAACATATAATGCGTTCAAACCGGAAGCAATTTAGCAGCACCAACCATCGACATATAGGTCGGAGCAGACTCGTATATTTATATACGGCTTTGGTATAGGTCGGGGGAAACACCCTAATTTTTATGCAGCGGTTCAATTTTTTGGCAAAGTGGGTAGCTTGACTGCATACGAAAACACCAAAACTCAAAATAACGACTGCTTATATTCCACATACAAACCTGGAAAATGCCATTTCAGGTTATCTGAGGGGTCGCGATTTTTGAAACTTTTTTCGACGCTCCGCGTCAAATAATAGTGGCGTTCTGCCTAAATGATCTTTCGTGCAAGATTACATATTTTTGAGTACGGAATGCTTTGCTCCAAGGTGGCAATGACTTTGACCTAGGCTAGTATAGGCCTATTGTGCATAAGATCCATCCGAATTTAAAGGGCGGGAGCAGTCATCCCAAATTGAAGAAGTGTAGTAGACTGTCCAGTTTCATGATTGGCTGTTGTGAGTCATGTGGCAATGTTTTTACTCTTCAAATGTGATATTTACCAGAAATAACTTCTTGGTTTACCTTGAATATGCAATAATAAAGTCATAAAATGTAATGAAAGATACTTTGAAGAGAAATAAGATGAAAATTTAGTTAGGCCTATTTAGCTTTTTTTCAAAATAAGTTTGGGGGCTGCTCTCCACCTTTAACGTCAATCTCATTTTCCTTGTTTGTTTAACCTTGTAGATGTGTCATCATTTGCAGAAATTCGAACAAATGATATTTTTTCGGGCAGATTCGGTCTTGTACGAGCCAATACGATGACACAACGACTACATGCATTGATTCTGTAACAACAATTCGATTCTGGCAAAGTAACTCATTTGCCTATCAACTGTGGCATGCATGCCAAGTGGGGTTATGGAACGTATGGAGAGGTAATGACCCCTTTCAAAACAAAAACAATTGGAATCGTTTACGCCGACAGCGTAGACACTCGTCCATAGATAATATCAGATAAAACTGCATTGAGGATGACATTTTATCGTAACAGAACCGCGGGAGATCTCATCACTTCTCTACTGTAATGGGACTGTAATGGGGCACGTTGACAGAGCTATACAACTGTCAAACGAGAATGCCGATTAACTTGAGATGTCACTCGAGAAACATGGAAGGACAATTTTTTACGACAAATAAATCCAGCTGTCGTGGAAAGACCCTCCGCTAGTGAATTACCTTCCGCTAGTGAATTGCTTCAA
The DNA here is from genome assembly GCA_037179385.1 of Holothuria scabra. Lineage (NCBI taxonomy): Eukaryota > Metazoa > Echinodermata > Holothuroidea > Aspidochirotida > Holothuriidae > Holothuria > Holothuria scabra. The sequence continues at coordinate 16,816,077 of CM074192.1, read as the reverse complement.
CTTTGGATGAATACTCCTGTCGCTTAAACAAGTTGGGAATATGAGAAAAACCAATGGAGACGGGTTCTTTCGGGTTAATATATTTCCATAATTCGAATGGAGTAGGCTACTTAATTTCTCGTGAGGGTCACGTGAAAATAAAAGAAAACGAACAGCCAGACTTTCATGTTGGTTATTAACTTCGACTGTTCTCAAAATAATTTCTGTGTCAATAAACATTAAGCCACTAAATTTGGCAACTAAATTATAAAACATTAACCGATCACTGTCATAAGATTAGCCAAATGCAATAGGCCTATTAGTGCCTTGTATGGAATTTAAAATATAATCAGTAAATCAGTAATCCTTTTAGGAGAATTCCACCCTCCCCTTATGCCCGCCCTAGCTATGCATTCCTGCAGTGGACGTATGAATATACTCATTGTTCATTGAAAAACAACAATTAATCCGTAAGGCCTTCAGAGTTCATCCCAGAAAACACGCTGAAGGTCCAAAATAACTTTTTTGGTTGAAGATGGCTTCGTCTATTTCGTCCTCGTCTAAAACACCTGTTAGGAAGGTTTCCAGAACGTATTTTTTCTCAACAGAATGGAAATTGTGGGAAGGAGAAATGTCCCCTTTTCGAAAGCTGAAGACAATGATTCACATCAACCACTTCACTGAGGGAGTTGCTAGAGACTCTATAGCAACTCCCCCCGGGCACTGGCAGAACCCTGATTCGTTGTTAAAAGATCTCTCACCTTCACCTTTTTTGAATGCGATCGAGTTATAGACGAATTCGATCAGCGCTTGAGATTAGTTACTGTAGGCAACCATTGGTGGGGTCCATCAGATTTAAATCGTCTTCATTTAAACCCTCATATTCAGTAGAATTGACGGAATCAATTAACAATTTAGTGCACATCCATCCATGATGCAGGTAAGCAAAGAAATTGAAAGATTAAAGCTAAAGGACCCCAGCTTCGGCCGACTGAAATCAGACCATCACTTGCTGTCCGGATTTGTCTATACCAATCGAAGAAAACAGTCTTGTTAATTAACAACGTTGCACAACAGCAAAACCAAAATCCCCATTGACGAAGAATCTAACAACAACAACAAAAATATACACTTATAAATTTGACTTTTTTGTAGATATAACTCACTTTTTTGAGGAAGTTTATCTTCTGTTTCGTACTCTGTTATATGAAATGTCAGTTCACTAAGGTATAGCTATACTTTCATGAAAAGGAAGAAAACACAAACATATCGTGCACGACCTTTGAATTGTATACAAACTGAATTTAGAGTATTCGATATCCTGTATGACATTCATTTTAACCCCATGCTGACAAATTCCCTCCAAGTTTTTGCTCTTGTAACTCCCTGTAAGGAAAGGAGTGTCTCGAAAAGGTTATTCCCAGGGTCGCAGGAGGCGTGTAACGCTGTTCCCGACGCACAGCCATAATGGTATCATCACAGTATTCATGCAGATATACCAATCGCCCTAACCACAAAACCGCTCGGGAGGTTTTTATTCCCTAGATTTCTGGCTCTATGATCGTATCCCACAATTTGTGTCGCAGTTAAGAGGTCTTGCTTGCATAAAAACAAAACAATCAGGAAATGCTAACGCGCCTCTTTCGAGCTGTGGGAGGACAGAAACCCACAAATTTCCGTGAATGTTAATAGACTAATGTCCCTGTGAACGACAGAATCATCGATCGGTTCCACTCGTTTCCTATACTTGTCACTATAGGTGTTACCTCCATATGATGAAGATGCAAGCCAAACACTTCGTACTCGTAGGGTCTGTTCTTATGCTGGTCACCTTCCAAGAGGTGAAGAGGGTTTCTGCGGCACCAGCACCAGGAATTATGAGGCAAGACTCATCTAGGGACGTCGACAACCCAGGTACTCCAGAGGAAAATCGACAGAGACAGATGATCGAAATACAAGTAAGTTTTTACTTGACAAAGATAAATTTTGCAGCTCAAGTCAGGTAGCGATAGGTTGTGTTCACAGGGAGAAGAGGGGAGGGGTTTTGAAACCCCCTCCCCGAAAACCCCGTTCGAAGGGAAATTTCTTTCAAATTCCCTCGACTAGTTAGCTACAATACTCCTTCTATGCCCATTACTCGATGCGATGCACCTTAAGTTGCAAGCCTGACTGTTGGTTCTTCTGAGCAATTGTCGGAGGACTGTTTGTATTGGTCTCTTTCGGCTCAAAAGTCAACTTAATTTTTACACTCAAGGCACTCAGACTCAGTTGTTGCCTATGCCTATTTATCATCGATCCATTGACCAACTGACCAAAATTACAGATGTGCAGATCAGATATTGTATTAAAGGTGACAAATGTATGATCTCAATGATGGTTCAAGTTCCGATCCTCCCGACAAGGCTACTTATATCTCCTCCTACTATTAAGCCTATAATTGTCTCGTCTTGGACAGACTTAGACAGCATGTTTATGGCTTGAATGAATATTGGTATCCTGGTGATATCTAAAGGACCGAATGTTGAATCAAACCCTCTCTATGCATGCTTTGTAATTTGAGCTAGTTTGAATGTTTTGAAATTAATATCAATAAAATAAAATTAGTCACAAACTGATCATTTTTATACCCTTAATATGTACTTGTGGTGATGTGTGTCCGTCTCAAAATTCCCCGCATTGCGATGAATCGCTGAAAGTAAGTTAAGGCGTTTAATGTCATAATCGTGACCATTGACATTTTAGTTTCCGTTTTATGTGGAAGACTTGAAATGAGCAGATGGGAAGTCTGATCAGAACTCTAACAATTGAACGACAACTAGGCTATTCAAGAGGTCTGCCGCACGAGTGTTCCCTATTAGTACAAGTGAACCTAAATAAATATACATGTGATTGGTTTTCAATCTAACACATTCGTGATAGCCTACTTTCATGTAGTAACTAGATTTCCCAAACTCCTTTCATAGAACAAAGCTAATCATTACATCTAAGACACTCTAAACGATAGCCAAAAATGGTTCCTTAGTATAATAAAATATAACTTGTTATGACATTGCTCATTAAACGGGAAATGTTAGACGCATTAACCATTTCCCACAAGTTCAACGCTTAAACCGCATGTGTTGCTGTTTCAATCAACAGGCCACGCTTCTGTACTCCCTTGCACTGTATCTTTGATAATCCTATTCTTGTACTGTTATATATAGCTCATGCAGCTAGAGGGACTATTGCAACCAAGACGATGTAACCTTATCTTTTTGGGGGTCAGAAACACTTTTTGAGCCGTTCTAGATCGGAACGTGGTATCCTTGGCCTCCATTGTCGTATACAGAGATGATGCCAGGGGCCATGCCTCGATCGAATTCTGTTTTTTGTAATTTATCAAAAATGTATTTTCACCCCTCATCTGCCGTAGAAATTTCTGTATTTCACTGCATATAAGCAAACACCATGAGCACCACTTTCTCGCATCTTTTCCGAGTTAACAAAATTTTTGCGCGCTTCGCTCGATTCCCACTTTGCCTCAATGTTGTATTTTTATCAGCATCTTCTGGTAGCAAATTTCGAGGAAGCACGGCAGCAAACGTTAAAAATTAATGATGTGCGAATCATCAGGTCAGTAGAAAACTCGTCTTGTGATTTGCAGATGGGCTTTGATGGGGAATTGAAACTGTCTCGTTGCAGACTTTCAATGCATGTTTTGTTGCAGAAATGATATGCATCGCAAAATTTCTGCGCGCGCAATCATCATGGTGGCTACTGCGTAATTGAAGTAATACAGTGTGATTTTTTCCGAGGATGGCACCAATTCGAATTAAAGACACCTTATTTTATCACAATATACACAAAGAGACAGGAGTTTTGGGGAATATGATACCCGTACCTGCTTCTTCCCCCCCCCCCCCCACCTCATTCGCAACCCAAAACGTTTTACATGTGCATGTTCCATTTTCCGAAAATATATCCAATATTGACGAAATGACACAGTGATCAGGTCATGCAGTTAGCCAGCCCCAAATGAATAACCCTGGCAACACCAGTGCTGGTCCCCTTCCAATGAATTTGACGCTGATTAAAACCTTGGACCGTGCCCCGCCTCTCAACAACATTAAGTTAGTTAGAACGTCCTGATTTGAAATTTTTCCATTCGGTTATCAATCTATAACTTGAAATACCGCGTTCTCTGAAAGAATGAAATCATACAGTGGTAAAGAAGGGAGCGGCGTGGATTTGTCAACCTGTCGATATGCCAATGCGTAGTATATAAGAGAGCAAGTTTTGAGGATTTACCAAAGATAGCACTAACTGCGTACCTGTAAAACAAAGTGTACGGTAGTTCCCTTGTTTTCGTGTAGTACTTGCATACAACACTAAGCATAAATCTAAGTGTCTAAACCATCCGAAAGAAAATAGCCCACTTAGACCTACTTTATGGCAGATTAAAAACTTTTGCAAAAAGGCAATTTAGACACGCTACACTGCATAAAACCACATTTGAGATTACTTCTTATGCCATGGATGGATTATAAGAAAGAATGATGTCACGAAATCCAAAGGATTCCCTTAGATAAACATTATGCTAATTCTCGCGAATTTTATATTGCTGATATAGCGAAAGGGGTCGAGATCGGGAAACCCCTCCTCAATTGAATCCGCGTCTGTTCATACTTCATGGTTTCCCCCACAACCTTGGGGTTGCGAACTAGTCCCAAATATTTAAAGTTTGAGAATCCCATAAGAAAAATATAAAATTATTTATCCAGTAGTTTTGCTAGAGATGACAGGCTTAATCCAGTCAGACACTAAACTAAACGACTTACGTGAAATCAAATGCACTGCACAGTATCATCTCTCAACTCTTGCCGTCAACGACTGCGTGGTCAAGTTGTTAAATTAAAGCATACGACTTGCAGTCGGGAGGTCGGGAGTTCGAGTCATGGCCGGGTCGTACCTAGGACTTTAAAACTGGAATCTGCTGCTGTTATGCTTGGCGCTCAGCAACAAGCAATGGAGTAGGGAAACAAGCCAGTGAGTCACAACTGGAAAAAGGCCTTGGCCGGCTCGACTTTAACAAATTGGTTGAAAACGGGTCCGTAAAACTCCATTTTACATAACCTAACAAAATTGCGATCCTTCCTTCAAGGAGCATATTAACTGGGTTCGCGATACGCTATTACTTGACATTAGGGTCGCCTCGAGAAAAAGGTTTAGAACCTGATGTATTGTAACCTAATGCATGTTTGCTTACCGTATCCGATCTGTTTCTGAAAGGAAATAGAAGTGAGGATTTTTAAACGGCTTTAATCGCAGTATATGTGGTGTTTAGAATGACGGTGTGTATGAAGACTTGATTTGAATTTTCTGTGGGTAACTTTTTCATGTAAATGAGAATTTCCTGTGGGGTAACATTTTCGCGGTAAATAGCCCAATTATGGTAATCTGCTTAATGCGTGATCATACATTTATTACCATGGATTTTAATTACCTCTTCCATTTTTCCATGTCCATATTTTAAAGTCGATTTGATTTAGGCCTATGTCAAAAGTCATACCCCTGTAACATGAAAGCTTTGTAAAACGTCAAAGGAACTCAACATATTTATCAGTTTGTAGGCATGGTAGGGAAGCACTTCTCAGGGGTCAACGTCATTGCAAACTACTCAGACGTACCCGGGTGAAAGATTAGCCCTATTACAGTAAAAGCAGACAAATGAAAGGGAGTGTCACCTCAGATACAAACGTCTGTCACCCCTGTTTTCCTTTGACATACCCGGAAGTAATTTTCGTCTTTGTGAGCATATCTAATATCTCTGTAACATTTAAGAAGGACAAATACCTTGGCATTATTTAGTTGTAGTCCCTAGATCATGAATGTTAGCTTCAATACTTCCCCAGGGCTGAATTTTGCGAGAAATGCCACCAATCTTCACAGGAGCAACCGAGTAAAAGCGTTTGATATTAATGCACGTTGACATTGAACACACACCATTAACACGTACCGTCACTTCTATGGAAACTGAGAAATTGATCGTGTAGACTTTAATTTGTTTAAAATAAAATAGCATGGAATTTCTACCTATTTGTTTTCATGGCGATTTGAGTGAGTTCAATGATGAACTGCTGGCCTACTTAATTCGAAGAGGAATTTCGTTGTAATATACCACTGCCACCCCATTAAATTCAGGCTATACAACGCCGTAATTTTATCTACATTTTTATTTAGTTTTACTTTTTAAATATGGTAATAGTAGCTTAATCAAATAGCTGAATAGCTACATGACTTATTTGGCATTAACTATATCAATGCACTAAAATATGTTACAGCTCGGCTTCAATTGTCATTGACTGCAAATTTTGCAATTCTTACGTGGGACCAGGAATTTGGTCCCCTACCAGCAGAGACCTGGCTTTGCTGACGAAATGATGTGACCGCCACATGAGCCCGTTTTCTAGTTATATATTACCAGGGAGTTGCAACAGTCTGTTGCAACTCCCTGATATTACCATTATCTGATTATCAGCAGTTGCGCTTAACATATACAGTCCACACTAAACAGTTACAGTTTGGAAATATATTGATAAGTATGAAGGGGCATATACTCATTCGTGTTGGTGTGTCGTAAAATCTTGACTGACTGACTGACTGACTGACTGACTGACTGACTGACTGACTGACTGACTGACTGACTGACTGACTGACTGACTGACTATGGATACCGCCTCCCAGCTGAGATCGTTTTCTCTCGACTCCCTGGGGAGGAACCAATGGGCAAAAAGCAAACACATCCGAAGCAGATCTGCTCTCTGACGTTCTCAAGGGACAGATATAAACATTGTCCTCCACTTTCAGACTTTTACATCATGGGTCTGTCATGTGCGATCCCTTTTTAAACTGAAAAAAAAAAAACTAGAACTGGCCGTGGCCAGCACGACTTAAACCAATTGGTTAGAAACAGAGCTTTAAAACATCATCTAAGCCTGTATAGTCAAGTAGTAAGCGCATCCGACTTGCAGCCGGCAGGTTTGGAGTTCAATTCCTTACAGGGTCACACCGAAGTCATTAGAAGTGGAACCTACTGTCATAGCACTTTGTGCTCAGTATAATCAATGGAGTTTGGAAAAACAAGCCAGTGAGCCACACCTTGAAAATGGGCAATGACCTGTCAAATTTAAACCATCTGGTAAGAATGTGGGCCGTAGAACCTCATCTAAACCTAAGTCTCTTTCCATGCACGCTGGCTGAAGCTGGAAGGAACAAACTAGTACATGTGATCTTTTTAGCCAAAATGCCCGGATCGTTTCCGTTGTAAACAAAATCGCGGTCCACATATTCTTCAAAGCATGAAGCTACCGTTCCATATTTACAGGTATAAAGCTAACCATATATCAGAATAAAATCCTGATGGGCCAGTAAATTAGAAGTGTCAAGTTTTCCCAACTCTTTGGAGGAAATTCTTTGGTTTACAATGACTTTTGTCCTGATGTGACCGTATTGTTTCATATGCGCAACTCAAATCAGAGTTAACATTTTTTCTGACGCAGTTCCTCTTCAGTATGCCTCTTCTTCCAGACCCGATCTCTTGTAATATGAAATCATCATCAAACATCATATTGTGTATCACCTGATTGTCGCCCTCTCCCTCCCCTCCCCTCTCCCTCTCTGGTGCATATATTCATAGTCAAATGATCCTAAAATAATCATGTGGATGAATCAATCTTCAGGTTTACCAGATGTTGCAATATTGGTCAAGGCCCGGATTTCCGACAAGGCGACAGATTTTTTCCTTTGATTCACAGTGGTAGGTATTGGCGCACATGACAATGAACCGTGGATTCTAAAAATCAATTAATTATTCCACTTAAGAACAGAAAGATGAAGGGTTAACCAAAGGCAACGAACAGTGTGTAGACCTTCCTTACAAGGCCCATAAGCCTATGACGAATCTATGCACTTTTAAAACATGAACTTTTCTGTTAATTTATCATTTACTTTAAAATTTACACATGGTTTTGATAGGAATCAGCAGCAATCAGTATCGGTTTTAAAGGGGGGCGGGGCGCAGTCTCCCCCACCTCCGAAGTCAGTCGGGGAAATCACTCAGACGGGGGATTTACGGCCAGCGGGTTCGAGGGAGAGACACACTGAGCATTCAAAACTTAACCACACACCAGCACACCATGCCACGCTGATTGTTACGCCATAGACGTTTGAATTTGGTACATTTTTTTTCGTGATTACAGCATGTCTTTTCTTGAAGCCTTCATCTTCTGGAATGTCTACGTGGGTCGTTACCATATCTTTTGTCCTTCCTGAGCAATCTCGGTGACACCACATCTAAGTAGGACAATTTACACCTCAATAACGACCCGGTGACATGAATTCATTCATGTACAAGTTGACAAAATGTAAAAACAATTGTCTGAAAATTTACCACAATCGCAATGAACTAGATCTGTCATAACTGAATTTGAAGAGTCACAGAATGGGAAATAAGCTGCAGAATGTTTACATCTTTTCTTAGCAATGTATCTTATACGTCTCACTGAAGCTAATGACACACACGCGATAGGTACGTTTGCTATTTGCTATTTTGGCCTATTCCCCACCTAGTCCCGGAGGACTTTCAAGTGAGGATGTAAATTTCGTATCTCGGTCGTTTGTTAAATCGTGAAATATCTCAGTGTAACTGGCTTACAGAGTAATGTTGCTCGAATTATAGCCAAATTCGATAGGAAGTTCTTAGAAGCATTCTAACAACAGTTATTTACATATGTGAAACATACACTTGTAGTCTAGAGATCGTGACTTTTGAAAAAAAAAAACAGGATTGGCAGAAAATTTTGATGACTTCGGCTTTTGAAGAAAATATGCGGCAAGTTTAGGTTATAATTGTGTGTGTGGGTGTGTGTGTGTGTGTGTGTGTTTGTGAGCAAAGTATCCTTATTATTACGCTAAATTCTGTTAAGACCTGTCCTTACTTTCAAATTTCCACACGTTCTAAACCTATAAAGTCCATGTATGACCATATGTAAACTTGCCTCGCTCCTTTAGGGTCAGTCTTCAGTAGTTCTCAAGTTTAATAACTGCTCACAACTTTCATATGCTACACTCTAGTTTGAACCAGCATTGGAACCAGTTTTGAAAGATTATTTTTGTGGTATCGTAAGTACTTCGAGTCCTGATCGACATAACCGATAACATGCCCAATTTTAATGCCCTTACTCTAGCGTATTTATTTTTAATGACTCGACCAATATTATATACGAAGTAATTCTTGTGTTCCCATGCCCTGGCCACCTACAGGGACATTTTCCTTCCGGACAAATCCCACCCGAAAGAATTGAGGAAATTGTCTGAAAACCCGTATACAAAATTGCAGGTGTGGGTAGTATTTTTGTTGTTAAATGTAAAGACCAGTGGTGTAGCCGTAAGGGAGGGGGCTGGGGGTTAGAACCCCCCATGACCTAATCTTGCAATGCAAAAAACACCTAAACATTGGTTTTTTTTCTCTCTACCCTTAAACTTTTCCCTCATGTCGTGCCCCAACCCCCCCCCCCCATGACACCAGCCCGCCCCTGCCCCACGACACAATCCAAGCTACGCGCCTGGTGAAGGCATGCAAGTATTTGTGGAGGAAGATGAGATGTTTAATAGATTTACCTCATTGCTTGAAGTCTCCGAGTGCGTAAATCCATGGTTGTTTCATTTGGAATTCGTATCACATGTCACGAGTAACGCCTGCGTGAAGCCTCTTGTCTTGTCCAGCGACCCCAACGGGGATGCAAGCTTTATGAAATTTGATTTCAACATAAAAGCGGGTTTCAAACGGTCCAATTGCTGTAAACCCTTTCTGGTCTAAGTATCTTTGAGTGAGCCCTGCATTACAACTTTCGTAGATACAAAACCAAGTGCTTCTTGGGCATAAGCCCTACAACAAACTTCTGCGGATGAAACAAAATAACGTAGCAATTTGACACTGTAAAAAAGTAAGGCTACATCTGGTAGGGAAATGTTACCCGGATAACAGCTCCATGTGCAAAGACTACATTGCATTCAAGGCATTTTCCGAAGACAATATTCATTGACTTCAAAATATGCAGGGAAAGTTCTTCCGGGAGGTGAAAACTGCATCTCAATAGCACGCAGGGTTCGAAGATACTAATTTCGGAAGATACCGATTGTCAAACTACTTCAAAATGGAGGGGGATAATGTTGGCGCCAAAAATTTTCGGACACAGGGCGAAACCGATACCAAAACGCACACTCATGGGGGTTAGAGTCCAGAAGGTGGACCCGCCAAAAAGTCTGAGGTTTCAGCACATCTGTGGATGAAAAAATTATGTCTCTGGAGAGGCGCATTATTTAGTTTTTGGTTACTTGGAACGGGGAAGTGAGGGGGGGGGGGCAAGGACAAAATCTGTGGGTCAAAATGCTCCTTTTGCCCCCGCCACTGGTATTACGGGAAATTTGTGATGTCATCGCGGCGCAGTAGTTGACATTGCATTCAATTTATTTCGAATTTTGATGCCGCTGCAGGGAATAATACGCAACATTGTTGGCTATACTTCACATTAATAAGATAATGCTAGATCTACAAGAAAAGATAGCCAAACACTCTAAAAGCTGGTATGAAACAATACATTACATTATAAAGAAAAACAAAAGGAATCTGACACAACGTGCCCACATTAGGTGACTTTCCGTGGTTTTGTTGAAAAGTACTGGTATTTTTTTTTTTGGACAAGAATCACCACTCTTTTAAGTGAAATATCTTGGGTTAGAAAAAAGGTGTTGGGGAAAAGGTATTAGGAAAGGTTTTGGAAGCTGTGGTTTGAGATATTTTTGTCTTTCTTGCAAGACGTTCATAGGAAGCCACCGGGGTATGTCTTTCAACGCCGGCTCGTCGGCTAGAGGTCCTTTCCCAATACGTGGCTTCGAACGAGGAAATGATTGCTGCACTGAGCCCTTAGAAATGCGGGTTACGTAACCAAAACTGTGCTGTCCCTGGATCGAGAATTACTAAAAGGGAGCTAACCTTTAGCTAACCATAACAATGATTACCTTTTGGAGAAACTAGCCGACTCGGAAATACTACCCTTCTAAAAATCCGTTTTTCCAAGTGCATGGTATTCCCCATTATAAAGTGTATGTGAAAAATAAATGCGCCCAATAAACGTCGCGATGGGCACTGTTTCCTAAGAAATTTTGAAATAACGATAGCCCTAATGACTAACCTAATCCCTACCCTAATAAAGAATACAATCGATACAATGGCAAAAGCCGATCGAGAAATACTTTGTTAAAGGCATATTCTCATCATCCCAAACAGTTCCAATTCTCCCAACCTACTTACTTCTAGCCCCTCCCACATTTATCTAAAACTGATCTTTATCCAGACACAATCCTTGTTTATTGCTTCATGGCTTGTCCCAGTGGCCATAAAAGTCCATAATGTGTAATCAAGACAAGTCTCAGTGCCCATGCTGTGTAATTTAGCTATGATGCATTGTTTGAATGTGATGCCAATCAAAGAGCTGTACCAATTGAGAGTTTTGATATATGTATACTGGAACTGTAGTTTAGGGTGACGAATGACTGCCTTTAAGCAGTGCGCATCCACCCTAGAAATCAATATCCTTGCATAGTTTTTAATAAAGTCCATACCTTGTGGAAGGTTGTAGATAATATCCATTAAGTTTAGAAGCAGGCATAGCCCGTGGGCAAAAATTCCCGCCTGTCATATTAAATGGAGCAATATTGGATCATATTTTGACCAGTGGAGATCCACTGTCTTGTGTCAACACGGATGATATACTGACACATATTAATCTTCATCCTATATGGTAGTAACGGCAGTCTCAGTTGGGTGGCCATCTTTCCCAGTGTCACCACCAATTTACAAAATTAAATGATACCTCTCTTGGCATCTTTCAATCACTTTGTTTCTGCCGAAAAAAAAAACTTAGAAGTCTATGGTGCCGTGTACTGACCTGAATTTGGTTTCTTGGAACCTCGGACAAGTCAAAGTCAATGCTTTGAAATTAATTTTCATCCATAATTCTTGGGATGATGTATATGAAGCAAAGGTATGATTGTGTCTATAGACCGATGCAAAAAAAAAAAAACGTTTTTGAAGGTTTGCAGCTCGACTCTACTTCTGTATTACTGTCACGTTTACATGGGACAGCAATTAAGAAACAATGCGTGCTGCAATAACCTAGTATAAAAGAGATAATTTAAATGCTTGACTGTAAATGAAGCACAAGGAAAATTTGAAGCATTTGCCATACAACAGGTTCAGTTCTATGGGAAAAAAGGGAGGGGACAGTTTAGGTGAAGACAAACATATGCTTAGAAAATATTGTTCATCCGGTTAAGATTCCCCAAAAGTTATATCTTGAAAACCGCCACTGATACATAGTATGGGTTATTTGACAACTGAAGGGCGGGTGCGCAGGTACTTAATTCCTCAAGAGCTGGCGCTCACTTACCCGCAGAGCCGACTCGGTTTGTTCACTCCCCCTTTAAGGCTTCACAAACCACCTGACTGTACAAAGGATGTGCCCTACAGTCTGCTACGCGGGCAAGTGTTCACTAATGACTTCATATAATGTGAGTAAATTCTGAGGATGAAGTAGTAGTCTTGTACCAAGGAAAGGGGAATTTTGTTTAGTTCATTGTTGCAAAAATCTAAGACGGGCAGTCATGGAAGCGCTACGCAGGCTATGGGGAGAGGGTAGAACCCACCTGGAATTTGTTCGCCTCATGTTAAGTTTGAACTTGATCATTACCCTAATAGCCTAAATAACTACCCATACCCTGAAACCTTTTCACCCCCTTGGAAAACATTTCCCCTCAAACAGTCAAAACCCCTCAGTAGTCCCGTGCCTCTGGCCACTGCTCTGAGAACAAGATTGCTGTTATTTTCTCAAATTGATTTACTCATTAATATTATTGTAGGCTTGTCACGGTAGAAGGACAAGGCACGGTTCAGAGTTTCTGAGTGTAGAAATATTGCCTACCCCTATAGGCTTTTCGGAATGGTGACAAATATCCAAGGCAAAGCCCGGATAACGGTAGCGAAGTAGTATGGAAAATTTGATTGACGATTTGCTCAAACAGAGGAGGGGAGGAAATATCTTGATACGTGACATAACTGAGTCGTGGGCGAGTTGAAAGACCGATAAAGTGGATAATTGTCTTAATTACGTCTGAGCCGTAGGAATCTCCTTAAAACCCATAACACGTACGAGGGAAATAAGAAATATTGTGACCGATAATCTTGACAACCTACAGACTTATGTTCTCATGAAGGAATTCACCCATATCAACCAGATGTTCACGTAAGATAACATGATTACTGCCAATAGTGAGAAAGCAGTTTTCCGAGCCCCGAGGCAAAATAGCTTGAATTATTTAGACTTTTTATACATGTTAAAGTATGCTGGGGGTCTTCATGTTAAATCCGGGCGACGGTGCTGTCATCGAAGATACAGTTTCAGAGGCCTAAGCTACCCTTAAAATCATAGGCGAGATAACCATGTAAAAATTACTTACAGTTGCGAAGTCCCCTTAAAAATTGATAACCTCCTTCGAAGCGTTCCCTCCTTCTATGTCTTACCTGGATACGGGTATTCTTACAATATAGTCCCCAAAGTCTAAATTAGTGCAGTCAAAGATATATAGTAGCTCTTCCAGAGAACTGACTCTGACAATTGCTTTGTTACCAATTTGCGTAATTTATTCAAAACAACTTCTACATGGGTTAAGGGTAATATTTAACGTTTTTACTCAGAAACATAAACAAAATTCTAATAGATTTTGTTGCCCGCTTAGTGGATGTGTATTTCTATTGCACCTGTATCGGCTGGACTGGTAATTATAAAAGAGAAGTACATATTCGAACCCTGCTATGAAGGTTAATATAAGGCGAGACACGTTACATTAAGTATATGTTTTTTTGAAGTGAACTTGGGCCCCTACTTTCTTCCTATAAAGCATTTCAGTCGCAATTTTTCTTTTTTAGCTTTCGGTTGGTTAATTTTTTCCAATTGAAATACATACACTAATTTAAACAATAATTGGTGACATAATCTTCAGACTGCTATAGACAAATCCGATCAGCGCTTTTGTTTAGTGACTGTAGGCAGCCATTAGAATGGTTCAACAGCCTTAAATCGTCTTCATTTATTGTCTAAATAACTTCAAACCCTCATATTCAGTGAAATTGAAGGTATCAAATACAATTCAGTATACAACCATCCGTGAAACGGGTAAGCAAGTAAATTGAGAGATTAAAAGGTGATAGACCCCAGTTATGGCCTACTGAAATCAGACCATCACTTGACCGTCCGGATTCGTCTATATAACCGTATTTGATTCCTACAGAAGGAGAGGGAGAAGAATCCTTGGAGCAAAAATGCAAATTTATTGGAAAATGACGACAGATCTATTACAAAATAGTCTCGGGTCGCCCTCAAAGACACCGTGCTTCATTTCTGGGGTGAAATGGGTCAAGTTCGAGAACCAAATCCTAAAAATGGGATAGGGTTCATTCGGCGAAGAAAATCCCCTCATTAAACACAGCACTCATGGCGTGCAACCCCCTTTCCTGCTTTGAGATCATAACTTTTAATTTACACGTCTTAGCTTGAGAGTATCTTTCGTAACCATCGAAATTTTTCTTTGCCGACCTAATATTTCATGCTCTACATCATTGGCAGCCTGCGTAGCCCCTCTGCAATAACAGCCCCCTTAGGTTTGTTTTTCGTAGCGATGAGCAGAACGAAAAGACTTGTTCCGGTCCGCGGGCTACATCATTGGTTGCGTTGGTGGTCCCTAGAACAGCTTGATAAAAACCAGACAGCCAGAGGACGGATGGAAGAGGAGGGGCTGTAGCCAATAGTGTGAAGGTCCGACATATGACCTTCGAAAATTTCAATTTGTTAGATGAGGTTTAACGGTCCGGTAGGGCATGGCCTTTTTCCAGTTGTAGCTCCAGTTCTCTGGTTTTCCCTACTCCATTACTTATAATGAACATTAAGCACAATTGGAGTAGGTTCCATTTTCAAGACTTCTGTATGACAAAAACGTCAAAAACTGGAGACTGAATACAGGGGCGTCGATCCTAAGAAGGGGAGGGGGCGATCGTCCCACCAGTGAAACTTTTGAGGGGAAAACATACCGTTTGCCCCTTCCCCAATATTTCTGGCAGATTTGAACAAAACAGGCAGAATAAAGAAAAATTAACATTGTAGTGTACAGATAACGTTGGGGCTTCTAGAAAACGTCAATTTGAGCCTACTTTAAAGCATTAATACTGCATTAATAATGGCTTTTTGCACGTGCGTGTCAATGTGAGTGTGTGTGGGAGTAAAGGTGTGTGCTCACGTCCGTGATGGTGGATTGCGTATAGACTAGTCCGACTACTGGCACGATCCGAGGTTCCGGCTGTTGGAAAAATTTTATCCCTCCAATCTACAAACCAGATCCAGCCCCTGGTTGAATGGTTCAGCTCTCAATTTTTCCGAGTATATAGACACCATGCGACGTCACTGCCAAGAACACGTGCAATGAAATCTATGTCGCATGTCGTGTATATAGATATTGCTATTATTTTGCAAATAAAGGCTTCTGTGGGAAGCTTTCACCTGTCGGTAGCTTCAAAATCATGGGCAAATATATGTTTGTACTTCTGTTAAATTAAGAATTATGTGGTTTGCTCATACTTTTCTTTTGAAGTTCACTTTCATTTCACGAGGTCTTCCTGGAATGAGTTCTAAATTTGGACAGTATAATTTAAAACAATCTATTTTGATTTTTAAATTTAATGAAATATCAGCATCTGGCCTTCTGGACCGGACTCTTCTAGCTCGAGCAGTGGACGATTTTATTTTCGTCAAAAACATGGCCTACGTAATAAAAAAAAGGTCGGCTCAGCAGTCTTATGGGACGCCAGTCACGTAAAGGCTCTACGAAGGCTAAGATTCTTTAAGACAGGCTGAAGTCAACACAATAGCACATAGTAGCGAGAGAAACTCTTCAGCCAGGGACGCACTCCTCATTGAGGGACGTGACGTCATAGAACTTCCACAACTTTCTTCATGACACAGTTTGACGTAACATTGTGTTTGTCAAAAGGACTGTAATAAAGACACTAATAAAGAACGGAAACAAAGGGGCACTAAACACACCTGCCGTGAGTTAGGCCGGGACGGTAGGACCCTGGGAGTTTGATCTTTTTTATGAACATACATATAGTTCCTCATTTCTGACAGCTTGCAGCTCCCTACTCATGCGAACTTCTTAAACCTATAGTATATACCCTACATTTCAAGAACATTTGCCACCAATGACGTAGGTTAAGGGTAAAAATCTTGCATTTGTAAAACGAAGCTCACAACGACCACAAGCTGTGTGCGGAGGCGGGTGATTCGTAATCTTATCATCGGAAGTAGTTGAATACGCCGGTTGAGAATCATTCAGTATGTCCGGTCTAGAGTTCACTGTTATTTTTTTCTAACAAGCTACACCGAACTCAAGCAAATATATACTGACACAAATGGCCTTAAGCTGACCCTTAGAGGTTGTTATCAGTGGCGTAGCCAATGAGGGGGGGGGGGGGGCAAGTTGAAAATATTTGGGGGAAATTTGTGGAATTTGTGGAAATTTCAGGTTGACGAAATAATACTTCCTTTTCCTATTTCTCTAAAGTTTTCTCACTATAAGTAATCGTAACATCGAAACATTTCTTTCTCATGCATAACTCGAATTTCCATGCAACGTATTTCCCCAGATCTCATCTGTGTCACTGCAGCATGAAGCGCGCTTGACTCCCGTTCCGCAGAAATGCCCTCTCTGCAGCAGCGTGAATGTTCTCTGGTACACACGCAGGGTATTTTGATCAGTTCAGCGTATACTGCGCAACACTGACAGGCTATAAGACCGGAGCATAGGATACCATCATCGAGCTGGTTCCCTACGTATTGTTGAGCTTATGTTATGCTCATTAACTTGATGCACTATTGGATAATACGTTGCAAATAAATAGTAGCATAATCTAAATATAACTAGTATTATTACTATTATAATAAATAGTAACATAATCCCCGTGAACGAAATATTCCCTCATTTTATCATCACAATTTCCGTTTGTTTTCGTTCCACAATCATAATATAATTATATTTATATTCGATTTAAGGCTGTCAGCAATACATACCAGTAGGCCTTAGAGTTTCCAGTTTTCCTTTTTATATATATTGTGAACAAATTGTCTCCTTAGAAGTTTTCAGGACAAGAAAAATATGGAATTCTGAACATGCAGTCATGAGTTACAGGGAGTGTCATTTCCTGCAATCTAGGGGTATTTTTAGCGAAATTTCCCTTGGCCGGACGCTCCGCGCGAACCGATGGTCGCGCTCCGCGTATCACTCTCACCCGTCACTAAATTTGGCAATGTCCTGGGCTAGGTTAGGTACCGCGAGATTAAACAGCCCAGTTTCCAACCTACTGGTTGACAGCGCCCTGGGTTCAGTGGCGTAGCTAGGATTTTTTCCAGGGGGGGCAAAGGTATGAAATTTCCCCAAAACTTTTCCCGGTCAATGGGTATGTATTTCATATAAAATATGCGAACTTACAAGTATTACAACAGTACCATGTCATTTTGTAATATTACCTGCATTTTATAACATAGAGCAATCGGAAATAACAAAGTATATTATTTTGGTATACAATATCTGGTTTACTTGTATGTACAAACGCAGTGGCGTACGCAAGATTTCTCTGAAGGGGTAAGGGCATGCAGTATGGTCATGTGGAGGGGTGCCCGGAAATTTTTTGACGTTTTCAAGGAGCCTACATGCAAAATGGTGCAAGATTTTTGACTTTGATAGGAACAGTGTTAAAAGTTGAATCGTGGTGGTTCGTGAGGATAAAACTGAAACTTTTGTACCTTGACATGCATTCCTTTTTATGCCATTTATGCTACCTTATGAAGAAAAACTTGCATTTAATTTGCACACTTTTAGGAGTCAAAATAAAAGAGCATTGATCGGACGAGTATTGGTGGTTTTTCTTGGCCACAAAATGTTATTTTTCCATAAAGACTATCTAAGCGGAGCGCCACCATTGGTTGGCGCGGAGCGTAGAGAAAATTTGGGAAAATTAGACCCTTTAGATGGCCGGAAATAGCATTTTCCAGGCTTATACGAAGAATCTAGCCAGTCACTTTCTTCTTTTGTCGTTTGCAATAAAATGCTCACTTCAAAATATGTTCGCAAGCTGCAAAGTGATCAGAGAGTTAAGAGCTACTTTTACCCCAAATATGTTATTTTGCCCAAAAGACCGAGCGAAGCGCCACCATTGGTTGGCGCGGAGCGTAAAGAAAATTTCGAAAAATCAGACCCTCAGATGTTCAAAATAGTGTATTTATGCTTGTAAAGAAAGTCTAAGCATGTAGTCTTTTGATAGATGCCACCAGTATGAAACAGAGTCTACCTTTTTAAAGTAAAAATTGGAATTTGACAGAATTTGCCTAGGTCTATTTGTAGGAATAAAAAAAATGTCATCACTGAAAGACCTTGCAGGGACAATCCATCCCCTTTGAAAATTTTTGAAAAATTGGGTGTCCCTATAAGCAATCTGGTGCCACATCTGCTATCTTTTGAAGTAAAACCTGTGCTAATAAAATTAGACTACGTATTTTTAAGAACAAAGAAAAATGGCATCCGTGAGGGGGACATGGCCCAATGGTCTCCCCTTCGCACGCCACTAATTAAGGGGGCCTAATAGTGGCTCGATCACACAGGATATCCTGTGAGAAAAGCAGTCTGTTAAGTGTAGAAGGCTACAAGGTACTCATTGTCCATTTATTGTTACACTCAAAGTGAGCAGAAAGCTATTTTCCCGAACTAGCTTGTAAGCCTCAAAGGATTAGGCTAAGTAACAAAATTTAAGGGTGCCAACGGATCCCGTAAATTCTAATTTCTAGATTGACTTTAAGTTTATCGTTGACCATGGATTGTTTCAGCCCCATCCATCGTTATGTACACAGAGTAAAATCGTACAGCTACTGCTGGCTCGTAGAAGAACATAACAACTTCGGGGTTTATGGTAGTTACTTGTCAGTTTTCACATCCTTCTACTGAATTCCCAAAGAATCACCTGAATAACAGCTTCCTGTGCACTGAAATGCACTGATCATAACCCCCGTGCGTATACAAGTACAAGAGAACATTCAATCTGCTACGCAGCGAAGACATTTCGGTGGAACGCGAATTGGACCGGTTCATGCGACACTGACGAAATCTGAGTTAATTTGTTGTATGAAAATACGAATTATGTACGAGAAATGTCTCACAATTTCTTATTCTAACAAAAATTTTGAGAAATTTTTGTGAATTTTTTGTAATAATAAGAAGATTCATCAAATTTCCCCATTTTCATAAAATTTCCCCAAAAATTTTTCCAGTGGGGGGGGGGCAACTTGCCCCCCCTGCCCCCCCCCCCCAGTAGCTACGCCACTGCCTGGGTTAAGTTTAAGCATTTAATGGCCTCTCATCCTACAAGCTAGTACCGGACAGGGTTATAGACTGATCTTACTCTGTGTTTAACCATGGATGGAGCTAAAACAATAGCTTACAGTTGTCCTAGACATAATAACCTTGCAAACTGGAAAACGTACGATGTTTACCTTATTTTTAAAGGACTGGTTCGGAAAATTAATCTACTGAATCTGTTCGGAAAATTAATTTAATTAATCCCCGGGGATGGGGGTGACAACGGGCCCATGATGACATTGTGTTAATCCTACGTATATAGTAGGTAGCTTCAGGATCTTGTAGGTCATGTATTAACTTAGGTAACATTACATGACCTTATGATAATCTTGCTATTATCATAAATTTACGTGTTTTGTATGTAATATATGTACTTTGACCTTGAAAATATACTGAAACTGAAAATATACTGAACTGAAACGTTTTGGGGAAATTTTCGAGCTTTGCCCCCCGGAAAATATTCTAGCTACCCCACTGGTTGTTACGTAACACTAACAGTTGACTAAAATTCACCAATTGTGTTAAGCAGAGTCAGTTTTACGAAAAGACCGTTTATCTAGCTAAGTCCCTCCATATAGTCAACCACCCACGAATCACGGAGGCAGGGATGATTCCGTGCTTCAGTGCACGTGTCCTCGAATCATTGAGGCACTAATACATAAAACGGGATACAGGAACCTGCAGCGTACTTCAAGAAAAACCACAACTGTCAAAATCACGCTGCATACGTCTACTCAGGCTGGCATTACATCAATGTGTATTACAGGAGCAGATCGAGACGTTCAAGTGGGTAAATGGGAGGGGCTCTTCCTCTTGAACTTATCCTGTACCCTAAAGCTAATTTCCGTGTAGGCTTTTATAGTTGATATGGCGAAAAAGTGGGAAGAAAAGCAGGGAAAGGCTTCTTGGGATCCAATACTACCTCGGGACCTCGAAATCGAATTTGTGTAAGAGGTGCTTGACCTGAAAGAGCCAAGACGTATTTTGTTTACAATGGAGAATATGTATGTCGCGTTCTCCTAAAGGAAATACCACAATCGTACATCATATATTTAAAGGCAGTCATTCGTCACCCCAAACTACAGTTTCAGTATACATTTATCAAAACTCTCAACTGGTACAGCTCTTTGATTGGCATCACATTCAAACAATGCATCATAGCTAAATTACACAGCATGGGCACTGAGAGTGTCTTGATTACACATTATGGACTTGTATGGCCACTGGGACAAGCCATGAAGCAATAAACTAGGATTGTGTCTGGATAAAGATGAGTTTTAGATAAATGTGGGAGGGGCTAGAAGTAAGTAGGTTGGGAGAATTGGAACAGTTTGGGATGATGAAAATATGCCTTTAAATGCCTTTTATAATGGCACGCTCACGTCTTGACTGAGAACATTACTTCATTGGATGTTATATTCAGGTTGTAAAATGAACCAGTGTGTTAATCAGGTCAGGACAATAATCAAGCTTGTATTTGGTTTCAAGCGACCCAATGACGACGCCGTTTGGTCGCGTTCATATCTTTATCTGATCTGTCATTGGCCACTGACTTTAAATTCGGAAGGGCGTCGATTACAATGGAAAGACAAAGAGATACTCAAGATATAATCAACCAATCAGGACTATCTTGAAAAAGAAAAATTTTATCGCAAACTAAAAAATACCACCTCGCCGATCGAAGACAACACGTCATATGGTACACTCTACAACGAGGTCAAGCAGTCATCATGACCTAGTTAAAACTTTTTTTTGTTTCACTGTCCTTCACATTCTGCCAGGGGTTGTTTTAAGCTACCAAGTTGCTCCTAGTCCTCAAATAAATGGTGATATATTTTGATATAAGCTGGTAGTGGTATAAAGATTTACATATGTCTATCACCTGCTCTTTATCCCCCCCCCCCCCGCCCCACTAGAATAGTTGCTAGACCTGCCTGTTTTGAAGGCCACTGATTTCAGTTGTAAAAGGGTAGTAAAGTTTGTTAGATGGGGTCTTACGGGGCAGTATCTAACCAACTGGTTTGATGGTAGAAGAGGAAACGTGTTATATATTTGCGAAAACACCGGGGAAGGGCATAATTGAAATATAAGTGGCAGTTCGTTGCATGTGGCAAATTCTGTAAAGGTCGTGACATGATAGATTAGCAGTGGCGTAAACAGACTTTTTTCATTTGATGAGCTCAGAGGGGCAAGTGTCCAATTCGTGGGGTAAAGAGAAATGACACTGTCTAAGCGGAGGGCCCCCATCTGTTGCGTGTAGAGAAGTGTGTAAAAAAAAATGAAAAATCGTGACCCCTAAGACATCCAGAAATGGCATTTCCCAGACTGGGGAGCCTTTCCACTGCCCCTCTCTGGTTACGTCACTATGGGTCAGTTTAAAGGGAATGAGCATTCTCCCCGAATTTATAAGTAAATATTTGGAATTTCATCTTATTTCATTTTCAGGTTATAACACTGATACTTGAAATCAAAATATTTAAGGTAGAAGGGATCTTTATTCATGAGATTTACAATTTGGTAGCAAAGTTTGATATGGAAATGCTACATTAAAAGACTTGAATTCATTAATTAGCATTTCCTGGAACATTTACTCATATCGGGAGGAAAATTCCACTTGAAAGGTCAGCCCTTAGTTTGGAAAAATATCTAGGGGAATTTCAAACACTGCTAAGCCTAGTATGTAGAGCGCCACATTTATAGCGTAGTCTGTACTACCCTCGGACTTCCTATATACACGTACAGAGCATGTACCGTGTAAGTCTTATCCGTAGATTGTCGTCACCAACTGGTAGCAAAAAGGCGCACCAAGGTGGCCACCACGGAACTATAATTTGACCACAACTCTGTAATTAATATTTTTCTCAAAATTTAAACTTGAATGGGAAACAATATTATATTCCTGCAATACGTGCAGTGATTTTGACCTCACCTTGTTTTATGTCGTAAATATTTCAACTTTATTGCAAAATCTGTTGATTTGAACTACTTGAGCAAGACCAAAATTTTACACACAAAACCACAACAGACAACCATCTTGATACACCAATACCCCCACCTACGATAGCGACAATCTACGCATAGTACGCTCTGTCCACATATACAGGATGTCCGTGGTTCTACATTACGCTTTGGAGATCTCGGGGTGAGGGACAGTTCCCATGCCCCCCCCCCCCCTCCGACTTCCACTGTCCCCCGACGTTTACATCTCCGGATATGGGCATTGCTAACAAGTCATTTCTCGGAGAGACAATGCCAATCGTCGTCTATCAATGACGTGGTGCCACATTAAACAGTGTTTGTTTTACCTAGATCATTTTAGCTGTGATGAAAGAATCTCTTATAACGTTTATCTTCGAGTAATACACACTTAGCTCTCAAAATTTTCGACTGAGTTTGCTGACAAGTTCCCTTTCCTCTAGGTCAACGTTACCATTCCTATCCCTGAGCTTAAACTGTTAAGGACAAATTTTGGTCGTTTTGAGAGGTCGTCGCATCCTTATTTTAACGAGTCGTGTTTCTTCTTCAGTTGCCTTGTCGGCAGGTCGTGATCTTCAAATAAAATGTTGGTTTGTATTTCGATCCTCGGGGCTTTTTCACAGTTGTCCACATGTAATGTGTGATTTGACGAACCAGTTTCGCCCTGAGGGTAACCAAAAATATACGACATTGTCAGGTTTGGTAATTACGATTGATATTCGTGTAGATGAGTTGCACATTCTCGCGGAACTGACACTGCCCACCTTCTAGAGACTTATTTTATACTTATGTGCTACAAGTTTGACGTCATGGATCATCCTCTTTGATGATCGCACTGAATGAACATTCAGATGCATTTAATGAGCTTTACGCTGTATACACCCATACACATATACTTGTGGCAGTGCCACAGTGGTAATGCATTTCACAGAAGACGAGGAAGTCTTCCTAGTTAATGTTTATCAGGCTACAATCAGAGAACGAACACGACAAGAAACTTGCTCTGAAAAATGAAATCACGCTCATATGGGGGTGCAGCCTTCAAAACTGAGGATCATGCACCTGTTTGCACATGCTTTCTTTCAATGCAAGTAGGCTACATTTGTATGGTATTCAGATTCTTGTTATGCATTTAACATGTAGTCCGATTTGGCAGTTACATTGTGTACTTCTTATAGTCTAGAGGGCTTAATTTTAACAAGTGTCGGCAAGCAGCCATTTGTTTCCTCATTTGTGTTGGTCATCTTTTGGAAATGTTCCAACGAGACTGCCAAGATAGGAGACGGAATGAAACTAAAGATGTGACTCTTTGTAGTTGCCATTGTATCCAGCCGGCTAACCGATGTGTTCGCTACATGTATAGTTTGTTCGTAAGAGTCGTAGCTCCCTCAACAATTCATTGTGAAGCATGATACATTGTGTGGGCCATTGCTTCTTATGAGGTGGATCGGGAAGCTCCCCCAGACGGTGGTCCCCTTAAAAATAGTGTAAAATAATGAAATAAAAAATACGTAAAGCCCGACCAGCATCCAACCAAGGTTCGAATATCTCATTGCAAAAAGCTAGCGCAAGTGAGCCATCTTCATCATATTTTTCGAAAAAGGTTATGCAGATTGACAGCTCGTAAATCATACTATAGCTTTCGGAAGCCATTTTGAAAAGTTGAAAAGAATATTACACAAGAGATGAAAACGAAAGACCGTAGGGTTTTATAGCAGACGTTAATGGGAGAGGGACGGAGGGCCGGGGAAGGACAGGTTTTGAAAACCAAGTTGATTTAACGTTTGTGTCGTTCTGTATTTTTTGCATCAGAGTCACAAGGTTGAAGAGTTTCGTTCGTCTTCTTGTGGGGTAAACAGTTTCTTCTTTTTTCTATAGTATTCCGCATCTTTTATGAATCAACCATTGACCTTCTCTTGACCTTTCTACATATCACCTGTTAAAAGTATCTGCCAAAAACATGAGTCAGAGTAAACTTCCTAAATAAGAAGTTATAAATGACAAAAGGGAAACGTCGTACATCTGTTTATTTCACAAGTTCAGATATATGTGCCGATTGTGTGTATACTCGAATACATAGGCCTACCGGTAAAATGAGGCGCCATCATGATATATTAATACGTGAATGTTGTGTAGGCATTGTAATGAGGTTGACGGGTCAGACTGATCCATCCAGACACTGATCCATTCTAAAATTCATTTCTTTTGTATATATTTTATTAAGTCATTCATTTTTCGTTTGCCTTTAGGCTACGTTAGGTATCAGACAAATGCTGGATGATTTTAGTTCATCCAAGGGTACAACTTAATAGGTCATGAAGCAGCTGTATGTAAACATCGAGGTAGATCGCTTTGTCATTATCAAGTTTGAAACCATAACATTACCCTATTGCTCTAACTTTTCCAGGACAAATTATATTTGACGTAGGTTGTCAGCATCCATCACTTAACACGAAAGAGTCACCGGCTTACACTATGCAGAGGATGGTAAAAGTTTGCCATTGTCTCCAAACATGACCAGGGCAAATTCTAATGAGAAATTGACCATATATCTCATACATTAGGGGAAGAAGACAGGCAATCATTTTCAAAAAAAATGAAAATCGCTCTGAGGTGCATAAAGTTGGGATAAGTATATCTATTTTCTAAAAAGGAGGGCACGGATCACCGTCATGAGGGAGGAGTCTAATGGGACGGGAGGGGTTGTTGTTTGGTTTTCAAAGTTGTTTAGATGCAAATGGATAGGTGCAAATTTTAAAGTACAATCAGGAAAAACCTATCAATTTTCTCGTATCAAAAGTAATCATGTGAGAAATACATGAAATGCGGACATCCTGGGAAATTTTAAAAATCCGCTCGGACGGCACAACTGGAAAACAACAATGCAGGTACCCTAGTCTGAGGGGAAGGCAACAGTTTCAGTGGGTATGTGCGCACTGTTTAACAAGGTGTTTCTTGATTGGATGTTGCCATTGTATTGTATCGACTGTAGTCTCTGTTCGGTTTAGATAGTAGGTAAGGGATTAGGGTTATCGTTAGCCAGTTAGGAAATTTCTTGTCAAATAGTGCGCATCGCACCGTAATAGCTTACATGGAGCTATTATTTGCAAATAACAGCTCCCTGGTGTAACCCCGTCGTGCAATTCGCGGAAAATGGTTAACAGGGTATTTTTGATTGGCTGTTTCCATTGCATTGTATCGATTGTATTCTTTGTTCGGGTTAGGGAACAGGTTAGGGATTAGCCAGTTAGGAAATTTCTTATTGAACAGAGTGAGCATCGCCCCGCTTCTATATGCCACAGTCTGAAATTTTCCTACGCTGATTTGATACTGTTGTAACTTCTAAGACAGTTCATTAAAGCGTTAGAAGGAAAAACTAAACAAGAAAGTTTTTGTCTTCACTGGTTGAAAAAGAGGTCCCCGACTTCCGCTATTACCACACCTATTGAGACACGCGTAATGTTTCAAAATGGACACCCATAATCAGACGGTTTAAGATTACTACGAACATCGCTGGTATTAATCTTTGACTGTGTGAGGTGTTTTGTAGGCAGTAAACTTTGCCATTAAAGTTTTACCGGGGAGTTAATTTCACTAAGCTAACTTTGAGTTTAGACGAGTTACTTTACTTAAACATGAAAGTGTTCAACTTTATGTTAGTACAAATGCCTTATAAATTGAAACCGGCGATTCTAGAATGATTCTGACAGTTAGTGGTAGTATGCCACACCCAAGAAGTTTTGAGTATCCAGGATCGTTGGATAAGTTAGGCTACCATACAGATAAAACGGACACAAGTCGTTGGAGGAATTCCATTAGTTAAGAACTGTTAATAGCCTAAGTCGTATATCACCAAGATCAACTTAAAGGCCCAATTCTCTCACCCAAACAATGCCAATTCCCCTAACCTTCTAACTCAAGCCCCTCCCACAATTGTCTGAAATTCATCCTCATCCAGACACTATCTCAGTTTATTGCTTCAGGGTGAGTATAAAAAAGCTCAATGTGTATAATCAAAGCACTCTCAGTAAAGTTCATGCTGTGTAATATAAGCTTTGGAACTCTGCATTGTTTGAATTAGCTGTCAGTCTAAGAGCTGAGCCAATTGAAAATTTTGGTAAACCCCTACGAAAATTGTAGTTTGGGGTGAGAAGATTGGTCCTTTAAATCAACGATATAAACTTTGGTAGAGTTTGGAACTCAGCTTACAGGAGATATGGCACAATTCAACTGAAACGGCGTTTTGAACTATCTTAGCCAAGTGACTAATGTAAGAGTGACACCCTGGATAGGATAGCCTAATCTACCTTCGCAGGAAAACAAGGAAACTAGAGAAAACAAAACATAATGACGTCACAGACAAGTGTAGACTGGTTGCTCTTGATCTCAGTTTACTAAATGTCTCGTCCTGGCAGTCTTCAATAATTTTTTCTTTAACTTATAGAGACGTTTGCACTTTGCTTCGACGGAACTTCGAAAAATCTCCAAGGGTCCAAAATTGCCCTTGACCCCAAGCTTGGGGTAACATTCCATTTTACGGACGGTTAACGGGGTTTTAGACTTGCACACCGTTAATTTATTTTGTGGTCCCCGGGGCGTAGTTTGATGTGAATCTCAGCTAAGATACAGACTTCCAAACAAGTGAATCTGAAAGTACATATAGAGGACTGCATAAAGGGCAAAAATTTAGTGTAACAACTTTTCAAACAGAACGAAGCACAATTCCAGAATTAAGTTAGAGAAATAGCGACTGCAACATTCTGGTTCCCACGACGACCGTCATTGATTGGTTGCCATAACAACTGTCATTTGTTGATATTTTTGATATCAATCGATGATTACCATATACTTTAAAGGGGATTAAGTCACCCAATTTTAAAATTCTTTGGTCTCCAGATACACTGTTCATTAATAACTAATCGTGACAGGAGGTGACAATAATTTTACAACTACATTTTACCAATTATGCCGAATAACTCTTTGATGTACCTTTTTATGCAATATTCATGTTGTTTAACAACATGTGAGGCACTTGAACGGCAAATAAGAGAACATTAATAGAACTGAGCTGATGTCAATTTAGGGTCATAAATTGTATGCATTTAAAGAGCACTTCTTACTTACATATCTCCTGTATTCCAAGGGTTTTCCTTTTTTTGGAAAGGTTATAACATGTAAGGATGGGTGGGGTGGGGTTATGAAGGGGTCAGTAGGGCTTTGAGGGCCGAATTTCAATTTGAAAAAATCTATTTGAATTGTAAAGCATTCAAAACAACCAATGAAAAAGCTGCAAACTCTCGTTTAGTACACTCAATCTTGAGCTCCTTTCTGCGACATTTGTCTAGGTAAGTATTCTGTTATCCCTGGGGTGATCCTGCAGGGAAGCTTATATGCTAAACTTGAGGAAAAAAGAATGAACGAAAGTTAGGAAAAAGTCCCCTACGCCACCAACAACGACCCCCAAACTGTTTTTACAAAAGTAGAGGCAGGTTAAGGATTGCCTGAAAGAATGGCACAAAGTCCTATCTGATTCTGAGGAAAAAACTTCAAATTAAGCCATTAAGAGGCAAATCTTCATACCTCTATAAGTAGGACGATCGCATTTTTTTTCATCATGACTGTTTTGTACAATGACCAACGAACAATACAGAGGACCGTTGAAGCAGTACATTTCAACCGTGTATTACACATTTATTTCTTTCTTCCAGAACTACCTCACACGTTATCAATATATACAACCAGGTCCAGCTGGTCTGTCAGAGGGGCCCCCAGAACCTCTGGATGAGATCCTGGAGGAACCTATACGAAAGTTTCAACGATTCTTTAGATTACAAGAAACAGGTAGGTCAAGCAGAATTTCCACATGGAATTACAAAGGCAGGAATTTTTCAAGGAGGGGAGGGGGAAACCTGTAGACAGACTATTTAAGCGCAACACATGCACAATGAGTTGGTGCGAAGCATACAGGACAATTTGGGCCGAAAACGCCTCCCAGATCACGGGAAAGGGCACATGGAGGAAACGCCAGCGATGTTTAAAAGGAAAACATTAAAAATAAGATAAAAATATGCACAAGGAGGTTCCCCATCTCCCTTCCTTGGCTACGCATGAGGTCTGCAGAATACCAAGATGAAATGGGTATTCTCATGATTAACATTTTGAACGGAGAGAGAGTGTCAGAACGGGGACAGGGTCAGAGGGAGGGAGGGAGAGGTGGACCGGTTTAAAGATAGGGAGACTACATTTGTGTTTCCATTATGCAAGTGTCATTGTTCATACTGTCTGTAGGCTACAAGGGATAAGTGAAAGGTGTTGAACACTCCAATTAGGAAAAGGCAGGTGAACATTTCATTTGCCTAAGTATATTGGTATAGGTGAAGCAGCGCCATTATTGTGATGTAGGGTGTCAGTGAATACTGTGCCATAGTAATGGTCTGGTAAAGGAACATAACAAGCTCGTCATTTGATGTAAAAGATGTTGAAAACCCAGGAAAAGACCTCGATTCTAAACAAAATCAATCAAAAATTGACCAATTTTCAGGATAATTTCTGATTTGCATATAGTCATGCATAAGCATAAGCTACATGAAAATATTTGTAATGTCGAGAGGCGAACATACCATACATTGCTAATGCCATCCTTTGAATTTACAACTTTCACATCAAAGAAAGCTTTAAATTGAGGGTTTTATCTTAGAAGGGGGAGTTTCGTCCTTGACATCAATCAGAATCACTTATACGGCCGTGCACTATCTTGAGTACTTAGGAGCTAACTTTTTTAGTATTAACAAAAGAAATGCCAACACTCTGCAATATTCCACGTCATTGTTTTTAAAAAGAGAACAAGTTGAGTCAGACTTAATCAAAATTTGAAGAACTCTATCTCCAAAATTGGCATAATTCCAACGGATATTTCAATGGAAAATACCCCCATTAACAATCAAGTAAACCCAAGGCACTTAGCGCACACATGTCATCATACCTATAAGTAAGTGTGGTAAAAGAGACGAACTAACTGTTTTAAAGGTAGTGTGATACGTAAGCAAAAGGCCTCGACTTTTCTTGACAGTTTGGGAGTGAACTTTTTCAAGAAAAACCCGTTGGAATTATTTCGAGATCTTTTACAGTACTCAAGATATACCTTTATATTCCTATGTCATCAAATAATATATTTTGTCATTTTCACTTTCCACGATTTAGTGAATTAGATACTTTTCCGTTGCAGGTGCAATCAACGAAGAAACTATTCAGGCGATTAAACGTCCGAGATGTGGTTTTCCAGATACGGACATTTTAGGTGATGGGCACCAGGGTCGTCGTCAAAAGCGATACGCTCTGTCCGGTGCTCGGTGGGGGAAACAGGAACTCACATTTAGGCAAGGTTATTTGCTTTTGGTTGCATGACACCTCTCAACTTCATTTCAAGAAATTAAAAAAAAAATCGATTAGCAGCCTGAATTCTTTAGGGAGCTTTTATTTGAACAGATTCTTGCTTCCATGATGATCTCCATGAAAATGAACTCAAATGAATTATATTTCAACTGGTACCGCCCTGTAGCTATTCGCTATTTTGGAAAAATTTGGTTATTCTCTAAGGTAATTCAGCTAAACCCTGGCAATATCGCAGGGGTGGCGCCAGGATTTATCCGACAGGGGGCCAAGCTCCTCGACGTGGGGCCAACCTTTTGAAGCCGACAAAGGCCATGAGTTAGTCTCGGTGGGCGTCACTAGGGAGAATTTGAGGCGCGCCTAGCGCGCCGAAAAAGTTCGGCTTTCTTTTAAACAAATATTTAAAAATTCGGAGCTTGTTTTGAAGAAAATATTGAAATTTTTGAAAGAAATTTGGCATCCTGCAGGGATCATTAAAAGTATCGTTGTAATTATTAAATCATGCGCTTCATGTGAGTAAAATAATAAAAAGTCATATGACCGACGGATGAAATTCGTTCCGTGGTCATCAGTTACGTGTTAAGGCTCTCGAAACTGGAAGTTAGTCCGATAAATTTTTGCATTTCTTGAACAAGGATTTGAAAATGAAGAACTTTATTGGAAAATTTTGAAATTTTATGACAGAATATTTATATCTATTTGGTAAGGTAATATTGAAAAATGGGTGGTTCTTATTGAGTAATCTGAGTTTTTAGAGTAAAACTAAGTAGGATGTCGGGTTTAACAGAAGTTGGCTTGGATTTTTTCGTTGTACGAGGTGTCTATGGAAATTGGAAAGATTTCCGCTAATCCTTTTCCTTTTTAACATACATTTGAAAATCTGAAGCTTATATTGGAGATTTGGGGGAGTTTAGTGAAGAATCTGCCCTTCTGAAGAGGAAATCGAGGCGGTCGCCCGGGCGATTTGTAGTTTTTTTTTTTTTTTTGAGGTTACTGAATATCGGCCGTAATGTTATAGGCTATCTCTTTACATATATGTGAAGTCTCATATTGACCAGGGAGCTGTTATTCCAAAAACTAGCTCTCTGTATTGACAAAGGTGTACGGGAGCGTTTTAGTTTGTGCCCGAGCTGAAGATTTTCCGCCCGAAAAACCTAACCGGAGCGCCACCATCAATTGGTGCGGAGCATATAGAAAATTTTGAAAAATTGAGAACCCCTGACAGCAGGAAATGGCATTCCCTTGGCTGGTGGTTGAAAACAAAGCAGATGTAATTGTTGGCTTTCATTTACAATGAAAGTTTCACTTCAATAGAAAACTCAGCAAGATGCAAAATGAAATGTCCCCAGATAAAATGTACAACTGTCATTAGATTTTAAAGCTATCAATAAATAATAACTCATAATATTACCCATGCATTTTCTGTAGTAAGTACTTTGTTCGACCAAAACACTAAGCAAAGCGCCACCATTACCTGGAGCGAAGCGTAGAGACAGTTTGTAAAATCGAACCCCTCAACGGCCGGAAATGGCATCTCCCAGACTTGTAATTATAGATGTAAAGCATTAGTCATTTTCAGGTTTCCTTTGCAACAAACGTCTCACTTAAATAGAAAACTGTAACAAAACAACTTGCTAAGTGATCAGAAAATTACAAGTTGAGGGTACCACTACCATTTGGTAAAATGCTATTCTTTTTTCGGGAAAAGTTTGTCAAAATTTGGAGACAGTCTGCACCCGTCTGTTACGCCTCAGTTTCATGAAGGATTTTATGGCAGACAATTTGAAAAAAGATGGCTCTAATTACAGAGGAGAATTGAAAAATTGGAGTATGCAGTATTGAAGATCAATTTGCCCAAAGACAAAACTGAAGTTAGTTGCGGAATCATGTTTGTCGTACGGTGGAAATGGAAAATTTTTTAATTTCTTTTCAGAAAGTTTGAAAATTTGGAGCCTTTATTGAAAAAATGTAATTTTGTAAGAAAAATTGGGAATTATAATTGTTTCCTTGAAGAATATGGTCTTCTAGTTAGCAAAATAAAGAGCGTCGTAAGGGGGCAGGGGGGGGGGGACTGAAGACAATCAGGCTTACATTTTTTATCTTATAGATGAAGGCTCCCCGACGAAATTGCATCTTCTCCCTGACGGGGGGGGGGGGAGCCCTCCCCGAAGGGGGACCATGGTCCCCGCTTGCGCTACCCTTGCATTATCGACTCAGTCCAAGTCCCCAAAATAAAATATATAATACAGCACATAACATTAAAAATTTTATTTCAATTTACTAAGTCATTAATACAAACAATAACATGTTCCCTTCACTTCCTTTAACCCGCAGCGTTTTGAATACTCCGACTTTTAACTACATGCGTAAGAATAAGGTCAACTGGGCTATATGGCACGCCCTAAAGATGTGGTCCTCGGTGATTCCCGTAAGTTTCCGCAAAGTTCCCTCGACGCAACATGCTGACATTGTCATTAAATTTGCAGCCTACTACCACGGTGATTCATATCCTTTCGACGGTCCCAATGGCACCATCGCCCACGCCTACCTCCCTAACGGTAGATTTGGAGATTTGGATGGGGACATTCACTTGGATGATTCAGAAGCATTTAATAACCATGGTCGCTGGGGTGAGATCTTGTAAATATCGTCGACATATGTTAACTATATTAAAAGGGAAAATGATTAATACTGTATTGGACACGGACCGTGTCAAAGGACTTCAAGAGCTCACGAAACCCAGGATGCACAAGGTGGGACCATAGTGCAATGATAACTTTTCTAAAATAGACTAGTCCGTTCTAGAATAAAAGAAAATATACCCAGTCACTGTGAAGTACCCTATAGATTGGTTCCATGTTTGCATGACATTCCGGAGGTTACATAGGGGCGTGACTTCCATGCGTGAAAAAAATCAAGTTTTCTGTCGTATAATGTGTAAAGGTTTGGAGAAGTGATGAACGCCCTCGCATTTCAAGTAACCGAAGTTTAAAGTGGCCCTTACACTGAGATGGGTAACTTTCCAAATAAAAAGAACCCTATCCAGTAACTAGTAAGAATGTATTTCACTCCTAACCCCCTCGAAAAGTCGACATACATATTTGAACAAACGACATGTTAAAACCGGTTTGCTTCTGTAACATCGGTTGGAAGGCAACAGACCGACACTCAAAGAGAACGTATATTAAGCAGATTTGGCAAAACATAAAGCGCGCGTAGTGCAAAATAAGTCTTAAGCTTTTCAAGCTAACCATCAGTATATACGTGATGTGTGATGAGTATGCATGCACTGTGTGCACGTAATGCGTATGCGAAAAAGTCCATTAAAGCGTCAAAAATATGTGATGCTTTATTCGTATGCCTATATGGTTCATAGTGCGGTCACTCTCTGTCATTTCACTCGTTGAGAAAGGAGAGAGCAGCCTAGCCTGACTAGACAAACTTTATCATGCCTCCTGTTCTGCAAAAATTGAAACATTTGAATGAACGAGTAAGAGGAAGGGGACAGATATTTAAAATTGAAATCTTCGTGTATCTAAAGGCAAAACAAAATGTCAAAAAGAAAAAGCATAAATACCGAGAAAATCCTAGTATACAGGATTTTAGTTGAAGAGTATTAGATGACATCTATCTCTTTCCCTTTCTCTCTAGAAGGTTACTTTCTCTTGAAGAGAAAAGTGTTCAAGCATCTTCAGGGCCCAGTATTCCTCAATCTCGGACAGAATTAATTGGGGCGCGCCCGATCCCCTTTTCTCAATGTTGGCCCAAGTTATGATCTTCACTGCACACAATATCTCTGTGCAACATTATAAGTGGGGCTGGAGGTTCATGATAGCGTGGGAACTGCAATTGAGAATATTCTATGACATAGTGTCCCAAGAGTTTTACCCAAGATTGTGGGTTTACAGATCGCAGCGTTTTGCTAGACCAACTCCACGAGCTTTTTCCTCGTTCTGTGGTCATTATCTTGCCCCGTGTGTCATCTTTTTTGATTAAACATCAACAGTTAGAGACATACAGGCAACCTAAGGAGAGTACGTTGCGAGTAGATGGCGGAAAAGCCACGGTAATCACCGTTAAGTTTTTGCAAGACCTGAAAATGCTTGATAGTTTGTCATATAATAAACATCAAAAAAGGAAAGCATGAAGCAGGTAGCTGTGGCTTTGCTAACTAGAATTCTCCATTGTCTTTTTGAGACTTATAGTATCAGTGACTTAGCCACGGGAGGGGGTTAGAACCCCCCATGACCCAACCTTGCAATGCAAAAAACACCTAAAATAGCGGTTTTTCTCTCTATCCTTAGATTTTTCCCTCATTTCGTGCCCTCAAATTCCCCGACCCCCATGACAAAATCCTGGCTACGCGCCTGTATAGTAAATGTAAAATGTGTAACCCCGTCACAAGGGAAGCGAAAAGATTTGCGAGGCGCTTATCTGACGTCATTTCTGGAGATTTCCTATCCGTATGGTGAGGGTGTGCGTAAAAAGAAAGGTCATAGAGGCTTTCCAACACACACGCGCATGATGGTCACAAAACAGATTACGGATTACGCATGCGCATCACGATCATATGGATGGGTATTTTTATAAGTCTATTTTCCAGTAGACGTTATGGGCGTTACGTACCTGTGGATGGCTACAATCCCCGACAAAACGAATGAAGCAAAATCTTCATAACAGTGCAAAATACAATCAAACTCCCTTGAAATCAACCTGGAACACAACCCCCACCTTATGATGTTGCGCCCTAACTGATTGTTACAAACTTGTAGCCAACATTGAAAGGGGAAGCGGGGACGGTGACTTGTTCATTAACCTTTGTCGGTGACTGCAGCTACAATTTGTATGATGTAACTTTCCTTGTGATCAGTCATAGGGAGGAAAAAATAGGGTAAGGTGTATTATCTGCATATCTCGTGTTGTATGTATACAAACAAACATAATTTTTCAGCACATGTGACAAAAAGTGTTTGATAGCCTTTCTTTTCTTTACAGGATACAGTTTGTATAAGGTGATGGCTCACGAACTAGGTCACAGTTTGGGACTGGATCACTCTAACGTGGCTGGGTCCATCATGGTGCCGGATTATCAGGGTTTCAGCGAAAAACCGTTTGAACTTCACGAGGATGATATTCGGGCTGTTCAAGTTTTATATGGTACGTGTACTCATTCGTAGCACTCGATTTCATTCAATGCTCCCTGATCACTGAATGCAACCGCCTAATTTATACAACGGACACGATGCGTTTATCAAATTTGAGTACGCCCACCTGATAAGAAAGTTGCTATCCACCTACTACGATCAGGTACTGAACTAGAAACTAGAACACCCCCGCTCCCCTTACATCGCTGGACATAATCAGGCCAATTCGGCATGCACCATTTTCTTGGGGACCCAACATCGTATTGGGGGACGGGGATTTCGTAAATCGCTATAGGGCACATTTCAAAAGGGGATAAAAGTCGAGCAATTAGCGCACGGCATCATAAACAACATAACGTGAGGTGTTCCAACAATTTTGTCCAAGATAGTAGTCTGATCATGACAACATATTAAGACACGATAAAGCAAATGCAATTTACTGTCTCTATTCGGAAGAGAGGCGATTCCGTCATTAAAAGGGATTACAACTCCACCCTGTGCGAATGGGTGCTTTTTTTCTCAGCATAGCTTATAATATACAATAATCCCGAACCTAACATACGTGGTAACCAGTTTTCCTTCTCAGTATTGCCATGAAGATTTCCAAAAGTCTCTTCATAAACGGGTGGAAAAACGCCTGCGCGGATTC
This sequence comes from Holothuria scabra, assembly GCA_037179385.1. Lineage (NCBI taxonomy): Eukaryota > Metazoa > Echinodermata > Holothuroidea > Aspidochirotida > Holothuriidae > Holothuria > Holothuria scabra. The sequence goes on along the minus strand of CM074192.1, from coordinate 16,780,386 downwards.
GAGGGGTTAACAGTTCGCTGTATGAGAGATTTTTCAATTTAAATTTTCTTCTTAATTATTCCCGTCATTTGATTATAGGCTTTTACGATACCAGGGCACCGAATCCAAACAGTGAATGCAACAAGAATTATGATGCCTTGGTGATGATTTCGGGGAAACTCCACATATTCAAGGTATGTTAAAGACCATGTTCTCATTTATATCCCCATTTCAAAGTCACTTAATTGTCATGTCTAAATACTCTTTGAAGCATGGAAACCATGGGCAATTTTTCAAGAAGAATGGGTATTTTCTCGAAGTATAGAGAACTGCAAAAGTATTTACAAATCAAAAGCTTCCATTTAGTCAATGTGGAGTAATATAACCAATGCCCCTTAAAGGGCAGGGTTCTTAAGCGGGGGACATGGGGTGAGTGATACTTTCCTTAGGGGTAAGACACACCAAAATGAATTGAGGCACTAGTTAGTTTAAATTTCTATGAAGCAAAATAATTTTTTCTCGGCGACTCCTTGCTCTCTCCTCATTCCACCCAAATGAGTCTATAATATCACGTTTGTTGGTCCATTTTTGTCTTAAAAGGTAAGTCTGTACCCAACGCATAGCACAAGGTTTGATAAATTGATATCTTCAAATTTCTCAGGATAATCGTGTCTGGATCTTGAATAAAAATGGAAAATTAAAAACACAGACCAAAGGAATACGAATCAAGAAAGTATTCAAGCAGTTACCAAGCAAACTGGATGGCGGCTATCAAAGACCTTCAGATGGAAACATCATCTTCTTTAAAGGTTTTTTTTTTTACATTTTTGATAGAAACATTTTAAAGCATGCAAAATGAAATGATGACATCAACTAACTTTCGGTCTGCATAACTCCTGACGGCACCGTATTAATATGAAAAATATGCACGAAGTTAAAAAATTTTCAGCCGCTTATGATGATATAATACTGGGAAAGAGCAACTTGAGTTAATTCGAGGGCGTCACTGCAAAATATCAAACCTCATTTCATTTGCATTAGCAATGGATAGCGTAGACAGGAAACGATGGGGGGGGGGGGGGGGGTCCCGCTCGAAAAATGTGAGTCGTCAGTTACATTCTCACACGAATGCATTATATATAGTATACAGTGTCATCTAGAGAAGAAAATGGTAAAATGATGGGAAAATTACATAGAAAGGGTGGGGAGTTGCAACACCCTGGAAAGAGTAAACATGGGGTCAATTTCCACTTAGAGGTCTCGGCAAATGAGGGGGCCGCGTCAAAACTTCTATAAAGTTAGTACTCTCTGTAAGAAATACTATAGGGTAAGGGAAGAATCCGTCTGTTCAAACTAAGCGTTTAGGTCGAGCACGGCGTAGAACTTCTGGCGAATATGGGAGTAACATTCATAACGTTTGGTTATTTTGTAAGTAAGATGAGTCCTAACGACACATAGGCACGAATGTGTTGTAATGTGTCATTACGTAGAAAAGCAACTAAACTCAGCCTGGGAAAAACGGGAAAAGGGCAGAAAGGGAAACAGTAAAATTCCATGAAAAATGTCAACAAACGAGCAAAGTTGCGAGTCGTTTCAAAAATTCTTGTAAAATTACCCTCCCTGAGAAAGCCCATAATGACAGAAGTGTCTGAGTGGTCAAATAAGGTCTTCAGGTTTGGCAAAGTGTAGCAATATTCATGACAGCCTGAGATAATGTGACTGACGGCTACAACATAATCACAGGGGTTACAATACTTTTTCCTAAGTCCTCTCCGACCCGCTGGCAAAGGGCAGTTCGGCGAAACCAAAACTTTCACTGCCTCCGAACAAGCTAATACGTGAACAACCTCACGGCCCTTATACCATTTACATATAGTAGGTAGGTCATCACAATGAAGTAGATAGGAACAGGTAAAGTGATTATGGCCAACATGTGTCGTCAGATGCTTCTCAGCTAGCTACGCTAGCTAGAATACACGAGTTTTTGCCCATCAAAGGGCGGGGTTTATGACGTTAGAAAAAACACCCCATTCCCAAAGAATCGGCGCAACTACACTTTCTGTCATAATTATTATTGCTATTTTTGTTTAAATAGGTACGCAGTATTATCGATATATGGGCTCAAATCCTGTGAAAGGTTATCCTCGTTCGATAACCTATGAATATGGCCTATCTGAGAGCATTGAGGCAATACTGAATCTCAGAGAATACAATAAGACGTATTTCTTCAAGGGTGATCAAGTCTGGAGATACGACGAAAACTCACAACAAATGGACGAGGGTTATCCACACCTCACAACATCTGTATTTACAGGCATAGCCCCACCAATTACGGCAGCTTTTCAATATTTTGACGGTAAGGAAAATCCATGGGAGCAATAAGCTGGTTCGGTAATTCATTTTGGTGGTTATGCGCGGGCGCATGTCCTCCAAATCGTAGGGATAAACAAACCAAACGCGTATCTACAGCACTTATTCCAAAATTTGAGTATAAACAGGAAATTTCTTGAAATAATTCTTTCTAAATCCATCCATAACATTAGGATCTCCAGTGTGATTTTGTGTAATGGATTCTGTCTAAAATGTCTTTTTGGTGTTAAAGTTTGTTTGCATTTTAATCTGCGTAAAGTAGGACTGAGACCCCTTATTTCCGTGTGAATGGGGTAGATACTTATATAGTATTGTATGCACGAACTGAAGAAAACAAGGGAACGCCCATAAATGTTTGTATGTGAGCCAGGCCGGTTTGTGGATCCCACAATGTGGCCCACAATTCCATGCGGCAACGAATTACCGAATTTGCTGTTTGTTTGCTTTCTATGATTCTCCCTTGCAGGAACTCGAGAAGCCCTTGAAAGATGGGTATATACGTCAAGCTGGCAACAGCTGCCAGTTTCGTGAGACAAACTCATAATTATGTATTGTTTTTCTTATAATTTTTGTCTTTCCCATTTACCGAATCTAAACTCGGTACAAGTTTGAACGAAACTCACCGAGTGAATTCGACAGTTTTCAAATTTTGGTTTATTCTCAGTGATGGAATAGATGGCCCAGTAAAAAAAAACTATAGGTGGATCAATCGTGAAAATACAGAGAAGCTGAATGTGAACTTATTAGGGAACACATTAAAAAAATCCTAACTCGCAATGCTTCATTAATTCAAAATACCAACAAATTATTCATTTAGGCTCCATAGACGATTACGAAAGAAAGCAATTGAATTCATCAGGTAAGAAGCAAATGCTCCTCAAAACAACTGAAAGTAAACAGATAGCTACCCAAAGTTGAATAAATATCAATGGATAAAGCATGACTATTTTTATCATTTTGAAGCTTGTTTTGATCACATTCCAAAAATAAGTACATCCAAAACTGTTTGCTTTATGTGTCGGAAAGATGCATTGATATCCTTTTCAAGATAAATATATCCTTTCCAAGATAACGGCATTTTAAAACACACCACATGTATAGCCAGTGACAAAAGGTACGTGGCATCATTGTGAAACCATCCTGCCACTTACACATACAAGTAATCGCAGTGGGCCATGGGTTACAGGTTAGATGGAGTTTTACAACCGTTTCCAACCAATTGTGGGGCTGAGGGAGGGGGAAGAAATAGGTGTGCAACTCAATACAACTAATACCGAAGAATGCATTCAAAAATGTATATTTTCAATCGTAAAGCTAGCAGGCAAGTATCAAGTGGCAATCATAAGAATTTTTTGTGCATTTGTCGGTTCTATGTAAAACTTTTCTTTTCATGCATGCAATAAGTTACCCTGGCTGATTATTCATACTTCACACCTACCTCCTTCCCATCCCATAAAAAGATACTAGAAAGGCCACCAAACTCCCAACACACACTGACATGTTTTTCTCAGATATCACTCAATCCTTTAGCAACAAAAACAATGAACCATAGCGAAAATCTTCCCTAAATCAGATCCCATATCTCGCACATGACCACCCTCATATTCCAAGCAAGATATAAAAATCATTTTGAAATCTCATATCCCCATTAATTCTTTCCACTGATGACACTTTCTGACTTATTTATATACGATTTCAGACAAAATTATCATCGTGAGGGGAAGTCCCATACTTTTTAGCTTGTAAATCATGGGAACATCTGTCCAATGTCAGATCGAACCCCCCTCCCCCTTCAACTGATACCCTATCTATATTTTACTTTAATGCTGCCATTCAAATTACGTACACGAGTTTGTCACCCTCTCTTTTTTCATTCCGTTTTAATGCAGGTTACAGTTACTTTTTAAGTGACACTGTATACCAGAGATACAATCCATACCATCGCAACGCAGATCCTGGCTATCCTCGACATTTCAGCCAGGATTTTATGAAATGTTGAGGTCGTCATCAGAATGTTGCAGGTGTTCTGTGTCTACAGGCTTTGACAAGCCTCCACATTGCTTTGAAGAGGATATTGGTCTTCCCTTCTGAAAGAAACATGGAGCTTATGCTCTTCATTACAAATTTGAAGAGACCAGCAGCTGGGTGAGATCGTTAGAGGGTACACCATGGTTTCTAGACCAAGGACCAATGTCATTGGTGGCAGCAAACAGGCAGATTATGTATAAATCATATCAGTATTATTACTTACTTCCACATAAGATAAACTTGTTGAACTTAGCTTTGTACTCTAATCTGGGTACCATTTTTTTTATGAAAGTAATAATTTTTTTCATGAAAACACAGAAAACTGATCAATATGACATCAATTTTTGATCAATATGATATCAATTTTGAAAAAAATTTCCATCATTTTTATTTCTAAGACTGCTGCAACAACCAATCAAGTATTATATTCACAAAAGATATTATTTGGTCTTCATCATCAGATATTAATGTGAAAACTGAAACAAACTTGCAATAGATATGAGAAGTTAGATACAGATTTTAATACAAAATTTCATTTTTTGATAAAAAGTGAAAAAATATTTGAATTCCTACTGATGCCATTATTAAACACAATACAAAAAAATGTTTACAAAATTTGTCACTATTTATTAACATTGTAAGGGCTGTACAGTGTAGGGGTTCTTTGTTTGTTATACTGCAGGGCAGTAATAGTTACTTCAATTTTGATCTGTATGTTTGATATACTGTACTTAATTTTTGGAGAGGTCTTTTGTTTGTTTAAATTATTTTGTGTCAAGATATAATTTTAACACATTAAAATTCCAAAACGTATGCTAAAATTTTACACTTCCATATATTTCTGATCATCAAATTGAAAAAAATCAACATGAAACGAATGCACAATTTTTGCATGTAAACTAGATTTGTAATATTGTTAAAAAAAAAAACAGTTGAGGCAAGGTTTCCTCTGGCAATCTGTTTGTGTTTGACCACCCAACATTCAACTTGTGAGGGATCACCTCACATTCAGGTGAGGGGCCACCTCACAAATTTCAACTACATACTCACAGAAAATTGCCCTGTCTGCCACATGCACTAGCTACTCAAAAAGTGAGAGTTCTTCCAATTTGCTGGTGTCTAGGCTGGCACTATTTTACCCCATGGACTAGTACCAACTCATGAGCTCTAACCCCAGAGGAAACCCTGCTAGGATCCCAGATATATGTTTCATAAAATACAGCAAAACATATGGTAAGCAGTTTGCAAATGTTCATTCATTTCCTGCACTCTGTTTTTGAGATGTTAGCAATGATAGTAGACACATGTTCTACAACATGAAGCAAGCAGCTGTGATATCATGAATTTGCATTGACGGCCAATGCTTCGCTTTTCTTTTTTTTTTCATACTATTGTTTTGACCTTTGATTCATTAGGATGCTGTCTTGACACTATGGGATTATGTGTTTAAAAACCCATTGCTCAAATTTATTTATGTTATCAATATATCAGAGTTTTCTTGTAAAACAATTGGTGGTGCAGTACCTCAAAATATTTTAATAATTAAATTGCATCAAACGATATTGCTGACAATTTCCAAGACTGAAGAAAAAGTCAGTGACCACTGTCCCCACTGGGAATTGCCATTGTGCTTTTATTTTGACTCCTTATGTGTACCTCTGATTTTCGTGAATACAGAATGATATGCTGATGTTTTACACAGGCTGGAAAAATAGAGATTTTATGATGTTCAATTGTTTTTAAAATAAGTTTGATCTTCAGATCTACCCAAGGTGTAGGATTACTTTATCTTTGGCTGGCATATTTAAGAACCTTTAATTTATTTAACAAAGAAACAATTTTGATACATAAGATTCTGGTTACAATTTTCACTCCTGGAATTCATAGAAGTAATTGAAAACTTTTCTTAAGAATTTGTAAAACACTAATGACAGACAAATACTCCATGTAAGTTTTCTAAATATTTTTATTTTGAAGAATCTGTGCACTAATTGTCTCTTTCATGAATAATCATTCTGCCATACAGTAGTACTACAAATAAATGCTGCATGAGTTTTATTTAATTAAATACTTTAAAAAATGGAGGGAATTGGAATTTCATAAAACTGCATAATGATATCTTTCTTGTTATAACTTGTTTCTATCAGAAAAACCTGAATATATATGTAAGTGGAGGGTCATTTATTTATCTGAGCAGTATTGGCAGTTGCACACAGGAAGAGTCATACCAAAGACTCAAAAAATGGAACCTATAATGCCATTGTGCATGATGCTCTGCATAAGCAATGGAGTAGGCAAAATAATCCAGTGAGTCACAACTGGAAAGAAGGCCGTGGCCAGCTCGACTTGAACCAATTGGTTGGATACTGGGCCATAAAACTCTCATCTAAATAACCAACTAACACACAAGAAGAGTGAGGGTGACTTGGAAATAACTACCAGTTATATAAATGACTCTCCCCTTAAGAAAAATTACACCACAGTATGATGTAAAATCTTCTGACTTGGAATTAGATCCAATCAGCAACATTAAACATCATCATTAAACTTGAATACACACTTACATGAGCCACAACTGGAAAAAAGGCTGTGGCCGGGTCCTTTATTTATCTGAGCAGTATTGGCAGTTGCACACAGGAAGAGTCATACCAAAGACTTAAAAAATGGAACCTACTGCCATTGTGCGTGATGCTCTGCATAAGCAATGGAGTAGGCAAAACAATCCAGTGAGCCACAACTGAAAAGAAGACCGTGGCCAGCTCGACTTGAACCAATAGGTTGGAAACTGGGCCGTAAAACTCTAACTTACTAACTCAGGTTATACAGTAATTTTGGTATGTTTCCTTACTACAAAAATGTGGTATGTAATTTCAAGTTTCATAAACTTCATCATCTCCGCAATGTTATTGTAAGAACATCATTTCACATGGTTAAGTGGACAGAATAGACCATCTAAAGTAACTAGTGAGGAAGGGTTGGACAGAGTGTACAGCTTGACCAATGAAAATCCTTCACAAAAATTTTTAGTTTACTGTTTTGTTGTGTATATTTTCTTTGATATTTTTGATCATTTAAAGGTGATCACATTCTTCTCGTTGAACACCAGCTATAGTTTTGACACTTATGTAAAATATAACATGTAGAAAAATCTCAATGTGATCGTATATTTATTTTCAGATGGCTACAATGTCAAACATGAAAAATCATTGCTAAGGACCTGAGTTTTAAGGTCCCTGAGTTTCTCAAAAAAAAATCTTGTCCATTTTGAAATAAATACCTGAATCAATAAAACTATCATTCTTATAAAATCTCTCTACACATAACATTCATCTACCAAAACTAATTTTACATACTATAATATTAAAATTTTACAAAGAATGCCCATATTTTTGAAGTTAAAGAAAATCATGACCTAGTGCAAATTTTAAAAGGACCCTTTCACAGAAAAAATATCAGGACAAGTCTTCAAAGTCATATCTTTTGTCAACTCAAGAGATTTCAGCATCAAATAAACTTTTAAACAATTTCCAGTTTCTTCAAGATACTGCATATACAACTGATGGACTGCAATCAAAATCTTTTGTTTTTCATCGCAAAATTCTCATGAATACCTTATGATAACCAGTAGTTGAAAGAGTCACCCCAATTTGAAATGGTGTAATAGACAATCTCATTTCACGATTGGCTCTTAAAAACCATGTGACAATACTTTGTCACACTGAATTGTAAAATTTACAAGGAGTCACTGTTCAAGTCTGAATTACACTGAATAAGGGCTGTTATGATAATTGCCACATTGCCATATTATCCATATAATTTTGCCCTGACGAGATAGACTCAAGTATTGTGAAGATGTGATATCGCAACAGAATCAAATAAAGGACTAAATCACTGGGAAATCTCTTATTTTATTGTCTTTAGTGAGTAACCTAAAATGATCATAATTTATGTTGTCACAAGAAATGAAAAACAGCACTTTTTTCAAAGGCAAAGGTCGTAAAATAAATGTATTTCTGATGAAACTTTGAGCTACAAACTGAATTTTATTAGCTTAATTTATGTGTACTGAGTATATATATGTCCTTGATACAGGCACTGTATATGATTATTAGCATACCGATGGAAAATGTGAAGACTACAATTTTAAATGCATGATTTCACGATATCATCGTGAAAATGCTGGAGATATCAATAAATGAAAAATGATTATAATGGCAGCCCTACCCTGAATATAAGTTGTTTATTTCTTGCATTATCATTAAGAATACTTGTAAGAAGAGTTGGAGGAATTTTGCAAAAATTTGCTGTCATTTTGAAATCAATGTGGGGTCAGCCCTTTAGGGTTGTTAAAACTTCTTATACGGAATGATTTTCCTAACCTTACAATGATTTCATTTTTCTTTCAACATTCTTCATCTTGGCTCAGCCTTGAACAATGAACATAACCCAGCATTTTTTGTTGGATTGCACAAAACATCTTCAAACTTCATGGATTCCTCAAAAGACATTCCCTTGTCTGAAAGGCAAAATAAAATTCTCTTGCAGACATACTGTAAGTATAAATGACAAACTATTCACATTATGGAACTCTATACCTAAATTACAAATTTATCAGGTCCTTTGTGGGTTGTGGTTGTACTAAAAAACCATGGTATTTCACCAGTCTTAAAAGAATAGTCCAAAACCAAGTCTATTTTTAATATGTTAAAGATGGACATATTCTAAGGCTGTAAGCATTCTGGTAAAATATTATTTCTTTTCCATGTTCAGTTCTCGAGACATTGGCAATTGAATACGGCATATTGTCAAGATAAAATGAACTTGGAGTGAGCAGGTGTGATGTCATAGATGCACATGCCACACTATTGGTCAATGTTTTGTAATTTTTTATAATTAAATGCAAATTTTATGCAACTAAACCTCAAAAAATTGATACCATAAGTGGCATCCTGAGCAATGGGTTTTTAAAACCTTTACATGCCTTAGGGGCAAAATAGCATGCCTAATCAATTCAGGATCGAACAACTAGGATGAAAAATAAGGAAAAACAAAACACTGGCCCAGAATGTGAATTCATAACATTACACCTGCTTGCTTCAAGTTCACTTTTTCTGGAAAATATGCCAACTTTAGTGCCAAGTTTAGATGGTTATAATATTTCAATGGGTGTATTTCTAGATCTAAGTAAAGCATTCGATACAAATGATCACAGTATCCTATTTGCTAAACTACAGACTTATGGTGTCGGAGGAAATGTTCTAGATTGGTTTCACAGCTACATCTCAAATAGATCCTAATATACATATTACAAGGGTATGTCAAGTCTCAAGGATATTCATTGTGGGGTACCCCAAGGGTCCATACTGAGGCCACTCCTGTTCATTGTTTATATGGATGATATTTATTTTGTTGCTGATAAAGCTGATATTATACTTTTTGCTGATCACACTAACATTTTCTTCAGACATAAGAGTGTAGATTCATTGTATGACACCGCTTCAATTGAATTGAGTTAGATATGTAACTGGTTTTCTGCTAACAAGCTATCCTTAAACATTAGTGAAACTAACTATATTATCTTTGGTAATAATAGAACTAGCAGGTGGGATAGTGATGTCTGTATAAATGGGATTGCTATTAAGCAAGCAACTAAAACCAATTTTCTAGGAGTACACATAGATGAAAAGCTCCCCTGGCAAGAACACACAACAAATATTTCCAAGACAATTTCAAGGAACGCGGGTGTACTATCCAAACTAAAACACCTTCTGCCAAGAAATATACTCATAACACTATACCAGACTTGAATTATTCCCCACTTAAACTATTGTTCCATTGTCTAGAGCGGGGCTAACAGTTCTTATCTTAGCCCATTAACTACATTGCAGAAACGAGCAGTTCGCCATTTAGCTCATGTAGGTCCCAGGGACCACACCAGCCCACTATTTCAAAAGTTTCAATTCCTCAAATTTACTGACATCATTGATTACAACATTGCTGTATTTTCTTACAAGGCTCGGAATAGATTGCTACCAGATACATTTCAAAATATTATTAGCAATACTTTTGTTCATAGGCATAGTACTAGACACGCGAACTCTGACCATCCCCATTACTATCGTACGAACATTGGATCGTTTAGCTAATCGTAGCACTAAAATTTGGAATACCCTCACAGGCTCAGTAAAAATTCTGCCTCTCTGCTTATCTTCAAGAAGGCGGTTAAGGAAGCCATTATTAATAATTATTGAATTTCCTTGATGAAATTGAAATTATTATTAATATCTTTCAAGTATGCTCCTGATAATTTCTCCAAATGTGAGTGCATAATACGGAGATGTGTCATAGTTATGTACTTATGTTTTATGTTTGTTGTTTGTTTTGTTAATTTGAAGACGTTGTAAATATCGATCTTTTTTCTTTGTTATAGGGAGTCATCCACCCTGTTAAGCCAATTTTGGTTTTCTGGATGACTTCCTTTCACATCATATTGTAATATGTAATGTGATGAAACAAATAACTAAATGAAATGAAATGAAACTTAAGTGCTAACATCTCGAGAACAACATGGCAAATGGATGCAACTTTCACCAGAATGCTTAGAATATCTTCCTCTAAGTAAATTTGACTATGGACTTTTCTTTTAAGAGGCAACTAAAGGAGAGGATTTGAACCGTATTTGAGACCATACTTGATCTTGAATGGTATTTTAACTCAAATGTTTAACTTAGCTGACATTATATGACCATTCATGTTTTTGTAAAAAGTTGGAGCCATTAATTGAATCCCTTCCTTCTAACAGATGCATTGATATGTCTTTCATGTAAAGCAATACTGGTAAAAAGTGGAATTAACATAAAAAAAAAAAAAAACACATCACATGTAACTATACCAACACAAAGATTAAATTTTCAGTCTGCAATCCCAAATATCAATGAAATATTTTTCTTTTACAAGTTATTCAGCCAGTCTTATGTCTGGTATCTGTGATAAGGTTGGTGCTTCAATTAAGCTTCCATTTCTTCTTAACCATGTTGGGGTTATTTTGTAGTTTTTACATTTATTTTTTGTCAATACTTCAATTAATGGCTGCTTCAGCCTAACTCCATACAAATAACCAGCGATCAAACAATACTGACTGAATGGTCAGCTGCATGTCTGGAGTTTGACTCCTAGTCCGGTCATACCAAAGACATTAAAAACGGAATTTTCTGCCATTGTGCTTGACGTTCAGCATAGGCAGTGGGGAAGTGAAAACAAGTCAGTAGGCCACAACTGGAAAAAGGCCT